>OZ038497.1:7603380-7833380 GCA_964036315.1 Acanthosepion esculentum
TGGGCTTACGGGGGAATATACACTCTAATAATGTTTTATTCTCCTATCAAATCTCGATTATTATGCAATGTTAAATAGATTATTTTCCCAGATGTTTACTTTATCTCACCTAGCAAATATCCCATATACCAGCTCGATAATAGGACCGAAGTAATAAAAATGCGCGTGAAAAAAATAAAATAAACTATGCGTTGTCATCTAATCTTGTGTGTACAGTAGACTAAAAATAAAAATATATACCAGAGAAATGGTGCTAAAAACATTGGCATAGTTACGTTAATGACAGGTATGAAGTGGAACATTCAAACCAAACAAAATCAACTGACATATTTCAATCCAACATGTTGATTTTTTTTAATGCAAATATTTACCAAACATTACACTACACACACTTTGAAATGTGTGCAACTAAAAAACGTGCCTACGCATGTAACCCTTTCCTCACAAGACGAGTGTAATAACGAAGAACAGTGACAGTCACTAACTAAGTAGGCAAGGTTTAACAGTGACTTGTGACTTCACAATTATCGACGGCTTTCGAGTAGCTTCCTCTACACTATTTCGCTCACAGTTTGGGTCAACCAGTGATATGTTTTTTTTTTTTTTTGAAGCACCTCCCAACGGTATGGCATGCTGGGATCGTCTTTCCCAGACCGATATTATCGACCATGGTGAAATTAGAACCCAGGTCTCTCAGGGTCGGAACATTCTCTCTGAACAACTCAGCCACGCACACATAAAGAAACAAAAATGAAGAATGAAGGTCAATAAGCTGACAAAAAATATGAGTATGACGCTTTGAAAAAAGAACCGAGAAAAACATGATGATTGTGTTGCATGTGACAAACATTTTTTTTATCAAAGTAAGATATCGAACTTTTATTGCCATCTCAACTTCGGCAACATTGCCAGACTTAGGTAGTAAAAAAATAAGAAAACCAAGAGTCATCGAGGTCAGAGGCTTTAATGATTCTCTCATAAGTCAAAGAATGAATAAAAGGCGCCGATATTCAGAGAACTTACTATTACAGTTGGTGCATTACTTACAATTATTGTCACGTGACGCAAACAATAGTGAATTGTTTTAAAACAAATTTAACCGTAAATAATCAACAGTGCTTTTTATAACCATATGACACTTTTAGCTAATTAAGACAGTTTAAGGTACCGCCACGAACTTCTTAAAAAAACAAACAAACGAAAAACGTATTTTAAATAATTTTAATGTCTTTTTTGGAGTTAAATTTTGGTTTTATTTGAAAACTAATAAAGTTAATAAATCGTATTTAATTCAAGGAAAATGAATTTCCGTATATAAATAAAGAAAGATTTTAGGCATTTTTAAAACATTGAAACATTTACTCGTCGAAGTCAGTAAATTTAAGGAATAATTAACTTGATTTTGTAAAAGTAATGCTTACTTTTTTACTTAAAAACTTAAAACAAAAATTGAAATAACGTTTATTTACGTACGGTAGGTCAAATATAGAAGCGGCATATTTTTTTTCGTCACTGACTTAAAAATGCGCGAAAAATTAAATTAAAAACAAATAATGATACCAGAAGTGCAATAATAATCAAGAAACTGATATTTATATTTAAAAATAAATTACCTTTAACCTTAAATAACCAACAGTTTAAATTATATTTTTTATTCTATACGCTTTTTTAACTTAGAATGAATAATTTTATTTTTTTTATATTGAATGGAGGTTAAAACAGAAAACAAAATATTTTTACAAAGATTTTCAAAAGTAATTTAATTTCTGAATAAATCCTGAAAGTGTCATTAAAAATTAAAATTCATTTAAAATCTGACAATGATTTGATTTTTGCAAAAATTTCTACATCAATGTGTTTAGTTTTTCATTGCAAAATAAGCACTCAAATTTCCCTACACAAATTTAAGGTCCCATGTTGATGTCAAAAAAACAAGATTTTTAACCAAAATTTCCAAGTTACAAAAGAAGGATAAAAAATATTTTTATATAAAAAATCTTTTGATCTTTCCTAATAAAGATTTTAAAACTGTTTTTTATGTTTTGTACATTTTTTTATGATGTGTAGCCTCTTTTTTTTCCGGAATTTTTTTAAACTATAAAGTTAGCTAGCATATTTATTGTTTATAAAAAATATTTTATCATTTTCTTCTGATAGGCATGTTTTTTTTTACCATATGCAATGATCTTCTCTAAATTGTTTGAGAACAAACTATCTCTACTACAGCAAGTAATAATTTCCTCATTTTTTTTAACTTAACATTTATTTTATTATATAAAAATTTTATAGTTGGCAATAAAAGTGACTTGAAATTGAAACAAATGTTAAGAACAAGATACTTTGTTAGTTTTTGATAAATATGAAAATTGAAAATTAATTGTTCTTTACTTTTTTTTTTTTTTCACTAAAACGATATTGTCGCTTTGCAGTTATATACCAATCTTTACAGTTAAGAAGAGTAAGACATACTTATTTGCCCTAAAAAGACAGCTAAACGTACAAATTTTATCGCTTGTATTTCTTTGGTTGTTAAATATCTAATCTTTTATGTTCTAATCAGATACATGACCAAATTCTATACATCACTTCATATGTAAATCATAGATATAGAAACAGAAAGAGTGACATTTCCTTTCTCTTCTTGTCATCGGAAGTCAATTGTTTCATACAATTCACTTCATATTCCATTCGTGAGATGCAAAGTCTACTCAAGCAGCTTCTTCCCACAAACTGCTGTTTTGTGGAACCAACTCCCAATAGGATGCTTCCCTGATCACTACAATTTTAACCTGTTCAAGTCTAGAGTCAACCGTTGTCTTCCCCATATATCCACATAAACTGTGCCTCTTACTCTCTATAAACCTCTAACTAGAGTGGCTCCCAGGCTTTGTACAGAGTGTAAAAATTAAAAAAGAAAAAACAAACAAATAATGAGCAGTTTTGTAAAGAAAATGAATTCCATTATCTTTCCCAAGATGTGATGGCAATTCACAGATAATACAGAAAAGTATACATAACAATACTTAGTGAAATTGAGTTAAATCGATAGCGGAACAGGGTTTAGGAGAGATAACAGAAAGACAAAATATATTAAGAGGGAAACGGCACATAGAAGAAGGGGAAGAAGAATTGGTACAGATGAAAACAACACAACAGGTAAATGAATGGCAGGACAGGGTTTAGGAGAGATAACAGAAAGACAAAATATATTAAGAGGGAAACGGCACATAGAAGAAGGGGAAGAAGAATTGGTACAGATGAAAACAACACAACAGGTAAATGAATGGCAGGACAGGGTTTAGGAGAGATAACAAAAAGACAAAATTTATTAAGAGCTATAAATAGGTTAAAGCTAATAGATTATGTAAGTATATTTTGTAGTCTTTCGTAGAAGAAAATTAAAACAGTGAAGATTACATCGAAGATACTGTTCAAAGCAAATGAAAACTACCATTACTTGTCTATGCGAGAGAATTTTTCTATCCCGAGTCTATCTTACATATCTATGAGTCTACCATTCATCCATGCCTCAAATATTGCTGTGACATATTCAGTGTGCTTGTTATATATCAAGAGATCCTTGATAAAATCCAAAGATAAATCAGCAATATTATTGGTCCTGACTTGGCCTCTCGGCATAAGTCACTTTCCCACTGCCATAACATAGCTTCCCTGTAACTTTTCTATAAACACTTCCATGGTAATTGTTTGGATGAGCTCTTTGCTTATCTAGATTTTATAAATTTAAGTGCAGTACTAAGTTAGGAACAAGTTCCCATTGGTTTACAGCTGAATTGGCTAGATGTAACAGTAAATTTAATGCTAACAGTTTCTTTTCTAACACTTCTCACTTGTGTAACTCTCTTCTGGCTTCTTGCTTTCCAGCCATCTTTGATCTTCAAAAATTTAAATGCAATGTCAATCATTATCTACTGTCTTCCTGATTACTCTTCTATTGTTCTCAGGCTCTCAAAAATATTTGTTTTCTAATTCTCTCACACCCAGTAACGCCTTGTGTCTTAGTGGCTTTACTGCCTTACATTGGGTGAATTTGATTAAAAAAAAATTCAATGTTCATCAACACACTTAAATCTGTATGAAGCTACATCATTTTTTTTGTATTACAGAAGTACAATGAACATAAGTAATGTAAAACAAATCATTTCATATGCAGGTGAGTTCTATATGAGAAAAATACAATTTGATCATTCTTGGACATGCTAACATAAAATGGAATTCTTATGTAGATTTTTGTCAGGGTTATGTTGCAGATGCCTTTATAAAGATGACAGTGGATCCAACAGACAAAAATTTCATCACAAGAACATCCAAGAATAAACTAATCAAAGCATGAAAAAAAATTGTTACCATTATCCCAAGAATTCATTGAATATTGTTTATCTTAAGAATACTGTTTAGTAATTATAATCAATTGTCAAGAATATAATATCAAATATTCAAATATAGTTGTACTAATTTATTAGGATTAAAGAACATTGCTTATTTTTGGCAAAGGCAAAGTTTGTGACAATAGTTAAAAGCCAGGAAATATAGCTAAATTTTGAAGCTGGCTGTTGTTTCAAAGGATACAGCAGAGAGTTTATATTTAGAAAAGATTTAATGATTTTTATTTGCTAACTTATAAAAACTATAGATCAACATTAGTATATGTACTAAGCAATTTATGAATACCATTGAATCCACTTTAGTACATAACAAAAAATAAAAATCTTTCCTTAAACAAGGTAAGAAATGAATTCTATTAAATATTTCAAAAAATGTATCTCAAAAGTATTTAATCGGTAGTTTTTATTATAAATATTTATATAGTCTAATGTACTTCATTTATTAAGTATGGAGTTTTAGAAGTGTACCAAAAATCAACAAAATGAAAAAACATATAGAAAACAGATGAAAAACTAAAAAGGAAAAAATAAAACAAAAACATTTAAAATCCTTTTCCAGTTAACTGCTTGACTATTACAACAAAGAGAATCCAAGGGTTAGTGATGCTTAAAAAAAAAAAAAAAAAAAAAAAGAAAGAAACATGAAAGACAGAGAAGAGGGAAATTTAAGTTAATTGCTTGTCCTATATCCTCTCAAGAAATACAGTTGACCCTGCATACAAAAGAGACAGGTGCTTTGAAGATTTGTCTGCCAGGTTAAAATGTTAAGAATATCAATTAGATCACATGACATGACCATAACCAATAGAATTACTTTATATGATATTTGGACATACACGCGGAATACAATACAAATAAAAAGAATGCAATACATGGTTCAAAGCATAAAACTTCCAGGAGAACAAAATAAATAACTTTACACAATCTTCTAAATAAAGCAATCAACTAGGTAGGTTTGCCTGGCTCCTTAGGATTATCTTAGGTTTGCTCTACTTAGTGTATTGAGCACTTTACGTAGTTGTCTTTTTACTCATTTTGTTTTTTTTTTCTTTGGACTTGGAGCTTGAACACTGGATGATTGTTTTCGTCTTGGTTTAATGTTCTTTCTTTTTTTATTCTCCATTTTTCCTCAGGAACCGATGCTCTACTGCAAGCCAAGCTATTCGAGCTTTTTCTGAGTACCACCATTTATATATATATATATATATAATATATAAAGGGGAAGAAAAAATGGAGCATAGTCTGCTATGAAGATATAAATCAAATCAATGAGAGGGTTCATCGTGTGTGTGTGCACATGACTGAAACTAAGCTACTAGATCAGGACCAATAATATTTCTGATTCTTTGGATCTTATCAAGAAGCTCAAGGTAAATAGCAGAGGCACTGGACCATACGTGGCAGCAATATTCTAATCATGGATGAATGATAGACTTATAGATATGCAAGATAGATTCTGGATAGAAAAATTGTCTTGCACAACACAGTGAACCAACTTTGTTAGCAGCTGACCTAGATTCAATATAAGCTTTCCACTTTGTGTCAGCTGAAAATAATTTTTGATTTTTTTTTAAATCATGGTTAATATTTGTTAATTTTACTTTGACAGATTAAAACTAGAATTTAAAATTTGGCTGATATCATAGAAAAAAGAGAGAACTTCATGATGCAGTGAAAAATTTTAGACATATAAGGCTGTTTTAAAGCCATTTATTTAGCGTTTTCTTAGCTTGGTCTTGTACCCAGTATGAGACAATTTCGTTAAATTCACTATTGTAGGGTCTATATAAGACTAGCTTGCTAACCATTGCTCTATGGTGAGGCACCGAAAGGTGTTTGTTCATAGCTTCATATTTGTTCATATTTGTATTTTTTTATGAAAATATTACAATCATTTACAAAATAAAAAAAAAATAAATAAATAAACATGACTTTTGAAATTTGATTTACTTAAAATGTTTCATAAAAATGAATGAAATGTTGTACATAAAACAAATATTATTTTAGATTATTCAGAGCACAAAATTGCGAAAAATAATAATTCATTATTAATTAAATAAAATGGAAAAAAAACAAAGCTATTTTCTAAAACAAACAGTATTCAAATACAGAGGTTGCTGAAAAGTTCTCAGCCAAACCCATATCCCAAAATCTGACAAAATAGGCTCAGAACTTTTCAGCATCCTCTCATAGTACTAGTATACTGGTATTATAGATAGAAAGTTGAGAGCAAAGGTTTGGTTTGGTTTGTTTTACAGCATATCAACCCATTGGGTCATTTAATGCCGAAATTTAATATTTTTCTAAATAAAATTTTGTCTTTAAACAGCCAAAAAGATTTTATTTTACATTGTAAGACTGCTGTTATGGTTATATTTTTTCTTTTAATTATATTTTTGAATTCAGTTTAATTTCTCTTGAAAATATGTAAAATGAATCAGTATTTTTAAAAAGTTTGTTGTTTGGTCGTATTTTAAGCAGATTGAATTAAAATTGCTACAGTATTTATCAGTATGTGTTTTATAGTGAATGACTCTTAGCATGCCACACATACCAGAGGATCTTTCTTTTTTAGGATATACGAATTGGTTATGTTGGCTAGTTAATTTTGTTTAGCGGCATATTAACTTCTATGGGTTATTTAATGCTGAAATCTAAATATTTTGAACGCAATTGTACGCCTTCAACTACAGATAAAATGTATTGTTAGTAACTTTACTAACAATAGGTATTGTTGGTAATGTTTTTTTATATAAAATGTATTGCTGGTATTATTAAAAAAATGTATTTTTATACTTTCATAGTGTTTTGTTGGTGGGGGGGGGTCACTATTTGCCCATAGCTGCGACCCCAACAGGTGCTACTACCCCAGGTCAGGGTGAAGTTGAAGTGGTTCCATGCTCCTTAAAACCACCAATCTCCTGACCAGAGGCCTTGCTGCCAGATGTAGTTTATTATCATGCCCAGAACTAGAGAGCAAAGGAACAGCTTGTATCTCTTGTATGACTACAGATACAGTACATTTAAAATATATTCTTTCTGATGAGCAATTCTTCTTCATAAGTCTTTTATAAGTTCTTTACAAGTCCTAACTCAAATGGAAGAAAGGGTTTCAAATCTTACTTCCAAATGAACTGAACAAGAATATTAAGAACATAAAGATATTTTTTTTACAGTTAGTTCACTCAATACAAGGCCCAAGGGCCCCTCAGGATAGAGGGTTCCTGAGTGAGATTGCTGTAAGGGAGAGGGAAGGAGGAAGTAAGTGCATGAGGACGTGTAAGATAGATAGCTAACCCTGACCTTGAAAAGACCAAGATCGCAGTTATCAGGAAAGCATCCTCTTGGGAGTTTTGTTCCACAAAGTAACAATTCTGGTGAAAATGTTGTCTGAGTGGAACTTGCTCCTTATCAAAGGGAATCGGGATGATTTGCCACCATGAACATGGTATGGCAAGTTCTAGCTGTGAAGGTCTGAGATGGTGGAACTAAGGAATGTAACTCATCTGAAAATCTGCCCTATTAATAGCAATAGAGTAGTGAGAGTCTCTGTGATAAGGGTTGCAAGATGGAGAATAATTCCTCACCCACAATCACTTTTAAACTTTGTCATGGCTGGACAGCACCAGCCCAAATATGGCAGCAAAACTCTATACTTGGCCTGATCTGACTCTTTTATAGAGCCTGACAGTAGGAATTAGATATTTATACTTGGATATTCACATGCAAAATATTAAAGAAAGTAGAAGTGGTATGATGGATGAAGATAATACTAAGTCAACAACATTTTGCAAGTTAAGGTTTAACTACATCATTAAAAGTCAAAAGTTTAAACATAATCCTATTCTCAGAATCCAACTATTTTTCCTTCAGTGTAAAAAGAAAATCACTTAACCGTTTCACCACATCAATGTCCACAGTCCTGGTCTAAATCAAATCTTAGGTTGGGTGTGTTTTCTATTGCAAGTTCTCAAGAGATGCCAATGCAAGGAAGGTATGCTTCTTCACAATAACTGCAGGATAGGGTTTGGTTTCTGGTAAATGTTTTGGACTTGCAGAACTGACTATTTTTTTAATTCTTTTCTACAGCTTAGATTGGCAAGCAAGGTTGACAAGATCCTGTGACATTTTGAAATGGTCAATATAGAACCTTTATTTTCATGCTTTTAAATAATTATTACTCATCAGATACAATTTTTTAATTAGTTTCCTATACAGAAATAGAATAATGCAAATTAAAAGGGCTCATCTTAGTGGCTAAACCATTAAATTGATATAAACAGTAAATCTGTAAGCCAAAAACATATGGAATGATTTTACTTCCAAAAACAAGCCATCAACAATTTGTGAACATGAATTCTGAATAAAGCTTCTTGCTTCCCAGCCATCTTTGACCTTCAAAAATTTAAATGCAATATCAATTGTTATCTTTTGTCTTCTTAATTACTGTTCTTTTATTGTTCTCTCTACTTAATAATATTTTTCTTTTTCTCATATTCTTTCACATTCAGTAACCCCTTGTGTTTTAGTGGCTTTATTGCCTTGCTTGGAGTGAAATGATAAAAAAGAGATTTTCTTTAAATATTTACCCTTTGCTTGCACCTAATATTCATTAAATACATTAATTTTTTAATACAACTGTTTGCTGAGATGTTTGATGAAAGTTTTTTTTTTGTTTTTTTTTACAATAATGTTGACCCTGCACAAGACCCAAGGACCACTCAAGGTAGAAGTTTGCACGAAACAAGAATGGATCCTAATGATACATAGATACCATAAAAAACAAATAAGAATTTCCATCGTCCAAATTCCCAATAATTAGATTTTCCACAAATTCAAGTAGCATGCTTTCCTTTATACAATCTACTTATATTGCCTTAGACTTCAAAAAATTGTTGAACCTATTTTTCTTTTTATTTCTACTGAAGATGAACACAGCATTTAACATTCACACACCAGTATCTTTTCTCCTCTCATTCAGTGGCAGATAAAGCAAAGTAAATATCTACACTGTTTTACTTTTCTCACACATATATACAGACATTCTACAGTATCTGTAAAAAGGGAACAATAATCAATCTGAAGAAAAGTTTTTTTGTAAACAACAAGACTTCTTAATGATATTTGAAGTTTGTT
Organism: Acanthosepion esculentum; assembly: GCA_964036315.1. Classification (NCBI taxonomy): domain Eukaryota; kingdom Metazoa; phylum Mollusca; class Cephalopoda; order Sepiida; family Sepiidae; genus Acanthosepion; species Acanthosepion esculentum. Next base: position 7,612,923 of record OZ038497.1, read on the forward strand.
TTATTTGATATACATGAGGCTGAAAATATGTAAGGGAAAAATTAATATCTAAACACTCAATCTCAAAAAATACACGGAAATTGTAAAATAAAGTCTATAACTTTATTTTTAAGCCAGCAGAACAAAAATGTACAAATAAATAAACCCATTCTCTGTAAAAATGCATTTCTTAGCAGGTTATATGATAATAAACTGTTCTAAAATGTGGGCTGAACCAATCATTACTCAGATACTTAATAGCTTCTGCTTTTAACTTACGTAACATTCATAATCAATGTTGTCAATTAATAAACAATAACCTAAATTCATTCTGTAGGTTAATCTTTTATTGCTTTGACACATAAAGCCTGTTGTTCACAACATGTTAGAAGCAAGCCCAGTTTATTAAAACAATGGCTCTGAGCCACCAACAACAATCAGATCAGATCGAGTATCCACATCCAGTGGTGAACTATATGCTATTCTTGGACATAAGACAGCAGTAGTTTAAGACTGCACATTGTTAGTTGGATGCTATATCCATGGTAAACATGAAAAAGTCAAAATGTCCCCCTTCTACATTGGTGATAACAAGAATAAATTTTTTTAAAAATAGGCATTTAAATCCTAAACACTTCTCCAATCACTGCCCTTAGTAGCCAACATTTAAATATAATTAAATTACAAAAGATCTCTTTTTAAAAGTTTAAAAAAATATTTTTAAAGCTTTTAGGAATGAATACCAAATAATGTTACAAACTGAAATTCCAATCAATAGTAAATTACAGGTAACAAGCATTTTTATTGCCAAGCTGCAGCAATTCTATGGTGGTTCCCACTTCAATGAACAGAGATTAGTTAGCTGACAAACTTTTTTACAGACAGATTTATTACAAAAAATGTTAAATGATTAATAGCTTGCAAACTTGCTCTATATATTAGACACAATATATAGGGATATGCAAAGGTCTGTATGCAGCAATGATAAACAAAACATACTGTATAATTTATACAAACATATCAATCCCTCAACTGTTCAAAATGTTTGCTCCCATCATTCACACACTCTTTACCTGCAAAACATTTATTATTTATTAAAAAATAAAAATTTTATTAAATATATCATAATAAAAATTATGAAAAAAAATATTAAAAATGATTTTAATGAATTAAATGAATCTAGAACCACTATTGTAATACCGTAAACCTATGTTTGCAGCTCTCTGTATAAATAAACACAAAGTAACCAGCAGTAGATTTAAAATTTGCATCCACACAATCCAATTATTTCAACAGATTTAAAAAAAAAAAAAATTAGAGTTAAAACTTAGAAAACATTATAGTCTCAGAAAATATTGAAGATATTATTCATTACTATTATGATTACTCTTATTATTAGAGTTGCCAGATGTTCCTTAATTGATTTAAGACTGAAAGAAAACTGAAATGAGAGAGATGCTATAAAACCTCACACCTACATATAGAGCATATTCAGTGGGCACTTCAACATAGTGTCTGTCTATATTTCTGAGATGAGATATTGTAACTATTTACATTGTTCTCCTCATCTTTACTATCACATTCACAATGTTTCAACCATTGTACTCTCTATCCTTCTGCAGTGATATTTGTTGGAATTTCGAACTGAACCCTTTATTCAGTCCACGGGGGTAGATTATTGTAATTCAACATACCATACCTTTGGATATCTGAGTTTTAGTTAAAGTGCTTTGGTAACTCTCCAAGTTTTTGTTCTCTCAGCTGAGGCCAGGGATTGAACTCGCAACTCTTTAGGTCAAGTCACTTTTTGGATCAATCAACTAACACTTTTATCCACTGGGCCATGTATCCCAAAAAACTGAGCTATTCAAAGGCATGGCACGCGGAATTAGAACACTATCTTTGTGGACCAAATAAAGGATTCAGTTCATAATTCCAATAAATATCACCTGAAGAAGGCCAGAGTGTACAATGGTTGAAACATTATGAATGTGACAAAGATGAGGGCAACAGTCTGAACAATGTAAATAGTGTAATGATTAGCAAGTTTTTATTTCATTAAATCAATTACGACTGAGTAGTGAGATCAATCCTCACATGATACTCCACACTTTCAGCGTTTACTACGTCTAAGCTATGCTTAAAAAAGTCTTTGGGCACTTCGACATGGTGTAATGGTTAGAAAGTCTGTCTTGCTAAATCAATTACAACTGAGTAGTGAGTTTGATCCTCACTGGGTGCTCCAAACTTTCGTCCTTGTGCCACATCTAAGCTATGTTTAGAAAATTGTTGTCTTGCTACATCAATTACGACTGAATGGTGAGTTTGAATCTCACTGGGACTGGGTGCCCCATACTTCCAGCCTTGTGCCACTGAAGAACCTTTGTTATGAAGTAACAACGGTTTATTGAAGTACGAGAAATAAATTCAGGATACAAATCTTTTTCATTGTTTCAAGAGTGAAGCAGTAGACTTCTGAAATTGTAAAAACAAAACTGCTTTCTTGATATGCAGAAGGAGACCTCCACGCCACACACTGGACAGCAACAAGACCAAAGATCACCTTTGTCTCTCAAATTGCAGCTTATTTATTGAGGATTTCAACTTCTAAGAAACTCCTATTTAGGACCTCCCAAATGACACACTTTCTATGTTTGGCCAAAACATGTCATATGACCCCATCCCAACACCTATACATACCTGTTGGGCAAATTCCCTTGTTTCTATACTTATGTGACTGACTAATCCTTGAAAAAAATTTGTTCATTCAACCATGATTGAAAAGTCTCTCCTGACCAGGGTGTGGGGGAGCAATTGTCACCTTGAAATTTTGAAAAAGTGTGTCAACTTGGTCCAGTAATTCCCAATATTTTCTTTGTTTGTTTCTTTCAGAAATTACCATTTTCATCAAAACAATCTCATCCATAAAAAAACATAGATTGACATAATTGTCCTAGATTTTTACCTCCCAAAGCACTTCCAGCTAAGGTGATGACAACCTGACCTTGCGACCTGTAAGTACTGACAGGCACAGATATGAATAAAATTTACTAAAATATCCTTAATTTGAAACCATGAGAAGGTCTAATTTTCTTGATCTAAGATTCTTAGCCAAGTGAATCTATGGATTCAAGTTCAAACCAGCCAGGCTCCCTCTTTAGATTCATTTTTCTTCCTCTGACTCACTTAGAATGTTTAAACTTCTTTATACTATCAATAGGCATTTAAGATCCACCATGCCATGCACACTGTAGCAAACCACTTGGTGAGATATAAGTTCTACAAACCATTGCCTTGTGGAACTGACTCCCAAGAGGATGCTTCCCTGATCACTACAATTTTAACCTGTTCAAGTCTATGGTTAATCATTAACTTCTCCACATATCTGCATAAGCTATGCTTCTACTTTGTAGCTTTCTACCTCAAATGGTTCTTGGGCTGTGTACAGGGTGAATATCATTGTAAAAAAAAAATCAGTAGGGCACTTCAACATGGTATAATGATTAGCAAGGTTGTCTCACTAGATCAATTATAACTGAACAGTGAGTTCGATCTTCACTAGGCACTCCATACTTTCGGCCTTGTGCCACATCTAAGCCACGATTAGAAAAATCACCATCTAGAGAATATCCATCTTATTTCACTTCTTTTATGTCATGTCTTTTCAGTACATGAACAATCATGCCTCTCCACAACTTCCTGTCCTCCATTGCTCTCAGTAACTCTTGCTCTTTTACCACCTCTCTTTGTCCTTGTTTTGCTATCTTTATTCAAATTCATTTTTTAATAGCTGTTTATCCACCATCTTATCTTGCCTTCAATGTATTCTCCTAATGTTAAATTCTCTAAACCTTATCACCTCAATATATATTCAGAAAATGTCAACTGAATATTTTCAATTGCTTGTTACAATTTATTTGTAGTTTCTTTTCTTTTTAAAACTTCTTTTTTGTCACATACTCTGTCCATGGCATTTTTGGCTTTCATCAGTTGAACCACATCTCTTGACTCCAGTCTCTTCTTCATCTATGAGATTGTCTCACATTCACTGTTATTACATGGTAGTTCAGTACTTTTTTTTTGTATCTAAAGATATTTTCCAATCTTACTTTGTTTAGTTTCTGAAAGGTATCTTTTATTATTCCTAAGCACCTTTCAATCATTTCTTACTACACTACCCAGATAGTTAAATTTCAGCATGAGCTTGATTTTAACATCCTTAATACATAACTCACAAAACTTATGTTGTTATGGCTATATCCACTGATAATAAATCTGAATGGATTTTCTAGTCTTCATCTTGTTGTACAGGTTAAATAAATCCAGTGAGAAAGCACAACTCTTCAACTAGTGTACTTTCACCCTAAGAACATATACAGGGAGCAAACCGCCTACATCCCAGTTCTCACTTTCCGAGCTTGATCGAGTTCAAAAGCATCTAAGAGTCATTGTTGAAGAAGAATTATTTTCCATCCTCCACCTCACAGGCAGGGTGTGGCAAGTCTCTCACTGCTCTATTGCTACTTCCATGAAAAGCACTCAGATGAACTACATTCCTTGGTTCAGCCAGGTATAACCTTCACGACTAGGACCTGCCATACCACTTACATAGTAGTAAGCCCCCTGCATTCCCTTTGTAGTCCATCAGCAAGAAGTAAGTTCCACTCAAACAGCTTCTCCCTGTGGAACAGATTCCCGAAGATGTTTCCCCAATCGCTACAATCTTAACCTGTTCAACCACATTTGATATCAGTTTTCTGTAATACTTGCAACATATACAAACAAAGAACTTTATATATATTTCATTTTCACTAACATTGAGCTTTGTGAAATAGATTTGATATGTTTTACCTTACAAGGAAACTCTGGAACAAAATAAAAGAAGGCTTGAAGAATTTAACACTCACATGACATACTGAAGGCAAGAGAAACAGCAAATAACCCACTTGATGAGGCCGAATAAATGAATGGTACCACAAAGATAAAGAAGAATGGAAAAAAGACAAAATATACAAGGGACAGGAAGTTGTGGAGAGCCATAATGACTCAGGTCTTGAGAAGACATGGCCTATGAAAGAAGAAAAATATTTTAGGCATAATTTCAAGGTACGGAACAGTGATCTGAAAGATTTCTCTTACACTTTCATCTTTATTACAATCAAAAACTTAAAAATTTTCCTCAAGTGGATCAGCTTAGAACTTTAGAACACAATATTTATCTAAGATTGCTGTGGGAAAAAAGGCAATTAACTGATATCAAACCATATTGCAAATAAAATGTGTAAAGAAGATATATTTTATAAATGTAAATAACTTGTCTAGTATGATAGATATGACAAAGCAAAGAAAAACATTTCAATATGATACAAAATAGTGTTTGGACATTGGATATATTCATTCCTCTATGAACTTTGAAATATTGGAAAATATCTCAGCTTGAACCTTGTCCTATTATAAAACAGATCTATGAACAGTAACTATGTAAGAAAGAATTACGTACAATTATTAAATTTCTATGAAGCAATTTGTATCACGAAAAACTCGGAAACTACTTGGATATTAATTTAAATTTAAAATTAAATTTTGCAAGTTAATTTAATGAGACATTTTATTCAAAATAAGTTACTACCTTTGTCCCACAGTAGTTGTTACATTTTCACATACTAAATGTAACTATTATGGTGTAGAGGTAGTAATTTATTATTAAACATTTTTTATGCATTAAAATAAATTAAAAAGCTATTCCAGATTTTTAAAAAAAAGGTAAAAATATTCTTAATAATCACAGATTCTAAACAAAAGTATAACCATAAGTACAAAAAAATCACGAATATCTCATTTTTGGATTTTTTTTAATGCTTCTAATCTTATATTTCCCTACCATAAAAGTAATCTAAATTTTGCAAATGTTCTTACCTAAAACACAAGATTTTTACTTGAAATCAGTCAATCTAATATGGAAGATCAAGAATCTTTGATTATCATATCAAGATAACTTCCAAACAAACTAAAAACAGGAATGTACTATTGGAAAAATATTACTATATAGATTTAAAAATAAACTTTTAAAGGGAAGAAGAGAAAAAAAGAGAAAGAGAAAAAAGAGAAAGAGGAAAAAAGAGTAAGAGGAAAAAAGAGTAAGAGGAAAAAAGAGTAAGAGGAAAAAAGAGTAAGAGGAAAAAAGAGTAAGAGAAAAAAAAGAGTAAGAAAGAAAGAGAAAAAAGGCAAGAGATAAAAACAGGAAAAAAAAGAAAGAAGGGGAGAGAAAGAAGTAAACAAAGAAAAGGAGAAAAAGAAACAATAAAGGCAAAATAAAAATGACATAAGAATATAAAAGAAATGAAGAAAGGAAAAAAAAGAAAAGGAAAGAAAAATAAAGCTTTTAAATAAATTCAAAACTGGTGAAAATATGACTGAACATAAACATTTAAATTATTTCCAAGTTAATGTGCTCCAAAGACAGATATGCAGAATGCCTAAAGTATTGAGTGACTAAGAACAAACCATTTCACAATTGTTGGCAGTAATCCTTATTGTCTGTGACAAAGTAGATACAGGTTTCACATAAGTAGCACAATTATCAGTTAATCAGCCAAGAGAAAAAGCTCAACCATACAAGATTCACTTGGAACTAATGGACTTGATGGAGAAGCTATTTAAACAAGAATTTAATTTAAACAAGAAAATAGATAGGAAAAAGGTGACAGAAAGTAGCCTTTGCAGTGTTCTTATCAAGGTTTAAAGGGGGAAAAAAGAAATGGAAATTATTCTTATTCTCTATTTCAGTAATTTTTATCTTGCTCTATGAGATTAATGAACATTATTGGAAAATTGTGCAGATACAAGTATTTTTTTAATACTTTTAGCATTTCTTATACATTTCATTAGAAGATTGTTTCTAAATTGACAACCAAAAGATGCTGATCCCACTTCATGTTTAATTTAGTTATCTCTACTCTCTATCACTTGGAGAAGATAATCTTTCCTAAGAATGCATGGTAAATCACAAATAAAGAAAAATCTGTAGAGAATCAGGATTATTTAACATTGCATTAATTAAAAAAGAAACAAACTTAGCACCAGAAATTTGAAATTAATCAAATAAACAAATGTATTTATATTAATGCTTGTGTGTTACAGTCTAAGTAATTGTTATTTTATTCGGAAATTAATAATGGAAATATAGAAGAACACAAGAAAAACAAATATCAGAATTGTTGAATTCCCATACTTTGAAAGATTCAAGTTTTTCTGCAATGCACTTCAGAAATGCACTGATCAGTAATAACTTATTAAGAGTTTTAAAGAAATCTCCAAATTGGATGATTCTATATGAAGCGCAGTACAGAAGTTTCAAAGAACTTAATGGCTTCTACATAGAAAAAAAAATGATAGAAAATAGAGGTCTTCATTTATTGGTGGTGTGATTTAGCAAGATGTTTGAAATGTTTAACAAGACATGGGAAACTGAGTAACTTGACAGACTGATCAGTCAGATCAAATTCCTGAAACTTTTGCATACTTAGTACATCATTCTTCATAAATTTCACTGAAATTCTTTATGATGCTGACAGATTCCACAATAAATAGATACTTAATGGATAAATATGATTTAACAATTAGTTCACTGAATCAAGAAAATAATTGTTTATTCTGGTGTTAAAACAGTGTGAAAAAAGGATTATTTTCAGTTAACCCAAATTTTCAAATTTAAACAACTAAACAGAAACTATCCCTGATTTCATGGAAAAAATTGCACTGCACAAATAGATATCCAATCCACAAAATAAATCTCTTTCTAGTTCTCTATAGTTTGTTTTTTTTAACACTCTTCTGTTTTTTTTTCTTTTGTCAAATTTAATATGAACTGATAAAAATAAAATTATTAGCAAACTTAATGGAATGCTGATACTGATATCAGCCTCTTAAATGTTGACACTCGATTATTAAAGAAATGAATTCCATTCTCGAAATCCTTAAATAATCCCTGGCTGCTTATGTGACATTTCAAAGTGTGCTTTACACCAAGATTTGGAATATAAGAAAAGAAAAGCAACACGTAGGTCCTAAAAATTCTTAAATCTTCTTACTTATTCTTCATCTTGCAATTCTGTAAATATTGGCGTGAAGGCTGCAGTTTAGAAAAATAGTACGATTGACGTAAGATACTATTCCAAAATTGGAAGGTAGAAAAATACAATTTGTTACAAGTTTTAAAAAACCTTTACTACTTGATGATGATGATGATGATGATAGTAGTTGTGTTCATCTGGGAAGGTTCGTACCAGCAACTTAAAGAACAGCATTTATTACCTAACAACACTGATGCATAGACAAGACAAGCTATGATACTAACAATAGCACACAGTCACAGACAGGAAAACACTTGCTTTTTAAAATACAATGACGCTTCCTCTCAATGTAGTTTTTTCTTCTCAGTTACAAAAAGAGGGAAAATAAAATAAAAATCATAATTACATTTTTGCTTGCTTCCTATTGTAACTGTAAGTGTAAATATGAATTTTTCTTAAATACTTTTATTTTTTAGCTGACAATAGTATTTTTATTTTATTTCTTTTTTTACAGAGAGAGAGAGAGAGAGAGAGAGAATATCGTTGCGTAATTTTTTTTAATTTTTTTACACCAAGGTATCCAGAAAAAAATGAAGCAAAAAATAGGTTTATAAATGAAATTGTCAATCATTAAATTAAAAATTGATTTCTAGAAAGAGGTTTGTTTTTTATTGCTTGTTTGTTCAGGGAATTATTTTTACAGTGTAAAAGTAAAAATTACTTTTAATTTTTTTTATTTAAATTTAAGTTATTTTCTATTAAAAACTATATTTTTAAGATTGCAAAGAAATTAATTTCATATTCCTAAAGTTTTAAATAAAGTATTACGGACAAAAAGCAATGTAAAATATTCTCAAAAACCAATCACGCAAATAATAAACGGAAAAAAGTTAGAAACGGAGTTTTCACTCAACAGAAAAGAAACAAAATCTAAAAAGTAATTTAAAGAAAAATAATAATATCTAATAAACAAAATCTGGGTTTTATTGCTTTTTAATTTATCTTTCACTCAATAATATTTTAAAATACAAGTTATATAACGAATTAAGTAAAACTTATTGATTTTAAATTAATCTCTATATATTTTCCTAGCAAGTGGTTTAACACAGATCATGAACCGATCGGTGTTGCGATTTTTATCTAAAACCTGCCATTGCCATGTAAAGGAAGAAAAGTCATTTCTGCATACATTAAAAATAATAGCAAAACAAATCCATAATGTTGCATTTTCTTTTTCTTTATATTTTCGGCATTTCAAACAATAAAACAAAATTCGTGATTGTGAAAGAAAGCATCATTTTTTTTCCTTGTGTATCAAATTACTTTTTAAGGAAATAAAAAACTTGAAGGATTAAAAACGTCACCAGACACATGGAACACAAGCAAATTCATTTGCGATATTCGTTTGACGTTTTTATCATGTTTTCTTCATTAACTTCTGTCCTTGTTTTTTTTAAATCATTTTAAATAAACTCTACTTGAAGTAACAGTATCACAAATAATAACAGTAATAATTATTAAAAAAAAAAAAAAAGACAGTGATAAATCAACTACGATTTTTTTTTGTCAAAAATAACAAAAAAAAATTACCAAAAGATTTTCGGAAATAAAATGTTCTGTTCAGTTGAAAAGAGTTTCAAACACAGAAAATGTTTAAAATCCTCAGTGTTGCCTAAAAAAGTTGTTTTTTATTATTTATTTTAAAACTAAGCATTCGAAATCTTAATTGTTAATCAAAGAAAAGTGTTTTTCTTGTTTGTTTTTATTTTAAAATGAGGAAACATTGAAAGACTGAAAAAGTGTTGTGTAGTAAAAAAAAAAGAACCTCAAATAGAGCGAAATCTTTATTTTGTAAAGAAAAGAGGGGAAACGAATTACCTGATTATTTTAGAAAACTCCTTAATTACAGCGCAATTTATACAATATGCGTGGAAAATGTAATTTTAAATGCTGATCATAAATCTTTTATTTTATTGCCTCAACTCAAATAAAATCTCTTCTTATTCAAATTCAATTTTATTTTTATCATTTTTTTTATTCATTCATTATTACTCTCTTTTCTTTTAATTTTCGAATTTTTTTAAGAAAATGTTTACTTAAAAGATATTTGCGGAAAAAATTCCAGAAGTGGGAAATAAATAGTGAAATGACTTTGCGAAAGTACCATCTGTAGTATTACTATTAAAACTCAGAATTAATCAAGGCTCCTAGGCAGATGCGTTAAGTCACGTGATCACTATCGTAAAACTGACTGTAGACAAACACTGGAAAAATCTCCCTCAATAACTGAAGACTCTTTTACATTTCACAACTGCAGATATTTTTTTTATGGTGAATGACCTCGGGGTTAAAACGGGGGTTGAATTTTACTTTTTTTTTTTGAAGGCATATTTCAAGAAGTTATGGTAAAAAAAAACATTTAAAAAACTACTGCGAATAAATGATAAGGATTAAAAATGAATAATAAATGCTAAATTTGTTGATTTCAAATTTAAAATTATCTTTCAACAATTTTTTGTGGATGGTGGGTGCTACAAATAAAATCTCCCACATACACAGTTACACACACACATATCTATCCATATACACCCATAGGGAATCACCCCAGTCAGACACACGACGCATTCCCACGCATACAAATTTATTTCGCAAACTAACTGTTGAAAAATTAATTTAAAACACAATTATTTACACATTTCACAACAATAACGAAAAAATAATAGAATAACGAATAAAATTGTTTTCACTCATTTTTTATTCGGTTTTTAAAGTAAGTTATAGATTTCTATACGAAAATTTAAGTAGCAGCAGCAGCAGCATTTATAATTTTACGGATTATTTTCTTTTCTTTCATAAAAAATTAGAAGGAAGTAAAAGAATTATACTTCATTTGGTGTCTACTTTTCCCGTTCATTTAGCATTAAGTCACTGATAAGATAAGATAAAGAAACTATATATTTCCAAGAAAGCATTTCTTTTTAAACAAGTTGTATTAACATAGTAGTCGTATGCTGCTACTCCTACTGCAAAAACAACGCACTTTAATTATTGGTAATAAATTAATCTTTTTTATCTCTAGTACTAAGACAATTTCATTACATGTCTCAAATGGTTTTAAGGATGCAAAATACACAGAAATATGTTCAAACCAGTAGCGAGCTGAACTAAATATAATACTTTTTTAATTCAAATTTCTACATTACACTACTTTACAACTGTGTAGTAGTAGTAAAAGTAAACACTACCAAACCAAGTAAAGTAATCATTTCTCTACGTAAACGGAATGATCTACTTCAACGTTATTCATTCATAGAATTAAAGAGATGAAAATATTTAACAGTCTGAGATTATAGCAAAAAGACACATTTTTTTCTCTTTTTCTCAAAAGTACAGAAGAGATTCTCTCAGATGAAGAAAAAAAAAACAAAAAAAAACGTAAATTCTAAATATGACCAAAAAAAAATGAATTTCATGCAGCTACAGTTTTTCCGCCCAGACACTTTTCCCTGGAAATGCATGGAAAATTGCATGGACCACGTCAGCCTTTATTTAGTTTTAGTGCTACGTTAACAAAAAAATAATTTAAAAAAAAAAAAAAAACTTTTTTTGCGTGGCGTGTATTAAAAACAGTTTGTTTTTTAATTTCTATATTTTCTAAAATACGCACGTGTTTAACTACTACTGTTTAAGTCGACTCAAAATACTTTCTTAAAATAAAATAAATGAAACAACTACAACGGGAAAATTCAAAAACTACTAAAACTTAAAACACATTACTTTTTAACGGAAATTACAATTAACTGTGGTTACTTACTTACATTTTCCAGAGGCGAGGCTTTATGTTTTTGAATTTATTCATGTAAATTTATAAATTTAAAAGGAAAAAAAAACAACTTCATTCTTCTTATGTCAGTGCGTGCTTCCATGAAGTGAGTGTTGTTGTAAATTAAATTTTGTCCATTTGTCCGTATGCGACGTATTTTTATGCGCTTTAAAAATCCAAACTAAATTTTCCTCTACATCAGAAGTGCGCTAACAAATGGTAAAGCAGTAGTTTCTTTACGTACTGCAAATAAATCTACTAATTTTAAAACAATAATAGTGTACCCCCTACGCAATGTCCAACTCCTATTCGCTCTCTGCTTCGCGCTTATTATTTCGGGGAGAGGAGGGGGAAATGAGGACAATAAGGAATGGAAAGATCAAGGAAAGGGAGAAAAAAATGTTTTTCTTTATTTCTTGTGATGATCAGAGGTCAACAGCTATTTAAATGCTTAATGATAGTAGTAATGAAAAAGGTTAAATCAAGCAGCCCTTTTTTTCTCTTTAACACATAGTGAGTGATTTGTTAGGTAACTAAACATCTACCTATCTACTTAAACACGAGAGAAGTGCTTTCCTTTAGCAGTAAGAAAGTTATTGTACTTTACTTCGTACTCACAACTAAAAATGTTTAGGAAGTATAACTTCTTCAGAATTTTATATTATTAAAATATGATTAGACCACGTGAAACCGTTTTAATTAAAAAAAGGTTTGTTTCAAATCGAAAATACTAGTGTAGTGTACTACAATTGTGTGAAGTCTTGACTTACCAATAAAATGTTATGTGTATGAAAGAGCAGCAGTAGGTAACAACGCTCTTTTTTCACTCAGCTCCGTCGCCCTAGAGTACTAATGATTTTTCTACTTTAAAGATTGACAATTAAAAAAAAAGGTCTAGTTTTTTTCCCGTAAAAAACAAAAGAAAGTAAAAGAGAAAAAGAAGCTTTTTTTCTTCTCAGCTGCATTTGTAACACTGGCTGCTGGACAAGAAAAAGAAAAGAAAAAAAAGGTAGAGCTAATAGTAAACAACGTGAAATAATGCTCACTGCTCACTCACTCGACTTGTCGTAGTGCGCGCTAAGTTGCATAATAAATTTCACTTTAAAATCAATTATTTCAAAAACGCTTTATCTCATTGGTAACTACATTCTAAGACAATAATTATCAGTATAATTACGCATAAAAATCGAAATAACAAAAAGTTTTTTTTCATTTATTTTTACTTTTTTTGGTTATTCAGTTTCTTCTTCTTTCTTTTTTGTGGTCGGTTTGATTTTCTTTCCTTTTTTTTTTTTTTACCCACACTCCTCAGTAGTGAACACTGACAACAAAAACAATGAACGGAAAATAATTTAAAGCTACCAAAAAATAAAAATAAAAGACAGTAAAAAAAAAATAAAGACAAAAAAAACTAAATAATTTCTCAATATATATATATATTTTTGGAAGAATTGAAAATCAATGAATAAAAATAAATATATTTTGATAAATTCGAGTTTTGCCTAATTCTATAATATATTCGATAGCATGGCGATGCAAAGTGAAAAAAAATATCTGCGGCAGACAAACATCGTAAAAAATGCAAGAATTAATAAAGTAAAGTGAAAATATCTTCCTAGCGATGTTTTTAAACTATTCACAAGAAAGCTAGAATAACATGATTGAATAACCCTGACAATAGATAACTGTAAACACGATTTTCCAAGTAAAAGTAAGTCATTGTGATTTATGACGGTGCTTAACTACAAAAAAGAGCGCATACAATTTTTCAGACTTAAATAAGCAATAAGAAAATTTATTTTATTTGCGTGTTTTTATATTGTCTTTTTACATTTCCTGAAAGACATTTTTATTACTTTTTAAGTTTTTAAACGATTTCCTTTTATTTTGATTTTACTTCGCTTTTGATTCGAGAAAGTTAAAACTATAACAATTTATAAAGTGCGTTGTAAAGAAAACAAGTGTCAACTGGTCTGAAATGTTTTGTTCTTCTAAAGAGAAACCATTTCGTAGAATTTTAAAATTTAATGATTAATAATAGATCATTTTCAAATTTTTATTCAATCATTATCTTGAACAAAAAAGAGAGTAAAAAAACATTGAAGTAAAAAAAATAAAAAATAAAACTAGGCTAATTTGATCTTTTAGAAAAAGTTGAGGAATATTTTTCTATTTCTCACAATATAAGCTTTCAATTTTTGAAGGAAGTCTTACTCTTAATTTTTTTTTATGAAAAGGTATTCATTACAATTAATAAAATTTGTACTAGAAAAACTCAAATTTAATACAATATAGTTGAAATTAGTTTTTGATTTCTCTTTTATTTCTTTTTTTTTTAGGATATCTTCATATCCTCAAAAAAAAAAATTGTAAAATCGGTAAAAAAAAAATTTAATAGTGTAAAAAAAAAATAAATAAAAAGGTATAATTTCAAATGCCGCACCGGTTTTTCTTTAGAGCTTTATCCCTGAAATTAAGGGAGGAGCGGGTTTCCACACGTACATCTCAAAGAGTCCCGGAAGAAAAAAAAGAAAGAAAAAATAACAAATTTAAAACTCACTTGACTATTTCCTTATTACGGTGATAAATTCACAGCTGAGCAGATTTGTTTTTTTTATTATTATTAATATTTTCAATCCCTCTTCTTCAGGAAAAAATTACTTCTTCCTTCCCACTTTTTTGCCTCGTTCTCGATTTGAAATCGAAAATTTAACAGCTTCGATCGAGATTCGCGCAAACACCACATCCAAGAAAAAAGCTTAAAACAAGAGTTTCTACTTGATTTCATTTGTCATTCTTTCTTAAATAAAATAAAGAGAGAAAAATACTCTCCAAAACTATTACATTGGGCTAAAATCCTTTAACTTATAAGCATTAAAAATGTATTTTAGCGGATAAAAAAGTTAAAAAAATATACCCGCTATTTCTAGGCGTAAAATGTGCTTATGTTTAGTTTAGTAAAAACGAAAAAAAACATTCAGACATTTACATATGCGTACAAAACGAAGAAAAAAGGCACAGAAAATTATACTTTTCTTCAATAATAACTGAAAATAAAAAAGAAATTAAGAAACTCGAGTAATTTTTAAATCTTTTAGTACTTTTAAATTGGACACCCGGCAAAATCAAAGGTTGCTTGAGAAGTAAAAGGAAAAAAGCGGTCACTAAAAACATATTTTTTAGCTTTTTATCCAACAATTTGAGAAAAATTGCATCTTTAAATCGATTTTTACTTTGTTCAAAATACTTTTATTACTCATTTGACTTTATTTTTTAACTTTAAAATTAAATGAAAATTTTAAAATTAAAAGCAAAAATGAGTTAAAAATTATCTTTACATGTGAATTTAAAAAAAAAAAAAAAACAAAGATAAATCTTCCAGGTTTTTTCCTATCTGCGGAAAATTATTTTTAAAAAAATAAAATTTAAAAAAACGCGCCTCGCACTTAAAAATTTAAGATTTTTCACTTTTATTCTGTCGGAGGTTGTTGGTGCGGCTTTTCTTCTTCTTTTCCAAGAAAAAAAAAACTTGATTTCCCAAACCAGCAAAAGGGAAGAAAAGATAACTAAAGGGCGCTTTGTCGCTACCGAAAAAGATGAAAACATGCATAAAAAAGCAAATCGAGATAGACTCGATGACTATCTGAAAGTGAATAACAAACATCATGTCGAGTATGCAAGTCAAAAATAGAACAACCGGATAAAGTTGTCGGCGGTAAAATTAGTAAAAAAAGTCACCCTACCTACCGTTTTTCTTCTTAATACGCCATCGAACTTGTATTTGAGCTGAGCAAGATAACGCATAAAGCGCAGGGGGCGGCTACGGGAATAGCCAATGCGTGCTATAATTTGCCGTTATGGTTAATGGATGCACCCTCAACTACTTCATGGGAAACGTGTTGAATCTATTCGGCGGATGAAAGACGCAAAGAAATTGAAGATAAATAGAAATGTGTTCCTCGTCATGTAATAATTATGTTATTTTTTAATATTTATTGCAATAAAAATTTCAAAAGAAAATTAATAATTTTGAATTTAAAAAGTGCGAAAAAAATTAACTACTGAGGCTGAAGAAGAAGCGTCACTTTTTTTTTCGTCACTTTCTTTTTACTTTTAGTTTTATTCTTCATTTCCTAAAAAAAGGGGGAAATTCGCTACTTTTTCTAAATGATGTCTATTATATTTGCAGTTTTAGACTTTTAGCCTTTTCGGCATTTTTCACACTTCTCTTCACTTTTCTAAATATTTTTTAATAGCTCTTAAAAAGAAAGACCTAACTAAATAAAAAGTAAAAACTAAGTCTTTCTTTAGTTTTTAGTTACTATTCGAAAACTAACAAATATATTATTACATTTTTAATCAATGTGACCTTATTTTTTTTAATTAATTTTAATTATTTTTATTAGTTTATTTTTAAATTATTTTTCATTCACATAATTAAAACAAAAACATTTGGGAAGGCTAGTTATCTGATCGAATAATAGTTTCCTTTTAATGTTTTAATTACCGCACGACGATCGTAAAAATAAACGCAATTTAAATAAATAATTGAAAAAACCAAGACTCGAAAATTTGTTTTCGAACATATCCGGAAAAGAACGTTTTACCATGCTCAGATTTTTATTTATTTATTTTACTTTTTATTATTAATTACATATTGAATTATAGAATTAAATTTAATAAAAATATGAAAACACAAAATAGGAATAAAATATATGAAATCTTTGTATATTCGGGAGCAGAAATGAACGGATTTAATTTTTTCCCATGATGCATCTGATTGTTATGGTGACGTCACATTCGCCAGTGTGTTGTTGTTTTTATTTGGGGACTCCTGACTTTGTTGTGTGAAAGAAAGAAAAATATCTTCGCTTTCATTTAACGGTTGTTGCCTTGGAGGTAAGTGTCACTTGCATTTATCAGGCATTTACTCAAATTGTTCACCCACATGATTTTTTCTGGCTAGTTTCTGCTAAAAAACAAATAATTCTACCCTTCTTGTCGACACGCTGTCCTGTTATACTGTGGACTGTTGTGCAAACAATCATTGCAATGCAATGGCTTCTCTTCTTGTTCTTGAGCTAAACTGAAAAGATGATGAATGAAAATAGAAGTTGTATTTTCTTACACCAGCTCCTTTTTCACGACTTCAAATGTTCGATGATATTTAATATAAAACTCTGCCACTTTTATAAGAGCTTGTTTTTATTTATTATTGAATTATTCGTTTGTTGTGCTTTGTAAAAATAACCAATGCAACAGAAGTCCGTAGTGGAATTTTGAAATATAGTTGGATCTTGATTTTTGACCACAACACCATGCCCCAAATACTTTATTCTTTTCTAGAAAAAAACAAATTGTTTAGGGTCTATTTTGAAATTTAAACCTCGCTTACTCGAAACAATACAGCTTTACTTAACACAATTTATCGTTAAAAACTTTTCCCTCTTCTTTACTGTACAAAGCGAGAGACCTTGAACATCACAAAATGACTAAAAGAGTGGCCTTCCTACTTTAACTTTTTTTTTCTTTTTTAATTACCCACAATAGGGAAGATAGATCTACTTTGTATTTCGAAATTAACACGATGATAATAATAGTAATATTATTGTTTACTTTGTTCCTCTAACGAAGGAAACTTAGTTATTTGATGCCTTTTTTAGGACCCTGGAGCATTTGTGTGCCAGAAATTTGTAATGAATAAATCATGGCTTTGGTATTATTGTTTATATATTTGGATATGAAATGGGGGATCAGATTTTGTTATTATATTAATATTAAACTGATCACTGACTTTTAAGACTATTTATGTGCTAAAATAAGCTGATCGCTGCATTTTGTCAGTTACACAAAAGAATTAAATTGTTTAATTCTTCATGTTTGACGGCTTGTTATCTGTGATATGATCATTGCTCTCCAGATATCGATGAAATGAAAAGGTCCAAATTCTGACTTATTTGTTTCTATTTTCTTCTGCTAGCTTTTAATTTTATTTCTTTTTAGTTTTTCTTTTTGCTTCGTTAATGGTTCAAGGTTCTGTTTTAAAAATAACACAAATTTTATTTAATTTTTCTTTTTTATGGTCACCATTTTAGTTGTCTGTCCAATGTCCATTATTTTTTTTTTTTTAACAGTTTCTTCTTTTTTTGAATGGAACATTGGTAGTAACAACTGCCATGAGGGTTAATTTTGTTTTATGTTAATTGACCTCCTTTTTAAGATACGGATGTTCAATAGTGTCACTATTGTGATTTTTTTTATTTTTTATTTTTTTTGGTTAATTAGTCACACCATGGATTGTTATCTCACTTTAACTTTTAAAACTTGGATTTTATTGATTTTTGTAAGGTTGCTGATGAAAGTCCTTTTCTTTTGCTCTCTGACAACACACATACATGTTCTTTTAATGCATGTTTTGTTTGATTGATTGAAACATTTGAAACCTTTTTTTTTTCTTTTTTTTCTTAAGCGTCTTTCATTAAAACGTATTATTCTTTATTTTGTGGACTGATTTTTTTCACACAGATTTTTTTATTCCTGTTATTGTCTGTCACCCACGGGTGATTATTGGGTCATTCTCATAATTTTTTACCTGCACTTAGTCCTTTTTTTTTTTTTTTTTTAAACTTTCGAAGGTTATCATGTTAATAATTCTTTCGCAAAAATTAGTGTAAGATGAAATAAAAATTCAATATTTTTTTTTTTTTTTTTTTCTTTAGAAGTTTTGGGATTTTTTTTTACATACACTTTTTTAGCTTTTAGTTTTGCAGTTACATAAGTCTTCTTAATTGTTTATTTTCGAAGATGTCCTCAATGATCTAAAATTTTATCAACGTCCATTTCTAAATAAAAGAAACGCAGACCCCCAAAACCTCAAGTTAAAAGTTTAACAGCATAAAAATGAATTACTGATGAATCAGGATTGTCGGAGATCATGACGATCAAAATATAAAGGTTTTGTTTTTGTTTTATTGTTTTGCTTTTTTTTTGTTTGTTTGTTTTTGTTTTAACTACATGCCTCCAATAAATCATAAATGTATTCGATTTTTTAAATTATTTTTGTTTTAAGGTGGCATTTTTCCAATACAGCGTCTTATTCAGATGTTTCAATCAAACAAAAATAAAATCTTTAAAAATGCTCTTCATTTGTGGTGAAACAAAAATATTCATACCATCCTTTTTTTTCTTCTTTTTTAATCTCACTGCGATAAAAGTAATTTACTGCTTTTTTTTATATCTGTAAAACTAAAAAGTAAATAACAATCTGGTGCTGCATGATTCTCAAATCTCGAGGTCCAAAAATTGCTTTTTTTGTATTTTTACTCCACTGGGTCTCCGTAGATAAAATTATCATCAGATTATTATTCCTCTTGTAGACTACGAATGAGTAGAATTAGCCAAGAAATGGGTGTTTAATAATTTCTGAAATGGTTGAGTTGTTTTATTCGCAACGTAAAAGTTTTTTTGTGTTTTGGGGTTTTTTTTTTGTTTTTTTTTCAACACTGAGCTGCGTAGATGGAGTGACTAAAATTAATCCGTCTTGCCTTGTATTTATCGACCATAGTCAAGGACTTTTCACTTTACACTGTGTACTGTAAACAGTTTAAAAATGTTATTGTTTTTTCACGCCTTATTATAAATGCGAATCTGTTACTGCTTCTTCGAGAAATGTGCGATCATCAATGAAAATGAGAAGGCTTTTTGACTTTGTTAAAAATAATAAATGCTTAGCTTAAAAGTTTGTTTTTGTTTTTTAAGTAAAAAATAAATTTTGCTGACAAAAAGGATTACAAAAAATCCCTTTCCAATTTAATCTCTAAATATCCTTTAGTTTTAAAGTCGATCAATATGTTATTAATGATCGAAAAAAAAAAGTTAAAACCCTCATTAGCAGCTTTTTGGTTATTTATTTCAATGTTAAAAAAAGAAAAAAGAAAATGGATGTCCACAAGAAGTTGCTCCCGTACCTACAGCTTCCTTCTATTTGAATTCTATTTGGAGCAGAAGTTTCAATAGTTCAATGGCTAAAAATTCTGACCTACCCATAAAAGAATGCTACTCTAGACTTCGATTATCAGTTGACATTTCATCGAGGATCAGGATTTGTTTTGTCACTCCTACACATACATGGGTAACTTAATCTTAACTTGTGCACTTGTAAAATCTGTCCTAAACGAAGTTGTGATAATTTACGTTAAGAAACAATCGGTTTTGTTTTGTTTTTGTAGATAACTAACCAGATTATTCTTTCTTTACCTACATTGACTATAATTTCAATTTTCGATGAATAATTGATGTTTTCAATTTGTTCTTAACGATGGATTCCAATAAAAAACTAAAAGGGGAAACGTTTTAATCTCTAATGCTTGATTTGTAAAATCCAACTGATCTAATAATGAATTATTGCAATTTGCTTAAGTTCAACACGTAACAATGGTTTGTTTATTTAAGCCAAATAATGATGGTTTTTATTTTATATAAACAAAAAGCACTTTGTTGCGGAAACTAAGTGGGGTCAGGGTTCCTGTAAAAAAAAAAAAAAAAAGTTTGTAAAGGAAGCTTAAGGGCGAAACTATCAATTCTTAGTTACATTCGTTGATTCAGAAATATTTTACATTATTTCAGCGACAACGGAAAATTAAATTCTTTGACATTTATGCCCTCAACAAAAAAAAACGATTTTAAAGACAAATTTGTTTACTCAACTGCGTTTATAAACAAACAAACAAAACAATTTATTTATTTTTTGTGGGTGAGCTTCTTACAAAAATAAATAAATAAATGGGCCTGAATACAAAAATAAAACTAGCAAGACTTTTTTTAATGTTAGAAATCCTTAATTTTAGTTTCTTGTTTGACACTATTTCGGAAATAGTTTTACTTTTCAATGTGTTTGTTGAATTGAAATAAACAAAAAAAAATGTCGATTTTATATTTTCTCCTGGATTTAACTAAGATAAAAAAAAATCATAAAGAGAAAACTACTGAAAATTTCTCGCTTCATAACTTCTCTGTTAATGCTTCTTTGTTCTTTCTCTCCTGTTTTCTCTCTCTATTCATTGTCTTGTTTCTTTATTTTTCTTTTTTTCCTCCGAATTATTTTCTCAGCTGTCCTGCATTCTTTCTTCTCGTCTGCTAAAAATTCACTCATCAACAATTGTTAACAGTAGCAATATCATTTTATTATGTTTTTGTTTTGTTTTTTTAATCAGGCATTCGAGTATTATTGTAAATTTTGACTAAGCAACTATCAAGTTCATATTGTTTCTTAATGGTCAAAGCAACTGGTTTGTCTATCAGGCAAAAAGGAACACAAGTTCGAGTCTTATCCAGAACTATTTTTTATTTTTGATTCTGCACCGTATATTTGCAGCTGTAAATTTATTACCTGAGTAAAGTTATATTAAAAAAAAAGGCAGCTGAACGAATTAAAAATAGGCACCGCCACTGAGTTTTCGATACCTAAAGGTTTATGAATTTAAAAAAATGAAAAGGCATTCTTGAAGATTTCATTTTAGCTTTAATTGAAAGCTAAATGATGAAATTTACCATTTCCAGTAAGCAAAATGCTTTGGTGTATTTCAAATAGAAATTATATTGATTGGAATCTCAACTTTTTGGTCGCTTTCAGAAAATCTGCCATTTTGACACATTTGTAAACATAAATTAATTCTCGGTTTTAAAAATCTTCGAAAAATAAAATATGAAACTTTCTTTGAGAAATATTACCAGATTTAAAGTATAATTAATCTGATTTGAAAAAAAATATTATTTACTATAAGAGAAATGGATTTTTAAAACAAACAGTAGCAGTGATTATGCATTTATCACTGTCACTTGTCACTCGTAGATCACTTGAGAAGTGATGATAAAATCTGTCAACACCTTTTACCATTGTTTTATGGAGTTTTTATCTTTTAAAACATAATTTAAGAAAATGATAGGTGAGTGCCTTTTTTTATATATATCTCTGTAATCTAATTTTAGGAATATTGTATTTAAATTTACTATAGTCATTATTACTCTTATTTTCTGATTGTCTTTTATGGTCGACCATACTTTCAAATGGGCAAGTTGCATAACATTTTATATGCATAAAAAAATTAAATTTTTGTAAAATATTGGGTGTAAATGACTTTTAATTGAGCTTTTCAGTTTTTGATTCGTAAATATAGTTTTCACTTAACAATATCACCTAGCTAGACTGAAGTAATGCAGTATTTTAAACGATTTATAATATAAATTATTAAAATTTTAAAAATGAAAACAATTCTTGTAAAAATTCATTATTCATCAAAAAATAATTTTTTCTTGACACAATAGTGTCTTTAATAAATCTTATTTATAAAATCAATAAAATCAAATTAAATAATGTCATAGTTTTATTCCATTTTTTTTATTTTCGGGAAATGAGTAGTAGTTTAAAAAATAAATAAAAATTGGTGATTTACATTCTCCAAAGAGTCCTACTTTTTTTTAACTAATAAAACAAATTTTGAGATTGAAGTTTAATTTGATGAAATTAAGTAACTAGAGGGTAACATTTAAAAAAAAAAAAAATATTACCAAGATTTTCATAAAAATAATTTCATTCATTTGTGAATACGTCCTGAAAGTTTTATTAAAATACGACAATTATTTAATTTTTGTAAGAATTTCAAAATTGATGTGTTTTTCATTGAAAAAAAACGTAAAAAAATACTAATCGTAAATTAATGTCAACTGCTGACATAAAAAAAAGATTTTTAACCAAAATTTCAAATGTGTTAGAAAGGATTTAAAAAATTCAATAAAATAATAAAAAAAATGCTTTGGTCTTTCCTCTTAATGAGATAAAACTTATTTTTTCATCATGCTATGCTGTTTTTCAGCAAGCAAGGGAAGGTAACTAATTAAAAATAATGTAGATACTCTTCACAATTAATGAAAATTTTATTGCCTATTCTTTTTTTCTTTGACTATTATATGTTCATAAAGAAAAATTAAAGAGCTTGAAAAGTAAACAAGGAAATTTTGTTTCATGCCTTTTTAAAACAATTGCATTTTTTTTAAAAGCAGGCAACCAAAATCAAAAGCTTCTTGTTGGTTCTGCTTAATTGTATTCTGTCTATTGGGCCTCTCAGATTTCCTGCTTTGATTTTGTAATTCTAAAAGAAACCTATGAAAACAAACACCATCACATAAAATCAAAAACACTACATGATTATAAAAGAATTTGTGAATTCTTACTCATTTTGATCATTCATTTTGACCTTTGTTTGACAATTTCCATATTTAGGATCTTTCAAATGTTTTGCTCACTCATTTTTAAAAACAAAATTTTAAAATGTTTGATTCTTTGATTTAATTTTATATAATAGAAAACATGGCAAAACATTAAATGCTCTTAATGGATGTGTAAATTTTTTTTTTTTTTTTTTTTTTTTTTTTTTTTCACATGTGGAAAAATAAAACAAAAATGAGCTGGGATTCTCTTTCCCCCCCCCCCCCCCCAACATTTTCAATTTTGTCATCAGAAATTAGATGTTTTCAAACATACATAATGAACTGAAGGCAGTTGACATTCTTAATATATTTAACTTCAGTAAAACTGTTATTGACCAAAATGCAAGGAAAACTTTCTGATACTATTATATTATAAAATAACTAACTTTAGATGGAAAAAGTTGCCTTAAGTTGTCTGATTGAATTTAGCATCATGGTTAGTTCTGAAAGATAAAGCCAAGTACAATTTTTTTCCAGTGTGTTTAAAGCAATAATGAAGAGAAGAAATGATATGTGTGAGAGATCTTTTCATCAGGATAAATGGTCAACATTGATTTATTTTCAACGAATTCATCTCAAGGTTAATATAAATAGGAAAAAAAGGTCAAGATGAAATAAAGTGTTAGCATCTGATAAGTGTTTTCTTTAAAGGCTACTTGAAGGTCACTTCATTGTCTGTCATTCTTATTACAAAATCAGATATCTTTTCAGGCTGACATTTTCTTATGACAGGAACTCTCAACTAATTTAATTATCAAATCACACTCCAGAATTGAAAATATACTTTTGTACACTTACAGTTAAAGATTCTACATAATTTTGTAGACTTTATTTTAATGTTGTCTCTTCACAAATTATTTTCTTTTTTAATATCTCTAAATTGTCTATTAGCATTCCTGCTCTTGGGAAAGATAGGGGAGAAGCTTCCCATTGTTGTCTCCATAGTTTTGAATTTAGAGGTGTCCTCATTAGCCTACCAAGGCTAAAGAGCCCAGTATGCCCTACTACATTACCCTAACTGGAGAAGAAAAACTGGATTCAGGCTCTTCCTAAGGGTATTAGTATAAAATGAATGCAACAACCTTGGCCAGAATTTTGAACTACTGATTCCATTTTCCACATCAATTGTACATAATCTGTAGACAATATCCAAACAGTTTAAGTTATTATAACCAACCAACATCAATTTAATCAAATTTTCATATTTGTTTGAATTTAATTATATTTTTTTAAGAAATAAGTTATTCCATCTGACAATAAATATTTTGAATTTATGCCTTCTCCAAAGCTTCATTTCTTTCATATTTGTCTAATACTATAATGAAAACTATTCTTATCAAAGAATAGGGCTGGACAATCCGCATGAAGGGATAACTTTCCCATTTTACTATAGAAGATATGAAGGAATCTTCAAAAGGGATTGTTCGCAGTGGAAAGATGGAAAAAAAGTTTGATTATTATTGAGGAAATTATCCCTTGCTGAACATGAAAAATATGTAAACTATAGTTTGCCAAAGAAGCTGGGAGAAATAACTTTTAATGAAACTGTCCTAACACTATTGAAAATTTTTGGTGATAGTTCATTATTTAATACACGTTGGCAATGTCTTAATTTAGTAAAGTCTGATGAAGAAGATTTTGTCACATATGCAGGAGTTGTGAATTGAGAATGCAAAAAGTTCAAATTAAATCAACTCTGATTTGTTTTAAATGCTTGATATTCATTCAGGGTTTAACATCTAACAAGGATGCAGAGATAAGATCCACGATATTTTCTAAATTAGAAATGGATCCAAAATTAACTCTCCAGAGAATAGCGGAAGAGTGTCAACATATTGTGAATTTGAAACTCAATACTGCAAGGATTGAGGAAAGACAATTCACGAGTACAGTGTGTCTGACCAACTAAGAGGAAAAAAACTACAAACGTTTTTCAACTCCTAATAGAACTATAAGGAAAGACTATAAACCCTCCTCAATACCTAATACTTGCCATGGCTGTGGAGATAAGCATTTTAAAGTGATTATTTCTTCAAAAACAAGAAATGCTATGAGTGTGGGGAAACTAGGACACAAAAGTGCATGTTGCAGATCCAAAAATGGAGAAAAGTAAAACCCATGTGAATAGAATAAATACATGCACTAATGAAAAGAAACCTAAAAGGCGAATTAACAACTCTTCACAAAAGAGGAAATTTGTTTTTGTGCAAATTAATGATGTGAAAATAAAATTGTAATTAGACACAGGATCAGATATCATTGTTGTAAACAAACTGACTTGGAGGAAAATGGATAAACCCAGTTTCTTAACTTCTGATAAAGTTGCACATAGAATATCAGGAAAGAGATTAAACTTTGGGGGTAAATTCTGCTGTAACGTTTTTGTCAGAAAAACCAGAAGAGTATTTGTTTTGTTTTTTTTTAAAAAAATACTGTTAATTTGTTTGGTACAGACTGGATTGCATTGTTTAATCTGTGGGACCTCCCAATTAACTCTTTTTTGCAATAAGATAAATATTGTTGCCAATACTAATACAGCAAATGAAAAAGTGAACTGAGAAAGAGTTTTTCAGAAGTTTTCTCTGAAGGTCTAGGGATATGTATGAAAGCAAAAGCTAAGTTTCAGTTGAAAGACAATGTATCACCTACATTTAAACCAAAACAGGAGTGTACCTTTTGTGGCTTTAGATCCAATCAACAATGAATTGGACAGGCTACAGAAATTAGGAATAATATCAAGGATAGACTATTCCGAATTGGCATCACCAACAGTCTACATTAAAAAATGGAATAATGTGTGTGCTGATTTTTTGACGGGATTAAAAAAAGTTCAAAACAGCATAACTACCCGTTACCAAGTCCAGAGGGAATTTTTGCCAAATTGAATGGAGGTCAATTTTTCTCTAAATTGGACCACTCAGATGCATACTTAAAAGTACTTGTGCACGAAGACTATTCAAAACTATTAACATCCATAGAGGGTTATATAAATTCAACAGTCTTCCATTTGGTGTAAAGGTAGCACCAAGCATATTCCAACAAATAATGGATACCATACTTGCCAGGTTGGATTGTGCTCGAGCATATTTGGACAACCTACTTATTAAAAGCAAGACCCAAAAACAACATGCAGAAGATCTAAAGAAAGTCTTTGAGAGAATCAAAGAATATGGCTTTAAAATAAGTGAAGAAAAATGTGAGTTATTTATATCCATGGACAGAAAAGTGTTAAAGTGCATTCAAAAGAATCAAGAAAGTATTAACATTGGATTTGTCACTAGCTTATTTTGACCCTAAACTAAAAATTGTGATTGCATCAGATGCAAGTGATTTGGATATTGGAGCAGTGATATTACACAAATATGATGACAGAACAACAAAGCCAATAGCGCATGTTTCAATATTGTTAATTGCAGCTGAAAGAAGCTAGTTAAATAGAGAAGGAAGCATTGGCCATCATATTTGCCATGAAAAAGTTCCACAAATTCTTACATGGTAGAGAATTTATTCTACAAACGGACCATCGTTGTTGTCCCTATATGGATCTGAAAAGGGTGTTCCCACACATACAGCAAATAGACTGTAGCACTGGGGAACTATTCTATTAAATTGCAATTACAAAATGGAATTTCTACCATCTAAGAAATGAATTCCTGAAGACAGATTGCCTTGACTAATACCAAGATTCTGTGAACCACTTGAAGACAGTAATTGTGGCAATAAGAGCTGAAAAAGAAATTAACAATGTTATTATATAATACTGTACAAGAGCTTCCCATTACATTAGAGGAAATAAAAATTAAGGCAGAAAAAAACACTTCATAATGAGAATAAAGGAGAAATTAAGATCTAAAAGGAAAAATATTAGGAAAATAGTGCATTTTCATTATGCAATGGTGTACTGATGTCCGCTGAAAGAGTGGTTATACCAACATTATAACAAAGATGTATGTTGAAAGAATTTCATAGAAGACATCCAGGGATTTCTAGTATGAACTCCTTAATGAGATATACCTACTAGCGAAACATGGACAAGAATATAGAAAATTTGGTGAAATTATGCAGAAGTTGTGCCCTGACAGCGAAGTCACTGCCTATCAAAGGTCAACCTTGGCCAACAACTGATATGCCATGGTCTAGAATACATATTGACTTCACAGGACCCATAAACAAAGTGTACTATCTAGTAGTAGTTGAAAGTTATACTAAATGGCCAGAAGTACTAAAATGCAGGAGACAGACTACCACAGTAACTATGAATTTCTTACGAGGTTTGGCATTCCTGACTCTATTGTGTCAGATAACAAGACACAATTTACGTCTAGTGTTGTGGCCTGTTAGGGGCCAGAAAAGAAAGACAGAAGTTATGTTGAAGAAGTGTACTGAAATAACAGAACATATATACAAAATAAGAGTGTTATTAGTCAGCAGATAGTGTCTGTCCGAACTATCAGGTTACACTGCATCCCGACTGCCTGCCTAGGAAGTCTTGCAGGTTAGTATTTATGAAGGAGGAAGAGTTCATTCTAATGTAGATAGGTCACCATAATACCGCCTCCTAAAATCTTAACTCTGCAGGAGTCTGAAGAAAAAAAAAAATTTTATTTATTTTTATTTTATATTAAAGTTCTGAGGCTGTATATGTAGCTGTATAACAAATTTTTCACAAAATTAATCTTGAGGAATATTTTTATAAAAAGTTTACCAACTTTTAAGTGGTTTTTCCTCTGCTTGACTTGTTTAATTTATAGAGAAAACGAGCATTTTCTTTTTTACAACTGGCTAGGTATTTAAAACTTGGCTGACTTGTTTTACCAAGTTCAAAGTAGAACTACTTTGAGAACTTTTATTTGTTTGTGGTCTCAATACCTTTTAATGTTTAGGATTGACAACTGTTAAATCACTTGTTTTCCTTTTTCTCTTAGAACGGTTCATTTCAGGAGCTGCTAGAGGAGTTGGAATAGCGAAAATGTCGTATATGACATCCATAACTGTTTCCTCTGGAAGTCCACTATCAGCCTTGTCAGTTAGGCGTTTCCTAAGTTGGTATAAATGTCTTTTACGTGAAAATTGTGAACCCTTTATAATATATACAATGTTCCCAATTCTTTTTTCGATCATACCCATCTCCCAAAAAGATTTTTGTCTTTGAAAATTCTGAAAAAAAAACTTTTTCTCCAGGGTTATATCGTCTTGGAGGTACAATGCTTGTTCTTTCTGGCTTTGTCTGTTTCAGGAGTAATATATTTAAACGGACCGTATCTGACGTGCAAACATCACCTCGGCTGGAGATTGTGAAGCTGGTGTTTTGTTATTAGGTGTAATTCTGTATACTTGAAGAAATTGTTGAAGAGCTTTTTCAGTTGATGTAGCCCTAGCTTTTTTCAAAGCTCTCTTCAAAGTATCCACAAATCTCTCAGCCTGTCCATTAGACCTTGGCTGGTACAGAGCGGTAGTGATGTGTTCAAGCTGATATGTTTCACAGAAGTCTCTAAATTCTCCAGACATAAACTGACTTCCATTATCGGACACTAAGGTGTCCACTACTCCAAATCTGGCGAACAGTTCGTGTAGAAATTTTATAGTAATTTCTGTAGTTGTGTTTTTGCATCTGTGTACTTCAGGCCACTTCAAGAAACTGTCGACTACAATGAGGTTGTAATATCCGTCTAGAGAGCCCACAAAATCAATGTGAATTCTAGACCAAGGTAGATCTGGTTTTGGCCAGGGATTGAATTTAATAGGTGGCGCCTTCGCTGCCAAGGCACAGCCTTTACATGATTTAACATCATTTTCTATATCTTATATATCCATGTTTTGCCAATTGACATAGCTACTCATCAAATTTTTCATTTTAGTACTCCCTGGATGGCCAATGTGAAAATCTTTCAAAATATGCTTCTGGAGTGTTGACGGAATTATGATACGTTCCCTGTATAGTAACACCTCGTCACATATAGAGAAAACGCCCGTAGTTTGCTAGTCCTTTTCAAAAATTTTCACCTTTGTTTGTTTGATATACTAATCATGGAGAGCCTCTTGTCTTATTTGTTCAAGCGTTACTGGAAGTTCCCTTACTGTATTACAAAGGGTATTTTTTTAATTCTCCTTCAGATTGAAGGGAGGTAAGCACTGTATCTTCCCGTGGTTCTTTGTACTTGGGAATTAGTCTTGACAATCATTTTTTTCAATTTTTTGGCAGTATGAATTTACAGGTAAGTCCCAAAGCTGGAATTGTGTCATCCTAGTATTTTCAGGACAAACAATTTTAATTTAAGAGTCTTCCCGTTGAACATTGTATTAGCAATCAATTCTCCCTCGAATTTAATTTTTTCCCCTGTTACTGTTCTTGCAATCTTGCTAGATTTTATCATGGTTGGCTTATCCAATTTTTCCATGTTTGCAAGTTTATTATTGTCAAATCAGAACCTGATTCTAGTTGAAATTTGACACTTTTGTTTAACATTTTTATGTGCACAAATTTCCTGATATTAGCACCGTCTAGTTCGTCCGACCTTGTATTTTTTATGCAGCTATTGGTTTTATTTTCAAATCAGCAATGTGAGCTTTTGTATCTGACTCAGTTAATATGTAACATTTTTTTGTTCCGGAAAATACAATCTTTGTACCAGTGTAGGGCCCCACATCCATAACATTGCTTAGGGGGGCAAATTATTTTGCTTTTTCTTTGTTTCATTAGTTTTAGGAGACTTTGTTTGTTTCTGTTTGTAGCGTACTTTTTTGACGTGAGCAAAACCAGATTCTTCAATATTTTTAGAATCCTGCTTTACACTGACGTACCTCTGACATTCTTCAGCGATCTGCTGTAGAGTTCTATTCAGCTCATTCTCCAATTTGTTTAGTATTAATATTCTTCGCCTAATTTCTGCATCTTTTGTTGAAACTAGTCCTTGCACGAATATCAAGCATTTGAAGTTATTCACACTTAGCTCCACCAGTCTAAAATCATCACAGTGCTTGTTTACTACTAGCGCAAAAGTGGTGTAATCTTCCCATTCTTTCCTAGTTAGATTAAGACATTTCCATCTCTTATGGAAAAGAGATGTCTTTGGACTGAAAAGCTCCATGAGTAATTCCACTGCTTCGGTAAATGTCAACTCGCTAGTCTTCCAGGATAGAATGTAGTTTACAAATTTTATGTGCTCAGTTATGCCAAGTTTTCTCAGAAGAAGACATACTTTTTATTTTGAGTCACTCCAATTTGGACAATCTGTAGTATATAAGTCCTCATATCTCCTAAAGTATGACTCGAAGGTTATGTCTTCCTCAGGAGTATATGAAAAATTCTCTAGCACACTCCAAATGGTGTTTTGCAAAAAAGAAAATTTGTTTTCGATGGGATTACTATGGCTTGTCAGTTCTAGAACTTGCTTTTGAAATTTGAACTGTCTATCTTGATTTTCTTTGTGGGTTTGCAGAAATAAATTTTTCATTTCTGTCTAAGAAGTCTCACAGGTTAGTATTTATGAAGGGGGAAGAGTTCATTCTAATGTAGATAGGTCACCAAAACATCTAGTGACTTCAAGTTCTTTTGCAAATCATTAGCAATTGAACATCACAATTCCCCTTTATCAACCTAGATCAAACGGACAAGCAGAATGGTTTGTTGACACATTTAAAAGGGCACTAAGAAAATCAGAGCAAGAAGAGTCAGATGAAGTAATGATTCAACAATTTCTAACTATTTACTGAATTACACCAAACCCTAACACTGTGTCTAGAATTTTGCCTGCAGAATTGATGTTTGCCAGGAAGATCAAGTCTGTCTTCAATAAGTTGTTACTTGAATGCAAAGCAAGAACATCAAAGAATAATTATACAAATACATATTTCAATCCTGGAGACAAAGTATTTTTCAGGATTTATCAGTGCAGAAAGGAATTCTGGTAAGATGGCATCATTAAAAAATGTATTGGCAGAATGATGTACAAGGACAAAGGTGGGAACATAAGAGACACCTGAATCAGTTGAAATTAAGGTTCACTGAGTTAAAAAGTCCCCAAACAGAGGTACCAATGGAAATTTTGTACAACACGTTTAATGTACCTACACCATCAGAAATAGTTCAACCAAAGGTTTATGGCAAAAAGGAAAAGTATGCCAACAGTTTTTAATGATCAAACCAAAGCTGAAAAAGCATATACTCCAGGGGAAGTCATCTCAAAGGGGAGGTGTTGTATAGGAATAAAGTGTTGTTGCCAACACTGTAGTTTGAACACAGATTACCAGTGAGCAAACACAAACAATTCCACTATTAAATAGATCACATGATCATAAAGAAAACGTATAAATGGGAAGTAGCGTGATGTCTGAGTGATCGCTACTCTCTATAGTATCCACTATACTATTTCTCTATACTGATCATTATACAAATTACTATTCGGCAATTACTACTTGAACAAGTATTATTAGTGCAAGTATTATTTGAAGGCGTTACTACTACCAGTATCTGCATTTACAAAGCTTCGTCTACAATGAGCATTTCAGAAGTGATAACAAGCATTCGTTGACCTAACGAAAGTTAGAACAAGTGAGCATTTAACATCACAAAAGATAGCTTTTTTTCTTTTTTTTCTTAAGTGATTTTCAGTGGCATTGTTTTGTACAATAACAATTTTTATAACTTGGAAATATATTTGAGTATAATCAAAATTAATTGCAAAAGTTACCCATGAAATAAAAATAATTATTTGTACGAAAGTAAGGGCCTACGTACATCAAATTGTTTTTAAATTAAGTGGCAGCAGAAGGATTATTGTTGAACTTTTAAAAGGTAATAATTAATACAATACTTAAATGCAGCAAAAAATCTTTTACTTTAGTTTTCATTTCAAGCTAATAGATTAAATTTAATATTTCCAATAAGCAAAATACTTTTCTGTATTTCAAAACTAATTTAAATTGACTAGGAGTTTTTTTTTTTTTTTTTTTTTTTTTTTTTAAATAACTAAAAATTACTGGTTTTAGCACCATTTTTAACCATCTTTCAGCTCACTGTAATTCTCTTTTATTAAAAAAAAACTGAAACTTTGATGAATATTAAAAATATTTTAAATACTTTTAATTTAAAATATTGCAGAAATGCATTTTTTAATAGTGAGGTTGGAGTTTATCTAATTTTTTTTTCTGCAGGGGACATATCATAATTACTTGAGGAATATAATGTGAGCACCTTTTTATCATTTTTAACTATCTAGTAATCTTAAAAATTGAGGAAAAATACTTCCTAATCAAATGATTTACTGAAATTTAGGTACTTTGGCTTAAAATTTATTATAGTTATTGCTCTTATTTTCAATGTCATGTATGGACATCCATATTTACAAAAATTGGCACATTTATACACATAAAAAAAAAATTCTTTTTAAATATTGGGGGTCTCTGAATTGTAAACTTTTCCATTTACTATTAGTAAATATAGTTCTTAATTAATAACAATATCACCTAACCTGTACAAATTAATACAGAAATTTAAAACTTTATAAATTATTTTAATTAGAATTTTTAAATAAATGAAAACTTGTAAAAGTTCATTATTCATCAAAAAAAAAATTTAATCATATCTTATTCATAAAAGCAATTAAAAGCTTTTCCAATTAAATAATGTATTAGTTTTATTGGGTTTTTATTTTATTGTCCTGCAGGTCCTGTTTTACAAAAAAAAAATGATTTATAAAATTCCAGGGAGTGCATAACTTATATAAACATTAAGTGGTACAAAAATTAATTTCTCAATTTCATAAAAATTAAATGGGGAGGAGGGCAGTAACAGATGTACAAAAAATAAATGGTTTTACTAAGATTTTCTAAAGGAACATTTTTAATATAATTTCATTCATTTTTGAATAAGTCTTGAAAGTTTCATTAAAATCCAACAATTATTTGTTTTTGTTCTTTTTTGTTTTGTTTTTTTGTTTTTTTTGTTTTTTGTTTTTCAAATCAATGTTTTTCGCCACAAAAAAAAGACATTAAAATTTCCAATACTAATCTTTGGCCCCTGCTGACACAAGAAAGACAAGATTTTTAACCAAAATTTTGAATGTAATAATGATTTTGACAATAAAACTTTGTTTTTATTAAGTTTGAGGCATTTTTTCATTTTGGGATATTTTAGTGAATCTGTGGAGATGTATATAACAGGAAATCGTCATTGATATGCCCAGCTGTTTGGTTCATGTCAGCAATGTGCAAATACCAGATTTCTTCCTAATATTACATAATGTTTGATTTGTATTGGCTTACTTTGTTAAAAAAAAAAAAATTCAAACTTTAACAAGTAAAAAACTGTATCTATTAATTTGATATGCAATTGAAATCCACAGATAAAAATCACTTGTTGCAAAATAACCTGATGCACTTACTTTTAGAATTATGTAACTGCTAAATAATCCATTCTAGATCAGATTGACTGGTTTCCTTCTTGACTGTCAGCAATGAAAATGTATATGGGGGTGGGGGTCTTCAGATATAGATTTTTTTATTTTTTTTTTATTTCTTTTTACATGGTTCTGTTACTAGCCAAATTTTAAGAGGAAATTATTTACTTCATTTAGTTACAGCAGCATTGTTTTATTAATTAATGACAGCATCTCTATGGAATAATTTTACTATTACAATACATTATCAAGCAAAAATGAAAATATTTGTATGCAATTTTCTGTTTATTATATATTTTTCTTCAGGCATTTTTTTATCTATACGTTAGTTTAAACAAATTTTGTATTTTCTAATACATCTTGACATTTACCAAGATTTTTGTAGACGTAATTTTAGTAACATTGTATAAATTTGAGAAAAATTAGTAGTAATGGTTTCTTTTATTTGTTTACAGTAATTCTTTTTAGATTAGGGTAAATAACTGTTTCTATCTTTGTAAATAAACTGTTTCCTAACCCCAATTCAAAAAATACTTGATATACAATCTATTTTTTCTTCTTTAAAATATTCACTAAACAATTTGTTTTCATGTTTAATTTATATCAGCATTGTTGGCTTATAATATCTGGCCTTGACAGTCAGTTCTCGTGCCATATTGATGTATAAAAATTTATCAACTATAAATAATTTTCTGGTCTCGTTATATTTACATTGTTTGTTCATTTGTTCAAACTTAGGTCTGTAGTTTATGGTACACTTTGGTAATATTGTTCTGCAATTGAGCAAAGATATTTTTAGATTTGTGTAAAGACATTTAAAAAGAAAAAAAATTATTTTAATTTTACAAATCTAAAAATAAAGGTTTCCTATGTGCATCTGTAGTGCTACTATTGCAATTGAAAGACTGAATATCTTTAACTAAGAAGGACTTGCATTCTGTTAAGTATATACTAGTGCTATTAGATATTTATTGAGATAAATAAGTTGGCTTGAAAAATTTGTACATTTTTATGGTTCAACAATTTTTTGTAACATTTTGCTTTTCATAACAATTTTCCTTAAGGAAAACAGCCTTGGATGTGTTTTTCATCATGACCATTTTTTTTTTATATTATCCAGTCATATTATCATGTCATCTTTTTAAGATTAAACAATTATTAGATTCTCAAGACCCAAATATTTCTCCATTTTCATTATAGTGTCCTCTGAAAATAATATTCCTCTTTGTGTTCCATAAATCAGTGTTCAATGTCTTCAGTATAGGAATTTACTGATGCAGCAAAATGCTATATTGTCCATTCCATATGAAATGCTGCCTGTATCCTCTGACCAGTTAATATACTCTAAACCATATTCATTATGTTGTCTTGCTCAAGATGCTATTTTTTTTATACTGTTGTATCATAATATGTGAGCAACAACAAAGTTTTAAGGAGGGGGGGATGGCTTAGAATCAGAAAGAGACAGTTGAATTTTCTAGGGTACATAGTGAGGAAAGAAAACTTGGAAAATTTGGCACTCACAAGACATTTAAGGCAAGAGGGACAGATGAAAGTGGTGAACAGCATACCTAACAAGCATGTACAAATGGTTGGAAGTGCAGGGATTAGGAAGGATAGCAAAATGAGATACTTTACTAAGTGCTACAAAGGACAGTAAGTTGTAGAAAGCCATAATCACCAAGTCCTGAAGGAGATACTGTACATATCTGATCACCATCAGAAATATAGGCAAAAATATATTGCTCTCTCAAATTTGCAAACAGATGGACTTGTCTATTATGTA
Organism: Acanthosepion esculentum; assembly: GCA_964036315.1. NCBI lineage: Eukaryota > Metazoa > Mollusca > Cephalopoda > Sepiida > Sepiidae > Acanthosepion > Acanthosepion esculentum. The sequence continues at coordinate 7,648,245 of OZ038497.1, forward strand.
TTTATCAGTACAAAAGGAAACTATTTATAGTATTACATAATATAAATATTACATATTAAGCAGTATGTTGGAAAATTGTCTTTATATAAATATACATTTGTATATAAAAGAAATAATAAATGCAGTAAATAGGAAAATATAATGACAATAGGTGGATTTAATTTTTTTTTTTTTTTTTTTTTTTTTTTAACCACTATAATGAATTCATAATTTTAAATTTGTCTTTGGTCTAACCAGAAGTTTTCATTATTTTTATAAAAGTTTTTAAAAAGTCATCACAGAAATCAGAAGCTTTGCTTTTGAGATTATACACACATACACTGAATGACTAATACAAAAATGTGTACATTTGTTTCAAATGATATGAAAAAAAAATGAAAAAATATTTAAGTTTCATGTAAATTTCTCACTGTGCTATAGTTAGATATGTGAAGAAATCTAATAATTTTGTACTTTAATTGGTCTCTATAAATTACTTGTATCTTTTCAGAAAATACAGAAAATTGATTTTTTTTTTTTTTTTTTTTTTTTTTTTTAGTCATTAACCAGGGCTAATCATATGTGGTTTGAAAATCTTTAATATTTGACTGCATTAAAAAAAATTCATTGTACTCTATATGTTTGTTTATATTTGTTTTGTAACCAAAATTTATGTTCTTAGTGAATGCTGATTAAAATAATCCCGTTCATTCATTTTGAACCTGCACCATCCTCATCTTAACTATTATGAAACCTATTCTTCAGAGAATAAACTCCGTTATCAGGCATTTATTACTGTAGTGTGTTTGACTTTCACTGGTTACCTTATATTTATGATTTTGTGCCAGGCAATGATATGGTTGTTTTGTTTCTTTAGATGGAGTTTCTTTAAATTGATATGTATAAATCATGAAGTATTAACATACAGTCAATGACAAAATTATTTGTACACCCATCAATTTTTAATATTTTATCCATTTCTCAGAATCTAATGTCCGTATGATGCCATGTTTTATTATGTTTTTAAGCACAAAAAAGAATATAAAACTCAATTTTCAGAACAATAGGTTAACTACAACAAATCTGACAGGTGAATTATGCAAAGTAGGAAAAGACTAAATTATTCATACAGTATGAAAAATAGAAAAAAATTGAACAATTTTCACTTAATAGTCAATAGTGTGTCCTCTCATCTATATAACTTGCTGTAATCCTTTTCTAAAGGTTTTGATGAGATTTGAACAATTTTTTTCTGGGATTTTCTTCCATTTTTCAATGGTTATATGTTCTAATTCGTGAAGGTTTTTTCGGTGACTGATGACTTATTCAAACTTTCAAATCTTGCCATAGATTTTCAATAGGATTCAAGCCAGGACTCATTGGAGGCCATGACAAAACTGTAATCTTCTTTTTCTGAAGCCATGCAGTCACTGATTTAGACATGTTTGAGATCATTATCTTGCTGGAAAGTAAATCACCAACCTAGATGAAGATTTTGCATTGATAGTTGTAGATTTTCATCCAGAATTTTGATATAGTTTGTAGATTTCATTATTCCTCTTATTACAATTAATTGTCCCTTCCCCCTTAAGCTAAAACAACCCTAAAACATCATCAATCTGCCTCCATGTTTTAATGTTGACACTGTGTCCTTTGGTAGGAAAGCCTCACCTTTCTTGCGCCAAATATTCTGTACATCATTATGTCCAAAAAGATAATTTTTGTTTCATCACTCCATAGTACTTGCTCCAAAAGCAATTTTCTTTGTCCAAGAACGCTTTGGCAAAATTAAAACCAGTAACAATGTAATATGGTTTGTGAAGAGCAGTTTGTTATGGTCAATTTCCGTACAACCCATTTCTATTTAAACAACATTATATTGTGCAAGTGCTTACCTTGATACTCATCATATCCAAATTTTTGGCGATGTCTTTCAAAACAACTCTTGGGTTTATATTAACCTCGTGACACAGTTTTCATGCAGTTCTCTGTGACAATTTGGGTTTTCTTCCATGCCCAGGCAAATTCTCTGTTATTCCAAACTATTTAAACTTTATAACGGACTGTACCATAGATTTAGAGATAGTTAACTGGTTTGAAATAGTGCTGTAACTATTTCTCGACTTGTGGAAGTTAATAATTCTCTGTCTCAAGTCAATGCTAACCTCCTTTCTCTTCCCTATCGTGTTGTTAACATAAGAATAACAATGATGATACTATGCACCACGTAACATTCATCGCTGGAATTATCACATTTATTCTACTGAATAAATAGTCTAGAAAGCTTCACCAATAAAATAATTATGTAAATTACTTATGCTCAAATGAATCCATCAATTTAAAACAGTATTTTCTACTGCACGAATAATTTTGTCTATTCCTATTTTGCATAATTCGCCTGTCAGATTTGTTGTATTTAACCTATTGTTCTGAAAATTGAGTTTTATATTCCTCGTTTTTTCTTTTTCTTTTTTTTTTCTTTGGGCTTATTAACATATAAAAAGCCTGGTATCATAGGAGCATTAGATTCTGAAAAATGGATAAAAATATTAAAAATTGATGGGTGTACAAATAATTTTGTCGTTGAGTATATGCATATTGTGCCTCTTTTATGTTAAAATATACAAATAAGTTGTTTTTGTTGGGTTTTTTAAGTGTTCCTTGTGTAAAGTAGATTGAAGTTTTGTGAATTCCATTTTGGAACTGGGATTGTGCATTTAACTGAAATTTAATGTAGAAGCTATAATGTAACTGGTAAATGACAACAAGGGGAGATATATGAAACCATTTAATAAAGAAAACTACATAAAGATTTTAGTTTGTCCTTCAGTCCAGGAATCTCTTTATTAATGATTTCAGTTTTTATCATAAGTTGTGTCAGCATTAGTTCTTCTACTCTTTATTGATTTTTTTCTATTTACTGTACTCGTATCTACAAATGTGTATTTCAGATGATACCTGTTATCAAATTGTAACAATTTTCTACATGACTTTCATATGGTTATCTTAGACACAATCCTGTCTATAAAGTTATCATTTGTGACAAGAAAGCAATCTTGTTTGCAATAACACTTCTTTTATGAGCCATGTCCCTTCAAAACGTAGACAACCATGGCCCTCCTCCTCCTCCTCCTCCCGTCCCTTGTAGCTCTTAATAAGTTTAGTCTTTTTGTTATTTCTCCCAGACCCTGTTCCACCATCCACTTGCACAAGCCCATTAAGTATGTTACAAGTTGTTTTTCCCTTGTCCCCCGTTCCCTCTAGTATAAGATTTTCCAAACCCTCCTTTCTCATTATTTTTCCCAGAAATTTCAGCTGCTTCTTCCTGATGTTAAGTATAATTTTCCTTTTTGTTTCCATTCTCTCCAAAACTTTGTTGTTGCTCCCATGTTCAACCCATGGTATCCTTCTGTAGAACCACACTTCTGTTGCTTCAAGTTTCTTCTTCATTTTTGAGGAGCTTGTCCAGCATTCGCTGCCATACAAGATAGATATCACGTAGCAGTTCAGTACTCTTTTTGTTTTTTCCACCAAAACTTTCCTGTCTCTTAATACTCTGCTTAGTTGGAATGTGTCTTTGGCCATCCCAATACGTCTTCGGAGCTCAGTGTTGTGCTTTCTGTCCTCCGTTAGAACACTTTCCAGATATTTAAATTTCTGTACCTTGTTGATTTTAGTGTCCCCAAACTTGGGCTCATCTTTTTACTGATGACCATGCATTCTGTCCTTTTTGTAGTTTATACTTAGTCCCTTCTCACTCTCCTTCAGTACCTTCTGTAGAAGGTTTTGTAGTTTCCTTTCCATGTCTGCTATCAGCACTGTCATCTGCATATCTTATGTTGTTAGATTGTGGCTACCAGTGATGAATCTTGGTAGGATTTCCAGTTCCCTCAGAATCACCTTACTGTATAAATTGAATAAGTCTGGTAGGATGACACGTCCTTGTCTTACACCCCTTTCTATTTTTGTATATCTGCTGAACTCATTTTTTATCCATATGCAGGCGATTTGTTGCCAGTATAGGTTCTTGATTATTTTAATATCTTTCCCAAATATGTCAAGGTTGCTGAGCAGCTCTAACAGATCTCTGTGACATACTTTGTCAAATGCCTTTGCGTAGTCGATAAAACACAGGTACACATTCTGCATTTGTATTGCTCTTTCTGATAACATTCTGAGCATAAATATGTCCATTGTCCCAGTATCTTTAACCTTTAACAAACCCATATTGTTCTTGCCCTATCTCTGGCCTGATTCTGCTGCATGCTCTCTTCATCAGAATTCGAATGATGAGTTTTGTTATGTGGCTCATTAGAGTGATTGTTTGGTGGAGTTGATATTCGTTTACACCTGGTTTCTTAGGCAGTGCTATGAAAATAGGTCTGGTGAGATCTTCCGGTATATCACCACTGTTATAGATTTCATTTATTATTTCTGTAATCTTGTCTTTGCTGAAATCATCTAAGGCTGCCAGCATCTATTACAGTTCTGTTTGGCCCTGCCACTCTGTTTCTGTTCAATTTTGTCAGGGTAGCTTCCACTTCAGTTTTTAGTATTTCTGGCCTGTCAGTATTTCTGTGTATTGCCAGTTGTTCTCTTTCATCATAGAATTCTCCAATGTATTTGTTCCAGCACTGGAGAATTTTTTCTTTTTCTAATATGAGCATTCTGTCCTATTAGTTCCCTTTTTTTTTTTTTTTTCATGCATATTTCCTTTATCATTCTCTATTTCTGCACATCTTTCATTAAGCCAGTCTTCTTTAACCTGCCTGCATTTAGTCCTTATTCTATTGTGTAGCTTTCTCTATTCCATTCCATGTCTTGGCATTGTTTTCTGTCTCCTTTGCATCATGTCAAGAATCTCATCTGTGATCAAATCAATTTTCTCCATTGGGATGATGCCATTTGCTGATGTCATTAAAGCTTCTCTTAGCATGTCCCATTTTGAGTTTCCACTTCCATTTTGTCCCTCGTATCTTTTCACACTGTCAATATACTTTTCTTTCAGGTTGTTCAGGAGTCTGTTGTATTGCAATCAGGCGTTAATTATAAATGCTCTTATGCTTAACAGGTTTCTTCTGATTTAACTCATTCATTGAAAAGGAACATTTTTATCAATGAAAAACATTAATACTTATTAAAAGCTTGAAATAAAATTTTGGGGCTTTTTTTTTTTTTTTTTTTTTTTGTGATTTCAAGAAAGTATGTACTAAATTACACAAGTTGTCAGATTTTTTAGATAAGATAGCAGATATGAAAGTAACCTAACTTTCTGAAAAGTAATTACAAAACTAATGGATCATTAGCTCTAATTAACATTTTACATAGAAACCTTAAATTTAGAATGAGAGGGGAAAAGAATAAAGAAAAAACTGAATTTTCTTTTCTTTTTTTTTTCTTCCTTTCAGTTGTTCCCTTCATATCTTGAACTGTAGCAATCAATAACCTATTTTTGTCCCACAACCATTTTTTATTGCATACTTGAATACTAAAATATTTGTTCACTCTAATATTTATTATTGATTACTATCAAGGTAACTTAGTATTGCTCATAATAATTTTGTGGTCATTGTCCAAATTAACTTAGCTAAAACTATACATATAAAATGATGATATCAATTTTTACATTTGTCTTATAGACTTTATCAAAGAATAAGTAATTATCAATTATTACTTTTTAGAGATGTATGATGAGTTTTATCCCTGTATTGGAAAACTTTTTCATAAAAATTCATGAAATTGAAATATACTGTCCTTTCATATCAGTTTAGAAAAAAATGTAGAAAACAGATTTCAATTTTGATTTCCAGATGTTCAAATATCCTAAATAAAATTAGTGTACATTATTAACTGTTTTTATCTTGCCAAATAAATTGTGCCAAAAAAGTAAATGCTGGATATAAATCCAGCATTTACTTTTTTTGGCACAATTTATGTAGACTGGTTCAATCATAAAATAGGAAAAAAAAATTTTTCAGTCTTTCTACCTTTCTACAAGGTGTGACAGTTGTCAAGCCTCCTGACGAGTCAACAGAACAAATACTAAATGGTTCCTCTATGAAAGTCCAGAGTCAAGGTGTTGAATGTGACGTCAATCAGCTAAGTGATAAATTTTATGTCAAAACCTTAAAATTGATCCTTGACTTTTTAAAGGGTTATCAGAACTTAGTTTATTATTAACAAAGGTCAAGTTTAAAAGCTACTTTTAATTTTCTGAGTTTTAAACTTGGGGAGGCAGGAGTGTATGCACAAACATTGAAGGGAAAATAATTATTTATCTTAAATCCTCTTCTATATTTTTTTTATAATTAAGCCAGTCCATTTTAGTGCCTAAAATATGTATATATCCATTTATTAATACCAAATAGTTTTTACCCCCTCATTCATTACACAGCTATTGTCAGTTACATGGCTATACATCCTTTTAACTCGAACATCAACCACCTTTGACTTATATTTCTACTATTTGCTTTCTAAACATGATTATTTTCAAGTAAAACTTGTTTTATTTGAACAGGTTTACGCTGATCTAGCAAGAAAGTTCATTATCATACTAAAGTCAAATGGATATTTGAATAATCAAAGCAGAAGTTGCTTATAATATAAATATGTGCAACAGTAAACTTCCTATCAATTGATGGCAATGCTGCTGTTAATCACAAGTCATTGAAACTTTTTTTACATTGCTAACAACCATATTGTCTTTTTTACTTAATCTGGTTTTATTTCTTATTACCATAAACAGTTTATTTATTGTGTACACGTATTTGAGGAGACGTCCCTTATTTTTAAACTAAACTGAAATTGACACATACCAGCCTAGACAGTGGGAAGTTTTATGAAAGAGATACACATTTTCTATAAGGTTTCTCAGGCTGATAAATGTCAATTTGAATGTTTTTAAGAAATAAATTTTTTTAAAAAATAGTGATATCTCCTCAAATGTGTTAACACTAAATATAACACTTATAGTAATAAAACATAATGTAAATATTTTTGCTTATTAAATATAGTTTCAACAAATGCAATTACAAAATTTTGTACAACCAAAATCATCCGTATTGTCACTGTAAAAGACTAAAAATATACAATTCTAATAACAATTCATGAATTTGAACAATGTACCCAGTTGCAACAAGATTATTAATTCTTATGAAAATAGCTCTCTTTAGTTGAATATATCCTTCCTTATTTGTTTTGATGCTATCCTCTACCTTAGCATTATAGGTATAACACTGCTGCATTTTGAGATTATCCTAACTACTCTTTTATTTCTTATTTACTATGCCTTTTTAATACAGCACTTCTGCCACCAACTTTTCAAATATGAACAGCACACCCACATCAGTTTTATTAAAAAAAAAAATATAAACTAATTTTAGTAGATGTCCTATGAAATCACGGTTATATAGTATATTGTTTTAATTTAATCAAGATGTTTTTTGCAGATATTTCCATGTTGACAATTACTATAATGATTGTCTTAATGAAAAGTTGTCTATTGCTTATGATTTTTTTCAAGGTCACTAATGGTTCTTATATGAATGCTCTCATTTAGAATTCGTTCTTTAACAAAATCTAATAAGAAAATAGAAATTGCGGCTTTAACTGATTGCAAGTGCATTTCAGCACTTATCATTTACAGCATGTATCTACATAATGCCATGATTTTCGTGCAATACAATTAGTTTACATTTTGAAGGCATGTTTCAATTTGGCACATTCAATAGGAAATTTCTCTCACTAAAAAGGAGAAAAAAAAACAAAACAAAGTAAAATAAAATTTGTGTGCATCCATCTCCTTTTTATTCCCCCCTCTCTTTTTTTCAATTGTGTAAGCTGTCCCAAATTTGATTTTACTGAAAATCATTCATGTCTGCTCAGTCTTCAAATGATGGCAACCTTTTATTGATTACATATGCACTAACAAGGAAGGTCAAAATTAAAATCTACTGTAAAAACTGACTTCTATCAAGTATTAATTAAAAGATGTTTTTAACTTTCAAAGGTTTTAACATTTTGGTTTTCATGTAGTTATTGTGATAATATATGAAAGACAAATTCTATAAAAATTAAAATGTTCCTTGATTTATCAGTTCTCATTTTTACTTGGTTTGCTGTTCCCTAAAACTTTGAAAACATTAAGAAATTTAAATTAATATAGGCATAAGTGACCATTTATGGAATATAAAAACTTGAAAATCAAACAAAACATGGTTGATGTTGAAATAAAATGGCATATTATGAAAGAATTTGATATCCTCATTCTTTACTGTAATTGCTTATACTTTGTAAATGTTTCATTCATATACTGCAAAATCTTCATTGAAGATTTCAAATAAACAATTTAAAGCTCCCCCCCACACACACACACACACTTCAAGAGATCATTATTGTTGAACAAATAATTGTAGACACCTGTACTTTGGACCAAGTGTGCATTCAGAATGCACTGGTGACAATCTAATGTATTAAAAACCAAAACCTGAATATATTTGTTTTTAGTTTATTGAGAATTTTAAAGGAACTTTATGAATAAAGTTTGATTGTATAGATTTACCACTATTGAAATACTAATGTGCTCAATTTTAAGACTATTAATAACTATTGAAACTTAAGTTAAAATTTAAAACTATTAGTAACAGTTGTATATAGGTACCTCCACTGATTTTCGGTACCTAAAGTTTAAAATGAATTTTTAAAAATGAAAAAGCATTCTTGAAGCTTTCTTTTTAGCTTTAATTGAAAGCTAAATGGTTAAATTTACTATTTTCAGTAAGCAAAATATTCTGGTGTATTTCAAATAGAAATTATATTGATTGGAATCTCAACTTTTTGGTTGCTTTCACAAAATCGGCTATTTTTGACAAATTTGTAAAGGAGTTAATTCTCAGTTTTAAAAATCTTCCAAAAATAAAATATACTTTTCTGAAACATTGAGAAATATTAACGGATTTGAAGTATAATTAATATGATTTGAAACAAGTATTATTTACTTTAAGTTGAAATTAGCAGAGAAATGGATTTTTAAAACATAGTATCATGGATTAAGTTCTTGTTAACACCTCGTAAATCACTTGACAAGTGATTTACAAGGTGCTGACACTTTTATTATTGTTCTACCAGAAACTTTATCTGTTAAAACATAATTTAAGAAAATGACAGGTGAACACTTTCTTATATAATTTTTAAGTACTCCGTAATTTTAAAGTTTTGGAAATAGTCTATGTAATCTAATTTTAGGAATGTTGACTTTAAATTTACTATCATGATTGATCTTATTTTCTGATCATGTCGTGTATGGTCACCCATACTTTCAAACCAGCACGTTTATACACATAAAAAAATAATTTCAAATTATTTTTAAAATCTTTGGTTTGATGATTTTTATTAATCTTTTCAATTTTCACTTAGTAAATATGGTTTTATTGCAGTTTTTATTGTACAATTTGGAGCAGATTTTAGGGAATTTGGTAAAAGTTTTTAAAAAAAAAAATTGGTTTACATTTTTCAAGGATTCCTGCTTTAACTATAAAAAAATAAAAAAATTGAAGAAATTTAATTTCTACAAATTTCATGAAATTAAGTAAGTGTTATGGGAAGGGGTAATATATGTAAAAAAAAAAATAAATAAATAGAATATATTTTTATCAAGATTTTTTTTTTAAATAATCATTTCAAAAATAAATTTTTTCATTTGTGAAAAAGTTCTGAAAGTTTCATTAAAATCCAACAATTATTTGATTTTTGTAAGAATTTCCAAATTAATGTGTTATTTTACCAGAAAAGAAGGTGCAAAATTTCCATTGCCAGTTCTGTTATACCATTAACACATAAAAAAACAAGACTTTTAACAAAAATTTCGAACATGTTAGAAAGGAGTAAAAAAATTTTTTAAAAATAAGTAAAAAAAAAAAAAAAATACTTTGTGCTTTCCTCTTAAAAATAACAAACATTTGATGACTTCCCGTAATTTAAACACCAACTAAGCATAATACGTTTTGGTTATTGTGGTAAGCTTCTTTGACTGAAATTCATAAGTGCCCACACTGTGAGCATCACCTTGATAGCAGAGAATTGGGAATGTATCTTTTTGGTTGATGGAAGATTACTGTCCTTCTATTGTTTGGACTGTGCTTTAGTCTCTAGTTCAAAGTGATGAATCCACATTTCATATTGTATAATTAGTTGGATGAAAAAGTTGTCTTGATTATGAGCAAACAAAGCATCCACCACACAAACACTTTCCATACATTCAAGTGTTCAATTACGATTTCCTCCCCAATACAATCTTGACTCTGTTTATTGACAAATGTGGGGAACTCTTAAGATGGTAGTCTCCACTTGTTGGATATTGTTACTATCAGTGACTAATTCAAGCGAGGACAGCTAGGAATAGAGTAGATTTCCACTGAAAACCGACCACATTTGAAATGTTGATACCAGTCCTTAATAACACTCTTTGATGGAAAATCTGTTTCATACACAGCTGTCATCTCCTCCAAAATTGATTGTGGTGTATTGCCTTTCAAAAACAGAAACATGATTATGGCTCTATACTCTATTGGCTGTATCGTCACAATTACATACTCGATCAAACTAAAAAAAAAAAAAAAAACCACTAACATTTGTTAGTATAGGGCAACATACTGAAGTGCATCCCATGTAGAGATGCATATTTCTATATGTGCAATTTCCTCTATCTATGCTCATTGAAAGTGGGTCAGGACAAATCTTTCATAACATCCCTGCCCCTCATATCATGTTATTAAATCTGTGTAATTTTTTTTTCTTACTCTGAGACCAAAGAAAATTCTGTACAGCTAAAATGAATGCTATCTCACTATTAATACCAATATACTATTGATATATTTATCTTTGTACATAAATATGCTCTGCGTATATCTCAAAAACTTGACATATGAGCACAATTCTGAGTACAGATTCAAAATTAGTGTACTCAGTTCAGTTTTGGACATCATTTGGCTAAATAATAAACACAACTTTTTTTTTTTTAATTTAATTAATATATGACAATATATTTTCCTAATCATGCTCATAACATAAAATCCTAATGTGCTAAAACAATTCTGGGTATAGATTTGGAATTGGCATATTTGAGTTCATCTAAAGCATATATTTCTATTCAAGTAGAAATTGCCCATTGTTGTCCATTGTTAATTATTCTGTGTGGCTTAATAACCCACTCAAAATAAGTGGTAATTTCATTTATACTTAAAGGACTTTGGAACAAACAAGTAAAAAAAAACTTTTCACCATTGTTGAAAATTAAAATTTATATCATAGCAATTTAAAAGAATTATGAAACTTTTTTTTTTTTTTTTTTTTTTTTTTTTCAAATAAAAGTTTACTTGAATATTTCTTGATCATCTTTGCTAACTAAAGGAGACCATTTCAAAAGGTGAGGTTAACTAGCTCTGCAGTACATGTGAACTAAGCAACTGACTCAGACAGAGTTACCTGAAGATTGGAGAACATGCATATCAAGGTAGAAGTAAAGGAATACAAACACATACATTTTTATTATTTTTAAAAGAGTATTTTATATTTTTAATTTTGATTTGTTGACTTCAAGTTAAAAAATTATATGAAGATTATTTCTTTCCAAATCATCAGGCAGAATTTTGGTATTAACTAAATAGAATTGTTTTAACAGCTCTATGATAAGGATTGGAAATTCTGTGGAAGAAGGATTTGGGATAAAAATCAATATTTTCATTGGTTATTGCATAATTTAATTTTGAGGAAAGCAAGCCAGGTATGAAAAAAGATTGGAAGGCAGCCACAGAACTTATAGATACACACTCTGTTTAGGTTTTTAGTATTGATAAATCCTAGTACCATGTAGTGAAATTATGATGAATATGATTTTAAGTTTAAAAATTCACTGATCACTTCTTTTTTTAAATTATCTTCATCTCTGATCATGTACATAAAACAGAAATCTTTTATTTTCTTGGCATCTGCATTTAAAATTTTGAATGAGATCTACTTGAGTTTTCATTTTAAGGGATACAGCCAAAATATTCTTATAAAATATTTTTTCTTGTTTTGTATTGCAGATATATATTTTTGCCTTTCAATATTGACCTTAAAAAAAGTCAGCAGTCTCACTTCCAAATTTGAATGAAACTATTTCAAGAATATCTGGAAAGCTTATTTTTCTTCCTAAAATGATCACATTAATAAGCATACTACTTTTTGACAAAGATTTTACAAAGAATTCATCAGTATTGCTACTACTGCTACTACTAACATTCTATCTTTTCTGCTTTTATAACTGTTCATTTTTATAACATCAGAGACCTTTGATGCAGCCAAGTCTTAAATAAAGTTATATTCTCATTAAGGTGCAAGGTGGTATAACTGTTATCAGCATGGAAATCTAATTGGCAAACAGTTCAACTTCCATCTTAGTGTGTGTTCCCTTCATACTAGTGACCCTGAGGAAATGCATGAATCCACTATCTTCCATCCCAGCTAGGGTCTAAATAGCACTTGACAATCAGTGTAGGACAACCAACTCTGAACTTAAAATTACCACTATTTTATCTTTCCCATGAACGTCCCAGGTGGGGCGTTGCTACTCTCTTCTTTTTAGTCTTGGCTTTAAAAATATTAAAATGACATGGCATGTAGCAATGCTATACATACCTACAATAAAATCTCTGTGTATTTGTAGCTTTGTGACATACAATTTATCAGAAATCTTTTTCTTTCTTTGTAAGTTTTTAATATAAAAGAATATAATCAACACAACTACAGGGTATAATTTACAGATTTCAAAACCTGAAATAATGAATAAATTGATATTTCTATAGGCATTTTTATACTTGTGCAAAAACAGATCTTCAACAACTATTAAAAATAATTCCTTTTAATTTGCATATAGAAGCTCAAAAGAATTCTTTCTTATTCATCTTTTGTTGCCAATTCATTTCACTAGTAAGTTTCTCTTTTTGCTCTCTCTCAGCTTTAGCATATGTTTACTTGGCCATCATTTTTTTACTGAAAGAAAAATGGGATCTTGGAAAATTATAAAAAAAATTTTTACCTACTCTGTAATTTGAGAACAGTTTCTGGATTAACTCAATGTTTTAATGCTTTCTTTTGTAATTATTTCTCTCATTACTCCAACATTTGATGCATTTTTTAAACACTTACCTCTAAAACAGTGCATTAACTGTTTCATTTTATAAATTGCCACTAATGCTGACAAGAGTTTATTATTCAGTAAAGAAACCATTTTCTTCATTACAAGAAATAGCAGGAAGGAAGAAAGCACCTTATACATACTGTGCATGCATTTCTTGTTGAGCCTGTTTCATGATGTCTGTGTGTCTGTAGTGTTATTGATACAATGAAAGCAACATTGCTAGAGTCTGCTTCGCTCAGAATCACAATAGACTATCATTACTTACTAATAACAATGACAACTGCCCCCCTATCTTTTTTTTTTTTTTTTTTTATTGCACTGAAAAATGTGAATCGACTGTTACATTTTAATGGCTATTATACAATTCCATGCTATTAAAAATGTGTTTAATAACAAAAGTACTTACAATAACTGAGACACTCTGAAATAAATAACATACTCTTAAAACTACTTTTTTTTTTTTTTTCTTTTCATTAAGAGTTGAGCTCTTTTACTTTATAATGGCATTTTTTTCTGTTATCTATTTCTGGATGCTTGAAATATGTCCTCTCATCTATGCTCAATAAATAACTCTATCATAAAAGCCATTTTATTTAATAATAATATTGTTCATGCATGGTTAATAAACTTAAAATTTACTTCTCCCTACTTGTATATATTTATTATACAAAATAAATAATACATGCATACAAATCAAAGCATAAATATCAGGAATAAAAGCTGTGAAATTATTGCCTACAGTTGCAGCCAAAATGTTCAGAATGGCATTGTTTTCGTCAGAAAAGTAGGTATAATTTTTTATCAAAATTATTTTATATTCTATAATTTTCACAGACAATAAATACGATATTAATTGTTATTGTCTGAGATTTTGATGTAATTTGAGGAGAATACAAAAGTTATGGATGCGTTAGTGATTTACTGCAAAACCCATGGCAGCCAAAATGATCAGAACGGTTGCTTTTACTCCATGTTTTAGTATATTTAACCGGCGAACTCTGTTTTTTTAATTTGTTTACGTGATGGTTCATTTACTAAACATTAGTAAGAATATCTATAGTGTACTTTAATATAATGCCACTTACTCTGTTACCAATTCGTCAGCAGATTATTAAGCTTCGAAAGAAGGATAATTTAAGTATTGGGTCTATTGCAAAGATTGTTAACAAGTCAAAAAGTGTTGTCCACAGTATTCTTATGGTCTACGATGATTGTGGTTCGTGTGAAGCAAGAAAGTCTACAGGTAGGCCAAGAAAAACGACCAAGAGAGAAGATCGTGCTATGGTAAAGTTGGTTAAAAAGGACAGATTTAAAACTGCTGTTTCTCAGGAAATGAACATTGTACTGAAGAAAATTTTATCTCTAAAAACTCTCGTCATTTAGTTGAACATGACCTACAAGCAAGAGCACTTGCAGTGAAGCCACTGATCAGCTCCAAGAATAAAAAGTGTCGTCTTACCTTTGCAACCAAACATGTTGTGGTCTCAAGAAAAATGGCAAATGGTGCATTTCAGTGATGAATCTAAGTTTGTTATTTGGCTCAGTTGCAAAAGGTACGTTCATCGAAAAGTAGGTGAAAAATTGTCGGTCTAAATGCCTTAAGACTAGTGTTAAATTCAGTGGAGGAAGTGTTATGGTTCGGGGGATGATATCTGGAGATGGTGTGGGCCCTTTGGTGTGATTACATGGAAAGGTAAATGCAGGAGTTTATAAACAACTTGTAAAAGATCATGTCTTGCCTGTGCTGAGAAATTCAACTAAGCGACCACCCATATTCATGCAGGACAATGCCCCATGTCACAAGGCTAAGGTGGTCATGAACTTCCTCAAGGCTGAAAATGTTATTGTTATGGATTGGCCTGCTCAAAGCCCAGATCTCAATCTCATTGAAAATGTGTGGAATATTCTAGGAGAACGTTCAAAAGCCAGAAATCCTAAAACAACCGAGCAATTATGGAATGCCCTTCAGGAAGTATGGAATAAGATCACCCAGCAAGAAATTGAAAATTTAATTTCCTCATGCAGTCGAAGATGTCAAAGTGTGATTGAAGCTAAAGGGCTTCACACTAAATATTAAATAATTCCAGTATTAAATCACTAAATCATCCATAACTTTTGTATTATCCTCTCAAATTACACCAAAATCTCAGACAATAACAATTAATATCGTATTTATTGATTGTGAAAATTATAGAATATAAAACAACTTTGATAAAAACTTATACCTACTTTTCTGACGAAAACAATGCCGTTACGAACATTTTGGCCGCAACTGTATAGTAAATTAAAATTTTTAAATAACTCTTCCTAATGAAAATCATACATAAAATATATTAAGTGTCTCTTTAAATTTAATTTGATATAGATGTTGGTTAGTAATTTGGATTTTATGATTGCCCAACTGGTTATTAGAAGCCTATGAAAACAGGTGTCTGGAATTTGAAATATCTTGTTGGCGATCATCTGTTCTAAGCATCAAGTCAAGACCACAAATACTGATCAAGTTACAATGATCCTTTCCTTTCAAAACTGCTCTTTTTTTTTTTTTTAAATCTATTTGACCCACATGTTTTTTACATTTATCTTTTGTTATTAGTGAAAACCATTATTTATAAGCGGGTTCTGAAAAACTCTTCATTTGACCAAGAAATCATCAAAAAAAATATCTAAGGCTTGATCATTTGTTTCTATTTTTTTCAACACTCCTTTCTATAGCCTGACCTAATCATAAGTGGAATGTACATTTCTATGAAATTCTGCAATGACTGAATAAAAGTTTGGATTTATTGCTGTGCTTGCATCTTGAATACTTTCTTCATCACTCCTTAACTGCAAAAGACAAGTAACAGCCAAAGTTTCTCGCACTTATTAAGTGAATCTGTATAATTTAAGGAAAATTAAATGCTTGAAAATTTATTTTGATCTAGTAACTCATAACCTGAAAACTTGAAAAATTATTGAACCAAAAAATATTTTCCAGTTAACTTTTTTCTACACTTCAGTAAACTTTTTTTTTTTTTACAAAGAAGTTTCAGAATCTATTTTTAGTGTCAAGTTGATGTTAATTACAATTCACTAGGTACTTCCACAAAAACACTAAAAAAATCTGCAATATCATGATGAAAATATCATTTTATCGTAAAATCGTTATGTTATTAAAAGAAAGAATCAAAGTATTTTTTTAAATATTTAATTGAATTTTTGACTCCTTAAAACATTCAACATTTTGATTCTTTCTTTCTTTCTTTTTTTTTTTCTTTTTTTTTTCTTTTTTTTTTCTTTTTTTTTACTTGTTCTTGCACCAGCAGTCGTATTAACTTTTAGCATAACAAATTGTGGCCTTTTTTGCAGTGACAGTCACATTAATTTAGATTATTGGATTTTAATGAAATTTCATCTCCTTGCTTAATTTTATGAAAACTTGGGAAATTCAACAAGATATTTTTTTAGTGACTATATTAGTTAAAAGCAGAATTCTTTGAATAATTTAAATCACTGAATTTTTTTTGACAAAATCGGACCCGGTCTTACTGAAAATCTGTTCTGAATTGAAAAATAAAAATGCAATAAAATTAATGCATTATTTAATTAAAGAAGCTTTTAATTGCTTCTATGAATAATATATATTAAAGACAATATTGTCAGGGAAAAAATGAATTCTTACAAGATTTGTTTTCATTTTTTTTACAATTTTAAATTGAATAATTAATAAAGTTTTTAAATCTTTTAAAATTTCTTTTCAGTGTTATAATTCTTAGGAAATAGGTAAAACTATATTTACTAATCATATATTGTAAAGCTTATTACACTCAGACAATCCCAACTATTTGTAAAAGAACTTCGATCTGTTTTTATAAGTGCAATTATGTGCAGAATTTCTTAAGTATGGATGTACAAACCGATAAATCTAGCATTAAAATGTGACATGTTTTAAGGGTTTCCCCACCACTTATAGCGAAAAAATAATTTTATCGTCTGCTCCACCATACTTAACTATGAACATGTTTGGCTGTTGATCAACTGTCAATAAATTGATTAACACATCAGAAGAACAAGACCTTGTTAAGAAATGTATACAGCATTTTATGCTATAAGTAATGTTTCAAATCAGGTGACTTTAAATTTGCTAACTTTCTTCAAACAATGTTTCAGAAATAGATATTTTATTTTTGCAGGATTTTTAAAATTGAGAATTAACTTTTGTTTACACATCTGTCAAATGGGCCATTTTGATTGATTTTACGGGGTGGGGGTTATTCCGATCAACATAATTTCTGTTTGAAATACACCACAGAGTATTTTGCTTATTGGAAATAGTAAATTTTAAATCCTTTAGCTTTCAATTAAAGCTAAAATGAACACTTCATTTTAAACCTTATGTATACCAAATTAGTGGAAATTTAATCAAATGGTTAATGCTTATAAAACCTCCAATATTGACAGGATATAAATGTACACATATCTTCAGCATGTTTTTAAAATTTCAGTTGATAATCTCCTCAAAAGAAAATTAACTGCATTTTAGTAAATTTATGACAGGATCACTTGAAAAAATATCAGAAGTCACTAAATCAAATTCCATTAACTGAAAGAGATTGGTTATTATTCAATTGGGTATCATCTTTATATTCATTATATTTTTAATCAGATTATAGCCAAACTTTTTCAAAAATATATTTTTTTTTTTTTTTTTTTTGTCTTAAATGACTTTCTTGTAGATTTTGTTCTTGTAAAACATTGGAAATGGGAACATTAGTAATTTTCTGTGTTAATGATTTTCTGCTGCCAAGATACAGACCCTTTATTCGGTAAATCCTTTAAAGGATATTCATAATCTAAAAATATTACAAGCCTTAATACTGATAATACTTATACAAAATATCTACAGATTCTGTAATTATTTTTATACAACCATAAAAAAAAAACTTTTTTTATGCTTTTTTGCTTTCATAACTTAGTTGGTAATTATTTTTGCTATTGTAATAAGTTTAGATCAAGACCACCTGTAAGCCTATTTGGTTTCCTTTAAAAGCAGTTCATGATACAAAATGATGAAGTAACAATATTAATTTTATTAATTACTCATTTTAATTTGCATTTAAAGATTGTAAAAGGTTTGTTCCACTGTGCTTCATAGTTCAGACTTCATCAAATATCAAGACTTGTTGAATTCTCTGCCTGAAGGCAGAGAGGAACCTAGATGAAGCTATGCCGAAGGGTAGAGTTTCATCTGGGGTGGTAGACAGCTACCCGACCCCATGTATGTGGAGTCTATGGGGAATTTTTGCCCGAGCCTATGGGCTCGGAAATACCCCACGTAAAAACTGGCCTTGTGCCACATTCTGCCTTGTGAGGAGGTCGGCTAAATACTGTTTTCATAGTTAACACATTGTATGAAGACTTGTAATAATAGCTTAAAACGGGTATGTAGTCTTTTTTTAAAATAATATATTTTTTTTTATTATTTAATTAAGTAAAAGAAAAAAGTCCAACTCAAAAATGAATGAAAAGCACCAAAAATGCCTTAATGCAAATATAACCTGATTTAAACTATGAAAATAAAATGTTTTATGATATCAATAGATATGTTTTACTTCTTTACATTAAGAGAAAAATTTCTTCCATAAAAATGTACTTTGAATACAAAAGTAATTAATATTAAATACTGGAAAAAAGGTTTATTGTTCCACTGAATTTTATAGTTTAAATATTGTGTGAAAAATTGGAGTAATTTAAAACCCGTGTACTCTTTTTCAAAATAATCATTTTTTTATTATACTTGTTTCTTGTATTTATTTCAAAATACATAACTGCAGCAAATCAGCATGCATCTATTTATTTAATAATTTATTTGCCATCAAGTCATATGACAAATATAGCCTTTTTTCACCTTTCAAGTAGTTGTTTATAAAAAAACTTCTAATGTTGTGAAGTGTAGTATAAATATATATTATGCATATTTAAATTTATTTAATGTTATAATATATTATGAATGTTTATTATTTTTCACACAATAGTTGCAATATAATATGCAATGGTTTTTGTCTATATATGCAGATTGGTAATGTGTATTAAAATATATATACTGAATTTCCTATTAAAAATTCCATTAAAACAGAAAAAAATAAATAGTTGGTAATTACTGTAATTATTGCTCAAAGTTTTATGAAATGACTTATTAATGATTAAAACTTGAAGTCTTCTAATAAATACATTTGTCAATGTTTGACAAAAAGTTCTTGTTGCATGTTTACTTTTAATGACTTTTTTAGTTTTTGAGCTTTGAAACGATATTTGAAAAACTCCCCACATTGTCATTAATTCACTGCAAAAATCTTTTTTATATTAGTTTATTCTAGTTTTATGTACACTTAGTATTGTTAGATTTTATAGAGCAAATCTTGTTTTTTCACAATTAAATTAGTATTTTGATGTTGGTATGCATAAATGTGAATCTAAGCTATTTTTTATTAGAAATGGTTATAATAATCTATGCAACTCAAGGCTTGTTACGCTAATTTATAAATAAATCTATATTAATTTCAGATATAAATATTGGCATTGGTTGTGTAAAAAAAAAAAACAAAAAAAAAACTATAACCTCAAAAAGACAAACAAGATATTGTAAAGTTTGATGGGAACACAGACCTTGAAAATTGAGAGAAAAAAATTGATTACAGATCATAGAATAAAAAAGAAATTGAAAAGATTGCAAGATAGGAAGAAATCAAATTCAGTTTAAAGAAATTTGAGAACAATGAAAAAAGTCACGAAAAAAGAAATACAAGTGGACTGACCAGCATAATATTAAGAATGTTGGCTAAAGACATGAAAGCTATCAAATTATCTTTTCCTTTTTTAAGTAGACATTTCTTTTTCTTTTTTAATTTCTAAGTTGGGGAAAAGAATTACATGGAAACATTTCTCAATCCAATTTTTTAGTAATGAATGTTTTATAGAGCTACATTGGATGAACCCGATGGCTGAATTAAAGGGGTTTTTTTTTGGGGGGGGGGGGGGTCATGAAAAAAAGTTAGGCAATACATGTTAGAAAAGACCAGGAGTATAGGTGAGTAATGTTTTTGGCTCGCATTGTAGGCAGTAAAATTATTGATCCCTTCAAAGTTGATAAGGGTTCAAGTAAGATAAATGCTCATTCACATTCTAAAGCTGATTATTAATTACTCTCTTTTCCTTTTAAAAGAAAACGTTTGAAAGATATCAAATTAATGGCCATCAGCCTCTAAGTTAATAAAATCAATGAGTGAAAGACATAAGCCTCTATGTAATGAGAGCTCATCCGGTATATACAACAAAGTTAATTAACGGAATGTTTCTGCGGCCTATCTTTTGGTTTCATTTACAAATAAAAAAATTATTGTACGTTCGTATAAATAACTTATTTTGAGATGTCAAAATTTATCATTATTTTAAAAAGCTACCTACTAAGCAGAAACTCCCGCGATTTATGAACATAATTATGCCCTGAAAATTTTTCTAGCATCAGTTATTAATTAATTTTATTGCGAAAAACTTTTTTTTCTTTTTTTTTTTACTTGCATAATAAAATCTAGCATCGTGTAAAGCTCTAAAAAAAAAAAAAAACTTAAGTTTAAAAAATCGCTCTGACTTAAAATAATAAAATAAAAACGACAGATCTGTTGTTGTAAATCAATATTTAAATGATGATTTAAATATCAAAAAAAGGTGATAGAGTAATAATTAAGTGGGGTTTCCCCAAGTAGGCTAAAAACACAGTGTCTTGATTTAGTCTTCTATCAAATTTACATCCTCCCCCTGCTAGATTTTCCCATAAACTTCTTTAGTATTTAGTATATTTACAGTACACGTTTGGTTTCACTTCGTTCTCTTAACTTTTTTTAGATGGTGGGAGTGGGGGACACTTATTTATTTTTGTTTGTTTATTTTATTTTATTTTTGTTTTTTGGAGGGGTATTTTAAATCAGTAGAACAAAGTTGACAGCTAATTAGAAATTCTTCATTTCGTTTTATTGTTTTACTGAAAGTTTAGTAGTAGGAGGTGGTAATATTTTTTTTTTTTTTTTGAGTCGTTTAATAATGATTATAATTTTTAAAGAGTCAATAAGTAAGTAGCAAGTGAAGATGAATAATGAAAAAAAGGTTATTTCTAAATAAATAGTGATAAAAACAAGAATTCGGGAAAATAACACGATGCCAAACATTGCAAACGATAAATTGGTGAGGGTGATTGGAAAAAATGTTTTTGTCGTCTCTCCCCCAATTTCGTGAATGACCTTGTCCTAAGAATCAGTAGGAGCAGTAATAATACTTTATCGTGGAGTTATTCCGAATTTATGCAACCAGAAAAAAAATCAGCAGCAGCATTTGTTGGTGGTTGTAACGTTCAGAAAAAGTACTTACTCCTTCCTTCTGTGCAAAAAAAAATGTTATTTTATTTCTAATACTTACTACACGACTGAATACTTCTTTCTCGTGGTTTTGCATGTAATTTGCAATAGTGCATATGATTGCACTGACTGTTGTGCCAGTAAGTGATTGAAAGAAAGACGCGTATGAAAAACAATATATTAAAAAAATAAATAAATAAAAATGCTTCTTAGCTTAAATTTTTTAAGTTTATTTAATTTAAATATCTTAGGTTCATTATCATCTTGAAATTTAAACTAACGACAAAGTCTGGATGTCTCTCTTAGTCTTCTCTCTCTCTCGTCGAAGTCACTCTAGTTCTAGTTAGTATGTGAAAAGACGGAGAAAGTCTTTCTTTATTACTCCTAAAAAAAAAAGCAGCCTTGCATTTCATTTTTATGTCTTCTATGTTAAAGAAGCAAGCATTTTTTTGGGCGAAATACAAAGCTTTATCCTGCTGATGATGGATAATTGTTGGGTGTTTTTGAGCAACTACAGAGAAAAAAAATGAGAAAATATTTTTACTACTGCTGAGTACTGACCTAAATGAGGCATAAATTTAAATAAGTCTCTAGAAATTAAAACCGACTACACAGTTTGTACGTAAGAAGCTGAAAGAGCGCGTCGTGCTGCTTGTCCGCCTTTGTGCGCGTGCATCCAAGTCACATAACAAATGCTTTTTTTCGTGAACATGTGTAGGTGCGCGCGAATTTATGTGAGGGAGAACACGAATCTATTCTTTAACACATTCTTTTATACTGTATGCAGTATGCGTTTTTTATTTTATTTTTTCCTTTCGCGCTTCTTCTCTATTTGTTGTGCAGTGTACTGTACTTTTTTGTAACTGTTGGTGATATTTAAATAATTTCTCATGAATTTGTTTTTATTATACACGGTGTTTGGCTGGATTTGGACGCTTCAGATGTAGCCGCTCTAAAGTTCTAAATCTAATCAAAATCATTTATTTTATGATTGAAGAAAAATAGCGCTATAGATGAGCAACGAGACGCCACACACACACACACACACCTATTCTCTTATATACACGCGCACACAGTCTCAGTTCGTTCTTTAGTCGTCCCTGCGACAATTTTTCTCCCCACCCGACTTCTCCCCTAGTTTTGTCGCTTTATTACTGCTGCTGCTGCTCGCAACATTCAACAGTAGAGAACAAGGAAAAGCGATGGCTCTCTGCTTTTACTGTTGGTTGCAATGGAAAGATTTTCTTCTACATAGTTATCATCTCTCTTTTCCCCTTCCATTTCTCTCTCGCTGTAGGTAATGTCAACGAACTTGTGGGTAGAGGTGGGGAATGGATAATGCCGAGAGATGGAAACCTAAGCAAAAAAAAAAAAAAAAAGAGGCAATTTAGAAAATTTAAATTAAATTACATATTTTATTAATCTTAGTTATCTTTGAACTAGTATAAACTACTACACTTATTGTCAAAAATAATTATTTACAGTTTAACATTGTTTTAAACAAACAGTATTATTTACTAACAGCATGTGAACACCTTAAAATAAATTAAAAGTAGATTTCCTTGATGGGGACGGTATCATTGCTTGATTCTTTTTATTATTTTTTAATCTTTAACTTGTTCTAATGTTTTCTTTCTCTACTAACAAGGTCTTCCTTTTTGAGTTAATTTTTCAATTTCTAACCTTGACTGAATTATTACAGCACAGTTGACCTTGTGAAATATAATTCTGTCGCATTTTCTATTTCTCACTTTTTATAAGAATTATAATTTCTAAATAATTGTTATCTTACGAACAAGTCATCTATGTTGTCTTTTTTTTCTCTCTTTTTAACAAGTTAAGTAAAATTTAGACTAGTTCTTCTTGTGTCTTTGTAATACAATCATTCATTAGCTATCTAGCGAAAAAATATACTTATTGTTTTAAAACTTTTGGTAGCTTTTTTTTTTTCTGTTAAAGTCTAAAAATTACTGCCACTCTCTGTATTTTCTTAGTTTTTACTTGTAGGAGTCTTGTTAGAGTTGAAGTAAAGTTGTTTTTGTGTTGTTGTTTTTATTTTTTGGGGTTTTTTTTTTTTTAATTTTTCTCCTTCTGGATTAATGTGTGTGATTAAAATGACCTCCCACTTCCTCACCTATTGTTACAAATAGTCGGATTCTGTTCCTGGGGACTGATGAGTAAAAGATTTTATTCTTGCCCTAACTGCCACACCGTTCACAGTGTTCATTCTTTCTCTCTCATTGAATTTTTACTTATCTTCTGTTCAAAATCTACTTGTCAGATTGTTTAAGATCAGATTTCTCATTATATATAGAGCAGACTTAGTACTGAATTGCTGTGTAATATCAGTCCTCCCTTGTGACTTGAGGCAAGAGATTGGTGTAAACATACTATGGACGGAGTATATGAGCGACGTGGAAATTTTAAGGAAAATGGAAACAAAAAGTAGTTTATTTGAATCGAAAAGACAGTTGAAATTTTTGAGACATGACGAGAAAAGAGGGCTTAGAAAATTTGATAGGACATATTGTGAAGGCGCGAGAGGCAGAGGAAAATATCGAGTAACTTACGTAAAGAAGCTTGGGTAAAAATGGATGGCAAAACAAGCTAAAAAGATAAACAGCCTTACTTAGCTACAAAGGATAGGAAGTTGTGGGGAACCATGATCGCCCACGTCATAAAGAGACACTACATATAAAAAAAAGAATAGCCTTGCAAAATTTAAAATCTTTGTATCTCCCCCATTTATGTCTCTTCATTTTCATATTTTAATTAAAATGTTGTATGTGTTTGTGTTTTCTTTTCCCACTATATTGTAAAGAAACCATGTAGACTACATTGTAGTGTCATTTGACCACTGTAGTTATTATTACTCAAATTAGTTTAGTTTGGAACAGGACAACAATCACCAAGAAGAAGCAGCCAATGAGGATGGAAGTGTTACAACATTTACAAATAGTCTCTGAGATTAGTTTGCTAACCAATAAGCATCATTCCTTGACAAGTGTCTACTTTATAATGCCACTCCAAAAACAAACATCAAAATGAAGGATGCCAAATAACTGGAGTTAAAATACCAACAAAATAGTGCTGGCAGCATGTTATTGTTGAGGGAGATCACTAGTCCAGATTAGCAACTACTTAATTTCTATTTGTTTACATTTCTTTGAGAAACTATTGTGTAGAGACTTTCTACTCATTGCTTTCTTTGCTAAGGCTTTCATAGATTTGGTAGATTCACATTTTATCATTACAACCACTGTCGATAAGTTACTTGCCTCATCATATTTTGCCATTTTAGTTTTTGAGCTTTGAAAAAATATTTGAAAAACTCTCTATACATTAATTCAACACATTTTTTTCTATTAATTACCTATCACAAATCACTGATTCTCATTTTTAAGAAAATTTTAATCATTGAGGAAAGACTGTAATGAATTACAAGTACTTTTTTCTGTTTATTACTCAAGTGCTGTAATATAAAGCAGCAACTCAAGGTGGATAGAATGGGATTATTTTCTTTTGTTAGAAAAGCCACATGAAGTGAAATGGCACTGGACAAGATGACTACTCTTAAATTTGATAAGCTAAACTGCATATGAAATCTGACCAATTATTTCTAATTATCAAATGTCTTTAATTGATGAAATTCATTAGTTTGGTTTTTGTTTTTTTAATTCAGTAATTTTTTATTCAAAATTATCAGCTTCTGTGTTATGTTGTGAACTGAATTGTAGGTGTTGTATTTGTTAATTTTATTGGGTTCACTAAAATATCTTTCTTTTTTTTTTTTTTTTTTTTTTTTTTTTTTTTTTTTTTGTGGCATTGGGAGCATTTTGCTATAATAATTTCATTATGTTGAAAAGTTATCTGCCTGACCAAGACACCTCCTCCCCCAAATTGATGTTTGGCCATTTGGCTAGATTTCGGTTGGTGGGTTGGTCCAAGAAGTTTTCAACACCTGTCTTGTAACAGGTGTTAGATCAGTATGCATTTTCTTTTAAAAAGCAAATTTGTCAATTTTTTTATTTATTGATTCTAACATCAAAGCTGGAAGGAAACCAGCAATATTTTGTGTATTTTGTTTTTATTTTCTCATTAAGAAAAAATGTAAGTCTGATGCAGAAGAAAGGCTTTTGTGAGGAGGTGGAAAAGTACTGTA
The DNA here is from genome assembly GCA_964036315.1 of Acanthosepion esculentum. Classification (NCBI taxonomy): domain Eukaryota; kingdom Metazoa; phylum Mollusca; class Cephalopoda; order Sepiida; family Sepiidae; genus Acanthosepion; species Acanthosepion esculentum. The sequence goes on from OZ038497.1 coordinate 7,673,953, forward strand.
AATGATTAAACATATCAGAAGTGGTTTGTAAATTTTTATATTGGTGATTTCTCACTGAATGCTGTGCCCATAGACCTTTTGAGGTCAATATAAATCAAATCAAGATATCACATAAGAATAATCAACATTATGGGAAGTAGCCAACATACAAAAAAATACCAAGTGTTGAAAAACAGCTGCACCAGCTTGCCTACAATGGTAATATTAGCTGTTTCCTTATAAGGAAACATTTGGCATTTGACTGAGCAACCAGTACTACTTTTGGTTGAAATTTATGAAATATTTTGCTTAAAAGAATTTTTCAGAAAAATAAGTTTCTCAAGCCTAGTAACTGTTATTGTTATTTCCATTGTTGATAGGGGTTTCTTTCCTAACCTTTTGTTTGAAGTAGTGTGGAATGTCAACATCTTGATTCTGTCATTATTTTCTCTTTGAGATACATGTGTTGTCTATTTTAGTTGTTGTTGAAAATTTTCAAGTGATGTGGTTTCTTTTATTTGATACAGTTCTTTGTGATTCTGTAGTACCAGTACAATGTTCAAAGAAAAATAGTCCTGGCTAAGAGCTACAGGCATTATTTGCTCGAAGCCATTTTTAACTATTGACCTGAGAAAGTGGTTGTATACAACTGACAGTTTAGATATCGCTGAACAAGTTTGTCGCCATGCATGACCACCATATTAATGTCTCGATCTGACAAGGTTATTTAAGAACATTACTCAAAGTTGATTTCATGTGTGGCTTCCATATGAATAGCTTAAAAAAAAATTATAAAAAAAAAAAAACTACTGAGTGAACTGTGGATACATAACAGTGGAATGTAGAAGATTGTGAAATAAGTGAAATGAATGACCACTAACCATATCAAAGGCCAGCCTTTCCTCCAGATAAGGTGATATTGTGTATGGTGGAATTGAAAATCATGAGCTCTTCCTGTAAACCAAATGATTAATTTAAACAGTTACTGATTCCAATTGGCTCAATTGGAGGCAGCAATAAAGTTTCCAAAAACAGTTAAGAGAAATGGTATAATATTCCATCAGGATGGTTCTTTCACCATGTTTCTTTAGACACTATTTTTGGATTACTATTTAGACCCGTATTTAGAGAATTCACTTGGTTTTTTTTGGGGGGGGGAGGGTCGATTTGGGGAAACCTGCAGAAATCATCCATAGAAGTTCTTTGCTGAGAAAGACTTAAAAAAAAGAAAAAACTTGTGCAAGGTTAGAATTAAAATATTGTTAGAAATATGGTAGATAATAGAACAAAATGGTAAATTTGTTCAATACAGTTAATGTTGAAAATTTCTTAAATTTTATCTTTATTATTTACTTACTAAATCAAACTTTTTTTTTATGTCAACCCAGCAAATAACATCATTACTATTTTTATTGGATCCTTAAAATCGCAGAAGCTTTTCCACTGAACATTATGCGTTTATATTTTTTACATTGTGCACACATTGAATCTCAACATACAAAAAATGTTCTAAATGTAATCCCCTTTCCTCATTCCCATTCTTTGCTATTTATGTCTCTTAAATGGCGAGATATGCCAAGTGATTCTAATTGGAAAAAGTAGGGAAAAGTTGAAATTAATTCCATAAACAATCTTTCTCTCCTTATCATTTCTATAAAAAATGTTAATGAACAGTTTTTGCTTCAGGTGAAAGTTCTTGTGTATTACTTCAAGTTACTAGCATATGTTTTTTTTTTTTTTTTTTAAAACTATGGGCATTCATGATCCATGATAGCATAAACATTACTGAAGAGTAAAAGAAAATAGAAAATGTCTTTATCAAATGTTAATTTAGTATTTTAAAAGATCATGAGAAACTTTAACATATAAGAACAATTGAAAGTTGTTTTGGTTGTGTGAATATTGTTACATCACTTCTTCGGGCAGGTTACACTCTATAAAATACCAAAGAATAAACACTTTTTTTTTTTTTTTCTCTCTTTTACTTATTCAGCTTTTATTATTTTAAGTTCAATAAGATATTCTAAAATGCTATTATAGATTTTTTTTCACCCCTCAGGAGCATCCAATAAACAATGGGTGGAGTTGTGAGTACAGGTGATGACAATGATGAACTTGTTGATAATTTAGTGAATGGCAACTACATCAGCACTCCATTGATTGAGAAGGTATTCCGTGCTGTTGACAGAGCAAATTACTATCTGCCAGAACATCGTGACAATGCCTATAAAGATGTGGCTTGGAAACATGGGCATTTACATTTATCAGCACCCTGCATTTATTCAGAGGTTATGGAATCTCTCAAACTGGAACCAGGGCTCTCTTTTCTAAATCTCGGAAGTGGTACTGGATACCTTAGTACAATGGCTGGTCTCATTTTAGGTTTGTTTGATTTGTATATTTATTTTTTATTATTTTTAAAATTTTATTTAACTTTATAGGATTGGCTCAGTAGTTTAATACTACTATGAATAGGTTTCATCACCAGTGCTCTGATAATGGCTGTCTAACTTGATTTTAGGAATAGTCTTTTCTTCCTACAATAATCTAATAGTCCCAGTATAAAGCATCTAGTTGGTGTTAGATATTTCAAACTGGTGATTCTGTTTAAGTTAATAATATAGTATTTATGTGTCAATCTTTGTAGATGACAGTACTATGCAAATACTGAGTCAATCCACAGTAAGATCATGTCTTTATCCTAATCTGATCTCTTTATTTTTTTATTCTCACAGGTCCGTACGGTATAAATCATGGCATTGAGTTGCACAATGATGGTGTGCAATATGCCCTTGATCGTCTTGAAGAATTTAAACTGAAATCTGAAATGTTTGACGAGTTTGAATTTTGTGAACCAAAATTTGTGGTTGGCAATTGCCTTCAATTGAACTCTGGTGTACGTCTTTATGACCGTGTCTACTGCGGGGCAGCTTGCCCAGCAGAACATGAAAATTACATGAAGAATCTCATTAATGTGGGTGGCATTCTTGTTATGCCTCTCAATGACCAGGTAACTATTTCTTTGAACCAGGTTGATGTTTTTACATTTCATTCTTCATATATTTGACAAATATTTAATGAAGAAACATCATTCCAAAATGTATTTCCCTTTCCCTGCTTTTCTATATCACTTCAACCTACAATGAACAGAAGTATGGTCTCTTAACTTACATATACATGCATATTTTGGAGGAATAAATATTACTACCTGTTACGGTGACATTAATTATGAGACTAAATTTGATTTTTTGACTCTCTTGTAGCACAGGAATGGAAGTATCCCAAAGTTATTGTATGATGAATTCCCCCCCCCCCGCCAATTCATTTATATAATGCAGTGTAAATTAAAGCCATACATTGAGCCAGATTCATAACAATGTCGATAATGTTGCTTGTTTGATATTTACATGCTCCACTTTAAACCGTAACATATCCAAAGCAAAATTCTGTTTATTATTTCTGAGAAGAGGCATTGTAACTATTTATACTATTTACATTATTTGGACTGTTCCCATCTTTATTGTCATATTCACAACATTTTGGCCATTGTATGACCCAGCCTTCTTCAGGTAATATACATTGGAATTTCAAACTAAACCCTTTTAGTTCATGAGTGTTGATTATTCTAGTTCCACTGATAAATAACTAAGATATCCAAAAAAGGCATGGTACATGGAACTAGAACAATTTACAACAGTGCACTAAATAAAGGGTTCAGTTCAAAATTCCAACATATATCACCTGACAAAGGCCAGAGCATCCAACAGCCAAAACGTTGTGAATATGACAATAAAGATGGGAACAGTCCAAACAATGTAAATAACCAAATCAAAAGTAATCTTATTTCACATACACATCACTGAATTCTGAAGAATCCTCAGTTTATTATTTCTTACAGCATGCAAGCTTTTAAAAAATTATCTTTCATAATTGGCTGAAAATCATTTTTTAACATTATACTCACAAAATTCAAAATATTTTTTTCCAATTTAATACACATACCATTTACATATGGGAAGTGATTTCAACAAAATTGTTGCTCTGTTACAAACTGTTGACTTCTACTCACTTGATTGTTGTTGTTTTTTTTTGTTTTTTTAAATGGCAATTGGAAATCCATTTTTCCCTGAACAGAATTCTTCATGGCATTAAGTTATGAACTTCATGGCAGGATAAACATTACTATTTAGATGATATTTTTGTTGATAACATTTCTGAATTGAGGAAACAGTAATTTCTTTCAAGGAAAGTAGTTTATATTGCTCATGGATTTTATTCTTTCATTAACCAAATAAAAACTACAAGCAAAATTTTTAAGCGATCTTTTTTTTTTTTTTTTTTTTTTTTTTTTTTTTTTTTAATTGTTCTCTGACAATGTCAAGTAAGGTTCATCTTCAAGGGAATACTAGCTTTGAGTTTTGTTTTCCATGCATGAAAAAAAAGTTTTGTTTCTGTTTGTGAAAATTCTCAAATATTCTAATTTAATCACTGTCACTCTCTCAAGTTGTTACAGATTCGTCGAATAAGCGAAACAAGTTGGGAGACGAAAAATGTCCTTCCTGTATCCTTTGCATCCCTTGTTCCTCCAAAAGACAGTAATACAGAAACTGTTGAGTTACGTAAGTACATAGGATTTAATGCAGCTCTTCAAATTGTTTTAGACTGGCAGATCTTCAAATTTCATCTAAAATAGGAAATATAATAATCTGAGTAAAACTATGCTTTCCAGTTGGAGCTTAAGGATAGCCTTGACACTTTTTCATATGTTCTGTCGGAGAAATACATCTTGGTAGATTTAACACTTTTATTACAAATCTGTTGGGATAGAAAGGTTTTAATGAATTTTAAGATTTATTCAATTAAAGTTTCTCTTCCTTTTTCAAAGAAAACTTAAAAACAGATGGCTCATTTTGTGAGGGGAAAGATTTATTTAAAAATATTTAGTTTACCATCAATCATAAATTCAACAGACCAAAAATTTTTAATGAAATGTATTTTGGACAATGTATAGTCTTTAAAAAATGAAACCATAAGAAGCGACAATACATACTTTTTATAAATTATATATTAGTCTTTTAAGCATAGTATATATTAATGAAGACTTGTTTTTCCTAGGTATTAATGTTTGTATAAATTTATGACTTGGTTTTGAAATTCTCAATTATATAAATATTTTAATAACTTGCATTTCATTCCAGCTGATGTCCAGCTGCCTAGTCTTCAAGATGTTGCCCGTATTGCCATCCGTAGCATCCTGCGTAGCAACATTCTCAAAGAATATCCCTATCTGCATAATAACCACAGAACCAAACGCAAAGCCAGCAAGAATGGCAAAAATGGCAAAGCTACCAAAGACAGACGGATTCAATTCCAAATGATGATGCTAGAGCGTTGCTATAGTGATGACGATGATGATGATGATGACGATCAGTACTTTCCAAATGTCATCTCTCCTTCAAGCTCAGAGGAAAGTGTCAGCTCTGAACATGATACAGCTGAGGAGGAATCTTCTGACCAAACAGTCCCTGGTGGTGTGCGACGACGGGCATGCCCTAAGTCATCAAATTCCTTGAGTGTAAAGATGGAAGTTGATGAACAGAGTGATGGTTCATCTACACCTGTGAAAAAGTTGCCTCGCTACCGCACCCGCTTTCGGATTGGGCAAACTTTAGGTGCCAGTGAGGAAAAGGATGAGGAAGAAGAAGCTTGTACGCCCACCACCGCTGCTGAGTCAATGGACACTAGCAATGGTCGGAAAAAAACTAACGAGAACATCTCTGATGATGATTCAGACTCTGAAGAGGAGAACTTTGGATTTACTAACCCCAAATTGTTGAAACGCAATGTGTTTGCCGCACGTACATCTCCTCCTGTCACCACAAAGGTCAAAGTGTGGTGCTCTTCTACTGCCAGTGCTGACACATCTGAGACGTCCGGTGTTGGCACAATGAGTGACCACTCCGATGCTGACAGTGGCAAGGATGGGCTCAACAGCAATAAAGAATCACCTGGCACAGACAGCGGTGCCTGGTCGCATAGTTCTGCAGACAATATAAATGAGAGTGAGGAGACAAAACCCAAGGAGAATATAAGTAGGTACTTGCAGGAAAAAATAAAACAGTTGCCATTGCCTCTGGCACTGAAGTCTTTCCTAATGTACTACCGTGCTTGAGCTGGTGTTAGGAGGATTTATCTACCAAACTGTGATAGACAGAGGACCTTTCTCTCCCTCTCTCTCTCTTTCTTTCTTATGCTGTACATTTGCATTTACTTCCAATACTTCTCTTCTGATGTTTCTGCTCAATTTTTTAATCTCTGATTATAATCTCACTTCTTTCTCCAGCCCACCCGCAACACTTTACAAATTTGTCTCCCTAGTATTCTTTAACTTTACCCCCGCCCCCACCCTCTCTCTCTCTCTCTCTCTCTGGGTACATTAAAAAGGGGAAAAAATCAGCCATTAGTCACTTGTTACTTTTGCTACCAAAATTCTCTAGTCTGTTACTAATAAATAAATACCCCCTCCCTCCCTTCCTTTTGTTTGAATGGTTAGAAAGTGAATACTGGTTGAAAGTGTGTAAAATAAGAGAAGGGATTGCATAAATTATCATTTTGAATTGTACCTTTTTATTTCTTGTTTTTCTGTGCCCTCCCCCCCCTTGTTCAATGTAGAACTTTATTTTTTTTTCTTTCTATATTTTCAAAAGTATACTTTTCCTGATTTAAAAAAAGAAAAAACATTGTTTACAAGCTTAAATAACCCCTCAATTCTATTTTATTGCTAGTTTTGGTTCTAATGGTTCTTGCTTTTGTGATTCAGGAATAATGTATAGATTTTTTTCATTTTTATTTTTCTTTCCTATTAAGTATATTGCAATGAAAACAACTCCACTGGTGGAGTTTTTAACTTTGCTTCTCACATTATCATTGTTCACATATATCCGTAATTATGAGATTAAGGCTTCATGTATCTTTAAGCGTTCATTTTAACCAGTATTCTAATCTTTCTCATCATCCTACAACCAGCAGTGTAATCTCTGATCATTTTTATTTACCATCTTTTAGATGCAAAGTTGCAACATATTTATGAATACTTACATGTATGGCAAATGGGTAATTCATAAATATTCAGAGTTTGCATCTAATGACTTCTTAGAACATCTTTGCAAAGTTTTTTATATACCCCTTATGAGGGGTTCTTGCCATAATAGTTAGCAAGCTAGTATCGCAGATCATTACTAGTTTAATTAATTTGATCTATACTGGGGGCTCTAGATTTTTGTGCTAGACAGTTCATTTGAGAAAATATTGATAAATTAGATATAAGAAAATTCAACTATTGGTTACTTCAAAATATAAATAAAATGAAGAAAAAAAAATAAATGGTCTTTTTATTGTGTACATACGTGTGTGTGTGTGTGTGTGTGTATATATATATATATATATATATATATATATATATATATATATATATATATATAATCACACACTGTAGAAAAACAACATATTTATATTTATAGAACTTGGTTTTCAAATTCTGTAAGCATAACTACAATCATTGGCAACCCATACCTGTAGCCTTTTGCCTAAATGAAGTTACACTTTGTAAATTTTATATATATATATATATATATATATATATATATATATATACACGCACACACGTAAGGGGGAGATAATTTATTACCAAAACTGCTGCATATCATCTCAATGCAAAATTAAATGAAGATTTTTGTGCATCATGTCAGAGATACAAATAGTTCAGATATCTTTTCAATTTTAAAAGAAAATACAAATTTGTCAACAAATTATGAGAAAGGATTTAGTTTTGGTACAAGCAAGAACGTTTTAAGGAATACTGATTTGTATAAGTCCTAAAATCTCAATTTTCATTGTTCTAAAAGTTTTGGAGGACCACACTTCTATTAAAATACTGATAAATATATGTAGTTAAATTTTTAACTTTATTTTGTCTTTACTGCCAAATGGGGTGACTTGGGTAAACATTTTCTTCTGTAGAACAAATATTATTGAAATTCCAATAACAGATTTTTTTTATATTTCAAAATTATTTGTATATACGTTCAGTATATATCATCCTACTTTTTTCTCTCTCTCTCTCCTGCTGCTGCCAGTTTTTATTCACTTTGGATTGGTTTGAAACGTGTTACTATATGGCCATGTGCAATGTCCCTTTTAAGTTTTCTTTAACTGAAATTAAACTTGTTTGGTAAAACATTCACCATAAAGAAAATATCCAATCAACTTTTTGTATCATTAAATGAAAATAAGAAAATGTATCCAAGGAGGGATACAAAACTTGGTTTGTTTTTTTTTTTTTTTTTTTTTTTTTTTATATCAGTTCTCATTCAGTACAAATAAATTCTCTTTATAGTATTTTATTTATTTTATACGTGTGTGTGTATGCATGCGCTATAACCCCTATCACCCTGTTTGGCAGTTTTAATTTCCCTCAGTTAAATCTTGATTTGGAGATGCTGGGGAGAGAGTATGGAATACAGGTATAGAACAAGCCTTATTGTATGTGAGGGATTGTGCGTTTCTTCAAGTTTTATATTGCAGTTTGCATAAATTGGGTGAATTCAAATTTAGTCATGTAACAGTTATGATTCACTTGTCCTTTTTCTTTTTCTTTTCCCCCTCCCTGCCCAAAGCAAAAAAGTGGTATAGAGGAACCAAACAATGTTACCAAAATGACTATACATTCCAGTGATCATTTGAAAGTCACTGGTTGAGTGTAGTGACAGAAATTACTAATATAAAGCAATAGCTGTGAACCACTTAAAATGCTCTACAATTTATGTGCATATATGGAAGATTTATATGAAGCTACGAAGAGTTGTGTATTTATGTATGGCTGAGTGGACATGTATGTTTATATATGTACATAGGGATTTTTTTTTCTCTTCAACATAGCCTGATTTGCCCAACATTTACTAACACTGGTAATGGGTTCACCTCTCTATGGTGGGTAATTCATTTGGCATTTCTGTACATGAAAGGATAAAAATCCCATTAACTAAATATGTTTATATACTCGTATATTTCTCACTAACCTCCTTTTCAGTACGTCCATAGCAGATCTAGGTGCGACTAATGATGAATTTAGTTTGTTTGAACCTGGGGTTGCATTTAAGAATGTGTGACTTGGCCTTATATACATACACATGTATTTTTTTTCTTTTATTTCATAAATAATCACTTAGCTGTATTTACTTCTGAAATATAAAACAAATTACTGGACTGAATTTTTTTATGCTAAACATTTGACCACTGGTCATTGTCTTGTCTAACTCAGAGTATTTGATTATTATTATTATTATTATTATTATTATTATTATATGGTGATATATGGAAATAACAACAGCATTTAATAAAAAGATGAAAAATTTTTTTTTCTCTTCCCATTTATTTTTGATGCTTCTATGCCCAAAACATGTATTTTTATATACTTATTAAATGTTTGTAGTGGAAGATTTTAAAGACAGTACTGCAGAAATACCTGCATGATTCAAATATTGAACTTTATCAGTAAATTGATTTGTTTATGGCTTATCAACCTTTTGCAGATTATTTAAAGCCAGAAAATATTAGGAATTTTTTTTTTTTTTTTTTTTTTTTGGCAGATAATGATTTCCTGATACAAAATCTACTAATTAACTCATAGCTGGTGGCAGAAGAGGTGGGTTCATACCTTTCCAAAAGGTATTTACACATAAGTGAATATCACAACCCCCAACTGAAATTGGGACTCAGCTTTTCAATTTCCAACTCAGAGCCATTATCCATTACACCACCCACACATCCAAGCTTACAGCACCTGGTGTTCCCAAGCAGTCACCCATCTAGTTACTGACCAGGCTTGGCATTGCTTAATGTTGGTGATTGTACAAGAATTAGTGTTTCAACATATGGCTGTAAGCCTAAATGGTACAGAAATCAACATGTTAGACAATAATTCACTTTGCAGTATAAAATGGCCTTAAGCCATACCATCTGCACATTCAAGCTTACAGCACCTGTTATTCCCAAACACTCGCTCATCTAGATACTGACCAGGCTTCATATTGCTTAACTTTGATAATCATAAGAGAACCAATGTTTGAATGTGATATAGCCTTGAGCAGTAAATATATAATATTAATATATAAATAATATTGTATATAAAGTACTGCATTGTTTGATTGAAATTGATCCAGATATTTTCAAGGTGAAGCCTTGAAGATATATGGATCAATTCCTTAGTGTTAATTTCACTAAAAGTTGTTTTCCTTGAGACCCTGATTCTTTGAGATGAACAGTTTTTACACTTCTCTTATTGCATTTTGTTAGTAAAGTTGATTTGACAACAGAAAATAGAAAGCTTGACCGTAATCAAATCAAGTACATAAGTAAACTTGATTATTCAATTCTGATATAGTTTGGTTGATAGAGCAAAATGATGAGAATACTTAATCCTTTTTACTCTTTCGTTCTGAGGTCTTCACCTTGCTGTCATATGAGGTGTAAATCACAAAGTGTAATTTGGATAAGGCCCAGAAGTGCAGCACTTCTCTATTGCAGTTGCAGGATCAGAGCATTTGTAATTTCTGTGGTTAACATCATTGCTTCAGACTTTTCTTTGTTATTGGTTTTGGGGAACATTAAAGAAACAACAATAGTCTTCCATATCCTATAAGAATTCAAATAAAACCCACTGGTCTTCTCTTTGGTTACTCACATGAAAGTAATTATATAAGGAGATTACTTCTTGAAGTTCTCACAAGTAATAATACTGAAACACACACACACACACACACACACCCTTTTTAAGTCTGGAATTAATGTTACATTTGTCTTGCCTTAGACTGTTAGTTTATCTGCATTTAAAAATTACAGCATATAGGAAATTTGTATTTTGTAAAATCCTTACTATTATAAAATATCCAGATGTGAGTCTTCCACCTTTAGCATTCTGCATTAATATTACTTTCCTTTCCACTACATTCTTTTTCAAAGCCTCTCAATTGCAATATCCTTACTGTTAATTTCACTGAAAGTTGTTTTCTGTTGCCATAGCAGGACATAACACAACTATGAAAGTCAAACACACTGTTGTCCAGGGTTCAGTCACCTTCAGTGGCAGAATAAGCTTTTTGTACAGCAAAGTCACATACAGAGTGATAATGGTTAAATATATTTTTAAATTTCTATACTTGGCACTTTCAGTTTCATAAATATTTTTTAACATTTTGCTATTGTCATAGCAAAACCTGAAAAGACAGCTCTTCAATCAATGTAAATAATATTGAATAGGAAAAAATTTAAAGTAATATAGATACACTTGGTGTATTTTATTTGTATTCATCTAAGTGAAACTGCTTTATACATGTAGATCTTTGTTTACATATCTTTTGCTTTTAAGAGAGCAAATGACCATAATGTAATATAAGAGGATGCTGAAAATTCTTGTAAAAAATGTTCAAATTTTGGGAAATGTCTCATATTAAGAACCTTTCTACATCCTTTAAAATCACTCAATATATTAGTTCTGAAATATAAAAAACAAAATTCAAACAGTAATTTAAATTTTCTGCATAGACACTCTTAATTTCTGATATTCAATTTTTTTTAAATTTTTTTTTTTCATGGAAAATGATTTTTTAAACATTTTTTTTTTTTTTCGGAACCTGCTCTATACTGAATTACATAAAGGAATTTGAAGCTATCCTCAAAAGTAACATACAATTGTTACTAAACAAGAAGATATGGAAAATACAAATTTAAATATCAGACTAATAGTTTATATTTCTGAGATGAGATATTGTAACTACTTACATTGATCAGAATGTTGTCTTCATCGTTCTCGTATTTGTGATGTTTCAGACGTTGTATGCTTCGGCCTTCTTAAAGTGATATATGTAAGAATTTCGAATGGAACCTTTTTAGTCCACGCTGGTAAATTGTTCTATTTCCACATGCCATGCCTTTTCTGGATATCTCAGTTTTCATTTAATTCCCTTTAGTAACTCAACTCTCCAAGTTTTGTTGACTTCTGCTGTAACCAGGTATTGAACTCACAACTCTTTAGGTAAAGTCACTTTTTGAATTACTTCAACAAATGCTTTTATCCACAGACTAAATAGTTTACTTTGAAATTTCAACTTATATTACCTGAAGAAGACCAGAGTGTGCAATGGTCGAAACCTCATGAATATAGCAACAAAGGTGAGGACAACATTCTGAACAATGCAAATGGTGTAAATAGACAAATAGTGGGTAATTCAATAACAAAATGTAAAAAAAAATTTATTTAGGTATTTCCACTAAGGTTTAAAATAATTTTTTAAAAATGAAAAAGCTCTCTTGAACATTTTATTTTAGCTTTAATTGAAAGCTAAAGGATTAAATTTATTATATCCAGTACGCAAAATACTCTGGTGTATTTTATACACAAATCATTTTGATTGGAATCTATTTTTTGCTAAAATATCTCATTAGTCCCATTTTTTAGTCTTTCATTGCAATGTAATTCTCTTTACTAAAAAAAATCTTTCTGTAACTTTAGTTGAGGAATATTAGCTGATTTAAAGTCTAATTAACCTGATTTGAAACAAATATTATTTACTTTAAGTTTAAAATAACAAAAAATTAATTTTTTAAACAAACAGTAGCAATGCTTTTAACCAACACTAGCAACATTTACATGATTGACAAGTGACAAAAAGGTAATGGCATATTGTTCTATGGAGACTTGAGTTGTAAAATATAATTTAAGAAAATGACATGAGCACCTTTTTTATATGATTTGTAAGTACTCAGTAATTCTGAAAAATATTCTCCCTAATCTAATTTTAGGAATGTTGTCTTTATATTTACAATCATGATCAATATTTTCTGATAATGTTATGTATGATTGCCCATACTTTGATAATTTTATACATCTAAAAAAAAAAAAAAATTTAAATTATTTTTTAAATCTTTGTGCAAAATGATTTGTATTAATCTTTTCAATTTTTGATTAGTAAATATTTGCACTTAATAACAAAATTACCTAACTGCAATTAAAGTAATGTAGAATTTTAAGATTTATATATAACTTATAATTAAAAAAAAAAAACAATGAAACAATTCTTGTAAAAATTCATTATTTATCAAAAAAAAACATTTTTTTTTTTCTTAAGACGAAAGTGTCCTTAATAAATCTAATTTATAAAAGCAATTAAAAGCTTTTCTAATTAATCCTGTTTAAACCATTCAGGGAGGCTTTCACCTAACCTTTCAATTTGGACATTAACTGATCTCTCAACATGGTGAGGTATGTCATCCACAGCGGGGTTTGTTCAAGACTGTTTGTGTTTTTTTTATAGCCACTTTTCTCTACTGTGAGAAAAGCAATGAGAATCCTTCTAGGATAATGTGCAGTGAAAGCATCTGCTATCTGTCAATATGACTATCCTTCACATCCATTGAGTAATACCAACTCAGTTCTTCATTAGACACTCATATTCAATCTGAAAAAAAAACAAAACAAAATGAACAAAAATATTAGTGATATTTCCCATGTATCTAGACTTTACGGTCATCTTGTATAATATTCAATCTATATTTTTCATTGACAGCAAAGGAGATTGTTGAAAAATGTTTTTGTGTAAAACAAGCTTTTTTTCATCATGCTACAAATTGTTGAGATATCGATGTATAATGTGGTTCAATAATCACAAAATTAAGCAGTTAAAAGATTCATGTTCAATGTTAGCATTTTAATATTAATGTCAGTAGTGATAATTTTGTTCAGCCTGCTAACGAATGCAGTAAAAAATGGTTAAAAAAAATTTTTTTTAAATCACAAGCTTTGTACAATTTTTTTTTTTTTTTTTTTTCATCTGCCATAGAGCTGTATTTATTGACCTGGTATCAAAGACCCTGTAAAAGTCAGCAGAATCTTACAGTGAATACCTCACTGATCATCTCTACGTAATGTGCAGTCAACAACTCTAACAGTCATCATTGGAACTACCTTGATGAAAACCCTCTCCTACCAACGGGCAATCTAGAACTACTCTCAATTCTAACTGTGACTGTTTATATGAACCTATGAACAAAAATTTCAATTCCTGTGATGTGCCACATATCCCCAAAATTTTCATTTATTGATTATTTTATTCTCTTTTAGTCATATGGTGGCTGCTTGAAGGTCCCTTCATAGACTTTACTGCTGTTCATATAAAAAACACTTAAGACTGAGATAAAATCATTTCCCATCCTCTTCTATGTGGGTGTGCCAATAACAGCCATAGTGTCACAATAGCACTTTCTTCTATGTGCCATCTCCCTTCAGGAATTGAGGGGCAATCTTGGCTCTCCACAACCTCCTATTCCTTGTAGTTCTTAGCAACAGTTGTCCTTTTGCCATCCCACCCATTCCACCATCCATTCACATAAGCTTGTCACGTAGGTGATCTGATTCTACTCTCTATTCCTTTTAGCCTTGATATGTCTCATCAATTTGTTCCAAGGCCTCCTTCCACATTATGTGTCCAATAAATTTCAGCTGTTGCTGATTCTGAGTATATGTGTGCTTTTTGTTTTTGCCATTTTCCTTCAGACTTCTTCATTGCTTATGTTCTCCAGCCATGATATTCTCAGCATCCTTCTATAGAACCACATCTCTGTTGCCTCCAGTCTTCTCTTAATCTATGAGGAAACTATCCAGCATTCTATATAAAACATAGGGCTGGCCACTTGTAGCTGAGAATGCCATCTACTAGGACGACTAGCCAGTCCCTGTTGCAGACGCCTGCTCAGGCACATTTGTTTTTGGTTCAGACACAATCTGTGGTTTATACTGCAACTAATTACAGTTTCTGCGCAATATCTAGCATGATCAACAGTTTGAACAAGGTCAGCACGCTCAAACCTGCAGTCACGATGACTTTATGCTAGCACAACCATCGACATCTGCCAATGAATTCTACCTACCCAAATTCATTCATACATCTTTTTGCTATTCCAATATACATTTGGATGTCATTGTTGCATTTTCCATCCTCTGCTAAAACACTTCTCAGGTATTTAAACTTAATTAATTTTCACATCTCCAATACGTAGTTTGCATCTTGGGCTTTTTCTCTTGCTGACAATCATACCTTTTGTCTTCTTACAATTGAGGGTTAGTCTTTTCTTCTTGCTTTCCTTTACTACCTTGTCTAGTATGTCATGTAGTTTTCTTTCTGTATCTTCTGTCATCTGCATAACTTATATTAAGATTATGCCCACTGATAATAAATCCTGGTTGGCTCTCCAGCTCCCATAGGATAGCCTCACTGTAGAGGTTGAATAAATCCAGTGAGAAGACACATTCTTGTCTTATGCCCCTTTCTATTTTTGTATACCTACTCCATTTATGCAGGCAGTTTGCTTTCATTATAAGTTCTGAATTCCCAAATAGATCTAGTTTCCCATACAGTTCAGGTAGATCTTTGTGCCGTACCTTTTGCGCACCTCCTTCTGAATTTGTATTGCTCTCTTGTTGTACAGCAAGAGTGTGTTGAGGTTGGGGAGGGGGACATCTAACTGATTACTCTCCCAGAAACTACGGAGCTAATAGGCAGAGAGGGGAAAGAGATGGGAGGTAAGAAACCACAGCGACTTTAGGAAATGCCCAAAGGACTGACTTCACAAGACACTGTCTTTCCAACTGCTGTTTTTCCTATTACTTTTATTGACCAGTTGCAGAGAGACCGGTATCTAGATATGCCAAGCTGTACCACTGCTAACAGGGGAAAACCCAAATGCAACTGGTGTTAACAGACACGTTCGTACGTGATCCAGCACCTCTTTTGCATCTGTACTGACATGCATTCACCATATCTGTCTGATATTATTCTGATCATAAATACAGTATTTCTTGTTCCAGTCTCCTGAACAAAGCCACATTGTTCTTGTCCTTTCCAGTCTAATCATGAGAATTCAGATTACTTTGTCATGTGGCTTATTAAGCTGATTGTCCAATGGAGCTCACATTCATTTGCACCTGGTTTCTTAGGTATCACCACAAAAATGGGTCTACTAAAGTCCTCCAGTATGTTGCCACTGTCATAGGTTTCATTTATTATTTCTGTGATCTTGCCGATTCCAAAATCATCTAATGCTGAGAGCATTTCAATTACGACTACATCTGGTTCTAGTGCTTTGTTCCTGTTCTTCTTGTATAGTACCTAGCTTACTTCAGATCTTAATATTTCTGGTCCTTCCATATTTTGTGTGTTGCAGGTTTTTCTCTCTTATCATGAAATACATCTCTAAGATGTTTGCTCCATCTTTGGAGTATTTTATCTTTTTCTATTGTGAGTGTTCCCTCCTTTGATTTTATGCAATCTATTGATGCGCACATCTTTTGTTAATTATGTTATTGGGGGGGGGGGTACTTGCCTTTGGTGCTCATCCTTTCTACCTCTGTACACCTCCTCTTCAACCTGCCTACGTTTACTTCTAATTCCTGTGTTTAGTGTTCTATACTCTATCCTTGATATTGTTTGTTGTCTCTTTTTCATTATCTCAAAAATTTAATCTGTCATCCACTCTTTTTTTTTTTTCTTGTCTTGTTTTCCTTGAGATAATCTCTTTCACCAATGTCACTAGTGTTTCTCTCAATGTGTTCCATTCATAGTCTTGCTCAAGTTATATTTGGTTTTAACCCTGTTATACATTTCCATACAACTTGGGTCATTTAGGTGCTTGTCCTATTGCAATACTTTGGTCTTTAATTCCCGTAATTTTACTCTTACCAAAGCATTTAGGTCTATAAGCCACAATTACTCTTGCAAGAGACACTGAAAATAATGCCTCTTATTTCCAGTAAACATAACTACACTTAAGTAGAATAAATTTTCAGCTAAAAAAGAAAAAATTATTTTGCCACATAGTCAAATACCATCATTAACAAAAGTCTGCATTTTATGGGTTGATAGCTGTGCAGATGCCACTGGAAATCAATTGTCACATATGGTTGTCACCATGGTTTAACTGTGCTTGCATCCCATGATTGGCCTCTATAAACATTCAGCAATCATCAGTGAATTGCAATGATTACAAGTTTTTCTGCATAAAAGAATTCATTGACACATCTCTGCTTCATACAAGCATTCATGCCAGATGCTATTTTTCAAACTGCTCTTTCGCTGTTATTTATAACAAGGCAACAAAAATTATGGGTTATTAGCAGGAAGGTTCAACTGCTACAGCTCTGTCATAGTGAACTAACATATTAAAATAAGAGATGTTACTTTTGGAGTGACCTTTATATTTTATAATACCTGTTTTATAATAACTAAGATTGAGGTGAAAATTACAGTTAGCCTTGGAAAGGCTCTACAAGCTTGACTGTCTACAATGTGTATCATCAGATACAATGATTATGAGCAAACAGTAATACTTTATTTAGGGTGTAACAACTGGAAATAAGTTTTGTTTTTTATACTAATGTTCACCCAATATGAGGCTCTTACTGAATGAGGTATGTGTGTGATATGAATGTAAGAGGAGAAAGTAAGAAATGAATATATAAAGAATAGGTAACAATTGACCTTGAAGATTGTAGCATATGGGGGAGTCTGTGCCTCAAAGCTGCAGTGCTTGGGGGAAAAAAGCTGTCTGTGTGGAACTTCCTCCTCACAATTGGAATACGAGTGGTTTGATTCCATAGACATAGCATGGGAGGGGGGTCTTAGCTGTAAATGCCTGAACTGGTGGAACTAAAGAATGGAATTCATCTGAACATTCATGATGGAAATATTGATAGTAGCAATAGGTGTTGCATTGGGAGGGGGACACTACAGAGTGAAAAAAAAGTCTTCTCCTATAATATCATGTAAATGATTTTGAGCTCTATCAAGGCTGGAAATTGAGGATTGGGCAACTCTAGTCGAGATATGGCAGCAATACTTCATTTTTTTTTTTTTTTTTTTTTTCCTCTCTCTAATCTGACTTTGGTAAAGCAAGCATAGCAAAAGGAGTTTGGTACTTCCTGGAGTGATAGAATGAGCCAAAAAATTTTCCCAGCATCTTTAGCACAAAGTATCATATAAACAAGAAGTTCCACTTCAGCTTTGGAGTGAACTTGAAACCCAATAAATATTCCTATGTACTTGTAAGGTTGGTATTCACAGCTACATTCACATGTATCAACTCCAGAGAACATGGAGATTAAAACATTTGTTTTTAAATTTGTGATAGATGAGGTACAATACCAGTGAAGGAAGCAGTGGATGCAAATGAATATTATAAGAAGGCTAGATAATTGCCTCTACACAGCTAAGGTTATGGTGCTCCATGTAAGAGTCTGTTCTTGGGGTGGGGTTGCTTGTGTAGAACTTTCTTTTTACATTTGGAATATGAAAGAAATAAGGGTGATTCAGTTCCTGAGCAGCAGCATCATGTGTCCTAGCAGTAAAGGTCTGAACTGGTGGAGCTAAAGAATGGAATTCATCTGAACATTTTCCATGGAAATAGTGATTGAGTAGCAACTTTTCATCTGTGGAAAAGGGGGTTACAGGATGAAAGATAGGCCATCCCCTACAAGGCCATATAAACAACTAATTTCTCCCAAGTTTGAAAAGTGAGTATATAAAAAGAAATCTTGTGATAATTGATCACAAATGCTCTTTAATATTCCTGCCTAAATTCAAACAAAATTCAATACATTCCGATCAATCAGAAAAACACAGATCACATTTTTTTTAGATGGATGAGAACACTCAGCTGTCCATTTCAGAAGGCGTTTACTGCAATTTCTTTTCGAAGTTAAGAGTAACAGAAAATACAGTTCATCATTGTATGTTGGATTTCTTAGACAGGAATCTATGAAAGGTCCAGATTCAAGAAATTCTAGAAATATGCATGCTAGGAATCCAGAGAGAGGACTTCCCATTGGTAAGCCAAATTTTTGTTTATAACAGATATTGTTATACTGGAAGTAACAATGAGACGTGCATAGGGTGCATAATTTGATGCATTTTGAGATGGGGATAGGTAGCTTAAAATCAGTTTTCTTAAGGGGGTTCTCTAATTCTGGGCACCATAAGTGACGCACATGTAAAGAATTCAGGCTCTCTTCTCAATAAGTTAAGTAATATTGATATAAGAAACAAATCCCTAGCTAGCTTAGACGTTAAATCCTTATTCACTAATCTACCTGTTGATAAATGCATTAAATGGTTAGAGAACCACCTTAAGAAAACTGATTTTAAGCTACCTATCCCCATCTCAAAATGCATCAAATTATGCACCCTATGCACGTCTCATTGTTACTTCCAGTATAACAATATCTATTATAAACAAAAATTTGGCTTACCAATGGGAAGTCCTCTCTCTGGATTCCTAGCATGCATATTTCTAGAATTTCTTGAATCTGGACCTTTCAAATATATAATCCCTGATGATACACACAGGAATCTATATAACTCAATTCAGGACACTCTTTTTCTGCAAAGTGTATTTTCAACAAACAGCATCATTAGCACAAAAAGAATTTTACTCAGCCAGAAACATTTTGAATTAATAAATAGCTCACAAATATTCTATAAACTGATTTCATACTGAAATGCTAATGCTTTCATTACACCATTGAATTCTGCAAAATTACTTGAAAACATAATATACTATTTAGCCTTTTGTTTTATTCTTAGTTCAGCCTCCTCTCCTCAACTCACTATTGAAGATAACTTGATCTCTCTGATTATCCACTCTGATTTGTGTCACAAATGAATAGTAGTTACACTAGATGGTCACTTCCCTTATATTTTTACCGATAGTCACAGCTTTCAAATTCCATTCCTCTGATTAGTTGAAAATAATCCTGAGGATTCCTCTTTTTCTAGCACATTCCCTTTTTTATGCCTTGAAGCAGACATAGCATCGCCATAATCAGGCTCAAAAAAGGCTTATCAAGAAAGTGCTGTCTGAACACTTCATTGGTTGAAATGAGCTTTCAAAGACACTTAATGAAATGGCTTATATCTTCTCCAGAAATCAATCTAGTAGAAAACTTATAATCCATCATTAAAAGAGACGAGAATGAAAAACAACATCAAAGCCAAAATGCTCTCTGGGAAGCAATAAAAACTGTTGCAAGCGATACTGAATCAATAATAGAAAGACAGATGATGTTATAGAATATTAAGGAGGCCATATTAGCATAAGAATAAATTATTTATGTATAAGGGATATTAATTGAATATATGTTTCTGTGATCTACATTTTTAGGATTTATTTAAAATATTATGTTGCACTTAGTTTATTTGCATAATAAAAACTGACACCTACCCAATCAATTATCACTATTTGTAATGAGAGAAAATCTCAAATAGTTTTGTTTCCTTTTGTGAGCATTTGTGAGCAATAAATCCACTAGGATGCAAGAGGTTACTGAGAGTTAAAGAACATTAGAAAACCTCCTATTAAGGAGAGAAGACAATAAAAGAATAAGACAGTAATGATTGACATTTTATTTAAATTTGGGAAGCAAGAAGCCAGAAGAAAATTCTACAAGTGAGAAATGCTAGAGAAGAAACTGTTAGCATAGAACTTAGCATTACATCTAGCAGCCATTTTATCTATAAAATATGAGACCTTGCTGCCAATCTACTACTATACTTATATTCATAAAGTCTAGATAAAGGAATCTTATCTAAAGCCATTAAGACTTAAGGAATTACTATGGATGAGAAAATAAGAAAAAAAACTATCAATGAGACGGAACAGTAACAGGACAGGAAATAAAAAGACAGATGATAACAATTGACATTGCATTTAAATTTTTGAAGATCAAAGTTGACTGGAAAGCAAGAAGCTGAAAGCAAGTTCCACAAGCAAGAAGTGCAATAGAAGAAACTGTTAACATAGAACTTACAGTAACATCTAGCCATTTCAACTGTAAACTGATGAAACCTAGTACTGCACTTAATTCATAATGTCTAGGTACCATAGAGGAAAGTTCATCAGAACAATTACCATGAAAGTATTTATAGAAAAGGCACAGGGAAAGTGACTGAAGCTGAGATGCCAGGTCAGGGCCAATAACCTTGAAAAATTCTTCTTTGGATTTTATCAAGATTTTCTAAATATATAGCAGGAGCACCAGACCAGATGTGACAACAATATTCAAAGCCTGGACAAATGGTGAGACTTATAAATATGTAAGATAGACTCTGGTGAGAAAAGTCGTTTAACACAACATAGTGAACTAACTTTCTTTGCTGCCAACTAAACAATTGATTCAATATACTTTCCACTTCATGTCAGCTGAAAATGTTAGTCCGGGAAGGCGCAATGAGTCACTCTCCTGAAGTTTAGCATCATCCATGCTGATGGAAGGTAAAAAAGTTTCTCTCAGATGATTAAAAAGGGCATTTTAGATTTTGAGGCGTTAAAATTAATAAGCCACTTCTTGCCCCATTTAACAACAGATTGATTTTGAGATCAGCTGCCAATTTGACTTTATCAAACTGATTATACTTACTATTAAGACAGGAGTAAATAGTTGTGTCATCAGTATAGATACCGAGTTGAGAAATGATGACATCAGGAAGGTCATTGATGAAAATTAGAAACAAGGTAAGTCCAAAGATAGAGCATTCAGTAACATTTCTGCAAAAAGATCAAGAAGAGTGGCCATTCAAAACAACTATCATTTTGCAGTTTGATAAGAAAGACTGAATCAATTAAAAATTTGTCCATATATGCAAGAAGACCAGTATGCCAAACACTGTAAAATACCTTTGCAATATCTAAAGCAACATCTATGTTTTTCTTTTTATAAATATATGAAAAAATATCCACATGCTAAATTTGTTTATTTCGGAAGTCTTCATGCTCATCAATAACAAAAGGCAACTCCTGCTACAGATATTATAATTTGGGAAAACGATATATAAATTTTTATATATCAATAACAATGTGAGAGGAATCTATAACAAATTGGAAAAAGCTTTGGTGTGACACATTTCATCCTTTAAGACTTCATCGGACTAAAGTGATGTTTTTGTTTATGCAACTATACATGTGCCTAAGGACAAAACGTCACACAAAACATTTTCCACTTTATCATAGATTTTCCTAATATTAAAATCTGAAAATATTGTGATATATTGTTTATATAATTATATCCTTAAAATTTTACCAATATCAAATGATTAATACCAATTTCATTACGATCATATTGACTTGCATAGCAAAATCTAACTGCTAAAAATTAGCAAATATTCAAAAACATATTGGATTATAATTGGCAAAAATACAAAAAATATTGGATAAAAATCAACAAAATTTTTTTTAAATATTAGATAAAATTGACAAAAATTCCAAAAAATATTGGATAAAAATCTACAAAAATACCAAAAAGTATTAGATAAAAATTGACAAAAACTTATCTTGTCCAGAAAGTAATAGCATTTTTCATAAGAATTACAGGTTATAAAAAATGTTTATAACAAATAAATTTTATGTGACCAAACATTTGGTGTAACAATATTGAAATTATTGTTCCTAGTGTAAATGAATTGTCAAAAAACTCTGCCATCATCAAAGGATCACTTCTTTTCTTGAGATGAACAATCTTTAAAACCAAAAACATCTAAAAGCAACCATGAACAATGCAAACAGGAAGCATTCCCTGGTCAATGTTGATTAAGGTCTCTATACAGAATAATTTGCTTTTTTGTTTGAATTCATAAAGAAAAAAATTTTATAAAAATGCTTTTCGTCCATTTTGTTTATTGGTCAAAAACCTAGCCTCTAAAGATTGATTGTTTTTATGGCTTTAGCAGTTACTTAATGCCAGCAAGATTTTTAGATTGTAACAATTTTTTGAAAATAATAATGATTTACTGATACAAGTTTTACTAATTAACCCATAGCTGGAGGGAGAAGAGGTGCATTCATTCCTTTCCCAAGGGTATTTGCACATAAGTGAATATAATGAACCCAATGGTTATTGGAACTCAGATCTCCAATTTCCAATTTCAAGCTGTTATCCATTTCACCATCCACACATGCAAGCTTACAGCACCTGGTATTTCCAAACGGACACTTATCTCAGTACTGGCTTGACATTGATCAGTGATTGTAAAAGAAATGGTGTTTCAACTTGATATGGCCGGAAGCCTTGAGCAGTAAAACCTGACTCATAACAAAATCATGTTGTATATAAAATACTGTATGGTTTGGTCGAAATTGATCCACATTAGCTAGCCTATAAAGAGTAGAGATTTAGGGATTTTCGACTTGTAAATAAAGAAATAATGAAATGTTACGCCCGATGTTAAACAATAAAAATAGACTTTGTAAAAGACATTATTCCAGGAATTACTTTGTCAATAAAGAATTATTTTTCATCCGACATTTTTTTATTTTTGCAAAAATTATTTTTAGTGGATACCCAAGATTGAAATAGGTACCGCATTTTTAACTTTTTTTAAATAGTGTGCCTATCAGCATGCATACTCAAGAAAACTAAAGGTGCAATACACAAAATAAAACAAATAAAGGTACATCTATTTGAAACATGGTTATCCACTAAAAATAATGTTTGAATTAATAAAAAATGTCAAATTAAAAATAAATTCATTAATTCTTTAGAAATTGCTTTGTTTACATTTTGGATTTGAAACTGAGGAGATGCAGGCTCTTGAGATTTCTCCGCTAGTTCCCACAAAAGGAACAAGAAATCTAAGTGTGAAACTGCTAGGACAAGCCTCGTCTTTTGCAACAAGGGTTGTGTGTAGGTTTCCTTTGGTGGATATTTCCAAGGGAGATTTCTCCACCAGTTCCCATGGGAGGAACAAGAAATCTAACGTCAAGCTGCCAAGACAGGCCCCATCATTTGCAACAAGGGTTGCGTGTAGTCCTTTGATAGATGTCTTGAGAGAAGAGACTGCTGAAAGTGGGAAAGAGCAGGCCTTGGATGTAGAGGCCACCAAAATGGGAAAAGGAAAAGAGAGCTGGCCATGAGATAGAGGCCACCGAACAGGAGGGTGGAAAAGAGGGTGACAGCCGGCCGTGAATGTAGAGGCAAATTGAAGACAGGAAAGGGGCCAAATAGGGATCGATCAAGGCTTTTATAACCTCAGAGACTTCCAGTGGTACTCTGCTGATTATTTGCACTGCTGCTGCTGAGTTGACTAAGTAAGGAAGCCCACACATGCCACAATGACCAACAAGCGAGATAGTTTTTATAAAACAGTTTAGACACAAATGCCCTAACTGGTAGGTAGTACTCGGTTGCATGGTATTGGTATCACTCATAGAGTAACTTGTCATAAATCATATTTATCTCCTTGCTAAATTTATAAACATTGTTACTGTGACATTTTTGACAGGAAGTTTTATGAAAAATAGATTCTGACAAAGTCTTTCCAAATTTTCAATAAATAATGGCTAATAAGTAATGACCTAGTAAGTGACTATCAGCTGATGTAACCTTAACAACATACACTACACATAAATGAAAACTATTAGACAAGGTAGTCAAGAAAGGACTGATCACTAACTGTAAGTAAACAGAATATATGGTAGTTAGTAAATAAAGGGATTTTCCCATATATAAAAAAGTATCAGTTAATAACTCTTTAATGGTACAATGAAAAAGGGATTCTTATTCACATACGGAATTGAAACAGAAAAAATTATTTATTTAGAATAATAATAATGGGCACGTGGTCGAGTAGTTAGAACATTTGCATTATGACAATGAGACCCGGGTTCAAATCTCACCATAGTCGATTTGTCAGGAAAGGGACTTCCTGATGTTATCGGACTGGAGGGGTCGATCCCAGCATGCAGCACCTTTGGAAAGTGCCTGAAAACCATACCACAGGTTGACCCAAGCCTTGTGAGTGAAATCATGAAGTGGTACCTGTGCTAGCACGAAGTCACAAGTCATCGTGACTGTGGGCTTGAGCATACTGGCCTTGTTCAAATTGCTGATCATGCTAGAAAACATGCTCTTTCCCAGAAACTGTAACTAAGGTCTGCTCAGCATAGTTGCAGTATAAACCACAGGTGGGCTCTGTGGGTGTTGGATAAACACCGATGTGCCTGAGCAAGTGTGTACAATAGGGATTGTCTAGCCGTCCTAGTAGACGGTTATCCTCGAATACGAGTGGCCAGCTATACATTTTATGTGAAACAAAGTTAGGTGTAGATGTTGCTCAAAAAATTTCAGTGCCTTAAGAAGTTAAACTTTGGGTATCACTGCCACATTGTATCTGGTGCTCCTGTTATATATTTAGAGATTCTAGATGAAACAATATGCATTGTTATTGGTCCTAATCTGGCATTTTAGTTTCAGTAACTTTCCCACCGCCATATCGTAGCTTCTCTGTACCTTTTCTATAAGTATTTTCATGGTAATTGTTCTGATGAACATTCCTCTTTATTTTTTTAAGTGTTATTTTTATTATCCAAAACCACAGACAAATTGTACATATAGGATCTAGTGAGGACTACATAGAGACTTCGAGGTATTATGGTGACTGTTAAAAAGTTGAACTTCCTCTGTTGGCAAATTAGATAGTGAGTGATATGTATAGTCCAAGCCAAGTGTGTCTATTGCATGGAGTGCTAATTTTAGTGTCCTATCCCAATCTCAGCCCAAAGTGAAAGTAGTCGCTTCAGATTCACAGCACACATGCACCCAATTTTTTCTTTTTATTCATGTCCAAAAGCTGAAAAGGGGTTACTGCTGCTGATCGGCTTATCGATGCATGTATGTCTAGCAAAAAGATTTATGTCTGCTGCAAACCATTCAACACAGTAACGAGAGCACCTGTTTGTTTAAAGGAAGGTGTTGCCGAATGTTTTTTTGTGGAAAATGTTCATATTGTTACCAAATTCAAACCAGGGGTTTGGCCTGACCAGATTCCAAAGAGGGCCATCTGCTAAGGATAGTCATGAATATCTTATAAAAAAATATGAAATATATCAAAGCCAGAAGTATGCAAGCTTCCCTATATAAACAAGATGGAAGAAAGCCAGAAACAGACTTAGAGAAGATGACAAGAAGATAGGTGAGGTCTGTTATAATCTGTTCCTCCTCTCACTGCTACTACTTCTGCCACTAACAAACCCACAGACACAAGCCCAGTAGACAAGAATACAGAGCCAGGACTAAGGCCTCCCAAATTATGACAATTACCGCTAGAATATATACATTTATAATTTTTACTTCTTATGTACTTTTAAATTTGTTTTCTTTAAACCTGTTGTTAGTTATTAACAGATTTTGTTGGTTTATTCGATGAAACTGGCTTTCAGTGGAGATAAAGAAGTTACCACAACTAGGAAAATTTTGCACCTGAAATCTCAACAGAATCACAATGACCACCATTTGATCTGGCTTCATGTGTGTTTTTGATACACATTATAATAGCTATCTCACTTGTTGGCTATTGTGGCATGTGGGGTCTTTGTTACTTTGCTTGATCCAGCAGTAGAAACAATGAAAGTAATCAGCAAGGAACAAGAAGTTGAAGAACTCATAAAGACACTGATCAAGCCTTATTCAGTTTTTTTTCCACTTTTCCTTTTCATCGACCGCTACCTTCAGGGCCAGTCTGAAGGACTACTCACAACCCTTGCTGCAGAAGACACATGGTAGTCCTGAGATTTCTCGTTCATCATGGAAACAAGTGGAGAAATCTCTCGACAGAACATCTACTCAAGGGAAGAGCTCTGTTAACCGGGAAACCCAACTTTTTTTCCCACAAAATACCACCATTTTGCACTCTCTTTCGACCATGAGTAAAAGATGTTAAACTGTTATTTTGAGCCTGGTGTTTGTTCATTCAACTCTATACATTGCTAAGCACACACACACACAACTAGGAAAATCCCGACAACATGTTCAAAATTATCTGTTTTTAAGTTTTCATATATTATCCCAGAGTTCTTTGCATGTCACAGGGTATCTCAGAAGTCAATGTCCTCTTTTCTCAAACGCTACTAATATTACTTGATCTACTGACATTCATATCTTCCTGACTTTTCACTCACAAATTTTTGTGACATATGGTGGCCATTAATAATTAAGTATAACTCAAGGCTTCAATGTTAAGATAAAACAGTATTTAATTACGACCACAAATCAATACTTAATAAGAACAAAGAAGTAAAAGTCAACCAAAGATAATTAACCATTTCAGTGAATATATTGTTAATAGCACAACTCGGCTTAACATCCGGTAAATCCTAAATCAAAACCCAAAACATTGATGCACAATAATTCACATTAATTTGACTGGAGAGTTCTACTCAATAATCACTTAATAATAATCCCAGTCAGTAGCCTGACACTGCTATTTATACACCTGGCAGAAAACATATATTCATAAGTCCAGAGTGTCACTCTTGAACTTCAATTACTCATTTTCTTTCTATATGACACAAACTGAAAAAGCTGACTGAAAACTTCCCTCATAATTGCTCTGGCCAATTCAATAAACTAATTTTCAAAACTGCCTCAGATTCCAAATTCCATCCTTTTGATTGGTTGGAAGGGTTTTTTCCTCAAGCCAGAACATTCCTTGTTTTTTATTACCCTGAACTAGACATTGTGTCACCAATCAGGCTCAGAAACAAGGCTTATAAAAAAAGGCTTTATCTGAATACCTTATTGGTTAGAAATGTTTTCACTCTAGATAGTGGTCATATTTTATTCACATAAATTTTTATACAAAAAGGATAAACTACGATAATTTATGCGTTAGGAAGACCAAAATTAAGTGAGTGTGGAAATTCAGTTATTGAGAATTGTAACAATGGAAAATATAACAGAAAATCAAACACAAAAGGAATAATGAACTGAGAGGCTGAATAAGTTACATAGAGATTGAAAAATAACATTAGAAATGTAATGCCTACCTATATCATTGTGAACGCTTTTTATCACAAAAGAGAAAAAGACTGAAGTCAATCATGATATGGTTCTACCAATGTATGTTGGGAATACCATAGACATAACACGTGACAAATAAGGAAGCTCTAAAGAAAAAAGAAACTACAAAGAAAATTTTGTTAACAAGGATAGCTGAACTATTATAGAAACATAATAAGTAAAAAAAAGTTTGAAAAATTTGTTTTAGCCATTGTACTCATCCACTTTCTCCAATTACCTGTTGTAGTTGATAACCTTGCAGAAATTTTGAATTGAACTCTTTATTCAATCAACAGGAGAAGATTGTTCTCATTCCATTGTCCATGCTAGATAATATGTCTCTTCTACTGAACCAGAGCCTATTCCTGAGCTCAGTCCCTGGGTTGGGTAGTGCCCAAAATGTCATATATTCTGCTTCAGTTAAAGAAGCAGGTGATATCGCAAGAACAAATTAACCAAGAAGAATTAAATGATAAGAGACATCATCTTTTCAAATATTTTTCTTATCAGGACTCTTAAAAAAACCCCAAAAACTATGCTTGTACTTTTCCTCAGCTGTGTTGTGGCAATAACTGTTAAGCAGGTTGTCCTTCCAAATTATGACCCCAAATAGTATTTTTTGCTTTACAGCAGCATTCAAGTAGATAACTGAACATGAGGCTTTTGTCATGAGATTTATTCATCACGCTGGGAAATTGTTATATTGAGAAGTGATAGATATTATGTGAGCTTGCAAAATTTTACTGGTAAACTTAGATCTAGTTCTGGATTTGTTTTAGTCTGTGCTAATTATTTTTGGTGTGAGTGTCCATAATGTAAACATTGGTAGGAGTGCTGATTACAGTCTCAGTCAGAATATTCATTTAACTGTCAATAATAAATGACTTACAAAGTAACCCAATTGAGATGTAGTAGAGTGGTGGTCTCTATATCATAGATTCCGGGGAGGAGGCCCACAAGTCGCTTGCACCAGCCCTGATCTCAAGAGCTGCACAACCTATGACAACCATTTTAAAATTAAGAACTGTCTGGAAAGACAAAAACATCTGACTGAAATCAAATATCAGATGGTGGTGTGTATTGGCCTTTGTAATCTGTCTGTGTGTCTGCAAATCTTGGACATTAACAGAAGAATTACCGTGGAGAACTCAAGCATTAGAAATGTGATACTATAGAATCACCCAATTTGTCTTCTATGTAGATTGCATCATAAGAGCCAACAATCTTTCCACTGCCATCCTAAAAGATTCCACCTTAGGCAAATGAAGAAGAGGAACAAAATGGGCTGACATCATCACTGATTGGATTGGAATATCATTCAGAAAGATACATCCATTGGCATACAACCAAGACATATGGACGTAACTAATCAGCAACTTTATGGCCACACCTGGTCATGGAACTGATGATGATAATGATTATGAATGACTTTGGGAAAAATATCAGTCTAACTAAATCCTTCCAAATATCTTGTCAAAATATTTTATCACTGACATGGCACAATGGTTGATTCAGAAGAGCAAGTAAGCAATTGGGAAAACCACTCTCCTATAACTATGGTCTAAGCAATAACTCTACATTATTTACATTGTTTGAACTGTTGTCTTCATCTTTATTGTTATCGTCATGAAATTTTGGCTGTTGTATGTGCTGGCCTTCTTCAGGTGATTGGAATTTTGAACGGAACCCTTTATTTTGTCCACTGTTATAGATTGTTCTAGTTCCATGTGCCATGCCTCTTCTGGATGTCTCAGTTATATCCTTCTAACTTGACTCTCCAAGTTCAGTTTGAAATTTCAATCATCTGAAGAAGGCTGGAGCGTACAACTGCTGGAACATCGTGAAGATGACACTAAAGATGAGGATGACAGTCCAAACAATGTAAATAATGTAAATTATTACAATCCCTAATCTCAGAAATATAGACAGATAGTAATAACTCTAAAAAGATTTTATGCATATTTTTATTTATTTTTTTAAAATCATTTCACTCCCCGCAAAACTGGAATGCCACTAGTATGCAGGTGGTTACAGAGAGTGGATGTGAGAACTCTAATGGGAGTCATCATTATCAACATCATATATATATATATATATATATATATATATATATATATATATATATATATATATGTATATGTATGTATATATATTACAATGAATCATTCATACAAAAAGTAGATTAGTAAAGTTAATGATATAAAATGGTGAAATCCCTTCACAAACAAAATTCTAAAGTTGCATTAACCTACGAACCACTCGATGAATGTTATGATCCTTGTTTTTAATAACTACAAGCTGTATAAGGGCTTTTTTTAATCTGCAAAATTAAATTTTCAAAAAAATTCAACCTTAGCATTATGACTGCACACTCCAAAAGTTTTTATCTGTTAATAATAACACATTTCTAAAAAAACATATTTCAATTTGCATTTAATTTTTCATCTCTGATGTTACCTGAATTTTACTAAAAACAAATTATTTTCCATGCCTGAGGATGACTAAATGTACAGTTGAAAGTACTTGCAGATTAAAAAAAGACCTTATACAGCTTGTAGTTATTAAAAACAAGGATCATAACATTCGAGTGATTTGTAGGTTAATGCAATTTTAAAATTTTGTTTGCGAAGGGATTTTCCCATTTTATATCATTAAATTTACTAATCTAGTTTTGTATGAATGATTCATTGTAATATAAATTGAACTGCACCACATATTTTATATATATATATATATATATATATATATATATATATATATATATATATATAGGGTTTATCAAAAATACTTTTTAAAAACTTTGGGGCAGGTTCCACATACTAAAACAAGGATAAAAGTCCATCTAAACACATGTCCACAATTTCTTCATTTTTGAGTCATTAAGTTTAAAGAAAGTTTATGGTAGATGGCAATGTGTTACCATGTAGACTAGGTTACATTTGTCATTCGTATACATTTGTGCTTAGTCTGTCTTAAACATTTTATGTGTGTAGTAGTGAGTTAATGGAGAAGTGTTCCATTTAACAATGGCAGGATATTCATATCATGAGCAGGCAGATGATTTTTAGCTGTACAAATGGTAATGTACACCAGACTGCAAGGCTGTATCAGATTGCATTTCCAGACTGAAGGCAGCCAATATTTACTCCTGTTTATTGTCATGTTGCTGAGACAGAATCTGTGACGCCACAAACTATGAATCAAGGAAGACTGAGATCCGCTCATATGCCTGACCACAAAGAACACATTCTACAGGCTGTCAGTAATGATCCAAGTATCAGCACATGTCAAGTGGCCCTAGCATGTCATACATCTCATAGTACCATTTAGAGGGTACTTCAAGAGCAGCTCCCATATCTGTATCATTTGCAACGTGTGCAGGGTCTTTCGCCCTCTAATCATTCACCATGTGAGAACTTTTGCCGATGGTTTATTGCACAAACTGCTGATCTCTTGTCTGTCTCTTCAGTTTTGTTTATGGATGATGCAACATTTGGAAGAAATGGAATAACAAATTCACACAACCAACATTTTGGGGCAGATCGAAATCCCCATGGTACAATACAGGCTGGACACCAGCATCAATTTATAATTAATGTGTGGGCTGGAATTGTAGGTGACTGTCTGGTAGGTTCATATGTTCTCCCAGTATGTCTTACAGGAGCTGTCTACAGGGACTTCATTTTGAACACACTTCCAGACCTGCTAGAGGATGTACCCCTGCTAAAACAAAAACTCATGTGGTTCATGCATGATGGGCTCCACAAATTTTAGTCATATTTTTCACAATTCACTGACTGATATCTACCATGAAAGATGGATAGGTAGAGGACGACTGGTTCCATGGCCTGCATGTTCCCTCTGACCGCAATCCTTTGAATTTTTATCTGTGGGGCCACCTAAAACAATTGGTTTATGCAGCAGACATTAATAATGATGCTTCATCAACGTGCCATGGGGGCCTGTGAAACCATTCAACACCATTTGGGAGTATTTGAAAAGGTTCGCCAGTCAATGATCTGACAGGTGCAAGTGTGTCTAAAAGCAAGCAGAGGACATTTTGAACATTTGTTATGAGTTGCTGTGTTGAGGTACAACAACAGCCTTTTGGGCATATGTTTATATGGACATTTTACCTTGCTTTTGGTGTCAGGAACCATCCCCCAAAATTTGTAAAAGTATTTTTGGATTGCAAATTTAACAACATCAACCATAAACTTTAAACTTAATAACTCAAAAAGGAAGGATTTACAGACATATGTTTATATGGACTTTTGTCCTTGTTTTGGTGTGCCAAACCTGCCACCAACATTTGTAAAAGTATTTTTGATACACTCAATGAATCTTTGAGAGGTCAATGGCCATCTAGCTATCTCTGCATAAGGCCATAAAAATATTTTGGCTGGTATCTAGATGTGCGGTTAGCCCACTAGGGGTTGGACCTCCTAAGCCTTCTGGCAGTCTTCTAGGAGAAGGAAACTCTAATAGAAAACCTTGCTCATGGCCACACTAGAAATCTTGCAACTGCTTGTCTCTGGGCAATGTCGTTTAGTGGAGAGCGTTGATGCCGTGCTGTGCAAGCTGCATCCGACTTTAAAACCCGCACAGGTATTACTGAAAACTTGCCAGCTTATAGTTTGTTTTTTTTCCAGTCCAAGTTCACTGGCAATGGTGATGCAGCAACACAGACAGGCAGGAAGTGCGTAGTTGCTGACCTGCACATTTGGCGGCCTCTGTAAAGTCGCTAGCTCACCTTCATTGAGACAGGGGTGGCTTTTGGTTCTTCCATGAGTGTCTGAGCAGCCCTTTTAAGGAGAGCACCACTCACCAGAAGATTGCTGGAAGGGTCTAGACAAGGTGACTCAAGAATTGCCTGTCTCATTCATCTGGTCAGTATAGTGTGGATGGTGGATGTCTATTTGGCACTCAAACAAAAGTTA
Organism: Acanthosepion esculentum; assembly: GCA_964036315.1. Classification (NCBI taxonomy): domain Eukaryota; kingdom Metazoa; phylum Mollusca; class Cephalopoda; order Sepiida; family Sepiidae; genus Acanthosepion; species Acanthosepion esculentum. The sequence goes on from OZ038497.1 coordinate 7,706,803, forward strand.
AAAAACTAATGATGAAACTGAAACTATCTTGTTTGAAAATACGGACTCTCACAGATAATTCTGTGAGATCTGCTCCTCAATGCAGAACAGCTCTGGTATCTTGGGACTTAGAGAGATATTCTATAGATGTAGCTGCTTTCTCAGAAACTTGTTTAGCTGGTGATGGTCAACTTCAAGAAGTTGCAGGTGGCTGCACTTTCTTCTGGAAGGGAAAGTGTGCTGTGGAGAATAGAGTAGCTGGTGTGGATTTTGCTATACATAGCACACTTGTACCAAAACTTGCTGAACTTTCTAAAGGAGTCATTGAGCGTTTAATGACCCTTCACCTACATCTGAATGGATCATGATACGCTACAATTATTAGTGTCATTCGCTCCAACAATGGACAGTACTGACATTTTTAAAGACTCGATTCTATGAACCTTTGAGAAGTATACTCAACATGATTCCAAATGATGATAGATGACAAGATTGTCTTCCTTGGTGACTTCAATGCCTGAGTTGGTGCAGATTGGGAGACCTGGAGTAGTTTGGGGAAATATAGCATCAGGCAAGTCAACACCACTGGTTTAATGCTTCTTGAACTCTGCACTGAGTTTAATCTTTTTAATACCACCATTCAATTCAAGCACAGGAGTGATCATGTTAGTACATGGATGTATCCCCCGTTCACACCAATGGCATCTCATTGATTATTTCATCGTCCACAAGAGAGATATGCAGGATGTCCATATTGTTAGATCTATGCATGATGCAGATTGTTGGACTGATCATGCACTAGTGAGGGTGAAAATGAATTTCGTTCTTAAACCTGCAACTAGACAAAACAATGGAAAGCCTCCTGCACATCTGAACGTCATGAAACTGCACTCCCTGGAAACAGAGGAATCACTAAAACAACGACTTACTGAAATCAATGATACATCTTCATGGGACTCTGAAGAAGAATATATATGAAGCAACTGAGGAAATTTTGGGTAAAATACCAGCAAAACATTGAAATTGGGTTGATGAAAATGATGATGCTATCAAGGAGATCATTGCAAGAAAGAATCAGATATGAAGTTTGATGTTGCAAAAAGGCCTGTCCAAAGAACAATAGAGTAAACTGTGCAAGGAGTTTAAAGCTGCAAAAGCAGAAGTTCAACATGCTCTTTGAACTATGCAGGAAAAATGGTGGACAGAGCTAACAGATGAAATAGGGAATGTAGCAAATTCAAATAATACCAAGCAGATGTACTACTTGCTGAGACAAGTATTTGGCCCCAGATCCAACAAGATTGCTCCTCTCAGGACAGAGAACGGCAATGATCTCCTCACAGATATGAATGGCATGGCCAAGAGATGGAAAAAATACTTTGATGAGCTACTGAATAGGCCTTCAAATGTGGACCCTGAGGTTCTTGAGAAGATACCCCAAAGACCCATAGTGGTAGAACTTGACAGCTAACCATTTCTGGGTGAGGTAGTGTGTGACATGGAGGGACTCAACATGGGCAGAGCTGCTGGGGTTGACACCCTACCTGCTGAAATATTCTGTTATGGTGGAACACATTTAAGTCATCTTATGTATGATCTTATTGTAAAGATTTGGATAGGTGGAGAAATGCCAAAAGATTATAGGGATGCAATAATGATACTTATATATAAAGGTAAAGGTGCCTAGGAATTATGCGGTAATTATAGAGGGATTGCTCTCTTTTCTTCGGCAGGTAAGATCTTAGCATCTGTTCTTAAGATTAAACCAGAACATAGTTGACAATATACTGCCTGAATCTTAGTGTGGTTTCTACCAACACAGAGGGACCGCAGATATGATTTTCACAGCATGACAAATCCAGGAAAAAAGCTGTGAACAACAATTAGACCATTACCAAATATTTGTAGATCTGAGGAAGGCTTTTGATATGGATAATCGTGCTGCTCTTTGGAAAATCAAAATTGAGCTGTCCCCCCACTTTCTCAAGATTCTGAGGTCCTTCCATGATGGTATGGAAGCCTGTGTCAGTTTTGGCAGTATGCTTACAGGGTCCATCAAGACTGAAAATGGAGTCAAGCAGGGAGATGGTCTGGCTCCTACATTCTTTTCTGTATACTTTGCAATTGTACTGCTTGACGCATTCAGAGACTACCATGATGGTATTATGATAAGGTACAGGTCAACTGGCAAGCTTTTCAACATACCTAGGTTTGCAGCAAAGACAAAAGTCTTTTTTAGTTTAGTGCGCAACATGAGACATGGGTAGTCTATCGCAGATATCTGAAGATACTGGAACGTTTTCATCAATGATGCCTTCTGTTTGTGCTTAAAATCTACTGAATGTCTCACACCCCTGATACTGTTGTTCTACAAAGGACCAATTCACTTTCTATGGAAGCAATTATACGCAAATACGGATTGCAATAGACAGACCATATTATTCGTATGGCAGATGACAGAATGCCAAAACAAATGGGGAAAAAGATCACAGCACAAGCCAAAACTTTGTTACAAAGATTGCCTTAAAGAGTCACTATACAAGTGTAATATTGGTCTGGATAATTGGGAGACTCTAGCTGAAGACTGAGTTTCTTGGATTGCTGGTATTGATGGCATCGAGAGCTTCCATGAGGCATCACAAAAATATGCAGAATTGAAGAGAGTTCAGAAGGGATCCCTGAATTGGATAAGGTGCCAACCTGGCCATGTGCCGAATGGAATCAGATATGTCTGTCCGAGGCAGGTCTGCTCAGTCACCAGAAATCACACCAACAGTCTATTGCATATAACAATTTCATATTGGCATGCTTTGAATGCTCGACCTGCACTAGTCTGTGCAAGTCCAAGTTGGGCTTGACAAGGCACATAAAAACACAATTAGAAGTGATGATGTTCAAAGTCAACTTCCACTACCCGGAGATGATTTGACATGCCATATATGTAACAAGAAATGCAGATCGATGGCTGGCTTTATGAGCCACTGTCGTTCACACAACAAATGAATGGAATGTTTTGGGGAGGGAGTTTAACTGATGAACTGGACATGTCAGTGATGGTCATACTCGCTTTGTGAGTCGACAGCCACTATATATATATATACATATAGTAATGATACAATATGGTAATCCATATGGAATTTCCAAGAGGATATAGATCCAGGGAGATCTCTTTGTCAAAAGACAGAGCAAAATTATTATTATTAATTAAAGAATATCAAACACTTAAAATGCAAGAGGTAATAATTTTTATTTCATGAGTGCTCTAAAAACCACCAGCTCTCAATCTTCAAGAGTTTCAAACAAATCCTGGATTTGTTTGTAGGTCTTGCTTTTTTAGAGCTCTCAGGAAATAAAAATTATTACCTATGGCATTTTAAGTGTCTGATATTCTTTAATTATATATATATATATATATATATATATATATATATATATATATATATATATATATATATATATATAGCACACCAATTCTGTTGTGGCGGAAAAGGCTGATATCTGTACTTGAAAATACATTAATTTTACTTTATCAGCCATCAACATAACTTCTCATTTCTTTCTTCCAATTTATGGTTCAGAGTTCATGCCCTTCTGAAGCCAGTGTTGAATTTGACAAACCAAGTTTTAATTTTCAGTTTAGTTAAATTTTAACCCTCAAGTATCATTTTTATATTTCTATTTATGAACTGTCAATTTCAGGGTCATTACCCTGTTATATATATATATACATTTTCAAGACACTGAAATGTCAGTCTCTAGCATTTGTGTTTGTTTGGAAATGGCTTAATGCCATTTCGAAACAAACATAAATATATAGAACTATACCATACAACCTGCTTTGTAACATATTTTTATTATATTGTGTGTTGGAGGTGTTGTTTAGCTTAGTCTGTACTGCAGAGTACACTATTGAAACCAAAATGGTGGCACTCATGACAAATCACCACCAGTGTCTTTAACTATAAAGACACTGATGGTCATTCATTTTCAGTAAATGGCAATTTCCTATTTTTCCTGAAATGGGCCGGTACAGCCAGTCAAAAATACTATAACAATGCAGCAGTGAAAATGTTAAAAAAAAAATTATAGATAATATTTTATATATAAATTGATTGCTTGCTTCAATTTTTGTTCATACCTTTATCAAGCATTATGAGAACATGATGAAAATGTAAACATCTTTTTTTTTTTGTATTTTCAAGATGAGGAACTACCAATAGATTTTAATTTTGTTTCTGGGAAAAATCCAAAGAAGAATGAGCAATATTATCGGTCCCAATCTGGCATCTCAGCTTCAATCATTTTCCATCAATTCCCTATGCATTTGCTATATTTTCATAGCAATTGCTCTCATGAGTTTTCATCATTGGCACCTTAACTTCATCAATTTAAGTATAGTACTAGATTGGCAACTAGATCTTATCATTTCCTGAGTGAAATTGTTAAATGTAAGTTCTCTTTTAATATTTTCTTCTTTTGCACTTCTTCTCACTTTTAGCTTCTTCTACAAAAATTTAAAAGGAACATCAATCCTGTTCTGTCTCAGTGAAACCTGTCTTCTTTATTGTCCTTTTTCCTCAGTAACATTTTCCCTGTTTCCTTCAATCGATTGTCTTTCATCCTCTGTAACCCCTTGCATCTTATTGGCTTTATTACCTTGCTTGGGGGGGGGGGGGTGAAATGATTAAAAAAAGAAAAAAATATTTGAACTATTCTTCCCATCTTGCTTATTATAAATATTACTAGAAATACAATGTTTCAGCCAAATACCTTTTGGCCATCTTCAGGTGTCCAATGTTTAGCTGATATAAGACATCTGTAGATAGCTTTGTTATTTTGTCCTGGTGATGCCAGTTCTTGTTTGTTATTGTTGGAACAAAATACACTGATTTATAATAAATTTATTTTTTATTACTTTAAAAATAAGTTAGTCTTAAATAAAAGTTTAATCATCTAGCTTGTTTTTTTGTACACATTCTCTTGAGAGAAGTATATTTTTAAGAAAGTTCAATGGATTGTAAAAAACATTGTTACACATTTAAATCTTTTAAGCTCAGCAATTAAAACCACCAAAATTATTAAGGATTCATTTTGAATTTGCATATTTTTTGGCCAATGAGAGATGTGGTCTGAAAACTTAGATAGAGCCTTGTGTGATCCTCATTTTTGAATAAAAAGAACTTCAGTTAACAGATAACTCTAGAAGGCATTTTGGCATCACAGTGAAAACATTAAGACATCATGAAAGCATTCCGAAGAGAAGGAAGATAGTTACAAAACAGCTACAGAGCTGAAGGAATTTTGAAGTTTGCAAGTGAAAATTCTCCTGCAGTTTGACAACAAACAATGAAAAATAATTCAAAGAAATTTACCCAAAAAATGTGAATATAAAACAAAAAAAAACACATTTCAAAAATTGCTATATGTCCCAGAGATTTGGGATAAGTAAAAGTATTTTTTGTCTGTGTTTTTTTCAAAAAGGTAGTTGCACCTTTGTTTTTCTGTCTTCCTGAATGTGCTTTCTCTCTTTGTTTATTTTCGATAGTAATCCTTTTCTGCAACATATCAGAAATTGTTATCTTGCCTTAATAGGTACACAAAAGTATTTGTACCTTTTTTTGTTTATAATGTAATAAATGTTTTTCTTCAAAATATTGCACAATGCTTACATCTTTATATTTGTGTCTATTTCAATTGTAGTGATAAGAGAAAGACAAGTTCTCTTTTTCCTTTCTATCCCTACTAAGTTTTTGTGTTTGACACAAGAATTTAGGATTTAGTATGGAGTTATAGGTTCAGCAGTAATAAAAAAGGACTAGTATCAGAGGGGCAAAATAACAAAACTATCAACAGATATTCCATACCAACTAAACAATGGGCACCTGAAGATGGCCAGAGTGTATTTGGCTGAAACATATGTATAATAACATCTATAACAAACAAAATGAGAACAATTGTTCATATTAATTAGACATAATTCTAATTAACATAATCCTTTACCTTGTTTGTTCTTCAAAGCCTGATTATATATCAGTATATTTATCAAAGATACTTTCATCTTTACTGCTTAAATCATTTCTTCATTGATTTTTTTTATAAATTCTACTTATTCCTTAACCTGGAACATTTTTAGAATACTAACATCACAAGTCATAACCAGTGAGTTCATTTCTCTGAGTGCTCAGTGAATATGACCTTACACCAATACTAATTTCATTCAACAAATACCTAATAGAGTAATCTTTTTACTGAAAAGAATGACAGGATTACAAATGGTTGAAGTAGAAACTTTTCCCAATTTAAAGAAAAAAAAATTTTTCCAAGTGTATACAAGAATTTTATTATCATTATAGATGAACAGAATTATTCAATATAGGAAACTAGGAAGGAATGTTGAGATGTAACTGATTGAAAAGTGGCTTTTTTCACAGAAGGATCTTGTACTTTTCAGTTCTGGGCACCCGGTTGATAACAAGTCGTCCATCGTAGCTGAGAGATGCAAAGATCCAAGGGTCAGCAGTTGACCAGTCTACCTGATATACACTGTCCTCGTGCTCTTCATATGTAGCAATAACACCGTCAGTTGGTTTCTCATGAACTCTGTTAAAGAAAAAAAAAATTGATAATATTCAAAACTAGTTGAACCCAAGGAAATTCCACAGATGTTGACTATTAAGATAACATCATTAATCTTGCATATATATTTCTACAATTTCTGACAGAATCTTCTTTCTTCTTCTCCCTCTTCTATACGTTGTGTCCCTTCAGGACGTCGTCAACCATGGCTCTCCACAATTTCCTTTCCATTGTAGTTCTTAGTAAACAATAATGACATAATAGTGCTATTATATGCATACTAGATTTAAATTTACACATAAATGATTAATTTGTTTTATGGTTTATCAACCCTTTGTGGGTTATTTAAAGGTGAAACATATTTTTTAATTATATAAGAATAATTCTTTTTTTTTTGCAAATAAATATTGTGATAAGATAAAGAACAACTAGGAAACATTTATCAATCTAACATATTTCACAAACTTTATCAGAAAATGAGATATGGAGAAAAAAAAAGAAAGAAATTCTGGTATTTTTTACTTTTGTGTTTTTTTGATTTTCATTGGGTAATCAGGTTTCATGTACATTTGACTTGTTGAACAAATGTTAGTATAATTTATGGTATTCCAAATCTAAGGAGAGATGACACATGCATTTGAAGTTCCAAGAAATTAATGGATTCCATGCTTAACTGAAAACCATAAATATTGTATTATGTATGTAAGTCTATAATAATTCTAGTTTGTCTGCATGTGATTCAGATGATGACATATTCGTAAGTGCGTGTGTGTGTATGTGTAGTAGATATTATGTTTGGTAGTTTTTGTATGTTGATTTGAGAACATTCTTACATACCATTTGTATTAGATAAACATATATTAGATTCTTTAAGAATAGATTCAATAAAAGTTGATGAAGTAATATAATGTTTTTGGCGTGTATTTATAGTTGGTAAAATATTTATTAGTAATTCCTCATAGTACTTTTGACATAAAGAATTATGTTCTTTTCTTAATTAGGGTGGCCTTTGTAAAATCAAAGTTATGACCAGTTTTGTTCCTGTGTATTATGAGCAAGTTTAAATGGTTGTCTAAATATAAATCCCTTTTATGTTCCTAGATACAGACTTAGATTTCACAATGTCTCACTGATATAAGAGCTTTTACATTGTAAGAAATTTATTTGATAAGTACTGAAATCTGAATTGGTATTGGATTTATTTTTCATCCTAATTATATCTCTGCTTGTCTTGGACATGGTGGTAAAGATCCTAGAAAGTGTATTAGAGGATAGGATTATGGATTTTGTGCTGTTGATGTTAAAAGTGCAATTGGTGAAGTCTATTTTTTTGGATTTGTAAACTTTGTATGCTCGTTTTCTTGCACTGTATAATGGTTATACATACACAAACAAGAAAAGTAATAGTACAAATTATTATTTAATACCTTTAGACCCCCCCCCACATGGAGTATAGCATCACAGCTTCACCATATTAGGTGTTGCAGCTGTGGTTTATTATGGGGTAGAGTTGCCAGCCCCATGCCCAACCAGTTTTGAATGCAGAGTTTTTCTTCTCCTAAACTGACTGCCAACCAAGGCTAGACAGCTTAGTCTGTTCTGTTATTTAACCCTTAGCTGTGGGGAGAAAAGATGGATTTAAACCTTTCCCAAAGGTATTTGTATGTAAGTTGAATAAGACCCCTTTAAATGAAGTTGGGGGGTAATATGTGGAGAGACATTTGTCTTGGATCTGAACTTTTGGTAAATTTAGGTTTTATGTCCTATAAATAGTCTATGAATAAAGATTACCATTTAGAGAAGAAATCAATCAAACTGACTTACCTTTCGTTATTCTCGCTGTCACTGTTTTCCTCACTCTCTACCAAATGTCCAAAGGGTTCAGAAGAGAGCGATACCACATTGTTGAGAATCACTCGGCTATCACTGCTGGAACTCAGCACTAGCTGGTCATGAAAATGGTTATAACGGACTGACCACACCCTATAATACGGCAAATGAATTTCAATAAAATGAAACAAGGCCAAATAGCAATTTGATGAAATCATCAAGAAACATCTATAACTCTTTTGCATTAGAAATACAAAAGCACCAACACAATAAGCAATGCACAACACAAAAGATGAAAGGATTTGGGAGATTAATTATTTCCACTTCAAGAATGGAAAGTCAGTTTCATTATAAAATGTTTGAATCTATATGAAATAAGTAAATAAAATTCAAATATGTCATGTAGATAAGAAATATCAGTTAATTTTATCTAAAATTTTGCCAACTGAGAATTAAATATTTATTCTCTTCTTTGGCTCTCTCTAGCTAGACAACCGATGAAAACATTGAAGATTTAATTTGATGTCAAAAGGTATTGATTTTTGCTGAACTGGCTGATTTTTGATTGATTGATTTGTTTGTTTAACAACATATCAACTCCTTATGAGTCATTTAATGTTGAAATTTAATTTTCTTGGGAGCTTTGAAGTAATAAAAATATGATATATGTTATTCTGCTTTCACAATTGAATACATGGTAGATGATACTTAGCTTTTGTGCATATACGTGTTTGTGTGAACATGATTATTAGAGGCAGTGATAGGTGTGTTTTATAATGAAGTTTTGTTAAAGTTATATTTTGGAATACAGTTTGATTTCTTTAAGAAATTGTGGGATATTATATAGACTAATATTCTGAAAGAGTTCTTTCATGTTGCTCATTTGGTTAGTTGATTTTGTTTGGTGGCATATCAACCTCTAGGGGTTATTTAATGTCCAAATCTAAATATTTTGTACATAATGTTATAGTTTCAGAGTAAAGGTATGTTTTTTAGATTATATATTTTGTATACATAAAATGTATTGGTGGTAATTTTACTATAAAAATGTATTTCCAATTTTTTTTAGTGTTGCATTGATTGTCATTTTGCTATAAAAAATGTATTGTTGGTCATTTTATTATAAAAATGTACTGTTGATTTTTGTTTGGGGGATCACTATTGGACCTGGAAACAACAGTAATAAAGAGGTGGTTTCATGCTCCTCAAAATTTCTAATCTCCCGACCAGAGGCCTTGCTGCCAGATGTAGTTTATTGTCATACCCAGAACCAACTTCTTTTTTTTAAATTTTTTGAGTGGCAGTCCTTGTGGCAAATGGTTGAGGCTTGGGTGTTCACTGACACAGCTTTTCCTTCAGTTTTGCCTGACTAGAATCAGGTTCATGTTTTTTTCTCTGCAGTGATAATGCCTGCATGTACAATTTAAACAGCAATCCACAGCTATCTATTCCCAAGTGTCCATTCTGTTATCAACAGACTTCTAGTTTGTAGATGGAACTCTACTGTAGCAGCAGGACACCCAGTAGGTTTGGACCCTGCAGCCAGCTCCCCATCCAATTGATTTATTGTTTTTTTACATGTTATCAACACCTTGTAAGAATAATTCTTTATTTTTTGGGAGTGAATATTGCATTAATAATTTTTTTAGAATAACAATAATTTTTCCAGATATGAGTTCTGCTATTTAACCCATAGCTGAGGGAAGAAGATAGATTCATATGTTTCCTATTGTGATAATAACAACAAAGATGAAACCCTTAATCTGATTGTAAATAATGTAAATATATGTGTATGAATAATGGCAGATTAGAAAATTTCTGTTTCTAGTGTGTATCGTTCTGAATCTTTTAAAACAACTCACAACCCAACATTGTAATTTCACGATGAAATATCTATATTTCCAAATTCATCATTTAATATGGCTCCTGTTTTACGTGACCTGAATTCCACGCTGAAGTATTAATTTTTTGTTACTTTTTCTTTCATCTTCTTTGTACTTTTTATTGGATTTTCCAATTCACTCCGTTTACTTTAACAACCAAAGGTAATTTGACCTTTAACCTTTTGATAAAAACAACCCTAATATGAATATTATTATTAATCTTCTAATACGTTTGTTAATATAAACTATATAATTTTCTGTTTGCATGTCTACCTGTTGACAGGCATTAGAAAAATATAACATATCTGTATGAATGCTGTTGTATTTACCTATATAAGGTGTGTAAAAAGAAAAATATATTAGCTTCACCTATTTTAAAAAGTCAACAGGGTAAAGAAGTAATAAAATTCAAGACAGAAAGCCTGTCTGTCCCTGTCCTTTTTTAATCTCCATCTCTTCTCTCTTTTCTTTCATTTTTCTCCAGTTTTCTTACTTACCCTCTATATTCCTTCTTTCACACTTTCTTTACCCTTTCTTCCTTTTTTTTGCCTTGCCCAATTCTGTTATTGTGTGGAAATGAACAGATAGACATATTATATGTATGTGTGTGTGTGTGTGTGTGTGTGTGTGTGCAAAATATTTGCCCAGAGTGCATAGATATTACACTAACCCTAGGGGGTTGAGAAGTGGCACTTTGATCTAATACTGTGCATACAGATACTCTGCTCCCAAGCAAAACTAATGATCTATACATAAATATTCCTGTCATATTAATATGTGAATTAAAGTAGAACGAGATATATTTTATTTTCAAATAGGAGTAGTGGATAAAAAATTAAAAAAAAATAAAACTCAAAGAAGATTTATATAACAAGGAAAGAAGAACAATATGGAATTATTTATGAAGAATATTGAAATTTGTTAGTTCCAATCCATAGGAATGACTGCTAAGAACACCCCCCTCCCCAAATTTATAGACAAATCCTACCGGTGCATGCAGGGATTTCTTCCTAACCAATAAAAATGGACAATTCTGAGTCTAATCCTCTACATTTTTTTCTTGTTTTCTTGAAGTCAGAATGCCATAACCACTTGACTGCATCCCTTTTGCATGTGAACACAATTCTTACGAAGTGAACTTTTGCCTTATTACTGTTGCTTTGCCTAGCATCAGTCATATATATATATATATATATATATATATATATATATACCCCGAATGTAATGAAAAATAAAATAATATAAATTCTAACATTCACACAATTAATTCAAAAGAGGGCTTTATACTAAGAGTAGAGCAATAATTATTTATTATAATTTTTACATACGGACAAAAATAACTTTCTCACTACAAAGTTGCATTCTTGTTTTGATGTGATTGCATCTCAACTGGTGAGAACCACAAATGCAGTCAGATCGAAACAAGAATGCATCTTTGTAGTGAGAAAGTTGTTTTTGTCCGTATGTAAAAATTATAATAATATATATATATATATATATATATATATATATATATATATATATAGTTTGCTTAGTATTATTTTGTCTTGTTTTTATTCCCCTTCTTATTGTTTATTAAGAACTTTGTCAATTCTGATTGTTGAGAATCTTGTCAATTACACTTAACCATGGCCATAAAATTAAAGAAATATCGTTAAAAAATAAATTATACTGTATAAGCAAGATTATTATTGCAAATTATGGAAAAATAAAATAAAAAAAACCTTTGAAAAGAATCTGTTTCTTTCTTTCCATATTATTTTTATGGGCTTCTTTTCTGGTTTGGGACAAATATTTGTAATAGTCAGTATTAATAATAACTTTTTGGACAATGAATATTTTTTAGTCAAATGGCACAAACTTAACCTAGATGACAGATTGATGCAGTTCATTACCACAAACTAAGCTAGAAGAAGGAAAACCTTGATTTCAAATTGAAACAATTATTATTTTATTCAGCCAAATTCTTCATGCTTGTAAAATCTTAGATGCCACAAGACATTTAAATACCAGTATTTCAATCCAATTTTAAGCATAAAGCATAAAAGTCATTATTTTTTCATGAAAAGCAATTGTTGTCTTATCCACTTACCAATGCGAATGATCAGTGAGGGTTTTTGTGGGTGTACTTGGGTTCCTTACATCCCAAAATTTTACCTTACAGTCATCACCACAACTTGCAAGATAGTACTGCTTATTTGGGTTGAAGTCCAAATCTCTAACCAACTGACCATGTGCATTTTCAATAACATACACCTGTCTACAATGAAGGAAAATATTCACAAAGTCAATCATTTTTTTTTTAATAATATTTTATTTTTTCAAATGAAAGCATATATAATACAGTTTGAAAAAATAGAAATTAGGATATTGTGTATAGTGATGAGCCAACAAAGAGTCAACTCCAATTATTACAAACTAGTCAGTGGTTATAAAAATAAATAATACAATAATCACTTTAAGGCGGAAGTTAAGAAGAAATACTTCATTGTTTAGAAACACATATATAAATTGATTTCACACTTAACTGTTTTGGGAGTCTCATGCAAAAAAAAAACATTTATTATTAAAATTAGATACTGTTCAGCTCCATTTAATTTTCACTCAATGGAAGTTACTGGAAATAACATTAATCTAGATATAAAATAACAATTGGGTCAATAATAAGTCAAATAATATTTTTATGTCATGCTTACAGCCACATCACGTTGAAACACTGGTTCTCGTATAATCACCAAAGTTAAGCAATGTCAAGCCTGGTCAGTATCTAGATGGGTGACTGTTTGGAATACCAGGTGCTGTAAGCTTGGATGTGCCGGTGGTGTAATGGATAATGGCTTGGAATTGTTAATCGGAGAGCTGAGTTCCAATTCCCATTGAGGTTGTTATATTTACTTACATTCAAATACACTTGGGAAAGGTAAGAACCCATCTCTTCTTATCATGTCTTGCAAACCATTACCAAGGAGTAGTGAGTTTGATCCTCACTGGGTGCTCCATACTTGTGGCCTTGTGCCAAACTAAGTTAAGGTTAGTAAATAATAATTAGACACTTTGTTATGTGATAATGAATGGCTAGTTAGTCTTGCCAAGGAGTAGTGAGTTTGATCCTCACTGAGTGCCACACTAAGCTATGCTTAGTAAATAATAGCAGAAATGTATCCTTATTAAAATGATAAAAGCCAGTTAGTAATAATAACTTACTGCATTGTCCTGATGTCCCATCCTCTAATGGCTGTGTCATTGGCTGTAGCAACTTGAGCGCATTTATGATGAGGGTTCCACTTTCCTGAGGTCATTTTTGGCTGTCCCTTCACTTCAAGAGATGTGGAGCTAAAGATCTACAAGTCAGAAATATGAAGAAAGACTTTTCTGATAATCTATACATGTCAATATGTTGGTAATAAAAAAAAGTTTTTTTTTTATACTAGATTTTTCCTAATACAAGGCTCAGGAGCCACTCATGGTAGAGAGTTACTGAATGAGGTTTGTAATATGAATGTAAGAAGAGGTAGATTAAAGTGAAGATTATGGGGATAAGGAAAATAGTGACTGATCCTTGATGTGAATTTTGTAGTGCTGAGGGAAGCATCCACGTGGGAGTCTGTTTCACAAAACAGCAGTTCACAGAAAACAGTACTCTGAGTAGAACTACTGCCTTACAAATGGAATATAGTGGAAATGCATGTAATCCAACTCTGTGAATGTAGCATTTGCTTTGGCGATTTTATTTTATACCCAAGTGCTCATAAAGAGAAAGACAAACGTGATCCTTCATGCCAGCAAAAAAACAGTGTTTCAAACGGACAGTTTTTCCATTGACATTGCTATTATTTTAACTACATTCACTCCCTCGGCAATGTCTATTTACAAGATTATCAAAAATTATTTATCTTTTATAAAGATTTATTATTTACCATAAATGTGAAAAGAAATCTTTTTCTTAAAAAAAATTATTTCATATTTATTTCTTTATAAATTGATAAATGACATTGCATAGTATTAGTCAGTTTGTATTTTAAGAATGTTGTAAATATAAAATTATTTTAAATAATCTAATCAATAAATAGTATATAATACTTTTGTTATAAAATCTTAAAGAACAAAGAAAATGTATAAATTCCATTTTGGGTTTTGTTTTGGTTTTATTAAAATTCTAATCATTACTTTTTAAAACAACAAGCATTGCCGAGGTATTGAAGGTAAGTAAAATTGGCAATTAGACAATGTCATTTTTTAATAAAATGATTTCTTTTCACATTTATTTCTTTATAAAAATGGTAAATAATAAATCTTTTAATCTTGTAAATAAACATTGCCAAGAAAATGAACGTAGTTAAAACAAAGTGGTGTCAATGAAAAAATTGTCCTTTTGAAACACCATTTTTTGTGGGTACAAAAGGTCCATGTTTGCCAAAAGCTTCATATGAAAGTAGATCAAGAATAATTTTGAAAAGCGTCACCAAAAATTAAAAGCTTGCTCATAAAAAAAAATATCACAAACTTCTCATTAACAATGCTTCTGCTGAATGCATATGGCTGACTGAAATTTGTGAAAAATCTTACAATATGGCAAGTATATTTGTATAGTTCTTCTTTATAATATCAGTAAGTTTTAATGGAGGCACAGTAGAGCAATGAACTGAGGAATCAGAAAGCCAAGTTTGAATTCCAGTTGAGTTCATTACATTCACTTATGTGCTAATACCCTTGCGAAAGGTATGAATCCAACTCTTCTCCCCACCAGCTATTGGTAAATAATAGGACAGACTGGGTTCTACAGCCTTGGGTGGCAACCAGTCTAGGAGAAGGAAACTTCTGAATTCAAAACTGTATGTAGCTCAGGTGAAGTACATAATATGCAGCTAAGGAAAGGATCATTCGCATGAACTTGATGATCCTGACTACAGTTGACACCATTTTTTTTTAATCTTTCCATTGCAAAGGAGATTTTTTATAGTTATCTCCCTTGCTCTGGAGATTCTGTTATGATGAGGATTGTTTGAATAAAAAATGCAAAAAGATCATCTCCGGGAAATCTAGGAAAAAGTTAAAAAAATGACTTGAGGATATTATTGCAATGGAAGCACAAATGGATAAATTATAATAAAAAAATATATATATATTTAATGACTCACATTTGATAACCTTTTAATAACAAAGGGAATTTAACAAAATATGCTGCCATTTCTTTTACTACATTGGTAAACTAGTATCACTTTTAGATTCTATTGGACATAAATTCGGGGATTGGTTTTATAATGTTATTAAGTACTAAACTGGTCGCTCCTTAAGAATTACTAAATATTAATATAGCAATTCAAAAATATACTTAGACATATTGAAAACCTAATATTCTTATAAACAAGCCATCATTTTTGATGGCATAGGTAAACTAGTTTCATAATAAATATAACTTTTTGCCACACAAATGACATGAACTCACAACTTGTAAACTGCCCATCATCATCATCATCATCATCATCATCCTTATACTCCTCCTCCTCCTCCTCCTTCAACCTCCCTGTGATTGGTTGGAACTCCATTAACAATCCCTTTCTGCACTGCTCGGTCCTGCATTGCTGTCCCCAGATCCCTAATGTTCAACCCTGAGTCCTGAGCCATAGTGTCTGGGAAAGTCAACTTTTGTGAGAAGACACCCCCAGAAGGATACCATAGAAGTAAGTATGAGACAACCTCCCCGTCTACTCAGTGGCAGTGGCCGGTAAATTGCAATCGCTTTTGTTTGAGAGATTAGTCTCAGTTCTCCGTAAATTGTGTTAAGTGTTGCATGGAATCTCCAACTGATGTTCTGGATTTTTCTAAGCAGATTTGTATATCTTCCATTCAGTCATCTTTCAAGATGAACAGAATGCAAAATGCTAATACCTAAGGAATAATGGTAATGTTAAAGTTAGCTTTTTCTTATAAGAAATATTTGGCATTCATAGACCAAAAAGTGTTAGTTGAAATCTAATAGATCTTTTCATTAAAACAGTTTTTCAGGAAATTAGGCTTCTCAAGTCTACCTAATATTGATCGTCCTTCCTTTCTTCCTCCCTAACTATTCTCAAATTTTTGTTCTTAAACAGGACAGGATTGATTGTTTTTTGCAGATTATTTAAGCCATAAAATATTTTTAAATTGCAAGAATTTTTTGGAGATAATGTTTTTTTTTTTGTCCTACTAATTAACCCATAGCTGGGGGGAAAATAGGTGGATTCATACCTATCCCAAAGATATTTGCACATAAGTGAATATAACGAACACAACTGGAATTGGAACTCTGCTCTCTGATTTCCAATTCTGAGCTGTTATCTATTACACCACCTACACATCTAAGCTTACAGCACCTGGTATTCCCAAGCAGTCACCCATCTAGGTAATGACCAGGCTTGATGTTGCTTAACTTCAGTGATCATATGGGAACCAGTGTTTGGTGTTCATACAAGAAATGGTGTTTCAATGTAATATACCTGTAAGCTTAAACAGTACAGGAATCAACATGTTAGACATTATATCACTTTGCAGTGTAAAATGGACTTCATGCTGACCTGTTGATAATTTTAATCAAAATTTTAAAAAGGACAAGGATTTGTTTTCTTACTTTTGCTGATGCAGATGCTACATTTAAATCCCAAAGCAAGATGTGGTTATCTGCAAGTCCAAGTAATGTGCTTGCTTCTCCTGTCGGGTGCCATAACACACTGGAAGCACAAAGAAGATACATCAGTTCCTAAGCAGACTGAAGGAACATTAAATGCAGAAATAGAATTCATATAAACATTAAAAGATAAAAGATAAAACAAAAGAATAATTTATATTATTGAATGAATTTTTTTATGTTATAATATATTGAAGAAAAACAAAACATTAACTTTCAATATATATTTCAGAAATGAACCTTTTTGTAGATATGAAATTTTTACTATAACAAGAAATATTAAATGAATCTCTTTGATGAAGAAAATGGTCAATTCTTCTCAATAATATCTTGCAAGAAATGGTGTAGTAGGTAGTAAAGAAGAGTGGTGATGTCAACTACTCTACTGCATTTCATCCTGACTGCCTATGCCTGACTATGACAGCTCCCAGACTCAATTACAGGTGTAATTGTTCCTATCTCAACTACTTTTGCAATGGCTCTCATTGGGTCCCTGTATTTATGGGGAATATGTTTCTTTCAAGTGTCAAGTTACAAGTTGTTTTGCATATGGGCATAGAAATGAGATCAGAGGAAGGATTTTGATGATATAATTCTTGACTCCAACACTCAAGCAAGGTAGAATAGTGAATAGTACTAAAAAATAACAAATTCATTACTGAATTTTAGTTAAGACCTCACCTAGCTTGTGCCATCTGACTTATCTCAATTGTCATTTTTCTAGCAGCAAGTTTAAGCAAGGGGTAGTTGCTTCACGAGATCCTAATAATTTAAACCCTGTTAAGTCATGAGTTCAAACCCAGACAATTTCAGGTGTTAATTCAATTTTTTGTAATTAAATGCATTACATTTCTCCAACAGCCCACTAGAAAATCCAGACCCCATGATAATTCTAGGATGCTAGTAAAATCTAAATTACCCAGCATGGCAATCTAGGTTTTTCACATCAACTTCACCAGGTATGGATTCACTAACTTGTAAAACCCACCCCAGTAATTCTATTACATTCTTCCCTCAACCACTTGTAATTTACCCTCCATGGCAAACTACAAGATCAATTCTCATTTCAATCAGCCACAAATTATAGACTCACTTACTGGTAAAATCCAATATTTTTATCATAGAATTTTGTCTCATTCAGTAATATTATTTTATCTCTATTTAGATATGTAGATGAAAATTAGAAATCACTTGAACTTCAATTGGAACAGGGTGTTCTGTACTTCAATTCAATTCAATATACCTGGCAATCCTAATCCTGTCACATTTTCAATGTTCTTTGATAATTCCATACTTTTGAAATGTCATTCTTTGCAAGAATCATATCAAAATCATGTCATATCTTTCTTTACAAAACTCCATTTTGTCAAGTTGTAAGTTTAAGAGGAAAATGGACAGAATGAAAACACAAAGTAGGGGAAGAAATTTAACAAAAACTCACCATTTAATTTCTCCATAATCAGAAAAATCAAGAGGACACAGCAGCTGCAGAGGCTGGTGGCTATTTGTATGGTCCTCATTCATACTGTTATCAAAATCAGAAGGTAGCCTCCATACGGCAGCCTGTACTTCTGTGCGACTGTCTACAGCTAAATAAATAAATAAAAAACAAGAAAATAATTCAGCCTTCTAGTTTTGATAAAGGTGTAACTAATTCCAAGTTTGAGAAGAGTCAACTATAGATCTTATTGTCTTATTGCCACAAGAGAAATTGTCTCAGATTGAGGAATCGGAGAACCAAGTTCGAATTCCAGTTGAATTCATTACATTCACTTACATGCTAATACCTCTGAGAAAGGTATAAATCCTTTTCTTCTCTTCCCCAGCTATGAGTAAATAGCAAGACAGACTGGGTTCTATAGCCTTGAATGGCAACTGGTCTACTTCAGAAAAAAATGGCAACCTACTGCAGGAATAACCATTTATTTTATAATAGTGAATGGTTACAAGTGCAAGAAGAGATGGGATGTGCTTATTTCCTTACCACACTCTCTAGAAACTAGTGCAATAAAAACACCAAAAGCATTAACAAATAATAAAAACTTTATCACTTGAAGAATTCTAACAGCAGCAGCAACAAATATGGGTAGCACATATAACTAGAAGGGAAAATAATGATATAACCAAGATGTTGACTTTCCACACTACATTAAACAAAAGATTTGGAAGGAAACTCCCATCAATATGAGAAAGTGCAATAAAAGTTAACTGACTCAAGAAGTTTAATTTCCTGAAAAACTATTTTAAAAACGTTTTTATAAATTTCAACCAACAGTAACACTGTTTATTCAATGAATGCTGAGTGTTTCCCATATGAAAATGGCTAATTTCACCATTATCATTGAATTTTATCTATTATTCCTGTATAAGTTTTTGTAAAAAAGAAATCAAAATATCTATATTGTAACAAAAATCACTTTCTATTTTCCATTAGCAGCATTGGATGAAAGAAAAAAAGTTTTGTCTATAACTTTGAGAAAAGTCATTAATATGTCTAACATTGTTCAGATGCTCAGATCTTTCTTTGTATTTTTGCTGTTGTCATCATAATGTTTCAGTTGATTCCGTCTTCAGCCTTCTTTAGGTATAGAAGAAGGAAACTTCAAACACATAAATTATTTATTTTTGTATAAGATCCAAAAATTATGGTACAAGAGAAAAGAGTTGGTCTTCACTATCCTCATATTGAATTAGTTGCATTTACTGAGACAGCTAATCTTCATTGTCCCTTTCAAAATCTTCTTTTATGAGCTGTGTCCCTTCAGGACGTAGACAATCATGGCCCTCCATATCTTCCTGTCCCTTGTAGCTCTTAATAAGTTTTTCTTTTTGTTATTTCTCCCAAACCTTGTTCTGTCATCCATTTGCTCAAGCCCATCAACTATGTTACGTGCTGCTTTCTTCTGTCCCTCTTTTCCCGCTATCTGTCCCGTGAGTAATCAGGTTTTCAAAGCCCTTCTTCCTCAATACGTATCCCAGAAATTTAAATTGCTTCTTCCTGATGTTAAGTATGTTTCCTTTTTGTTTCCATTCATTCCAAAACCTTGTTGTTGCTCACATGTTCGGTCCATCTTTCTGTAGAAGCACATTTCTGTTGCTTCAAGTCTCTTCTTCATCTTTGAGGAGATTGTCCAGCATCCACTGCTATACAGGAGGACAGATATGAGGTAACACTTCAGTACTCTTTTCTTTGTTTCTAATGAATTTTTCCTGTCTTTTAATACCCTGCTTAGCTTTTGGAATGCATCTTTAGTCATTTCAATACGTCTTTGGATCTCAGTGTCACACTTTCCGTCCTCTGTTAGAACATTTCCCAGATAGTTAAATTTCTGGACTTGTTTGATTTTAATATCCTTGATTTGTAATTTGCATTTTGGCCTCATCCTTTTGCTGATAACCATGCATTCTGTCTTCTTGTAGTTTATACTTAGTCCTTTCTTCTCACTTTCTTTTGCTACCTTTGGTAGGAGGTTTTGTAGTTTCTTATTCTCAAAAAAAAAAAAAAAAAGTGTCCTGGGTATGACGATAAACTACATCCATGTCGTGGGTAAGACGATAAACTACGTCTAACAGCAAGGCCTCTGATAATACGTTTTTGAAAAAATAATGTTGCCAGTTATACATTTTTGAAAAAATAATATTACCAGCTACACATTTTTGAGAAAAAAAAATATTAACAGAAATGGATTTTTGACAAAACAAAAATATTGCCAGGAAAAAAAAAAGGTTGTCAGCATTAAATGACCCATTGAGGTTGATATGCCGTAAAACAAAACAAATCAAATCAAAAAAAAAAAAAAGAAAGAAAAGAGAATGCATGAATCCAGTTTCATAAGTTTGGGTTTTATTAAAATTCTAAAAATAGCTTTTTAAAACAATAAAAATTACTGAGGGAGTAATACAGTAAATGCAGTGTCAAGAGAATAACAATCTTTTTGTCACATCATTTATTTTGCAGGCACAAATATTAAACTTTGCTGGCAGGTGTTTATGGGAGGTTGCCAGCTATGTAAAAAGAGAGGGGAAAAAATTCAATAATTGTTAATTCAAAATTTTGAGTAGGATTTCTCTAAATTTATGAATGTCTATATTTGTATATTGGCTGTACCCCAAGAAAGAGAGAGAGAGAGTGATCATTTGTGCTTCTTGCTGTTGCTTACCTCTCTCCTATTTAACTGACCAAATGCCCATCTCCCAGCTCAGTTTTTTATTCTCTCTTCATTTCTGGTGAATGAGACACATGTTTATACCTTAAATTTTCCGTCATGTTTACTAGAATGAACAACCCACACGTTTTTGCCTAGCTGCATTGTATTTCTTTAACCTCCAACTGTTGACCTCAGCACTTCCCATTCCTGCCCCAGGTGGATTTTGAGGCCTGCAGGTCATTCTATTTCAAATGTACATTTATATTAAATGTTTTGTAGTGTGGGATATTCACTTATTCACTCACACCATGGTAGTAGGAGAATTTTAGGCCTTCTTTTCACAAAAAAAAAAAAACAGGAAAATAAATGTACACAATGACAGGAAAGTAAGTCAGTTATGTGCCATGCTTAGGTGATCATGTATCTTTCTCACAGTGGCCAGCCATGAGGAAATACTGGAAAAAATCTTTTACCTTTAACCTTTAACATTCTGGAGATGATTTTGTTTGCAAAGCAAAATTTTTATTCTGCCACTGCAAGTGACTCAGATGAATGAATGATAGCATGTTTGAATTTTGTAGTTGTGTTGGCATATCCTGCTATGGCAACAGAAATTGACCATGACTGAAATTAAGTAGTGCAGTAGAAGAGCCTTTTAAAAACAATGCAGTGGAAAGGAACTTAGTGAATAATGCAGAATGTTAAAAGTTAATTGTCTGATTCTTCTTTGAATTATGGCATCACCAGTAGGATGTTTAAATGGCTTGGATGAATTGGGATTTGTTGAGAGTAGTATCCAGTGTCATGAAGCCCTGGCTAGGGCTAAAAAATTGAAAGATAGCCAGACAAGAGGAGGAGAAAATGAAATAACTGACCTCTTTCTAGATTCGGCAGGTTGTGAAGCTATAATGAAAATTTCTGTTATGGCATACCCCAAACAATTAATAGAACAACAATCAAGCTGTCAATGGCTTTCTTCCTGTTATTAAATGTGCTTTCCTTTGTATTTTATCACTTCAGTGGAAGTCGTTTATTTTACATACTAAGGACTGCTCTATCCTTACTGCTTAGGCATTTATATAGTCTATATGCCATAGCTATGCTAATTAGGCAGTCATTTACATATTATTACATTACCGTTATGTCAATGCTACCTTTTCATCCTCAAAAAATAATTTTCTAAATTCTGATGCCCTGCAGATTGTAATGTTACAAGAAAAACATAGTAAAGTATATGTTCTTTCAAAACTTAGATCTTTGCTGAAATATTTCTCTACTGTCATTAAAATGCAATATGATTATTTTTATGACAATAATAACCAACTAAGAGAAACTGCGATTGATTATCTTAATCATCGCCAACAACACACCATGCATTTCAAGCAAAAATATCTATTTCATGTTCATTGTGCATTTTGATGTCTTTGATTAAGATATGTCTCTATTTGGTGTCTACTTGAGAGAAATCATGTCTAAATGAAAGCAACGAAGACAAGCATCCAAAAGAAAAGACCTGACACTAAAATGAGAGAGAGAGACCTTGGTGAGACAAAAACAGTAAATGTCAGGCTTGGTGAGCAGAGAGAAAAACAATAAACAAAATGGCAAAAATAACGGTAAATAAAATCTTACTCTTATTATAGCAGGTGGCCAGAACGTCTTTGTCCATGGTGGAGGCACTGATGTACCAAATTTCACCTTCCCGATGCAGGAACACATTTTTATTGATCACATTATTCTCATCATCAAAATCTATATGATGAATCTGAAGACAATATTGCAAAAAAAATACAAAAAATAATCTAAGAAATGAGAAACTGGGGAAATAATTAGGAAAATGATTAACAAAGCAATTAGGTAGACAAAGTTTATTCTATCATTTAGATTATATGTTTTTTTTGTTTTTTTTTCTGGGATGAGGGAATATGAAATTCAATTTTTTAAGTTGTTGAATGCTTGCTGAATTGTTTATTTTTGTATCTTTGAGATTGTAGCAGAGTCTACAACTTGTTATGCATTGAAAACCTTATCAGCAGCATCAACCCCCTTTCAGCTTTTGGGAATGCATTAAAGAAATGCATGCATAGTGCAAATCCAAAAAGGCTAGCTCTCTTTCATACCATGCTGGCTTCAAAGTAGGATGTGAAACTTAGTACCCCAAGAACAGATGCACATAGATAAGACATTTTACCCACCAAGAGAATAAGTTCAATTATAGTGGCATGAGTTAAAATGAACAGTTGGTTTAGCCATGCCAAGAAGATTAATGGAGACAAATAATGACAAGGAAACACACAGGTAATTTTAACAAAACAAAATAAGGAATTCATTTATAAATTTACATGCCTAAAGTTATGTCAATAGCTCATTTCAGGAAAATAAATCAGAAATTTTTAAAATTTGTAGTTTCATTGACTTGTCATGAAGAGGAAATTTTCATACAACAGACAAAATGAACTGAAACAAAATAATATTAAAAAATGTTTAAAACAAAAGTAAGAGAGTTTGTTATTCACAGAAGGGACGGTTTACATACATTCAAAAGTAGATGAAGAGAGATAGTTTAAAATACTTATCCATCTTAGATTGTTGAAATAAAGTTCTTTGAAGTGCCAAGTGCTTTGTTAAGGTCGATAATATAATTAGTAAGTGATTTGACACTGGTGAAAATCTGAATGCTGAACACATGAACAGAAATTAAATTTTTCACATGATTTCAGACATTCTTCTCTTGTTGTTTTAATTTTTTTCCTTATTTTATATCAAAAAGGATTTCGCATAGGCTATTTCCTTTTTTTCTTTTTCTCAGCTCAACAGCTAATTCCTGTGAAAACAAGATTTTCATTGGCCTAAAGAAAGTTTCACATAGGCTTGCGAATTTGTTTCATCTTTTTCCTCAGCTTGCCCAAATTTGAAAGGAGTAGGTAAAGGGAGTTATTATTATTTCATACTCACCACACAACCATATCCATTCCTTCCTTTTTACAAGGACTATCATAAGAACATTCCTTGACTTTACACTTTCTTTCAGGTACTATTCTTGCACATTCTCTATATTAATAGCTCCAATAGAACAAAAAATTTCCATCTCATTTTATTCATTCTCTTGTTTGTTTCTCAACCAAGTCAATACGTATAGTTTTTTTTCCATCAACACGACACCTTCTCACCCTCAAACAATGACCCAAAACCTAACACAACAAGATGAATGAAAAATAAATTGAAAAAGAAAAAAGAATCCTCAAAACAGAATTACTTGATTTTCAGCTCGAAGACTCTGAGTTCCAACCAAGAATCGTATATTCTCTGTCTCGGCCGTCTGAGCAGTGAGAGCACGAGCCTGAAGAATAAAAACAAAATGTGTACATCTCAGAAAAATAAAATAATAAAAATTATTTGGGCTTACCAATTGAAAGATATTAATAAAAAAGTTAAAATGAAGAAATCAGTTATATTCAAATTTATTATTATTTTTTTTCCAAAGAAAAAAATTCTAAGTTATTAACTCATTATTTTTTGATTTCTTGTTTCCATAATGTTTCGGCAAGTTCATTATATGGACTCCTTCAGATGTGGTATCCATATGGAAAAAACAATTTCTTTTTTTCAGTAGTGAAAAGCAAAAAAAAAAAAAATAACAGACAGGAAAAGAGGTCATCTCTTTTCATACAGATAATATACCTGAAGAAGGTCATAGAATGAACTGGCTGAAACACTGTAATAAAATAAAAATAATAGCAAAAAAAAATGACTTTGTTTTGAATTTCTCAAATGATAATGATTGCTCAGAATTATCAAAAATAAAAAAGACTATATTTAAAAACAAAAAATAATAAAAAGTAATATAAACTAAAACTTTAATAAAATAATGTTTTGAGCATGATGCAAATAAGCATCAAACTATTTTTAAAAAATGACAATTTTTGTTTGTTAAGCATACAGATTATCAAGCAGTTTATTTTTTTTTGTAATTAATTAACAAGTTTCACATTTATTATCTCAATCATCAAATGCAAAAATACAGTTAACGTTGATTTCTATTTGTCAGAGAAAAGAAACAGTGTGCATGTTGTACTTAATTGTGAAATGTAAATTTAATTTCAAAAGTTGAGGTTCCTATTTGGACAGTTTTTGTTGTTGTTGATGTTATTATTATTAAATTTAATTTACATAAGTAACAAATAATGTGAGGTTAATGAATTTAACATTTTTTAAGAATAGTTTGGAAGTAAGGAAACTTCTTCCTCTCATTATTAGAAAAAGCCTTGGAAATTTTAATTCCCTGAAAAAACTGTTTCAAGGAAAATATTTTATAAATTTCGCATTCGACGATGTAGCACTAATGTTCAGTTAAATGAATGCCAATTTTTTTTTTATGGAAACGGCTTAATTTCAACATTACCATATTGGCCGTGTCGTGTGTGTATTTGTTTTTTAGTTAGTGGTTGTAAAAAAAAAAAAGGAGACAAAATAGCTGTTTTTCGAAACTGAATGAGGATGGAAGTTGAAATTGGCCAGTCTCTGTTTGCCAAGAAAATCAGCATTCGAAATTTTGATTTCAACTTAGACTCGAACACCAACCTTTGGTACCAGTCACAGATCATAATTTCAGGTGTTTAGTTTTTTGTCTCATCACATTCTCTTTCCTAAATGTAAATGTGACAGATCGTAAAAAAACGTAGGTCGATCTTCCTTCGGGTTACTAACGATCCATCTTTTGCTTTACAGATTTCCATTAAAAACAAAAACTTATGTCTTACAAGCTATAACATTTTTTCATGCCTCATATTACAAGTGCCAAGGGATGCTTCTTAAAAATTTTAGCCACATTTTAAAAAACAAATAATGATGGTTCGATGGTACAAAAATACTAGAGAACTAAAAAAAGAGCACAAGAGAATTTGAAAGCAGATTTTTTTTTTAGTCATTTTAATTTTAAAAATCCTCATACTTTTTCTCTGCACCTTTGGTATAATGAACAGGAAAAATATTCTCTTTGTTTTTGATTGCCTTAAGGCTTAAGGTGATGTTATGATGTGTAGAATATGTTTTGCAACCTAATCTTAGTCAATTGCACTCTTTCTTTCATAATGCAATCAATTGAAAATCATTGTTTCAGTTCATCTCTAAAGTCTAAACATATCGATCAAAATGTTTATTAAATAGTTTTAAAAATATATTAAAAAAGAGGATGAGTGGGTTGTACCTATCGTTAGAGTGCAACTTCGATCGAAGGTTATATATCATTGTTTACATTTTATTTTTATATACCGTAAAAATGTCTGGAAAAATAAGGAAGATGGGAAAATACTATATTCGAAATACATTTTCTATTTCTTTAGTCAATAAAATATATCTTTATCAATCTTACACCATATTAAAATTATACTTAGTTTTGATTCTATTTTAAATTTTTCTCCGCAAATTTTGTATATTTATCTATCAATTATTTTGCAATTTTTTTTTACACTCGTTGATAATAGACAATTTGAGTTAACTCCTCTTGAATATTTAAAAAAAAACTTCTAATTGTCAATTTAAAAAACAAAAAAAAACTTTAGCTGCAGCACTGAAACTCAGGAAACGAAAAGTACAGTGTATTTCCTCGCAATATCTATTCTATAACAGTAAAGAAACAGTAATTTTGTATTACGGGAAATTCAAGACCATAAATAACAGGCGCTTCGTCCTCCATGGCTTCGTGTCGTCAGCTATACAACAGGACCACTGACGACTGTCGAAAACAATATAATTTACTTTTCTTAGCATATTCTCGATTCAGTTTTTAGAACTAAAAAAAAAACAACAGAATTATGTTAATTAAGTTTGGAAATAAATGAAATATTCTAATCGGGAGATTTGAGAGTTGCAAAAGTAATCGCAGATAGTAACGGTGAGAGTAAAGGTTAACGTTAGAAAAAAAGTGGGAGGAACCAAAGATTGCTTTACGGTAGTTAGAGAGTGTAATAGTTATGGTGGTCAGTTATCAATATTTGACGTGTTTTTAGCTTCTTTTTTTCAGTTTATAACGGACCCTGAAAGGTATATTCTTATTTAGTGTATGTGTGTGTTAAAATAATGTATATATGGTATTTTGTTTTCTTAAAATCTAACTTTATCCTATGTAAATAAAGTAGGTTTAGCGACAATCGAATATGAAATGAAAGCGATGCTGAACTCACTTTTTTTTGTCAATATTTTCACTTTAGGTAGAAAAGAACCAACAGAACCTTTTAAAATTAATTTCATTTATAATTGAAATATTTTTGAATACTTATCATTCTGAAGTGGTTTTAAATTTAAATATATTAGTTCTAAAATGTCATTTTTAGCTTTTCTTTTTAACACTAAAAAACGCGATTGAAAATTTTCTTATTGCATTTTTTTACATTTTACGTTATTTTTCTATTTTATTACAATGAGAAATTTTTCTAATCGGTCCGTTTTCCGTATATTCTTCAAACTTATTCTTTAACCTTAGTTGACATTCATCTTTTTATGATGAAATATTTTAATAAAGATTTAAAACTAAAAATTGTTAATGAATGTTATGAATAGAGAGACGGAAAACAAGATTGTTTTTTGTTTAAATGTCATGTCCCGTCATGAAAAAAGCGATCACGACTCTCCACAGATTTTCTTTATCGTCTATAAATTTCCTTGCATTATTGGGGGAAAAAAAGCGGAGTAGTCACCCGTCGCCTTCTCCACGGTTTGGAATTCAGTTTTTTTTAATTTTGATTGTCATATCTGGAAAAATGTGAATGATTTATTAATTCATAGGACGTATACAATTAATTAATTACTAAGTTATTTAGTAATTAAATTAATTGTATACGTTCTGTGATTATTAACTAAATACTAAATATTGTCATTCACTTTTTTTTTTTAGATATAACAAGTAAAAGTTAAAACTGAATTCCAAACTTTTTTTTATATATAAAAAAAAAAAATAGGGTTTTTTTGTTTTTCTGGTGTAGTTTGGTCTGCTTTTTCTTTTTATGATAATTTTTTTTTTCTTTGCAACTTTATTCATTGTTCAAAAATTGAAATTTTCTTACACAGTGATAGTGATCAAAGTAGCTTTCTGGGGGAGGGGAGGTCACTTTAAAGGGTGCAACAGAAATACCTCCCACTTATCATTATGTGAGAGACCGGTATTTCTATCGCACCCTGTATATGCCGAAACGGTTTGTCCGACTTTACGACATCGAATGTTCAATTTGCATACTGCTAAAAACTAAATGAAACCCTTATTTTTTCATCCACCTTTATGCAAAAAAGGTAATAATTTTAACTACAGGAGCTAAAAAAAATAATATAAGTCTTTTTTTATTATTTCATCAAGTTAATAATCAAGTATTTTCTGGAGTTGTTTAAATGTTGTTTTTTTTTTGTAATACAATAATGAATTCAGTTCCTCTTTACAGAGGTGAAAAATAAGTCTCTTTATTTTTTTGATCTTTTTCTTGGGCATTTTAGAACAACACAAAAAAGACACGCTAATTTTATAAAAACTATCGCAAAAAAGGGTTTTTAGCATTATTATTCATTCATTAAACTACAATTGTAAATCGCGTTCCATAAACTAAAGTTCTCTCAAAGAATATGCCATGTGCATTGAAAGCTCATAAGAAATAAAAAAAAAATGTATTTTTCTCAATCAATACGCATTTTAGTTTACTCAACTGAATCTTTACCTTTAGAAATAGGTATTCTTGGAATTTGACCGAACTTGGCCTTAGCTAGGGTATCTAATTTTCCAATTTGTGTCCTCAATACAGTAGTTTATTATACATTATTTATTAAATAAATACACTAGTGGACCATGTGACTGAATTACTAGTACGTACTTTCTCGTTTGATGATTTTTCCATGAAACTGAATGACGAAATTGTTTTTTGTGGCTTTTGCTCTGTGGAATTTTATTGATAAAGGTTCATTCATTTTCTTACAGCATTAAAGAAAGCTTGCGAAAAATATAGATGGACTATTGTTAATTTTCGCTTTTCAAACGACTTTTGCATTCCCAACACTGATATAGTCACTACTAGTGTTATGTTCCTCTTTTAATTTTTTTTTTTAACTAACCTCAATCAATATTTTTCGTATTTGAAAAGTCCTGCTTCTGAAAAAAAAAAAAAAAAAAAATGAACAGATCTCTTTCAATTTATATATGGACGATATTTGAGGTTAATAAACTCTCAGAAACAGGGGAAAATAGTTTTTTTTTTTTTTAAATTTCTGTGAATATTTTCCCTTGACATATATTATTTCAAATAAGATGGGAATAATTCTTGGCTAGTGTTACTTTGATTTCTTCATTTTAAAAAAAATATTAGGGATGTGTTGTTTTCTGATTGATATAAAGTTTTTGCTGAGTGTTAATTGATGATCACTGAAATAAAAGTCTGTGATAATTAACAACCACGTTAATGATTTTAATGTTTCCCCACCAACAAAATATTTGTACTAAAAAAAAATGAGAGATTTAAGAAAAGTTTTTAAAGGTTACAGCCAAATTCTCCATTTATTTGAAAGAACTGTGCAATATGTAACAGATTTCCAAGAGGTTGCTTCCATCATAACTACAATCTTAACCTCTACAAGTTGAAGGTTGACCGTCATCAGTCCTACATATCCTCATAATATGCAACCCTTGCTCCCTCCTTATACACCCTTACATCCCTATTAGTAACCCTCTACCTTGAGTGCCACTTAGGCATTTTATTGAGTGAACAATAGTAAAAAAAAAAAATAATTTTTTTCATGAATAAAGATTATTTTTCTTTAAATGCCAAAAGACTAAAAGAGATAAGTACTTTGATTATATATATATATATATATATATATATATATATATATATATATATATATATATATATATAATTTTAATTTTAGCAATAACACTTATTAGCTTAATATATATAATATATTCTGACACAAGTAAGGTTTTCAAGCAAGAGTATTACACCAGAGAAAATCTCAAGAATACAAATCAAACATTTATCAAAATCTTTTTTGGCAGTCAGGTACAGATTATTTGAAATTCAGACATTTCAATATATTTCAGTAAAGTTCCATTGCAAGAAAATACATGTTTTGCTTGTGCTAAGATCAAATTATGATAAAATTTAAAGTTATCACAAACAAAATTATTTCAAAATCTGTTGAATTTTTTACTGAAATATGTAGCTGAAGATGCATTCAGGGCATAAAAGAAGAATTGAGTCGGTATTCAATATAATTTTATGCAGATAGCAAAAGTAGGCTTTCTTGTAAAGCATCTCAAGAAAAGTTGACTTCTCATTGCAGAAAAAAAATGGATAAGGAATAATTATGTCGCTTATCGTTTATATATCTGTCACATGATCCTAGTCATAAACACATTATCTGATGCAATGTTTTTATCAGCGTGATAAAAAAAAAATTGGTTGAAAATTAAAAATCATCATCAATCGCTGTCTCTGTCAGTGGCAGATTCCAGATTAACATGACTTGTTCCCTGTCAATTATTACAATCTTACTAAGCTTCAGAATCATGTTATCCATTCACTTCTGTTTTGGTTATTCTCTACTTCTTTTTCCAGGCACTCAAAACTATATCTTTTAATGTGTCCAGATAGTTTTAAGAATTTGTTACAAATGTTATCAAAGAGTGAAAACAAGTTTTACATTTCTAAGGGTTTTCAATTTTCACTTTGTCTCTCAGATGCTGATTTGTGATGTTGCATATATGGTTTTGGAATGTTTTCAAAACATTCAGCATGAAATTAAAATATTCCAAAATTTTAAATAGGTTGTATAAATAACACAACCTAAATATTGAAATGTGTCTGATCGTTCTCATCAATGTAAGAATTTTGAAGTTTTTGTTTCAATGGCTAAAAAGTTATTCATGGAAAATATTCAAATTGTAATTAAAAATACTGGTAACAACATTATATCCTTTTTGCAATGTTTTTATAATGATTCATCACTTAGGTTGTCTATATTGGCTCGGAATGTGATACCAGTTAAAAAAATTAAGGAGAATGTAAGAGAGGTAAGTCAGTATTTGGTATGCAGAAATCGTTTGAAACTCTAAACTTAATGATACTCAATACTTTTTTGAAATAGTTACTTTCAAATGGGGGTACATTTTAATAGCCTTAGTATGAATTAATTATTAATTTTTGCTTAAATCTAACTTCTAATAAGACTAGTTTACAGCTATATCACGTTGATACACCAGTTCTCATATGATCACCAAAGTTAAGCAATGCCAAACCTGATCAGTACCTAGCTGGGTGACCACATGGGGACAGCCTGTGTTGTAAGCTTGAGTGTATGGGTGGTGTAATGGATAATGGCTCAGAGTTGGAACTTGATGAGCTGAGTTCCAATTCCAGTCAGATTCGTTATATTCACTTACATGCAAATACCCTTGGGAAAGGTATGAATCCAGCTCTCCTGCTGCTATCTATGGGTTAATTAGTAGGAGTTGTATCTTCAAAGAATTCTTACAATCTAAAAATATTTTCTGGCTTTAAATAACCTTCAGGTTGAATAAGGTTGATAAGCCGTAAAAAATGCATCAATCAATCTAATAAGACTAAAAATACTAAATTAAAATATTAATTCTAAATGTAATCTGAACTAATTCTTGTCTAAATTTAAGATAGCTTTTTATTTAAAATAAGCTCTGAAGCCCAGGAAATATAGTTTGCTTTTAATTATTCAAAATGTTGATTCAGCTTTATACACATGGGAATTAATTTGACTGAGTAGAACTGAAGTTACTATAAACATTAAAAATCTCAGTATCTGTCTATATTTCTGAGACGAGGTATTATGTACACTATTTACATTATTCGGACTATTGTCCTCATCTTTGTTGCCATATTTATCATAATGTTTCAGCCGTTGTACACTCTGGCCTTCTTCAGGTAGTTGGAATGTCGAACTGAACCCTTTATTTTGCTCACTGGGGTAGACTGTTCTAGTTCCACATGTTATGTCTAATGGATGTCAGTTATCAGTTATCTCCTGTTAATTCCCCTCTCCAAGTTCTCCACCGCCTTAACTAGGTATTGAACTCACGCTCTTTGGGTCCTGTCACTGAATCTAACACCTTTATCTACTGTGCTATGTGTCCTGATAATGACATTGTTCCTTGTTTACTTCTTGCTTTTATTGTTTAATTTACAAATCTAAATGTAAATTGTTGTCCTCTTGTAAGATCTTTTAGAATGTGACTGTATGCATTTAGTATATAGAAAGATAACTTTTTTGTGGAAGAATTTCAATGATTTCCTCATTGCATCACAACTCTAATGCTTATGACATCTACCTTAAAATATATGCACTCGTCGTTTCATTAGTCATTGTCACATTCACTGTTTAATTCACTGAATAAATCCTGTATCATATTCATTACAAATCTTAAAAAGGGTATTATCTCCATTTAATACATTCTTTTTGCTAGAATAAAAAAGCTGAAGCTTTTGAATTTTAACTAGTTCTTTAAACCCATCATGTTAAAAATAATATGAACACTTGTAATGCCAGTATCTAAAGTAGAAAAGTTGTTGGTAAAAACAAAATTCATTAAAAATGTTTTGTCTCAATTTCTGAAATGAGGAATTATTATATACCGATTTATTGAAACTAGTATCCTCATCTTGATTGTTACTATCACGACATTTTGAATGTTGTAACTTCTAGCTTTTTTCAGGTGCCTGGGAATTTTGAGCCAAACCCTTGAATAAAGGATTTATTTCAAAATTCTTAAGAGGTTACCAATTATAACAGATATCTGAAGAAATCTTGAAAGTACAATGGTTGTGATCAAAACAACCAAGATTAAGATACTAGTCTGTGTCAATCAATGTATAACAATGAATTAAAATGTATTTGCTCACTTGATACTTCGAAAAAAATTAAAAAAATATCATGTACTTTCAGAACATAAGCGATCATGGCTTTCCACAGATTCTTTTTCTTTATTATCTGTGAATTGTCATGACTTCTTGAAAAATTAGTGGAGTGGTTTCCTGTTGTCTTCTTCACAGTTTGAAATTCAAAGTTTCTCATAGACTAGTTGCACTCGAGGCTAAAGAGGCCAGTCTATCCTGCTATTTAATCCATAACTGTGGGGAGGGGAAAGTGACAGATTCATGCCTTTCCCAAGGGCATTAGTGCGAAAGTGAAGGCAACCTACCAGGCTGACTTTGGAACTCGGTTTTCCAATTTTACTTTCCCCACTAATATGTGTTAACACTACTCACACATATTATGAGTCTGTTAAAGAAGTAAACATTTTCTGTTGTAAATATAAAGCCTTGTGTCATTATAATTCAAAATTTGCAGAAGCAGTAACCATTTGTTTTTTGTAAATAATGTTCTGAATGTCATTATAGACACATTATTATTTTTAGGTGACATTATGCATCAATAAGTTTATAATTATTTACTGAGTTTTGATCTGAAATTTTTATTATATTATGCTTGATTTATATAGTTAATGGAGAAGTGATGTTACTTAACCTTTTAGAGGCCAGACATATGTTTTAAAATTTGCTCTACTAGTGGGGCAGTGAGCACTAATGGTTTAAATACATTGACAAAACAGATTATGTTGAAAAATATTTGTGGCTACGTTTTTTTCATCATTCAGTTGTTAAGATAATTCCAACAATACATTTCCTTCCACAATCCAGATGTTAAAAATAAATCATACTGTAATAGAATAGAGGCTTAATCTTAATACCATATCACATCAAAAATAATTACTGATGTTACAGTCAAATAGAATCATGTATTTTTAGTAAATCATCAATTAAGTTTTGCATGAGATCTGTGAAACTTTCCAGTACCTTAATCTCTGTTGAAATACAGCCATTCCTCACTTAATGACTGGGCTAAACAAGCTGGTTGCTAAGTGAGAAGTTATAACTGACTGCTATTTCACACATACTGCAGGTGTGCCAACCAGCTTCAGATAGCTTTAATATAATTTTTTAACCATTTGTAACATTTCTAATTTATTTGTAAATGCTTATTCACTATAGTGTACTGCACAGTAAACGTAATAGATAAATTTGAAAACCAATTCTATATTTTGTACTTTACTTCAGTTTTCCTACTGTAAATACAATCCAAGTAAATTTTTATTTATTTTTCACCTTTTTTATTCATTTTATTTATTTGGATTCTTTTTTATTAAAGACAAAATTTCTCTGATAAAAGTTTAAGTACAATGTACAATATTGACTGGTTGGATTTAAAAAAAAATGTTTTATGAGATTTGTAAGTCTGGGGTTGTTAAACATGTAAGTCATTAAGTAAGGAATTTTGCTGTATTGACAAAATATGTAGCTTTATTTGTTTCAGAGAAGTTGATGAAATTTACAACAGATTTAACCAATGTTTGGAATTCTTACCTTCAAAAACAGTCAAGCATTATACATTTTAAACTAATTTCTTATTGTAGAATATTACAAACTCTCAAAATTTACTTCTTTTTTTAAAAATTTAGTCACCATCAATTTTTAATGAAAAATAGTAATGTTTTTGATCTGCAAAGCAGTAATTGAACAAACAGGCTTGATCTTTTTCAGTGATTTTTTTTTTTCTTCTTTCTTTTTTTTTTTTTTTACATGTTATATCTTTTTAGACTGTGATTATGGCTTTCTATAGATTGAATCACCATGTCTTCTTGGGAAAGATAGTGGAGAGTATTCCTGTTACCTTTGCCACAGTTTTTGATTCAGTGTAGTCCCTCTCCTAGGCTGGTTGCCACCAAGGCTAGAGAGCTAAGTCTACCCTGATATTTAAGCCATAGCTGATGGAGAATAGTTCTATGCCTCTCCCAAAAGCATTAGTGTGAAGGTGAACACAACAGATAAGGTTGGAATTGGAACTCTGTTTGCTGATTCTACTTTTCACATTGATAACCATTACACCATATGCTCCACCATTACCCAGGGTGGTAGTACCTGTTAGGGTCCCACCTGTGGGCAAATAGTTAACCCCCAAACTGGGGTCAAAACACTATGAAGGTATAAAATTAGATTATTATAGTAAAAATACCAGCAACATATTTGACTCTCGACAAAAACCCTCTTTACAAAAATATGTCAATGAAGTCCGATATACAAAATGATTTCTTACAAAGAATACATATTCTATTCATATGAACCTATCCTAAAAATCTTGTCGGCATTAAATAACCCATTGAGGTTCATATACCATAAAACAAAATAAACCAATACATCATATGCACTTTTTTTCAGTGAATTGTTTTAAAAAACAATTTCATGCTTTATTAAAAAAAATATTCTGTTGAATTGTCATTTTTGTCCTGATATCAATTTGTACTTTTGGTGTATTGATATCTGTTATACTTAACAGGACATATGATACACATTTATAGGAGTTTTTTTTTTTTTTCACACCATTCTGATACTCCCCTCCCCAGGAGCTGAGTAACCCATTCATAATACCAATACAGTGGACATAATTTGATATTTTAGAATTCCATTCTTTTTTCCTTTAATGGGTGTGTCCTATAGGTTGAAGTTTGGAAAATATTGTCTGTGATATTTAGCTTTAATTTCTATTGATTTGAATATGACTAAACAGTATTCTTCTACTTTGATCCTTTTTATTAACTGCTGGACTTTAAAAAGAAATGTATTGTTGCCTGCTGTGACACAAGGAAATTATTTTATTTTAACCAATAAAAATATTGATAGATATGATTCTCCTTCAATATCTTAAAACTTTATTTGACCAATATTTATACACATACATGTGGAAATATCATTTATATAGAACAATAATATCTAAATATTTATTTTTAAAGCACCTTTTATTTCTATTTTATATAGATTGTAATTTTACTCATAATTGGTAACAATGTAATATTACTGATTATAACTTTGTTACATTTTTAAGCTGAGGTTGAAAACTACTAAAAATTATGTATTTATAATGTTATGATAATTTTTTTCAAAGTTAGAACTTGTTTTATGACATGATCAACTCCCAAGAAAATGTTTATCTTTTTTAAATATCTTTTCTTATTTGTAGCCCTTCTTCACTGATTTTCAGAACCTCAAGATCTTCCTTCTCCTTTTGACTTGCACTCTGCTCTCAGGATAGATGTGGTATCTTCTTTTTTTTTTTTAAACGCTACTGCATATCTGTTTCTTGAAAGTGAAACTATTTTGCTTGATATTCCATTTACTTTCTGCTACCAAATTTGCAACAGGAAATCCATTCTACGTTTTATGGTAATTCTTCAGAAATGAAGAATATTGTATCGATGGTAGAAATTTCTTTGTTTGGATTATTTCACTCATGTTGGGAGAAATTTGTTTGTGTATTCTCTGGCTATCTTTAAGTTGAGGAACAGATACTTATTAAACTAAGTTGAAAATTTTTGCTCAAGGTTATTATTCTTCATGAATAAGGGGTTAGAGTATGTACTTTTGAAAAGTGCCCCTCTTCCCAAAAAATATCTGTTCCACTTTGATCAACCTCACATTACCAAATATACTTCTTCAAAAAATTGACAGCTTGTGTAGAGCTTATAGGCAAATGTTGGGTAATCAAATGACTAATGAAAAACATCTAAATAACGCATTTTGTCCTTAAAAGCAATTTCTTCAGCATAGTTTTATCAATAGAATCAGCCTTACATATATGGGGTGGAGATGCAATAAATTATGGTTACAATTTTAGATTTAAAATGTTAAAAATACAGGAACACTTAGCTTTTAATTTTAATTTTTAAAATTTTTTGACATTTTGTGTATCTAGATGCATAAGTTAGTTGAAGGCTGTGCTGGAGATAGTTGTGGCCAACACTGCAAATTGCTACAAAATCAAAACATTAACTTAAAAACTTGAGTCGTGTATTTAAATTACTTTGTCAGATCAAAGCTTTCATATAGATGTCATACAAGGCACCAAACTTGTTCAAAAATACCTAAACTCTCAGTTGTATACCACTGTTTTCTATGATCAATGTCTGAAAATGGCTTTGAGCGAATGAAGCCTTGTAGGTTGTAAAAGGATCGTCCTTCTTTGAACCTTGTGGACTGGCATGACAGAATCACAAGAACTATCAACAGAAACTGCATCACTTGAGGACTTTCAGAAACAACTGAAAGGATAGTACATGTAATTCTGAAGAAAAAATAATCATCAAGATATTGATGTTCCATGCTACTCCAAACAAAAGGTTAGAAAGGAAACCCCCATCAATACTGGAAAGAGCGATAACAGTGAACTTGAGAAACCTATTTTCCTGAAAAATTGTTAATATTACCATTACTATTCAGCTTTCTCTTCCTTTTCTTTTTATCATTGCTATTGTTTGTAAATGTCCCACATTATATAAGATCAGCTGGGTTATGCATCTGCATAAACAAAAAGTTAAACATTTAAAGCAAAGTGTCCCTGTATCTATAGTGTTTTCAGTATAAAATTGTAACTGGTGTTAGTTATATTTCTCCTCTCACTCTTCTATATACAAGAATATCGATCAATAAAAACCATTATTAGTCTGAAGAAGTTCCTTCTAGGTACAAAACCTGTTACTTAGAAGTTTTCTGTCCATTTTGTCATTACAATTACCAATTATTCGTCTGATATATAGATTTACTATATTACCGTAATTCCCTATGTATAATACTCATTTCTTTCTAAAAAATAATAAGCAAATTTAGGGGTGCATATTATGAACAGCTACAAAATAATCTTTAAAAAATTGCCATTTCATAGGTCAGTTTCAATTGCAAAATGACTGCTCACCACAAATATACGACAATAACATTTGGCAATTGCAACTCGATAAGGATGTCAAATACAATCATATGTACCTAATAATACTTACAAATGTAAAATATAATAAGAATTATCAGAAAACTAAATTAGAATATTATTATTCTATGTTTAAAAGCATTTTCTTTTATTAAGAGTAGGAAACGCTGACCATAATGAAATTGGAGAGATACAATTTATAGGGTTTGATTACCAAAAAAGGAGTTCATTTTATATGTGAATAGAAGCACTTTCCTACACTTTCAGCACAATTTTAGAGGTGCATATTATGGATGAAGGCATATTATACATGGGGAATTATGGTATATCTTCCATAGACAAATATTGTAAAAAGCTTTTATTTTCTTAAGAACAGAAAAATATAGCCTGGCCTGGTGGGTGATGAATTTAATATTATATGCTTGGACTCTAGGGGCTATCCCCCTCACCCCGGCAATACCGCTTCTTTGAGAGAGGGTCATTACCTGGCACTAGAAGCATCCCGTAAAAAGAGAAGAGCTGAGAGCACTTGGGTAATTTTTGTCCCTTGTTCATATATGCTTGGATTCCCACCCTGCTTTAAACTTGACCTTGTGTCACATTCTGCACAAGTGGGTGTACAGATTAATACCTACAGCAAAACTGGTTAATAAAAATTGAATATAGATATCTCCAAGTCATCATTTTCTAGAATTTTTGTCTTTGGGATTTCTTCCAACTTATTTTCTCTGATTTTATAATTAACTTTAAATAAGGTGTGTCCAATTTTGGATCAAGAAAACCAGTTCTGAAAATATCTTCATTTTATTTACTCTTGAATCAGAGAAACTGCTGCATGGCAGGTAACTGGTGATTCCCTCAAAGACCAAAAGACTGGTTAAGACTCTGGGTAGGTTTCAGCCTTTAGCATTTTTGGATATTTTATTGCTTTTAACTTTTTATAATATTTTACCAAATGTTGCCCCCAACTATGAAAACACATTTTGCTAATTCTGAAGGATAATTCTAAATTCAAAACCATATGTAGTCCTGGATAAAGCATATTTGAGTTAAGAAAAAAAAAGAAGATAGTAATGACTGTTTTGGGCCTCATTTAGTTATTTAGATTTGTATGTTAGAAAGCTAACTTAATGTAGCAGTCTTGAAAATGAGGAATTTCAAATTTTGACCTTTTCCTGGGCTGAATGACTCATATAACTCTTGATGCACAATAAAAATCTTTTTTGTTTGTTTTTGCTTATAAGATACATACATATAAAATTACTGTTCGAAGTATTTGGAGGTTCTGTATAAAAAAGAAATAAAAGAAAAACAACCTACCTGTATTCCACAAAAT
This sequence comes from Acanthosepion esculentum, assembly GCA_964036315.1. Lineage (NCBI taxonomy): Eukaryota > Metazoa > Mollusca > Cephalopoda > Sepiida > Sepiidae > Acanthosepion > Acanthosepion esculentum. The sequence continues at coordinate 7,746,031 of OZ038497.1, forward strand.
TTAATGCCAAGGCACCCTCTCCTCACCTGAAAAGAGAATATACTTAGGAATTAAAATTTGATCTCCAACACAAAATGAGTGCAAATATCCAAATCATCTAACATCCAACGACGAAACTGCAATTATCTCCCTTGTTGTATTTTTCTCAAAGCCAGGAATTTATTTATCTTTAAAACTCTTTACCTGTTGTTTTTGAAAAGCTTTGCTATTTTCATATGAAGCAATTTGTGGGAAAAGTGTTCCAGTTCACTTCATATATAAAGTCTTGCTATTTTTGAGTTCGGTGTCTTTTTAAGATCCAGGTAATTTTCCTTCTTTTTCTAATAAATAAAATTTCAGTCATCATTTTTCTCTTAAATACAATTCAGTTGGCTTGAGCCAGTATTGTATAATCAATAATAGTAATCATTTTCTCAATTTTTTTTATTTGTATTTGACAACTGATTATGTATCATTTAAAAAAAGATCACAGATTACAAATCAGAATGTCATAAACTTTAAAACCTTTTTTTAATTTGTGTAAAAATGTCAAATAAATTCCTTGACAAAGTTTAACAAACGTACCTGCAAAAATAAACATGTCAAAGGGAAGTTTTTCTCTTGACACTGTATACTTCCTCTGAAATTTTTATTATTTTAAAAAGCTATGATAAAACCAAACATATGAAACAGGATTTATATATTTTCCTTTTTCTTGAAAATTGGCAACAAAAATATTAAACACTATTTGAAAAATAAAAGAAGGAAGTAATTGGAGAAGAAAATGTGTAATGTTCAGAAAAAGCACTTTTTCAATTTTCATAATTACAATTATTATGTGTTTATCCAAATTTTCTTGTCTATAATTCAAAGACATTATTATAAACTTATGAATAAAAAAAAATTCATTTTAATTTCTTTATTGCATTGTAGTTGGCTCACATATTTTTATAAACTAGTACATATAAAATTATTCTTGTAAATAAACAATCTAATAAATATTGTTTAATATTTTTTTGTTAATTCTTGCATAAAAAGAAAATGCATAAATCCTGTTTCATATATTTGGTTTTCATTAATATTCTAAAAATAGCTTTTTAAAACAATAAAAGTTCCTGAGGGAGTAATACAATGTCAAAAGAAAAACTACTTTTGACCCACAGTTTTTTTGCAGGTATGTTTTAACTTTGCCAATTTCTTATTCTAAAACAACATAAAGGAAATAAAATTAAGTCATGATTATTATTATAATATATATTTTTAATGTTAAGAATTTAAAAGGTATTTTTACTGTCAAATTAATTTAACTCTATTCATTACTGAGTTAATATATTTTTACCAACTTGCCTCCTGTTGTATGAGATTTTATTAATTGTGGAATATATTTGCTATGTTGAACTTACTGGTATCAATTTGTAAAATTATTGTGTATAATCCTTTAAAAGCCTTTAATCACTTTCGATGAGGTTTAATGTATAATTTTTAGTTTCAAATGTAAGTATGCATCACTATCAGTGTTCTACCATTCTATGTTCCATATATCTAATGATGAGTTGGGATCTGAGATGCACACTATGGCTGTCTCCTGTTATGTGATGGTTAACATGCTTGTCCCACAGTGAGTTCAGTCTTCTCTAACTGCTCCACTATTATAGCCTTATACCAAATTAACATCATTTTTTGATAACAAAAACAGAATGGCATCCTGTGATGATTGGACCAATAGAGCACCTAATGAAAATAATTCACTTGTAAGAGGCATATACCAACTGTCTTGAGTGTAGATAACTGTGTGTGTGACTTGAGTACCTATAACAGTTCATATGTGACAGGATAATATTTATTAATTATTTTTGTATTTTGTATAAACAAGTATCTTTATAGCAGTTAGCATTGACTTACAAGAGGGTGCTGAAAAACCTGACCAACAAAAGATTTTTAAAACATTTCAATGTTTGGTCAAATTTTAGGTTGTTGGTTGGGTCAAGAACTTAAGTACTTTCTCATGAATAAGAAAAAAAATAAAATTTTAGCAGCATTTTTGAGGATTTATCTTAATTTTGAATTCCATTGTAAATGAAGATTAATCATGAAATGGAAAGTTGAACAATTTTTTTTTACCCTTGAACAAAAAAAAATAATTTTTTTTTTTTTTAATTTCACATGAAGATCCCAGTGTATGTGTACTTGAATACTTTTCTCACAAAAACTCCATTTTAAAGAAGCAAAATAAAAAATATATATTTATTAAAATCATTTTTTTCTTTGTTAAACAAAAAAAACAGAAATCCTTAATTCTGTTTTACAGAGAATTACTAACATATTTTATCGTCAGCAGGTAAATTGATGATAGCAAAACAGGACACATAAAATTCTGGTGTGAATACATGAAATCCGTGATGTTTTTATTCCATTATAAACGTGGAATATATTTTTCTTCATTCTGTTGTTCTATCAATTTCACTTCTAGAATCCTATTCACTGGTACAATTGGTTCTGCCATAGAAGATGCATTATCAGATGAAATAACAAAAAGAAAAGACAATATAAACTGAATGTACAAAAATATATTCTTTGTCACAGCATTGTGTGGTGAATTTTTTTTGCTTGTTTATTTTCATTTTTATACATCTGCAATTTTAACAGACTGACACTTATTCATTGTTGTTATTCACCCAACTACAAACGTTATTTTTCTTTTTAGCAATCTGTGATCACTTTGTTGAAAGAAATGTCGTTTCTAGATATTATTGCATAAAGTGGACAGGACCAGGCAGCTATTCTTGGCATGTTTTCACATTATTCTGAGGTTGGTGAATGGGATTGTGTGTGTGTGTGTTGTGGGAGGGGGGGAGCTCTTTTTTAATAAGTGATATTAATAAAGCTATCTAATGAATTAGCATCAATCAAAATTGTTTGGCCCCTTGGATAGTGATAAGAATCTTCTGTAATATGAGTTGCTTGCCAAAAACAAACTTCAATGGTCATATTTACCTTTTAAATCACAGACAATAAGAAGAACAGGTGGATGTTGAACCCAGACTGTTTAATTTGTATAGGATGTTTGCACAGTAAATATACAATGGTGAATCAAATAAATAAGTGACCTTGATGAAAAACTTCAATTTCTCAAATGTTTACTAAGATGCTGTAAGTATTTAACAGTGGACATTCAGGACTGTGGTGCAAGTTGTTGCATTCACATTGACATTAATATAAAAGGAGATACAGATCAGAATGTTTGGTGGTGATGGAAGAAGGAAGGCCAAAATTAGAAGGCATTAGAGGAGAGAAGTTGCATTAAATTTATATAGTAGATATTCCCGGGAATTTCTACACTAGATCCCAACAGTTCAGTTTAGAACTGAACCACTAGACAACTCACAAAGATGATTTGATGATAATTATAGGTTTGAATTCAAATGTTTCCTTCTACTACACTGGCAAGAAAACAGTCTGCTTTGCTATTTAACACCTAGCTGAACAAAGGTTCATGCCTTTTACAAAGGCATTAGCACAAAGTGAACAAAACAGAGTATTGTCCTCATCTTTGTTGTTATTATCACAATGTTTCGGCTGTTGTGCTCTCCAGCCTCCATCAAGTGCTTGTCAATCCAAGTAACCTTCCAGGAATTTCAAACTGAACCATTTTATTTAATCTACAGAGTTAGAGTGTTCTTATTCTACAGAGTTAGAGTGTTCTTATTCTACAGAGTTAGAGTGTTCTTATTCTACAGAGTTAGTGTGTTCTTATTCTACAGAGTTAGTGTTCTTATTCCACTGATCATATTTATGAATATTTCATCTTGTTTTTATTTAGTACTGCTTAGTTATTGCTTGCCCTGTTTCCATTGAGTCCAAGTCTACACTACCTGAACCAAGGATTGAACTCACCAAATTTACAAACTAATGTGTTATGAGTTCAATCACTGGGCCGAGCAGTGCAGACTTGGACACAGTGGATACTTGTACTTTTTGCTGTTTGGTATTTTAACAATTCTTTCTTTCTAACTTGTACCCATTGTTTTTAATGTGGATACCAATCCCAGTCTTTTTTGTACATGTTGGATTATTTCTTGTGCCAACTGCTCTTCCGATATATTCTCTTTCATTAGAATGTAGTTTAATTGGATGTTGTTAACCTGACTAGATTTCTGTCAATTCCTTTGTCTAATTTCCTTCTCTAAAATTCTCCCAACATTGGCCTGCTTCTTCTGAGTAACTTGGACAAAGTGCCTCAATATTTCAAGTTCTTTGACAATTTTACATTGATACATTCTTTGTGACATTTCATCCTCTACTCTAAACTTATTTTTCCCCATTTTAAAATTTAAGTCATATTGGAGACTCCAGAGTTTATGCAATCTGTTTTTTTGGTCCATTTCACATGTGAAATGTTTGAAAACATTTTGTATGTGGAGATGATCAACTGGTTTATAACTTTCACATACCCTGTTTTCAGCATCTCCCTGCATTCAGATCTGTACCTCCTCTTTATTCTGTGATAATGTGAATGCAAAAATTAGCACAACACAACCTGGATGACCGCAGATACTACTCTTGAAAGTATGTTAAATATTTACAGCCTCTCAGTAAAAATTAAACCAATTGATTTTTTTTTTTTTTTGCTAGGTGGTGCATTTCTTTGGCTTGCCACTGTAGGCTGTTTGCATATCTTGTATTTTGTCATAAAGAAATCCTGTGCAATGTCAATTTCTTTTGTTTGGATATTTGATTTTTTGGTTCCACTAGTTCAGACATTTACAACTAGGATATGCCATATCTCTTCTATGGAGTCAAATCACCCTCATTTTCTCCGTATACCAAATGTAAGGAGGAAGTTCCACTCAGATTTTTCTCAAGAACTGTCACTTTGTGGCTGAGTTTGAATTCCAGTCAAGTTCATTGTGTTCACTTTCATACAAATACACTGGAAATGTATGAATCTGTCTCTCATCCTCCCAGTTAAGGATTAAATAGCAGGCACACTGGTGTGCCATGGTGTGCAACCAGTCTAGAAGGACAACTCTGAATTCATAACTGTATGTCATCCTATACAGCTATTAAAAAGATTATGGAGTTCACAATCAACTATAGCACAAGATTGTAGACTCTATGGTATCAACTGAGGTCGATTAGGTGAGCAGGTAGATGTTTGGCTATAAAAATGTCATGAAATCACATTCCTGGTATTGTTTTGCTAATGAGCAGCTATGTTAATTGCCTGCAAACCTGTGAAGTTATAAATTATTGCATATAAAAGTGGTAATTATCTTGTTTGAGATTAATAAAAACTTAACTGATGACAGTAGGTATTTATATGGAAAGATTGTGAAAGAGAAAAAAAAATGGCAATGGTTTTGGTTGAAATCGATCTTTATAATTTATCTTCATATAAAATGTTTTTAGCATTAAGACAGAAAAAGAAATGTAAACTAATTTTTTTGTCCAGTTTGTGCAATAATTTGCAGTGCTAGTACCAAGAAAGAAAAGGACATTATTAATATGTTTTTATTTGTAGTTGATTCAACACATTTTGCAGGGGGTGAACATTACATGTGGTTTGCTTGTAGATGCAGTGGTAGGGGTTTTACTTTTAATTCCTGCAAATCCAAGAGGTAATTTCATCAAATCCTATTCTGTGAAATTGTTATTCACTTAAAAGATTGTATTTTAATATATCAGAATTAGACATGATTATAAATTTTCATCATGCAATTCAATATAAGATTTACATGAAAAAGTTGTTTATAATTGCAGTTTGTTTAATTCAACAGTAACTCTACTTTGAGTGACTCTTGAGCTTTATATTGGGTGAATTTTAGCATTAAAAAATAAAAATACAGACAAATTGGATAATAAAAATACAATATATAGACAAATTGGATGATAAAGTAGCCAGTGGTGAAGACCATTTTGTTGTATAAAAATCTGTGGGTAAGATGGTATAAAAAAGTAACTCTTTAATAATTAGATTTATCATCATCTCATTAGGCTTGCATCTTATTATTGTCTAGATTATGGTGTTTGTTTATATATTTTATGTATATGAAAATATATATTGTTCAAATGACCAAACTACTGAACAGGTCCAGTTTCAATCTCAATATCATTTTTCATGTTCTCATCTGAACAGTACATAGATAACAATAATGAAGATTGTGTTTTGCAACTCCCACCTCAGAGAAAAAACCTGGTCAACCAGTGGTGTCTAATCTGAATAAATTTCAAATGGGTTTTCATCATATAATAATGTCTTTAAAAAAAAAAGAACAAGTTTAAAATAAATTTATATCATAATTTAATATCTTTTTAGAGAAAATTAACTAATGTCTTATTTCTGTAAATAAATACAATTTTACAATCAAGTCCCTTGACGAGTGGTTGTAATCTCTACAAAACTCAGAGTTGAGTCAGATAAGTCAAGATTTAATTTCATTTGTTACTATATATATATATATATATATATATAAAATTATGTATTTATGTAGCAACCCCTCTTTTATACAAGTTTCACTAAAAATGACTGACAAGGTACTGCAGTTAAGTTTTTTTTTATTTAATTTTTTATGTAATCTCATAATTTTCTTTTCTGGACGTAAATTATATAGAAATTGTCCAAATATTTGTATGTCCAATAATGGCTAAAAGTATAGAAGAAAACAGTTGGACATACAAAACATTTGGACAATTTCTATATAATTTATGTCCAGAAGAGAAGAAAATTATAAGAATACATGAAAAATAAAAAAACTTAACTGCTGTACCTTGTCAGTCGTTTTTAATGAACTTTGTGTGTTTATACACACACACACACACGCACAAGAGAGAAATCCACATTTTTACCTATATTTTTATATTAGTGTAAACCATTATCAATTAAATGAATACCAGTAGGATTACAAAATTACCCAAAGTTATTAAAGAGACCTAAAAGTTGAATTGGAAAAGAACCTTTTGGATTTGTTTTGGTAAAGTGCCAAAGTAAAACTCTGCCAATTTTGGTAGCTTCTGCATGTTGTCTTTGGTTCACTGAAGTCCAACTTTTGAAAATCCAGATTAAAAAAAAAAAAATTCATTCATGCATCTAAAACTGGAATATTTTTTCTTTTGTTTTTTTGTTTTTTTTTTCAAATGAAAAGTATTATATAGGTTTTCCCATTTGAATTGATATATATCACTGCTAAATATTTTGACATTTCTTTTTTAATTCTATGACATTTTGTTGTACATAACTTTGTCAATAAGTATGTAGCCTCAAAATGCAAAAAGAAAGCTTATTTTTATGCAATAATTCTTTTTCAATCAGATCTTCCTTGTCAATACACTTAATTTAGTGGTAAATATTAATCATAGATTGAAAATTAACTAAAATTTCATATCAAAATTCAGCTAATAATGGTGTCAGGCTACAGACTTATTGATTTATGTAAAAAAATTTTTATTATTTACATTCAGACTAATATCCTCATCTTTGTTGTTATTATTCCAATGTTTCAGCCATTGTACCCTCTGGCTTTTTTTCAGGTAACTGTTGATCTAGGTAACCTTTAGTGAATTTCCCATGAGGCTATTGTCCCATAGAACAATAGCCTAGTGGATTAATGCTTTGGTTTGTGAATTTGGTGACATAGTAATTGTGAGTTCAATCCCTGGGCTGGGTAGTACAAACTTAATGGAAACAGAGTGACAATAACTGAGCAGTACTGAATAAGAACAAGATGAAATATTCCAAGATATAGATAGTAGAAGGAGAACAATCTACCTAACTAACTTAAATAAAGGGTTCAGTTCAAAACTCCCTGAAGGTTACCTGGACTGACAGACATCTGAAAAAGGCTGGAGGGTATGTACAGCAGTCAAAACATTGTCATAATAACAACAAAAGTGAGGATATTAGTCCAACTGTAGTCCTCATCACAGAAATTCAGATAAAATTTCTTGTTGTTACTCTATAGCAAGATTTGATAAACTAATTGATAGATCAGGAAGCAATCACCCCCCCCCCTCCCCACACCCACTATGATTAGTCATTTGGTCAGATTTTGGGAGGTGGATTGAGCGAAAATCATATAAGTTTCACAGGCCTTTTTACGTGTTTAAGCTTTTTATTTACTTGCTACAATATATTTCTTTTGGTTGTCTTTTGAAAAATGGTGCTAATTTTAACAAAATCTTTCAGGATTTATACAGAATTTATTAAAATCTATTGAACCCATTTTGTCAAAAATGACGGCAGTTGTTAGAAAATTTTAAATAGTGAGATGCAATCAAACAAAAGTCTTGAAACAATTTACTGAGATTCAATAAAGCGGAGATAAAGAATTCACGACAGAAACAAAGACCAATAAACTGTTTAATTAATCTCTTCCCTTTATATTTTTTAGAAATTCAATTCATTGATTACTCCTGGTATTATATAAATTGCTTTTTTCTCAATGAATTTTCATGTTAAAAAATTTTGTGTTTAATATAACTGAATTTAAAATATCTTCAGAAGGATAAAGCTTATTTCAAGACCAATTTAAAGCAAGACAATCATTTTATAGACAAAGGTATCTCAGTGCCTCACATAAAAGGCTTGAATAAATGAGATTGTAATCTAAGAAACATAGGAATAAAGGAACTGATTAATTAAATGGTTTATTTTGCTTGGAAACTAATTTTGTCTCAATGCAGATAAATATTTCATTTGTATAGATTATTAAAATAATTTAGCAAACTAATCACTCATAAATTTACTAAAGTTGATTTATCTCCCTTCCCACTATAAATGGGACAGGAAATATATAAATAAATACACATTAATAATTATTATATGGTTTGATGAATTTGTTATATGAAACATTATCATTTAAATTTTTATAGACCGATGATCTGAGAATTGTGACAGAAAAAAACAGAAAAAATATGAAAGAAATAAGAATCAGAAATTGATAATTTCTACAAATAAATTTGAGTTAAATATGTGATGCCAGTAAGTCTGTATTCTACTTGAAAGTACTCGGCAAACAGTTTGATTTTTAAGTGAAAGCTGATGTAATTTTACACTGACAACCCAATGAAAAATATAAAGTTAGAATTATGATGTATAAAATAAACTATTGTCTTATATTTAATTTATTTAATGTTCTTTTCTCTAATGGGAAAACTTTGAGAATGTTCTTTGATCTTGCCTTGATCCCACACATACAATTGACTACTGATCACTTCTTTTCTTTGCAGGCTTCAACCGACCATGGAGCAGTCGGTGTGTTTGGATGATGATGATGACATCATTTCAGACATTGTCAACACTGCTCACTTGAACATTGACCAGGATTCAGTCAGTGCAGCCATGATCCATTCCCCAACGACCGACACACTGGATTCTGTGATGCTGGAGCCATCAGACGGCAGTGAAACCCAGGATGGGGATCTTGAGCAAAGTGATCCACCAAGCCCAATCCCAGATGAATCTGAGTTCAGGGATCTGGAAGAAAAGGAAAGAGATGGAGGTGCAGAGGTGGAGAACGAAGAGAAAGATGCTGCAGCAACAGCGTTGGAATCGGAATCATCTAAAGCGGAAGAAGAGGACAAAATAATGGCAGCCGCAACAGAAATAACAGAGGCATCATTGCCGCCAACAACAGCGGAAATGGAGTCGGAAATTAAATCAATAGAAGCAACATCTTTGTCAGCCTCACCACAATCTTCACCAACAGAAGCTGTGCTGGAAGATGAGCCTTGTGAAGCGGTATCAGAAATGGAAGATGCTGTAATGGAACCAACAAAAGAAAGTTTGACAGAAGATAACATGGTAACCAACTGCACAAACATTACAATAACAACTACTACTGATGAACTATCATCTCTTATTGCTGAAACTTTTGAAGAGAGCTCACCGGAAGTGGTGGTAATATATTTTTTACTTTTACTTTACCTGTAATATTTCTTCTCTTTATTGCTTATATTGCTCCATTATTTTGTGAAGGAGTTTTGTTTATGTTTCCAAATTAAGTCAAAATTGCAAGCAGGATTCAGATTAGGTATAAATATAATAGTTTAACCATTTTACAAGTCAGATTAGACCAAAAATGGAGTATTGTTGTTATATCTGGGCTGGAGCTGTTTTGGCTCATTCTATTGCTCCAGAAAGTACCCGACTCTTTTTGCTATGCTATATCTTTACAAGGGTCAGATTAGACCAAAAATGGAGTATTGTTGCTATATCTGGGCTGGAGCTGTTTTGGCTCATTCTATTGCTCCAGAAAGTACCCGACTCTTTTTGCTATGCTATATCTTTACAAGGGTCAGATTAGACCAAAAATGGACGCTTGTTGCCACACATGGGCTAGAGCTGCTCAATGCTCACTTTCCAGCCTTAATAGTGTTTGAAATCGTTTACAATCTCTCTTTTTTACTTCTTTTTTTAACTAAATGTTCACACAATACAAGATAGCCACTCACAGTAGCAGCTTACTGAATGAGGTTGTATAGTTGTAAGAGAATTGATTGATTTTTTTTTCCATCTTTTCAACCTTTTGCAGTTTATCTAAAGCCAGAAAATATTTTTAGAGTGTAAGAATTTTTATGGAGATAATAATGATTTACTGATACAAGTCCTACTAATTAACCCATAGCTGGGGGGAGAAGAGGTGGATTCATACCTTTCCCAAGGGTATCTGTGCATATAACAAACCTGACTAGAACTTGGCTTTCCAATTTCCAATTCTGAACCTTTATCCTTTCCACCACCCACACATCCAAGCTTACAGCACCTGGTGTTCCCGAGCAGGCACCCATCTAGGTACTGACCAAGCTCAACATTGCTTAACTTTGGTGATTGTAGGTGAACTGGTGTTTCAGCATGATATGGCCATAAGGCTGAATGTAAGAAGAGGAAGCAAGTGCAAATTAGAAAGATATGTAAGGTGACTCTAGACTTGAAAAAGTTATCAGGGAAGCCTCCTCTTAGGAGTCTGTTCCATGGAAGAAGCTGTTTGTGTGTTTTTTACTGATGAAAAATTTTATTTTTTACTGAAGGGGATGAGGATGATTCAACCCTATGTACGTGATATGCCGGATCCTAGCTGTAAAGATCTGAACTGTTGCAACTAAGGAATGTAGCTTCTCTGAACATTTGCTAAAGACATAGCAGTAGCGTAGCAATAGGCATGCAACATTTTGCCCAGAGGGAAAAACTTAATTCTCCACCCTGCAGCTTCTTTGCCACAGATGCAATGGCATAAGCTTATTACTAAACTCTCACTGTTTCTATGGCAAATGTTCAGATGAGCTCTCCATTCTTTAGTTCTACCAATTCAGACTTTTACAAGTAGAACATACCATGCCATTTCCACAGAGTTGAATTAGCCTCATTTCCTCCATATTCCAAACATAGGGAGAAAGTTCTATTCAGTTTTTTCCCCCAAGAACTGCTACTTTGTGGAACAGACTCTTACATGAGTGCTTCTGTGAACACTACACTCTTAACCTCTTCAAGTCAAGAGTAAATTGTTGTTGTTCCTCATAATCTTCACTTCTTACTACTTTCTCTTTCATTCATATCACACGTCTCAGTCATCATAATCATTTTAACAGTAATCTTCTACCTCTCAAGCCTGGCTTTGGGTGAAATTTAGTATTAAACAAAAATGTTTTACTTATATCAACTGTAATATACAATGATCCCATTTTACAGTCCACTCCTTCTCAATGGCTAGCCTGTGTAGGCAACTGTTTTTCCCTGGTTAGAATGACTTGCAATGTTGATTTACATTTGGACTAATGTCCTCATCTTTGTTGTTGTTATCACTGTGCTAATTGCAACAAAAATGAGTGTGTTAGTTTTAATGTAAATAATGATAACTCCTTACTCAGAAATTCTGACAGAAGTTGGTTTACTTTTTGTGAATAACCACTTTCAAAGCAGGTTGTCTTTCATGATATAAACCCACATCTTTACCTCCATCAAAAAGATATTGTACACTGGCTTCTATGAAGAGGCGTTGAAAAGTGCTTGGTCTGACTCACCTTCCAAAATCTGATTAAACATCAGAATTCTGGATTGAAAGACTTCTTGGTTGGGCTGAGAACTTTTCAGCTGCCAAATTGTGAAACTGTACAATAAAGCAAAATGTTGCACCATTTCACACAATCCATGCATAGCTAAGTAAGGGTTGCATTATGCACAAAAAATAGGAGTAGATAGGTTTGCCTATCATCAGGTTTACACTCCTCCCCAGTCTTTTGAACAGGAGTAGAGTTTTACCCTTTCTTTCCTGTTTAGGATTTGGTTTTCTGGTTCCTTCTAAAGTCTACTTCAACTCTGTACTTCTGATGTCTCTGCTTAAACTCTGTTATTTTATTTACTATTTATTTTTTTATTTTCATTTTTTTCCTCAATAGGACTAGATAGGTTTGCCTATTGTCCAGTTCAAAACCCCTACCCAGTCTTTTGAACAGGAATCGATGCTTGTCCCTTGTTTAGGATTGCATTTCCTGTTACTTCTAAAGTCTTCTCATTCTCTTTCATTCCCAGTAATCTCTTGCATCATAGTGGCTTTATTGCCTTGCTTGGGGTGAAATGATTAAAAAAGAAGAATGCATTTATGCTTTTTAGATAGAAAACTAAGAGAGGACATTGTACATAAATAAGTATAGAACATAATTTTTGTTTTTATTAACAACTTAGGATCTTGACCGCAATTCAGATTGTTATGCAAGAATTAGCACTCAAGTTGTTTAAATGGTTGCTTAAATTATTTATGCTTAATAGATAAGACATTTAAATTTATTTTTAATACTAAAATTTACCCAATACAAGGCTCAAGAGCCACTTATAGTAGAGGGTTACTGAATGAAGTGTGTGATATAAATACAAAAGGAAGTGAAAATAAAGTGGATAGATAGTGATTGACCCTTGATTTGAAAAGGTTGTAGTGTTCAAGGAAGCATCCATAGAGTTTGTTCCACAAAGTAGTAGCAGCAGTTCTTTGAAAAAAGTTGAGTGAAACTTCCTTCTTACAAATGGAATATAGAAAGTATCTAGTACAATTGGTAGAATATGTGAATATAGTATAAAATAATGTATTTTGTAACTTTTATTTATATCATTTACCTGCAAACTACAGGGTGTGATGGATATATTGTCTGAATGGTGTAAAAATAAAAATAACACTGACAGCTCATTTTAACAGATATATTTACCAAAATTACACAAAAATATATTTAAATACTAGAGTAAATTTATTCAATAAAAACACCATTGGCTTCAACCACGGCCTCCAGATGACTTTGGAATCTTCTGCAACTCTTCTGGATGGTCTCCTTGCTTAAGTTGGTGAATGCTGCCATAATCCATGCCTTCAGTTCATCTTTGGTGTTACAAGGAGTTTTGTCGGTCTCTCACTCAAATACGCCCCACATATAATAATCAAGGGGGTTGCAGTCTGGGGAGTTAGGTGACCAGATGTAAGGGGTGATGTGGTCGCAGAAATTGTTTGACAGCCATGACTTGATTCTCCTGCTTGTGTGGCATGATGGAGAGTCCTGTTGCAAGACATAGGGTCTTCCAGCAGCCACCCCCTCTTGACCCAGGGCAGCACTCAAGGCACTTGATGTCGGCCTCTGTGTTGAATCTGAGGTCCTGTAGGAAGATTAATGGAGGTATAACATCGCCATCACTATTGATCACTTTGAACACCATGATGTTGACTGGATATTTGGTTTTCATCACTCTCAGTATACATTTGGGGAGACAGCAAGTCAACGTTTGTTCTGTGTGTTCACCATCTTATCCTGGCAGAAATATTTCACGTCTGAGAAAAACTAAAGCATGTTCGGTTGGAGGAGATGCTTGAGTTGGTTCAAGATCTTTATAGTACAGTCTTTCCTCTTGTTCTTCATGGCTTGGGATAAAAATTGGCCCCTTCTCATCTTGTATGAGAAATACCAAATATCTTCATGCACTACCTGCCTGATAAGAAATCCTTGGCTATGGACCTGATTGACTTGGAGAGATTGTTTTCAATCATCTCACCAACATATTTGAGAGTTCACCATTTACATTATTCAGACTATTGTCCTCATCTTTGTTGCCATATTTATCACAACAATTCGGCTGGTGTATGCTCCGGACTTCTTCAGGTGGAATGCCGAACTGAACCCTTTATTTTGCTCGTTGGAGTAGACTATTCTAATGCCATGTCTAATGGATGTCAGTTATCAGTTATCTCCTGTTAATTCTCCTCTCCAAGTTCTCCACTGCCTTAACCAGGTATTGAACTCACAAATCTTTGGGTCCTGTCACTAGATCTAACCAATGCCTTTATCCACCATGCCATGTGTCCTTAAGCACATCTGTGTATGAATTTCTGGGTCTTATAAACTTAATGTCTTCAGCAATCATTTTTACCAGAGCTCATATTGCAATTTTCGTTGTTATTATTGCTTTTCTCTGGCACTCCTTATTACTGGTTCCCATATTGTATTCATTTCTATGCTTGGTTGGCTCGGGAGATTTTTGTGGCCTAACATATGTGCTGATTCCTTAAGTATACAAATTTTCCAATGATGTTCTTTGTCTATGATTTCAACCTGATCTCACAGAGGCTGGTGAGCTCTCTTTTCTCTCCATATGTGGTCAGCCATGCCGGATTTCTTCACTTCCCCTCGTGTTACAGCTTTCCGGTGTTCTTGAAGCCTTACCTTAAGGGGGCGGCCTGTCTCCCTTTTATATTTCTTTCTGCAGCTGCACAGGATGGCGTACACACAGTCTTTAATCATGTTTTCCACTATGGGGGGAGGTCTTACTCGGGAGAGGTATCTGTGAATGTCATCCAGCTTTTGAAGGTTGTCCTGATGTCATATGAACTGCAGATCTTTTGTATTTTCTTAGATAAGTTATCAGTTATCTCCTGTTAATTCCTCTCTCAAGTTCTCCATTAACAGGAGATAACTGATAACTGACATCCATTAGACATGGTACGTGGAACTAGAACAGTCTACCCCAGCGAGCGAAATAAAGGGTTCAGTTTGACCTTTCAACCACCTGAAGAAGGCCAGAGCGTACATTGTTGTGATAAATATGGCAACAAAGATGAGGACAATAGTCCAAATAATGTAAATAGTGTACATAATACCTCATCTCAAAAACATAGAGAGATACCAAATTTGGGAGTTCTTATCAGAACGATCAGAGTGAGTTTTGAAAGCCGCCATACCTTCATAATCACCATTAGACTCATCCAACTCTTTCTGAATCCTCTTCACTGTCCTTGGATTGATACCCAAACAATCTGAAATGTTTGTATTGGAGGTTCCAGCACAGATGCTAAGCAGTACAGCATGCCATTTCAAAATTTCTGGTGGAGTGAATTGTGTCATAGTGCTCTTTTTTTTACAAATGATGCCCAACTGACCCTACTATACTGTGCAGTTGGCAAAAACATGCATACACATAATTAAAAATATAAAATGGTGACAATTTACCCATCGCAACCTGTATTGTCCTCATCTTTGTTGTTGTTAGCACAATGTTTCAGCTGTTGTGTCCTCTGGCCTTCGTCAGGTGGTTGTTGATCCAGGTAATATTCACAGAATTTCAAACTGAACCCTTTATTTAATCAACAAAGGTAGATTGTTCTCATTCAGCTGTCCATGTCTTGGAATATCTCGAATAGTTCTTATTTAGTACTGCTCAATTATTGCTTGTCCCATTTCTACTGAGTTCAAGTACACTACCCAGACCAAGGATTGAACTCATAACTCTTTGTTTAATTTTATGTTTTTGTTTTTTATTTAATCATTTCACTCTAAGCAAAGTAATTAAGCCACTAAGATGAAAGAGTTACTGAGTGTGAGAGAATATGAGAAAGAGAAGGAGAGAGAACAATAAAAGAGTAGGATTTAAGATGACAGAAGATAATGATTGACGGTATTTAAATTTTTGAAGATCAAAGTAATCTGGATAAGAGTTCCACAGACGAGAGAAGAAACTGTTAGCACAGAATTCATGGTTACATTCAGGCATTTCAAGTGTAAAATGACGAGACCTTGCCGCCAATTTAGTTGTAAACTTATTCATAAATTCTAAGTACCAAAAAGGAAAAGCTCATCCAAACAATTACCATGAAATTATTTATAGAAAAGGCACATGGGGAGCTATGTTAGAGCAGTAGGGGCGTTACTGAAGCCAAGATGCCAGATCAGGACCAATAACATTGCAAATTTTTCTTTGTATTTTATCAAAAATCTCTAAATACATAGCAGAAGAACCACATCAGCAATATTCAATGCATGGATGAATGGTAGACTTATAAATGTGTAAGATATATTCTTTGGATTTTATCAAGAATCTCTAAATATATAGTAGAAGCAGCAGATCAGATGTGGCAGCAATATTCAATGCATGGATGAATGGTAGACTTATAAATGTGAAAGATAGATTCTTCTTTGGATTTTATCAAGAATCTCTAAATATATAGTAGAAGCAGCAGATCAGATGTGGCAGCAATATTCAATGCATGGATGAATGGTAGACTTATAAATGTGAAAGATAGATTCTTCTTTGGATTTTATCAAGAATCTCTAAATATATAGTAGAAGCAGCAGATCAGATGTGGCAGCAATATTCAATGCATGGATGAATGGTAGACTTATAAATGTGAAAGATAGATTCTTCTTTTGATTTTATCAAGAATCTCTAAATATATAGCAGAAGCAGCAGATTAGATGTGGCAGCAATATTCAATGCATGGATGAATGGTAGACTTATAAATGTGAAAGATAGATTCTTCTTTTGATTTTATCAAGAATCTCTAAATATATAGTAGAAGCAGCAGATCAGATGTGGCAGCAATATTCAATGCATGGATGAATGGTAGACTTATAAATGTCTAAGATAGATTCTTCTTTGGATTTTATCAAGAATCTGTAAATATATAGTAGAAGCAGCAGATCAGATGTGGCAGCAATATTCAATGCATGGATGAATGGTAGACTTATAAATGTCTAAGATAGACTCTTCTTTGGATTTTATCAAGAATCTCTAAATATATAGTAGAAGCAGCAGATCAGATGTGGCAGCAATATTCAATGCATGGATGAATGGTAGACTTATAAATGTGAAAGATAGATTCTTCTTTGGATTTTATCAAGAATCTCTAAATATATAGTAGAAGCAGCAGATCAGATGTGGCAGCAATATTCAATGCATGGATGAATGGTAGACTTATAAATGTGAAAGATAGACTCTTCTTTGGATTTTATCAAGAATCTCTAAATATATAGTAGAAGCAGCAGATCAGATGTGGCAGCAATATTCAATGCATGGATGAATGGTAGACTTATAAATGTGAAAGATAGACTCTTCTTTGGATTTTATCAAGAATCTCTAAATATATAGTAGAAGCAGCAGATCAGATGTGGCAGCAATATTCAATGCATGGATGAATGGTAGACTTATAAATGTGAAAGATAGATTCTTCTTTGGATTTTATCAAGAATCTCTAAATATATAGTAGAAGCAGCAGATCAGATGTGGCAGCAATATTCAATGCATGGATGAATGGTAGACTTATAAATGTGAAAGATAGACTCTTCTTTGGATTTTATCAAGAATCTCTAAATATATAGTAGAAGCAGCAGATCAGATGTGGCAGCAATATTCAATGCATGGATGAATGGTATACTTATAAATGTGAAAGATAGACTCTTCTTTGGATTTTATCAAGAATCTCTAAATATATAGTAGAAGCAGCAGATCAGATGTGGCAGCAATATTCAATGCATGGATGAATGGTAGACTTATAAATGTGAAAGATAGATTCTTCTTTGGATTTTATCAAGAATCTCTAAATATATAGTAGAAGCAGCAGATCAGATGTGGCAGCAATATTCAATGCATGGATGAATGGTAGACTTATAAATAGTTAAGATGGAGTCTGTCATGAAAAATTGTTTAGCACAATACAGTGAACAAACTTTCCTGGTAGCAGACTTAACAAGTCATTTAATATAATCTTTCCTCTTCATGTCAGCAGAAAATGTTTGCCTGAGAAATAGCAAGGAATCACTCTCTTGGAAGTTAGCATCAGCCATACTGATGGAAGTCAAAAAAGGTTCTCTGAGGTGATTAAAAGCGAGCGGTTTTATTTTGGAGGTGTTAAAATTAACAAGACATTTCTTGCTCCAGTTAACAACAGATTGTTTGTCATTTTTGAGCTTAACTGCTAATTTGACCTTATTGAATCAATCAGACTTACCATTAAGACAGTGTAGGATCAAAATATGATATTCACCCTTGCAAGGAAGTTTCCAACTGTAACTAGTTGCTTAAGCTATGCTAATGCCAGTGTGGAGTTGCTTTAGTCAAATTTGTGTATAGTGGATTATAAACGAGTTGCTTATAATCTTTAGATGTCTAAAAGAATCAGCGCATATGCTAGGCCATATGGATCTCCTTAGTAGACCTAGCATAAAAATAAATACTATATAGGAGCCACAGATAAAGAAAGGAAGACAAATGACATCAAGGCTTCAATTGCAGCAGCAGTAGTCAAAACATGAGAGCCAGCAGTTGCAGCATGATCAGTAGCCAGGTTTGTGAATTTGGTGACATAGTGATTGTGAGTTCAATCCCTGGGTCAGGCAGTGTACTTGCATTCAGTGGAAACAGGCAAGCAATAACTGAACAGTACTAAATGAAATAACTAGACAATATCTCTAGACATGAACAGTGGAATGAAAATAGTCTACCCCCTATAGATTAAATAAAGGGTTCAGTTCAGAATTCCCTGTCAGTTACCCAGACTGATATGCACAAAAGGCACAATGGACAAAACATTGTGAGCGCAACAACAAAGATGAGGATAATACTCTGAATATAAATAGTGTAAGCAGAAGAATAGTTTGGAAAAATTACTTTTTTTTAATATAAATCTGACTAAAGTGGCTTCTTATTCAGATGTAGACAATTCATTGTTATGAAGTTGTGTGTAATGCATTTTATTATAAATCCTTATCAATGTACCAATATAAGAAATTGTGATATACTTTTATAATTAATCCATTAGAATGTGTTTTGATGATAATCTTATAGATTTGTGGTGCAATTCAGTATTAAATGAAAAATAACTATTAACAAAAAATTAGATAAATATCATTTTCACCAATTCAAAGATTCCCAATATTAATGTCATTTAAACAATTCTTTCCTACCTTGCGGTTCAATGAAGACCTGTGATGACCAGCAAGCCACAGTCCCTTGCCCTACAGACGAGATGGCCAAGGAGGATGAGGTTAATGACAACAAACCTTCAATCAGCAGTTATTTTACATCATCTAGTATGGGAGAATGTCAAGCAAATGATTTCTTTGACAATCTTGTGGTAGACATGGAACCAGCTGCCGAAGAACAAAACACAGAAAATTCTGAAGAGGTATTTCAGATACACAGCACGGATATGCCGCCCACTTCCCCTAGAAACTTGTCACAGGTTGGTAGATGTGTAGAAAAATGTTTTTTTTTTTTTTCATTCATTTATTTTTTCATATGGGGTTCAAATTTTCAATGACTGGACAAGCTGTTTCTATTACCTCCCAAGTATCTCCACAGATAGTTACATCTTTGGCAATCATAGACATTGAGAGATATCTGATAAATAATTATTTGGACTACTAGTTAAATTTCATAATTTTGATGCCTTATATATTCACAAGATACCATCAAGGCTCTCCACAACTTCCTATCCTTTGTAGCTTTTAACAATGTTTGTCTTTTTACTATTCCTCCCCCTCCTTATAAAGACTGTTTTTATGTTTATTCGATACAAGGCCCAAGAGTCACTCGAGGTAGAGGTTTACTGAAAGACTGTGTTTTGTGAGTGGAAAGAGTAAGAGTCACAGTTTTAGAGGATATGTAGGAAAGATAACAATTATCCCTAGACTTGAACAGGTTAAGATTGTAGTGGTTGGGGAGGCATCCTCATGGGAGTCAATTCCACAAGGTAGCGGTTCATGGGTAGAAGCTGTCTGACTGGAACTTACTTCTCACTGATGGAATATGAATAGAGTGAGGGTGGTTCCCATAGTGTACATGGCATGGCAGATCCTAGCTGTGAAGGTGGAACTAAGCAATGTAGCTTGTCTGAACATTTTACATGGAAATAGCAATAAAGTAGTGAGAGACTTGCAACCTTTTCATCTGTGGGAAAGAGATTGTAGGGGGAAAAATAATTAATCACCCACATGGCCGTGTAGACGTTTTTGCACTCTATGTAGACTGGAAAGTGAAGACTAAGCAGCTCCAGCCTATATATTACATCAATACTCCATTTTTTACCTGATCTGACTCTTGTAAAGGTAGTGGATAGCAGGAGGAGTTAGGTACTTGCTGGTGCATTACAGGGAACCAAGCATTTCTCCAGTATATTTAACAATGGATCATATATCTGTGTTCAGGTCTGAGGGGGTGAGCGTAAGTGATAATAGGTGTTCAAGGTAAAGGGGCTACTTGAAAGAACACCTGTTTATTGTGATAGACAAAAATCACTGCCTGCTGGTGATGATGATGGACCATTACTAGTTTAGTTTTTAAGGTATTGAGTGTGACCAGCCATTTTTTAACCACTTTGAGCTATTTGAGGTAGATCAGAGGAGAGATCAGCTGCCAGGTTTAGGTCATCTAGGATTTTGGAAGTGCACCTATATACTATTCTATTATCTGCTTAGATATTCACAAAGAATTGGAATATACTCTCAGACAGATCACTAATGTAAAGCAGAACGTGAGTTGGACTGAGAAGTGAGCCTTCGGAAATGCCTGCATTGATTTCCTGGGCCTTGGAGGACTGGCTGTTAAAGAGTTTAATCTCCATGTTGTATTTATGTCCATCTTTTATGCTATATTTTAATGTAAGTTTTACTTGTTTTTCAAAAGATCGATCAAAAAGTTCATTGTTTGGTCTTTTTATTAGTCTCTAGAATCAGTTTTTTTTTCTGTTTAGCTTTAAGCAGCTTCTAATTTGTATAAAGGAGTATTTCTCCAGGTTAAAAAAATGATAAATGGCAAGGTGATCTATTTTGTTACTAGAATCAGAAAGTTTATTAGCCAAGACCTCACTTGGCCTCATGAAATGTTGACAAAACTTGAAAATGGCACATGACATTTTCTCATCTCTTTTATTTGTTTTAACTTCCAGCTATTATTTTTTTTTTTTTTAGATTTAACAATTATGTTTTAGCTGTTTATGTAAAATACTTGATGATGTTGTTTTTAATCAACATAGGAATACTTACAGACTGCTGATTAGCTGTAACAAGGCAAAAGTTATCAATTGGTGGGAAGGATCAGCCTTTATTGACAAACCACTAACATCTGCTTCTGACATTGTGGGCCAGCATAATAGGAGACATTACTTTCAAAACAACCCTCATGTCTTTTCCAATTATTATTGCTGTATGCTGCCCTTTTTCAGAGTTTTTTTATTTTTTCACATCCCAGTTTTGAAAATGAAGCAGTCTGTCATCGTCATAACAAAGACACTAGCAGAAAAATAAAAAAACAATATTTGATATATTGAAGACAAAAATACATAATTGGAAAAAAACATACATTAAGAAAATACTTCTACTGAAGGATTTTTAAAATGATCCCAGTTTTAAGTAGCAATTAATGCAGTTGAAAAATACCTTTGACATATAAAAAGTAAACTTTGGCACAACCAGAAAATCAATTGGTTTATATATTCTTTGAATTTAAAAGTTTTGCAAGCAACTGCTTGTTTATTTATCAATTGAAATAAATTCTTTAAGGCACAAATGAAATGGATTGAGTTCCATAGTAAAATAAATTAAAACACCCTTACAATACCTATCCCCAACCATCCACATCCTCACGAATCTCTGAAAAATTATTTCAAGGGACATAACTCTCTACTCCTTTTACTAGGCTTAGTTTGGCATCCATTAAGGATTAAACTCACTATTTAGAAATAATAGTCATCTAGATAACTCACTAATCATGACCACACCTTGTGGTATCAAATCTTTACTCTGTTTTAAGCACATGATACAAGCTAAAGAATGTAGAATATGGCTGACTAAGTGAAGCTTCTACTGGATGTGTGAGTGGTGTAATAGTTATAGGCATGGAAAGTGGAAGTGGCAAGCTGATTTCAAATTCCAGCTGCATCTGTTGCATTCACTTTCGCACAAATGCTTTTGTAGAAAGCCTGAATCCATTTGATCCCCACAGCTATGGGTTAATTATCAGCTGACCTCTAACCTTCAGTGATAGCCAGTTTAAGAGAAGGATTATTCTGAATTCAAAACTGGAGAAATTAACCAGATGACCATTCCTATTGTCTTTCCTAAGACATCATGGCAGTTCACAGAATCTGTGAAGGGTTTTGATTGCCTCAGTCCTGAAGGGACACAGCATTTTCTTTTCTTTTTTTAAATTACTTCTCTACTTTTGAAAAGTATTAATGCTACACAATCTTCTTAGATTCCCCCCTCTCCATAGTCAATGCCGCTAAAATATAATACAGTGTTTGAACAAACAATAAAACCTGTTTTCAACCATACCTGATGTACAATAAAACTCTTCTCTAACAAACAATAAAATTATTTTTCAACCATTTCTGAAGAACAATAAATCATACTGTCATCCATATTTCACGAACTATAACATATGTTTACAACAAAATCAATTTGGCTCTAAATGACCAACAACAGGTTGAGAGGCCATTAAACAAAATCAATCAATCAAAACTCCCAATAAAATTAAATTTCAGCATTAAATGACCCATAAGGATTTGATATGCCATTAAACAAACAGGGTTTGAACAAAATTATTGGGTTTTAAAAAAAAAACATTAGAAATTGTATTTACTTACTAATATATGTTTTTGTCAAAATTAACATCTATGGCTGTTAAATTGATATCTTTGTTTTCTGGAAATTATAGGGGGTTGAAAGAAGTGGCTCATTCCTGTTATTTAAAATTCCACTCAGTTCTGTTTTTTATTGACTTTTTTTGTTTTTTTCTTTTTATTTGGCAGATGTCAGCTTTTTTCTTTTTGTTTGTTTTTTTTTTTTTTTTTTCATATTTAAAACAAAAGCCAATTTCCTTGTGCATTCTTAAAATGCTTTCTTTTGGATAAATGTTTATTATTTCCTTTTTGCATGTTGAGAGATTTTTTTTTTTTTTAAGAAAGCAGTTTTAAAGAAAAAATAGTCAAAAAAGAAGGGTATCAAAAAATATATGTTAGAGTAAAGTGGTAATACTGAAATATGACAAAGATTAAAACAACTAAACCAGTTTATTGGTCCTCTGTCTCATCAGTGCAAAATTTGAGAACTGAAAAAAAAAATTTTGTCCTCAAATTTTTATCTGATAAGAGAGAAACCAATAAATTGAATTAGCTGTTTTTAATTGTTATATTTTGGTATTACCATGTTATGGTAATATATATTTTTGTTACTCCCTTCTTTTTAATACACATTGATTGTTTTTGTTATGAATTGTTTTTTAATATGTCTGCTTTTATTGCTTGAATAAAAATTGCTATATTTATATAGGAAGAATGTTCAATATCAGAGAGAGAGAGAGAGAGAGAGAGAGAGAGAGAGCATTTGTTGATATAGACAGTGTGGACATAGAAATCAACACTGCATGGTGACTGTCAATTTCACTCTTCAATGCAATCTTGTTGGAGATCACTTTAAAGCATGAAACTGGAAGTCACCATGCAGTGTTGATTCCTATGCCCATTCTGTCTATATAGCCTCCATAGTTTTTTATTTGAGTTTGTCTTGGCTTGCAATTACCAAAAGATATTATCAATCTAGCCGACTTTCCAAAAAGATTATCAAGAGTACTGAGAGAAACGCACATTCTTTTAGTGCGTCTTGGTGTGTGTGTGTGTCTACACACATACACCAATACATATTCTTTCATATACAGATTGATAATCTTAAAATCAGGTTTCAACCAAAGTTTGTTTATATGTTTTCTCAATTGGCTGAATTAAAATTTTCAGAAGGGAAAATGTAAGAATAATAAATTTGTTACAATGTAAATCTATGTGATAATATATAAAATTATATATATCAGAATAATGTTAGGCAATTAAATGACAAAGTGAGAAAAATATGTGTAACACATTTTGTCTGATGAAGTCCTTTTAGAGAACAAAACACATTGCACAGAATTTTTCCACTTTGTCATTCTAATTGCCTAACAATGTAAACCTATGAAAGATTAAGAAGTAATAAGTGTTTATAAAATAAATATTTTATATTCCAGAAGAAAAAGAAAAATGCAAATGAAATAAAAAGTTAAATGAAATACATTTTCTTTTCTTAAAGTTAAATAATAGTGACTTAAAATTAACTGATTCATACGTTTTGGCAACAGAGTTTAGTTGGGAATTTCATCTTGGCTTCTCAACAATTCAATTCAGGATCTCAGTTAATAACAATTTATTTTTAAGAAAAAACATTAACGCTTTAACATTGACATAAAAAAACATTAATATATAGATATCGATATAAAAATCTATTTTAAAATAGGTTTTTATATCTATATCTATATATATGTATAAACATAAAAATGTCTTAAAATAATTGTTGTACTTTGTCCATTTCATAATATGTGATGTCATTTGTTTACATTTGAAGTTTAAAAACAGTAAAATCAACCTTGCTAATCGAACGACGGTTCCGTATAGGATACAGGTTCGATTCCTGTCAGAGAACGAATATTTTCTATGAAAATTTCTTGGACATTCAGGCCAGTAAATATTATTAATACTGTTTATTATAAAACAGAGCATTTACTTAAATATTTGTATCTATAAAAAAGAATGTATAAACGTAAAAATGTCTTAAAATATATATATATATATATTTTAAGACATATATTGGAGTGTCAATTTAAAATCCCAGTTAAATTCCTTTCATCAACTTATGCACAAATACTTTTGGGAAAGGTATGAATCTTTTCTTCCTCCCAGCTATGGGTAAATAACAGGACAGTCTAGGCCCTATGGCTTTGGTTGGCAGCCAGTCTAGGAGAAAGACCTCTAAATTCAAAACCTGAGGTGGGCTATTTAGAGACTTTGTATATCAGTTCTCTGTATTTGATTCTTCCAAAAAGAGTGATTGGTTCTGCACAAGGCTTCACTGTTATAATCAAATCGTATGTGTGGAGAGCCTGGCTGTTCAGTTCTAAGAACTGAGTGAATAATAGTCTTCACCCCTCTTTACAATTTATGGTGGAGAATAATAATTTGTTACCGTTCCTGGACATGCTGGTTGAGAGAACTGCTACTTCCCTCACCAGCGTATATAGGAAGCCCGCTTTTACTGGGTTGTATCTCAGTTGGGACTCTTGCTCCTAAGTCTAAGAAAATTAACCTTGTCAAAACACTTACTCATTGTGCATTGATGATATGTTCGGAGTGCAAACTTGATGCCAAACTTAGGGAAATTACCAGCCAAATTAACGGCTATCCTGAAAGTGTCATCAAAACAAACAATTGACTTCAAATTTCTAAGTTTAATGAAATTAAAACATTTGGTCCACCTAAGTGTCCTTTCTACATGAGATTACCCTGGGTTGGCTATTTTAGTCAATCTTGCACTGATAAGATCTCCTTAACTGTCATGCACTGATTCAATTCTGTAGTAGTATGGAACATCTTTTCTACGAGGAGTGCTTTCCCATCTCTCCATAAGGATGTCTTGTCCATCAATAAACAAATTTCTATTATTTATCATTTTAAGTGTCGGTGTGAGGCCAACTATATGGGTAAAACTATCCAGCAGCTGGAAGTCCGGATGGTGCAGGATATACCTTGGCCTTATAGACATACTCCTATTAGCATTTGGGAACTCACAGACGCACGAGTCTGCTATTAGGGAGCATTTATTGAGTTTTGTCACTAGTGGGTCCAATTATTCAGTGGATTTCTTCTCTGTACTGTACAGGGCTCAGACAAAACATCATCTTAACATCTTAATTCCAATGATTTTTCTTCTGACAAAGCATCGGATTTCTATTTTTAATCAAGACGATACTTTTGTATTTGACTTTTTGATTATTAGAATGTTCCCTGTTTTAAGAATAATAGATGGTGTGACACTAAAAATCTGTTCATATATATATATATATATATATATATATATATATTGTAATGAGAAATAATTTTGGATTAAAAAAATCCTTCTATAATTTAGTTTTTTTTATCAGTAGTAGAAAGTTGCAACAAGAGATGCAAATTTCTTCAAAAGGGTAATTGAGTCTTCCTTGGTGAGCTGTAAAGATTTTTCTAGCCTAATGATGTGACATATCTGGTTAAAATGTGATTTCCCAGAAAAAGGGAATACAGGTTCAATTCTTGCCAAGAGATTCATTTTCTGTAATGAGACTCCAGTAGCCATTAATTTCACTGTTTGTAACATAAAATATAGATTCCTACTCGATCACATGTAATAAGTAAAATAACATTTGCATTTATTATATAGATAAAGATGTTGAAAGTTAGAGTTGTGTCCCTTTAATTGAAAAAGTTCGACACAGACATTTTTGCAGTTATTATATAGATAAAAGAGAAGTCATATATGCACAAACATATACACACACAAACATTATAATACAGACACACACACACTATAATACACAGACTCTCACACACAGTTTTGAGTCTGTGATTCTCTAATATATATTTCACTAAAAATGACTGACAAGCTATATCTGTTAATTTTTCCTTGTTTTTCTTGTGTGCAAACAAAAGATGTTTGAAAACTTTTTCTTTTACAATTAGTATGTTGAATATTGAAGTTGGTAAATTTTCATGCTGGTTTAAATATGTCCTTATAGAGCTGTGGTCTAAGAGATCAACAATCTTGTTAACTTGATAACACAAATATAATACATGCTTTTAACTGTAAAAAGTGTTAAAAAACTAACAGAATCCTTCACCATAAAAACAATCCTTAATAACATCAACAATGAACATGGCTATAATGTAATGGCTTTATTCGGGGAATTAAGAAACATGTCTCCCTTTCAGCAACTTATTCACCATTTGCAATAGCACAACTAAAATCCTTGAAAGTGCCTAATAGATTAACCCAAAACAGTTGGAAAAAACAATCATTTGGACAATTTCTACAAATACTAAATCCAAAAAGAAATCTCTTGTTCAATCACAAGAAAAGACAATGAAGAAACTTAACAGAAATACCTTGTCTGTCATTTTTAATAAAACATCTATAATATACTATCTCTCTCTCTCTCACACACACACACACATATTGAGAGAAAAAACATTGTGTTGCTTTCTTGAAAAAAATAGTTAAACTCTCAACTTGTTTACAATGCTTGTTATAAAATATTCCTGATTTTTTACTTTGATCATCTTCAGAACCCACTCTAAACTTTGTACCATAATTCTTTTATCAGTTTTATCCTATTGTAGTGTAATAAGATAACTAATTTGAATATTCAGCTTTAAAAATCAAATTTGTAAAAATAACTGTTTTAATATTCTTTTCCAATCTGGTCATTATTTTGATTATTTTTTAAAAATGGGGGTTGTTTTGATGATGTCATTTCTAGTTAAATTTGATGTATATATTTTGTTTTATAATAAAATTCATTATTCAAATTATGATGTGTGGGTGATGTAATGGTTATCACCTTGGGAAGAGAAATTGGTATGCTGAGTTACATTAGTTTTTGCAAAAATACCCTTGGGAAAGGTATCTCTTCTTCCAGTTATGGGTTAAATGGTAGGGCAGAGTCGGCTCATTAGCCTTGGGTGGTAACACAATTTTAAAAAAAGACAACTGGCAAGACTCATACTATTCATCTATAAAAAAAAAGAGTTCACAATTAATTGTGATGTGGGAGTCATTGACTCTTATGATCTAAGCTGAGGTCAATTGACTGAGTTATTTAAATAAAACCAGTTTCTACCCCAAAAGTGGGAATGATCTTAACATTTTGATCACAATTTTGGAGTAGATTGAAGAATCAATGTTGACCTTTTTATTACTATATTCTTAAGATCTAATATATTAATTATGACATTATAACATTAATTCTAACATGTTGTAGTTAACACTTTTGTTATTTCTATTCATGGCATATGAAAATTCTTCAAAGGAATCGTATTGTGCAGTAGAACAAAGGAAAGGGACTTGATCCAGGCAACCCCAGGTATCATTGCTGTGATGGGGTACTGCAAAGTTCTTGACCTGATGAAGAAGAGATTCCAAAATTAATTCTGTTTGGTTATTTAGTCAGATTTTTAAAAGTGGATAATCCTAAGAAATGTTCAGCACCCCCTCACAGTTGTAAGTAAAATTTAGAGAAACATATTTGTGATAATTGACAATTTGTCTAATGAAATAAGCAAAGTATCCAGAGTTCAAGGAATTGATTGTAAAAAAAAATATATGGAAATGGTTTCAAGAAAAAGGCCGAAGATAATTAAAAAAAAGTTGAGGTTAACCCTGAAAAATGGAAAAAATATTAAGACAAGGACAAATTTAAAAATAAAAAAATAGGTTGACATTGATGGATTACACCACCTTGTTTACTAAAGGACCTTTATTAATGCCTGCTAGGTGGAGTTGTATAAAAGGAAAGGGTACAAACTGTTTCTTTTTTTTTCTTTCTCTTTACACAGCCACAGGATGCTAAAATGGCAAGACATGTCTTGTTTCACTTCCAGGATGGTTTCTTAGTCCCAATCAAATCATGTCGACGTTACCATTTGTAATAACATTTGATTGAAAATACTCCTCCTGAACATTACTTCATTCACAAAACAAGAATATAAAGCGTTTACCATCTTAATACACCATCTCAAAATAGTAATACAGGCAAAATTAGAACAAGATTGTAACAACATTAGGTTACTAGTTCATTGCAGAAGTCACCAGTTGTCTCAGTTATTGAACTGGGATATTTTCTTCTGTGGGAATGAGATATATATTTGTGATATGATGTAATGGGATATCATCATCGCATGAGTTTCTTTCTTTTTCTTGGACTTAGAAATGAACATTATTGAATTAAGAAAGAAATTATACAGCTATGTTCAAATTACATCAGAATCTAGGCTTACAGCCAAATCACATTGAAACATCAGTTCCTGTATGATCACCAGTGTTATGAAATGTTGAGCCTGGTGAGTACCTAGATGAGTGACTATTTGGGAATACCAGGTGCTGTAGGTAGTCTAATGGATAATGGCTCAGGATTATTAATCGGGACCTAAGTTCCAATTCCAGTTGGGTTCGTTATATTCACTTGTGTGCAAATGTATAAATCTACCTCTTCACCCCTCCCAGCTATGGGTTAATTAGTAAGACTTGTAGCACTAAATCATCATTATCTTCAAGAAATAAATTCTTACAATCTAAAAATATTTTCTTGCTTTAAATAACCTGCAAATGGTTGATAAACTGTAGAAAACAAATCAGACAATCAGAATCAACTTGTTTATAGCAGCATTCACAGTTTGTTGAAAAGGGATATTTTCTTGTGCTGGAAGGAGATATATATATATTTATGTGATAGGTTGTAGTAGAGATATTATTATGGTTGCATGAGAGTTATTTTTAATTTATTTTTTTTAAGGAGATAATGTAATTTATAGTATGGGACATGTGGTTCACCTGACAACTAAGAAGCCGAGGGGAAACAAGACATGGCAGGTATATTTACCTGGCCTCTCCACCAAGGCTGGATGTGACACAAGGTCGTTTTAATGTGGGGAGCATCATATGCATATTTATGTATATGGGCCAAGGATAAAAATTGATTTTTGCCCAGCCCCCATGAGCACTGTCACTCTGGCATTGGTGTTACACTGACCCAACCTCTTTAGTGTTGCTGAGGAAGGTGCTGCCGCAAGGTTGGAATCCCTGGGGCTGAACAACTTCTCTCATCTCCAACGAGGAGAATCATAGCTTCACTTGAAGCACAGGGAGTGTTAACCACAACTCAGTAACCCCTCATTGGCTAATGGTTAACTCTTGTACCAGGTAAGTATAATATAGATCACTGCAGAATCTTATGGTTGGAAAGAAAAAGTGAGAGTTTGTGCCCTTTGCTTTTATACTGCTTTATGCAACACCACCTAGCAGGCACTAAGAAAAGATCCCTAGCAGACCAGGTAGGGCAATCTCACAGCATTAAACAGTAATAATTTTGAATAGCATCTGCTAATGTCTGTCTTGTTTTGAACAGGTGCATGTTGAACCTGAGAGTGTGACCTTTGAAGGGACGATACCTGCTCCTGGGGAAGAGAATCAAGTACAGGAGAAAGAAGACTTCCTGCTCGATGGTGAAGAATTTGAATCTTTTACAGCTGAGGAAAGTCAGAGTGGGTTTGAACTTGGACTGACTGGATCACCCAAGCAGGTGTTCAATGAAAGCTACACCCACAGCACAACAGACCACACTACCCATGAAAGAGAGCGACACGTGTCTTCTTCAAGTAAAACCTCACCATCAACTGGAATTGCCAAGGACAGCGGCCTGTCAGTTTTTTCCTCTGAGTCCACGGGCGAAGAATCAAAAGATAATTGGTCAGTATGTGCCAGCTCCTCGACCGAATCTGCAATGAAGTCAGTTACAGAGAGTATGGTCAGTGCATCCGTAACTTCTAGCCACAGCACCCCTGTTCACCAGCCATTACGTGCAATGTCTGCTTCAACAACTGCTACACTTCCCCCAACCTCTGGAATCACTACCGTACCTTTCCAACAGTTTAATGAAATGCCTGGAACTGAGGATCTTTTTACAATTGGCCTGCACATGAGTGATGAAGACAGGAGACATGATGCTTGGATTCCATCAGAAGAGACGAAAAATGTTCTGTCTGAAATTTCTAGCGGACAGTCTGTCAACACAGATTATTCTTCAGAAATTCTTGCCACACCTGGAATAACTGTTGAAGAAACTCAGGTAAGTAACATGTCCAGCCTTAGTTTCTGTCTGCAGAAAGAGCCACAAATCTCTACCGAAGTTGTTTAGGTAAAAAAAACCTTGAAGCAATTTGGGGATTCAATCTAATAAGTTTAGGGTAAGTACCATATTTGCCGCCTTCTTGGACGCTGATTTAAAAAAAAATGCACCAAGAAATTACCCTGCGTCCAGTACAGCAGTATCATGTATGAGAGGGGCACAAAAAGTGAGGTTCACCAGGAATCGGTGTATGCTTAGAGAATAGCTCTGAAAGTAGGACTCCTGGAAATGAACAAACATGATATCAATAAAAATATCCCTGAAAAATTCACTCAGGAAAAAGAAATAGGAAATTTATGTAATTGCACAATATTTTGCTGCTTGTTTTGTAAAAATCCCAGATTTTATATAAATATTTGCTTTCATTGGTATATTGCTGCTTGCTTTGTGTGTTTTTGTTGATATATAGGTATTGGAATTTGCTTTTCTGCATGTATGGTATGGGACTTCATTTACCAACAAGTACCAGATTTTTGTATTTTTGCCTATTACCGTATGTACCCGTGTTCACTGATACCAGTAAATTTCTTTGTAACTATTATTAATTTACTCTATGTGCAGAGGTTACTCCCTGAAAAACAACTAAAACAATTTTCAATAAATGTATAATGAAACATACTAAAATAATTCTTCAAAAAATGTCCTGGTAATTAAACCTTGCCTCACTTCTATTAAAAAAAGTACCATTAGTATAATTTGTGCTAATACTGTAAGTGTTTCTTTATATTTATTGAGAATGTTGCATAAAGGTAAGGTTATAAATTTCATTATTTTTCATTGTGAGGTGTGCATTTTTTTTCCCTAAATATTCTATGCCAAAATCTGAGTGCATCCACTACATAGGTGTGTCCAATAGGCCAGCAAATACAGTAATTTTTCCTACCAGAATCTATCTTAGACATTTATAAATCGACTATTCATCTGTGCTTTGACTATAGCTGCTACATCTGGTCTGGTGCTTCTGCCATCTATTTAGAGCTTGTTGATAAAATCCAAATAAGAATCCTGCAATGTATCTGGCATCTTGGATACCAGTCACTTTCCCCACCACTGTAACATACCTTCCTTGTGCCTTTTTTATAAATATTTTCGTGGAAATTCTTCTTCCTACTTTGATACCTCAACTTCATGAATTTAAGGGCAGTACTAGATTGGCAGCTAGGTCTCATCATTTTACTGTTGAAATTGCTAGATGTAACTGTAAGTTATGCACTACATCTTACTCATGGAAGTCTCTTTCAGCATCTTGCTTTCCTGTCAACTATGATCTTCAAAAATTTGAATGCAGCATCAATCTTGTGTCTTCGTATCCTGTTCTTTTTATTGTCCTATCCCCTCAATAAAATTTCCTCAATTTCTTCAGTCTCAGTAACCCCTTGCATCTTAGTACATTTATTGCCTTGCCTGGGGTGGTGAAATGATTTAAAAGAAAAGAGAAATACATGGCATCTCTCCCCTTACTTTAAGAGGAGATGAGGGAAGATCAGGATCAATCCCTGATGCCTCCATAGGGAAGTGCAAAGGAATTTGAGCAGTTTTTTGTTATCATTCTTGTGTATGCATTGGATTTCCTCTTTAAACTTATGGCCTTGTGCCAGGTTTCATTCAATTGCACATAAATACCATACTTTTACAGATGCTTGTCATTGTTTGCCTGTTTAGTCTTTTAAATATGAAGGAAAACAAATATTGTCCTCTGACTAGCACGACTTAAATTGACTGCTCTGCTCATAAAAAATAGGGAAAAATTTGTGTGGGAGAATAATTTTTGTAGATTAGCATTCATTTCCTCTGGCCATGACATTTGTCAGAATCAAAAAATATTGATTTTTCTATTAATTCAGAAGGAGGCAGGTGAAGGTACCTGTCCATATTATAAATACAGTTTCAAATCGATCCCTGACTTTAAAGAGTTATCTGTACAAATGTGAAGTTTGAAACTCTGCTTACATCATTGATATTTTACATGCTGACTATTATCCTCTTTTTTGTTATTGTTATCACAACATTTTGATCGTTGCGCCCTCTGGCCTTCATCAGGTGTATGTCAATTCATCAACAACAAAGATGAGGACAATAGTCTATATGTAAATAGTATAAATAATGATATCTCCTCATGCCAGAAATTCTGACAAATTATCATTGACAACTGCGTATAAGTAATAACTTAATTTTTATTTTATGATTTCTTTTGAATAAAGGGCAAACAGATATATATATATATATATATATATATATATATTTCTATGTGATTTATTTTAAGAAAATATTTTAAATGAGCAATAAATTTAATAAATAAATAAATGTATATATCCATTTTTTTCTTCATTTAAGATAATTGTTATCCCACAATCTTTATGCAGGTGCCTCCAAAAAACAGACCCCCAAAAAGTTTTAAAACTTTTAAAAAAATAATTCAAAATAACATCAAGTAAATAACCCCAGAATGAAATATATATGATTATAAATGATTAAATTATGTTTACAAATCAAAATAATATTAAAATGTAGGGTAACCAAAAAAAGTCCTTGGCATTTTTTACATCATGTGTGAAGAAGTGATCACTGATACGCAAATGAATGCAGTGGTGGAGACGGAGGCATTGCTCTTGACCACTGCAATTGTGTAGTGCACACGAGTCACAGATTGAGTAGTGGTGAGGAAACATGGTGTCAAAGCAGCACATTCAGATTTGTCTGCTTTATGATTTTACGGTGGACTTGTCCGCAGCCACATCAGATCACCAAACATGTACGTCATGCCTTTGGAGATAATGCTGTGAGTGAATGCACTGCCAAGCATTGGTTCCAGAAGTTCAGGTTAGGAGATCTGTCCCTTTGTGGTGAACCCCAGAGTGCTCCCGGATGATGTGGCCCTGAAGGTGGCCATCGAAAAGGACAACAGCTGAGTGAGCTTGCCAAATGCTTCCAAGTTTCCAATGAAACAGTCAAACTTCACCATTCACCTCATAGGGATGGCATGCATGTTGAGCAAGTAGGTGCCCCATGCACTGTGGAAAGCCAACAATGAACAACGTGTGACAGCCTGATTCTCGTTGCTTTCTCAGCACCACAACGTATCCATATATCACCAGTGACAAAAAGTGGGTCCTGTATGACATTCCCATGTCACCATAGAATCCTGTGACTCATACCACAAGACTACCTCTACACCCACACAAGATCATGTTCTAGATCTGGTGGACGTCTACAAGTGGTCCACTCTGAGCTGCTACCAACGGCCAAATCATCACTGTGGAGCTGAACTTGCAGCAGTTGGAATATGTGCAACAGGCACTGAATCGGAAGAAGCCAGCATTGGTTAATTGCAAGGGTGTACTGTTCCTTCATGATAATGCCAGGTCTCAGGTGGCCAGGGATACCATATGGTGACTTGGCTGGGAGATATTGTACCATCCACCTTACTCTCTGGACCTTGCACCAACAGATTACTACCTTTACCATTCTTTGAATGACAACTTTCATTGGAAATCCTTGACAAATGAGGCGGACTTGTGGTAGGCACTCAAAGACTTCTTTGCATCCAAGAAACCTGATTTATTCTGCCAGGATATTGCGCAGCTGGAGTCACATTGGCAAAAAGTTCTGGATGCTGAGGGGGGGTTATTATGGGGACTAACGGTTTCTCACATTTGCTGTATACCTTTTTTTTCTAATAAATCAAATATGGCAAGGACTTTTTTGTATTAAAAAAAATCCAGTTTGATACTCGTGAAAATAATAAAATAATAGTACAGATAAATCATCAGTCAAATATTATATTTTTTAAATATTCCTTGCCAATTGATAGGTATGCATTATCGGCTGTGGAATATGCTATCATTTTTGCAAATATGATGAAATATTACATAACATTGGCTTTTTGCACATTTTTTTTTACTTGAAGGTTTCTGTATATGCATATGTTTTATATTATTTTATCAACTCCTTTTCAGTTCTGAAATCAAATATCTTCTTTTTATCAATTTATTTATTACCATAGTTGATTGAAAACACTTTTTAATTTTGGTTTTACTGAGATGAGCTCAATTTAGGGCTATGAGAATAGACAGTCTTCTCAAAGCATTACTGTATACAAAAATTGTTTGATATATTTTATTCAAGGGCACTTCAGCATGGTGTAATGGTTAGCAAGCTTGTCTCACTAGATCAATTATGACTGAGTAGTGAGTTTGGTCCTCACTGGTTGTGTCATACTTTTGGCCTTGTGCCATATCTAAGCTACACTTAGTATATTATTTTATTGAATGTTGGCATATGTTCCAGGACTTTTATTCCCTTCATTAGCCAAAATCAGTTTAATTTTTAAGATCAAATGCAAAAAGACAATACAATCTTATAAATAATTTTTTAAAAAGTGGGGTGGGAGAGTTGCATGACAATACTGTCCTCTCTGTATTTAACTTGTTTATTTAAATAAAGCCAACCCAATTTAGCAACCAAGGGAACAGAAGGAGTCCTTAAGCATGTAATACAAGGTCATACCTATTAATAGGTATGGCCTTGATGTAGTAGCATTCAATAAATATGTTATGCAGTCTTTGTCTACAATTTGATCACATCAATCATATGGTCCAGTGTTTTTAGATACCCCCCCACTCTATACAATTGCAATTTGAAATTTGTTTGTTTTACTTTGTGCTGTATGTATTTTAATTGAAAAACCTCAAATTGACTTCATTTTTATAGCCAGATCCTATCCAAGAAATGCTACGTAAATTCATGGGAGATGATGAGGCTGATCATCGTCAGACAATGAGTGCAGATTCTGTATCACAGGATGTGGATGGACTTTGTAAACTTGTGGTAGGACACAAAATTCTCACTTAAAATGTGTGTGTGTGTGCATATTGTTTAAAATTTGCTGTATTTATATAAGAGAAGAGTGCATAATGTCAGTGTGTTTAAACCCTTTAGCCTTCAATATATCCAAAACTTGTGCCATAAAATATTGGTTCTCAATGTTCAACCCACCGTAACCCACCCCATGTATACTCTGGTATATGACGGCATCATTGCAAGTAAAGCAGGAAATCACGCAAACAATGAAACTTTGACCACAAACAATGAAACTTTGAGAGCCAATATTTATGGGGTAGTTTTGAGTGTGTTGAATGCTAAAGGGTTAGATAGTGTGGATATAGGAATCAACATTTCAATGACCAAATGATCTGAAGATTGCATTGAAACATGAAGCTGACAGTCACCATGCAGTGTTGATTCCTATGTCCACACCATATATATGGCTGGTGTTAGTAGGATGTAGAATGATATTAAAAAAAAAAATGGACAACACATTATATTTTGGTCTGGTAGGCATCTTCAGGCTGCAATGAAAGACAAACCCTGTGTGTAAGAAAAGTGCATTGGAATTTTTGAGGGAGGGGTAATGATTTCACAAAGGAATTGGTACTGATCTCACAATTCTCCATGGTCAACTTTAGATTAGACTCTTATATCAGCAATCATCGCAAAAGCAATAGTAGTACAATCTGCTATACAATCTACTCGGAGTGGGCTAATTTTAAATCTAGCAAATGTTAATGGCTTCGATACAAAAAAAAAATTGGGGGCCCCGTAGTATCTGATAAGGTTATTTATTACTCTTTCCTCAAACATTCCAATGCACTTTCCTTACACACACACGTTTATTTTTCAATTTGATCTGAGACACCTATCAGATAGATGTAAAAGCTTTTTTCACTTTGTCTCATTGTCTGTACATATCTATATATATATGTGTGTGTGTGAGATTCTCAGTATCTTTCTGCCACAAATCACCTGAAACTTGTAAAAAGATTGGAGATAATTTTCATGTAAAATGTATCCAATGTATAGAGATTTCCATTATTGATTAGTTGTTTATACTTTAAAACACTGTTAACATCTAGAAATAGCATAATAGAATATTTGTTGGCAAAGTCCACCATGATTTTAACAATCATCCTAAAATCAGTTAATTGTTGAATTTCAATTAAATTTTTGGTACTTATTTACTGACAAATTTGTTCATGAAAAAGGAATTTTGTAAGAAAAATATTCAGATATTTTTTTTAAGCCAGCTCTACATTCACTTTATTTAATTTTATGAAAGCTCATTAAAATTTCATTTGGACATTAAAAGTATTAATAATTTTAATTTTATAAAATATAAGTCTCCAGAGCTGTTATAACAGAGCTATAATTTATATTAATAATAAATATATATTTTTTCCTTACTGGTAACACAACTTTGAGTTTCATGCACAATGCAATCATCAGGTTCTGAATTGAGACTGACTGAAGATTGTATTGTGCATGAAACTCAGAGTTGTGCTACCATTGAGGAAAATATATAACTGATAAGGTACTGCAATTAAGCTTTTTATTTAATTTTTCTTGTGTTCGTACAAGTATTTTCTTTTCTGGACACAAAAGTGTAAAAACTATCCAAATGTTCTGCATTTCTGAGCGCTTTTGGCTATTCTTTTAGCCAGTATCACGGATGATTTGATTTTTACTTTTTAAGTGAATGTATGGGTTGAGTGTATGTGTCTAGGGTTGTAGGGATGTTTTATTTTCCAAACACAGTCAGCACATTGTGGCCATGTTCATAGTTAATGTCATTGAATGTTGGTTTTTTTTTTCTTTTTTATTGTTAAGGCTTCCATTATTTTTCATTTTTTTTTACATGTGGATGAGGTTATTATCCTTGTATTTTCTATTAGTATGTTTCGGATGGAGTCTGGTAGATTTGCGTGTTTAAATGGGTTCTGATGGAGCTGTGGTTGGATAGGTATAACGTAAGTCGTCTGGATGTGACCAGTGTAAATATTTATGAGTTTGATTTGATCCGGAACACAGTTCCTTAAGGGACATTTGAACTCGTAAATAATGTCGGTTCTTTGTAGTTTTGATTTTTCAGGTGTGTTGTTATTTTTGATAAGTTTAGCTGTTTTTAATTTGTTGTAATAAATAATTTAATTTTTTGTTCCGGTCAACTGGAGCAATGTATTTCTTTATGATATTTCTAAGTGAAGATTCTTCCTGCTTATAGTTGATGTGCATTTGTAGAAGATGTTTATGTTATTGTTTTTGTCTGTGTTCACTATCGTTATTATTTACTTTGGAAAAAAATAGTCTAATCTGGTGGTCAATAATGTAGTTAGGAAAGCCCCTGTTAACTAGCGCCTGTTTTGCATTGTTGAGTTCTTTAAGGAAAAGTAGACAAGAGGATGAATTTTTGTGTGCTCTCTTTAGGAAAATTTTTATTGCTGCTATTTTATATCACTCTTAAAATTAAGGTGGCAAGAATTTCTGCTAGTGGGTTTTTTTATATAATGAGGTGGTGAATGTGTTTTCTATAAGAATGTCTAAGAATGGGAGTTTTATTTTTTTTACTTAGTTTGTAGGTAAAGTTATGGATGGAGTTTTTTTCAAATGTGGTTTTGGGATTATCTATTTCTTATGTGTTTTTCACTAAAATAAAATATTGTCTACATAAGAGACATATATTTTAGGCTTAGTGACCTGTTTAAATATCATGTTTTCTATGTGGGACATGTAGTAATTGGAGAAGCACGATCTGAGCAGATTTCCCATACTAACACCATTAGTTTGGGTGTAGATGCTGTCATTATGGCTGTAGAAGAAGACTTTGGTTGTGCATGCATGTACTAATTCTTTGAGGGTATTTGGTTTGATGGATAGAAGGGGAATAGAATTATTTGTGTACACAGTTAAGGATTATGTCAATAGTTTGATCAACGGGGATTGTTTATGAATAAACATTAACTATAAACACGGCCACAATGTGTTGACTGTGTTTGGAAAATAAAACAACCCTATAACTCTAGATGCATGCACACAACCCATACATACAGTTAAAAAGTAAAAATAAAATCATCCTTGATAATGGCTAAAAGAATAGCCAAAATCGCTCAGAAATGCAGAACATTTGGACAGTTTTTACACATTTTGTGTCCAGAAAAGAAAACACTTGTTCGAACACAAGAAAAATTAAATAAAAAGCTTAACTGCAATACCTTGTCAGTTGTCTTTAATGAAATATGTATAAAAGAGGGATTGCTGCTTAAATGCACTATATATATATATATATATATATATATATATATAAATAAATAAATAAAATGACGAGACAAACTGAAAAAGCTTCTAAACAACACATTTCACCGACACGAATGTCATGTGTTGGGTTCAGCTTCTTCAAGTCAAAATGAAACTGTAAGTAAAATTTATTTAGGATACTATTATACATCCTATAAACATACACACACACACATATATATATATGACAAAGGTTGTGTTTCCCAAAAACAGGTTGATCAGCCTATTTCTGGATAGTAATGCTTTTAAGATAAGCAGTCTTTGTAATTACAGTGCTCAATATCAGGAGATTTACGGCAATAAATAAAATGTTTATTTATCTTATTTCTATTCACTCATCATGGGACTTGATTGTAAAATTGAATTTATTTACAAAAATCATATGATATTGAAATATAATTTCTGTAATTAAATTCAATTTTAAAATCACCCCCCCCCACTCCTAAAGAGTGGATGTAATCTCTGCTCAACTCAGAGTAGAGACAGATAAGTGAATACTTAGTTTCTCTTATAGAGTAATAAATAAAATTGCTAAACATAACAGACTTTAATTACACACAGTCAGCAAAATCTAAGTCAATGTTTCATGCTTCTGTTTATCCTGTGTAAAATGTCAGATGGCCTCTGTTACATGCGATGAAGTCAACTAAGTGTAATTTCTCTGCTTTTTTTAAACAGAAAAATGAATGTTTCCGTGCTGCTGTCGAATTGACGGGGCGACTCCTTATGACTGCTCAGCAGGGACCAGAAAATATCGGACAAATGACCCAGCATTCCTCACATACACTTCAGGTACAAAGTAAAGCCATAATTTTATTGATTTCTATTTAGATGCAAACACGCATTGTTTTTATTATTTTATTTTTCATATTTTTATCTAACACTATATGACTATTTGCATATGTCCTATTTTGTAGATTTGCAAATTTTCTTTTTGTAGATTTCTCTAAAGCCTTTGATTCTGTTCAGGGGTAGGGTAGAACAGAGATCCTTCTAGCATATGGCATCCCCTCTGAGACACTAGCTGACATAATGATGCCATACAGAAATACCAAATCTTTGTTTCAATCCCCAGATGGAGAAACTAGCTTCTTCAACATGAAAGCAAGGGTCCTTCAGAGTGACACCCTTGCACATTTTCTCTTTGTTATCACCCTTGACTATGTATTGATAATCATTTAGGTTTTACTTTATCACCAAGACTCTCAAGTCGATATTCTGCATATAAGTTGATTGATATTGACT
The DNA here is from genome assembly GCA_964036315.1 of Acanthosepion esculentum. Classification (NCBI taxonomy): domain Eukaryota; kingdom Metazoa; phylum Mollusca; class Cephalopoda; order Sepiida; family Sepiidae; genus Acanthosepion; species Acanthosepion esculentum. Next base: position 7,786,418 of record OZ038497.1, read on the forward strand.
ATGCAGACCTAGCTATCACTACATACACCATTGCCAATGCCACAGTTCTCCTACATCATCTAGAAATGCTACTAACAATGTTGGACTTAATATCAATATTTCTAAAACTGAATTCATAGGCTTCAAACAGTAAGGCTCAGTACAAACTATATCAGGTGAATCAATAAAATCTGTCAAATCTTTTACATAACTAGGAAGCAAAATAAATTATACTGAAAAGGATATGAAAATTCATATATCTAAAGCCAAAGCCACCTTCAATAAAATGGATGTAATCTAGAAATCTGATCTACTAGACAACTTCAAACAGCTTCTTTTGCACCACCGTAGAGGTAGTTTTAATGTATGGCACCACTGCTTTGACACTAACTAAAATCCTTGAGTCTAAGCTTGATGGAACATATACTCAGATGCTTAGAGCTATACTTAACATCTCTTGGAGACAACATCCAAGTAAATCCCAGCTCTGCGGACCTATCCCTACAATCTTACGTGCATGCAGAATGCCCTATGCAGGCGAGCAAAACAAGAACTTGTGAGTGACCTACTGTTCTTGACACCTAGCCATGGCATAAGACAGGTTGGTCACCCAGCAACCACCTACATTGACCCATTATGTAACGACAAAGGATGCTCCCCTAATGACCTTCCAACCTTGATGCAGAACTGTGGCGGTTGGACGGTGACTTATTTTCCACTCTAAAACGCCTTCCCCACTATGCATGAAACATTGCTAGCCTACTCTATCACTGTTTTCATGGCAGATGTTCGGACCAGCTACATTCCTTTCTTCCACCAGTTCACACCTTCCCAGCTAGGACCTGCCATTCCATGTACACAGGGTCAACTCAACCACATTCCTTTTGTATTCCATTGTTAAGGAGGAAGTTTCACTTGGACAGCTTCTTCCTCAGTACTATTACTTTATCGAACAGACTACCAAGAGGATGCTTCCCTTATCACTACAATCTTAACCTCTTCAAGTCTAAGGTCAATCATTATCTATTCTTCATGTCCCCATAAACTGCACTACTTCCTCCCTTTATGCTCTTATTCAATAACCCTCTACCTTGAGTCGCTCTTGAACCTTATATTGGGTAACCAATAGTATTAAAAAAAATTACAAGTAGAAAAATTCCAAATTTAGCAGCACTAGGCTTTCAAAAATAATCTGTCAACTGTGGAGAATTTTCTCATGTGGTTAACTCCAACTGCCATCTTTATCTGTTTCTGTTCTCCATAGTCAGTTCTTTATTTTAAATCTTTCATCAAAGTTGCCAAGATGTTTTATTTATTACTTTTGCACACATTTTCTGTGTGAAAACATTGCTCTGTGAACCAAATTCCTATTTTATTTTTCTGAAATATATTTGATTCCGTAATGAACCATTATGTTAGTTAACCCTTGACATTCACATATCTCTTGCAGTTGTGGTTCTGTCGTGTTGCTTTGCTTTTCAAACTCCGCCTCTATACAGTGGCACATTCAGAACTGCAAAGCTTCAAGAACTTGGATACTCCTGATGTTTACTATGAGTATTACCCAAATATCTACCCAGGGCGCAAAGGTAATGCTTTCTTTATTTTGTTTTTGTTAATAAAAATAAAAACTTTGAAATTAGTTAACATGGATGAATTTAGGTGACATTAATACCTTATTTAGAAAATAAAAAGTTGCAAACTTGGACGTTTGTGCTTGCAAAAAACAGAGTGCCAAAAGGATGTTTTTTTCCATTGACGCCAACATTATTTTTACTACCTCCACTCCTCGGCAATGTTTATTGTTTTAAAAAGCAATGATTAAAATTTTAAAAAACCTAAACATTTGATGAAAGTGAATTTATACATTTTCTTTGTTTTGGGGATTTTTTACAACAAAAATAATAAACATTATTTATTTATTAAATTGTTTATTAACACTATTATATTGTTTATTGGAATGGTTGGCAAAACTTCAGCTAATTGCCAATCAATTCAAACTTTATAAAATGGTAAACCATTTCCTTAGAGTTGGTTGAGAAAACCGTCCTTTGGAGACTCTGGGTTTTTTTTGTGGGCACAAAGGTCCAAGTTTGTCAAGTTGTCAGTTGTTTAAACATCAACATTTCATTTTTTTATTTTTTTCAAGCTGAATTAGCATCTAACCTTTCTCTATGATTAGGATAGTACACCTGGATTATACATGATAAAGTACACACACACACACACACACACACACACACACACACTTAAAACTGGCTGTGCAAGTAGTATAATGGATAGGAGCTCAGAATAAGAAATCAGAAATTTGAGTTCAGTCCAGTTGGATTTGTTACATTCACTTACGTGCAAATACACTTGGGAAAGGTATGAAGCCTCCCATCTATGAGTTAAATAGAACGTGTATCTGAAAAAAATAATTGTTATTAATAAAAAAATGTTAATGCAATATTTACACAGTAACTCTCTACCTTGAGTGGCTCTTTGGCTTTGTATTGGGTAAAAATTAGTATAAAAATATATATTTACAGATATATGAATGAGAGAAAGTGAACTTTTACATGTCTATAATTGTAATTAATTGAAAAAGTAAATTGTAAGTATATAATAAAAATTTAATGATTGTTATTTTTATTCTATTTTTGTCTATATTTTTTGGGCAATATGCAAATTTATTGTTTCAAACATTTTGAATAATTTTTTTCAGGCTCTATGGTGCCTTTTGGATTGCGTTTGTTGGATGCACAGCTTCCTTATTATCTTGGACACAACAAAGATGCCTTAGATAAACTCTACTATATTCTGTCTGTTGTACGACAGGTAAATGACTCCATTTACTTCCAAGTTCTTAAGACACATTCTCATGTTCATATTACTTAAGACCAATTTCAGAAATTTACATCTCAAGCTGCAAATGGCAAAACAAAAAACCCTGCTGGCCAAGCTTTAACTTTCAAATAACATGTCACACCGACATTCACATTTTATACACACACACACATTATTTATTAATAATATGAAATTCAAAGGGTAAAACTCCTAATTTCAAACAGTTCTAACACTTTCGCCCCAGCCCCTCAACCTCCGACGTCTTACTCTCTGGGTTGAGGTGTCTACTCGGTCTTAACCGAACTTAAGGGAGTGACCGTAGATCCCCTGAGCATCTGTAGATCATTTGACCGGTCCACTGGTTTAATCCTGCTTCCTGCCCACGTTGTTTGGTTTGATCCAGAAAACAGAAGTAATGTTCATCCATTCACGGTCGACTGAAGTTGTAGACACGACTGGAGAGTCTGCTAAGAAATTTAGAATGCACCAAAAAAATATATATCTGCAGAAAGACGGACAAACAACTATTCAATGGTTGAATTGTTAATGTCTTTTATATAGCAGAAAAGAATAGTATAGAAAAGAAATGGGTTACAGAAAAGAAAATAATTGACGTAAAAACTCATACACTGGATTCTAGACAGAGAGTTGGTTGTGATTAGCTTGTTGTGGAATCGTCTCAGAACAATATACGACTCTTGCGATGGAGAGTTAAAGATTTCTATGCATGGCTTAAAGTTTATAGTTGCGTTCCTCCTCGACAGTAGTAACAGTAGTAGTAATCTTTGTGGTAGCAGAAGCATCGGTACTTATATTAACAGTACATGTTAGCGGGGGTTTTGTTCCAAATCCCTGACGTCACTTCCAGTCTCCGATATCTCTCCACCCAGCTCGACTGGACTCGACGACAGACGAGCCCAAAAACAACCATTTGATTATTGTAGCTTGTTCGATGTTTCTGTTTCTGGTGGTAGTAATAATAGTAGCAGTAGCAGTCTTAGATTGTTGGAGGAGTAATTCGCTTCTTTGTACTTATATCAACAAAATATATTAGTGGGCGTTTGCTTCCAATCTCTGACGTCACTTCCAGTCTCCGACCTCTCTCTACCCAGCTCGACTGCACTCGACGGCAGACGAGCCAACCACTCTGTCAACAGATTTCTGTGCATGTTTATATAGATAAACCTGGCTGATCATAAATTGACCCTTGGCCCGCATGCGATTATCACAAGTGTTACCTTCAACCCAAAATCATGTGAATTTCAAAGTTCCTCATAGCCTTAGTAAGCTCTATTTCATATTTTAACCGATAAAAAATTCTCAATCATCTTCCATTGTCTTCCTAATGACCCATTTCCAAATGGGCTAGATCAGATTCCCATCAGTAAACAAAATTGTTCTGATCTAATTTCACTGTTCAAATCTACTCCAATTTCAATAAAAAAAAATATGTGTGTGTGTTTGTGTGTGGTTCCCAAACTCTCTCTGTTACACAGTGCATAATGAATACATTTGTCTATGCATTGAATATTTCTCCTACACCTGGCATAGTGCTTCTGCTATGTATTTACAGGTTCTTGATAAAATGCAAAGAAAAATCTGCAATGTGATTGGTCCTTACCTGGCATCTTGACTTCAGTCACTCTCCCACTGCTATAACATAGCTTCCCTGTACCTTTTCTATAAATACTTTTATGGTAATTGTTCTGATGACCTTTCCTCTTTGGTACCTAGACTTTATAAATTTAAGTATAGTACTAGATTGATGGAAAGGTCTTATCATTTTTACAGTTGAAATGTCTAGATGTAACTGTACATTCTATGCTAACAGTTTCTTCTCTCACACTTCTCATTTGTAGAACTCTCTTCCAACTTCTTGTTTTCCAGTTAAATTTGATCTCCAAAAATGTAAATGCAATGCCAATCGTTATCTTCTGTCTTCATTCTTGTACTTTTATTATTTTCTTACCTTAAAAATATTTTTTCTTATATTCTCTCACAATCACTAACCTTTGTGTATTAGTGGCTTTATTGCCTTGCCTGGGGTGAAATGATCTAAGAAAAGAAGTCATTTTTCAGCTAATGAAAAATATGACTTAATCTTTCATTACTTAACATTGCATTTTATTCAACTCCTGACTTTGTTAGTTACTCTTGGCCAGTAGAGCAGATTGATTTTTCACTTTCTTTAAACATCAATGACTATCTTCCAGCCATTAAAAGAAAAAATACTTCTGACTCTGATAACATTATTTAAGGCCCACTTTGTGTGTGTTTAGTCGGTCATATGAGGGACCTATTGTGCCACACTTACATGCAGTTCTTGTGCCTTAAGAAGGTGTTATGTGTGGTGGATTTTGTTTGCTAACAAGCTAAGAACAACTCAACTGAAGTGAATTGCCAAGTCTTCTCCTTCAGGTGTTCAGAAGTTTATTACTGTTTGCGTATAACAATGCTCCATAGATGAATGTGGTTTCTTTTCTACAAATTTTTATTCTACAAGATTCACTGCTTCTTTCAAGGTAAGATGTGTTCTGTGTTCTTCAAGAAGCTTAGTTTTACATTAGCATGGCATGATGGATATCTCCTCCAACAAGTCCAGTGACTTCAAACCGGCATTAATTCTATTCTCATAGAAGTTCAATTCATGCTAAATTTGAAGGATCTGCTTGCCACACCAATGGATGGAAAGCATACAAAATCTCAAAAGGTGATGTGACTTTAACTGGCCTGTAATTCTGTATATGTTATTGTGAGTCTTCATTAACTTCCAGTTCATGTTACACAGCTGATTATTCTAAACTTCAAACCCAAATAACAATTTGATGAGTCTACTGTATACACATTTTTTTTACCCAGTTGTCCAGAATAATGATTTTGCAGGCAGTCTTTTGGCTGACCTAGAAATGTGCAGGGTGCTTGTAATTTTGTTTGGATTAGAAGAGGTGTCATGTCATCAGTTTCTAGAAAATTGATGGTCTACTCAGATAATCATTATAGTTGTTTTTTTCCTTCCATTCTATCTGTGTAGATTCTTGCAAATGTGGAGAATGGATTAGCAGAAGATGGCATGCCAATGGAACTTGGAACAGAAGCAAAGAAATGTAAGTTTCCACATTGTGAAAGAATTATTATCTAAAATATAGCCTTATTAGGAATTTTATAAGTACATGAATGTACTGGATTTTCTTAACATGGCATGGAAGGTTTTGCTTAACATTAACATGATTGGTTCTAGTTTTATGTTCAAACAAAAAAAATGTGTAAAATATTGTAATATGTACTTAAATCAGGCTATACAAAGTTGCAGCAAAAACAAAAGTTTACTTTTGTCGCATTATCATTGGAAGTTTGAATTTTGAGGGGTTTTTTTTTTTTTGTTTTTGAACAATTTAATTTAAGATTTCAAGCAGTACTGTCCCAAGTTTAAAAACGTAATTAAAAAAGTAATCAATGGTTAGAATTGAAATGACTATTTCAATGGAAAGCAAATCTTAACACCTGAAGTGAAACATTTCTAGTCTGTAGTGAGGAAAACAAAATTTCATACAAAAAACTTTTCAACCTAATCTACTTCCTTGTCAATGCATTTAATTCATTGATGAATGTTATGACCTTGTGCATGACCATGGTTACTAATTCTCACACCTGCACTAAATAGTACAGTCCAACCTCTTTAATCCGGCACCCTTGGAACCAGGCCATTGTTGGACCACAGAAAATGCCTGATGACAGAAATCGACCCCCAAAAACCCTTTGTAAACATAATCTTGTCAGCTTGTTCCACATATATATTACTGTGTTATCAAAAGTACAACAAAGCTTAAAACAGGAAGTAAAGCAATAATTAATGCTTCCAAACAAAGTTTTTTTAATTTTTTCAAGCAATACAAAGGCTAAAAAAAGCCTAAAACCAAAAAAATGATATATACTTACTAAACTGTATGCAGCTATATAGAAGAAATGAGCAAGAATGTATGCTAGACACATTCTGCTGTTGTTGGCTGCTGCAGAAAGTTGTAAGCAACATGTGGTGTTGCCCTCATAGCCACTCAACCAACTAATGGCAGCTGAGTCAAAAAAGTGCCAGGTCATTCAGTACCAGATTCAAGAGGTTGGACTGTAGTGACCTATTCAGTCTCGACAGCTCACAAATTGTTAGATTGTTTAATTTGTTGTTTGTCTATGGATTTGTGGTGTGACATAAAGATTTCTTCAACTTAGTGTTTTCTTTGAGGTTTTTCTGTTGACTGAAATGGAATATCATCAATTCCATGCACAATCAATCAACAACTTTCTGTTTATTATAAGAATATGAGTTGTTGATTAAAAAAAAAAACATGAATATTGCATGATTATTATGTGAATACAATATGCAGCATAATTATTGTGCATGTGTGTCCATTCATTCCTAGTCTACAGGGCCTAAAGACCATCACACATGTTCCTTAAATAGACCTTTACCCTAAGATTGATGTACAACTAATTTCTTGAAGTTAATCTCGAGTTCCCAAGATTCTTTCATTGTCTGAAAACCAGATGCCCCTAATGCTGACAAGCGTCCCAAAAACCAGAATTTGACCCTTCTGATAATAAAACATAGAATTAGCTGAATGGTATAGTATGAAAACATCTTCGTTTAGGTTGAGACGGACTTAGATTTTATCAAAGTAACCATTAATCATGTTGACTGATGGAGACTGGGTAAATTTTAGTCATCCTGGATTTACTTGATTTTGCTAAGTTAAACCAGCATTCCATTCTTGCTGGTTCCGTTTCCACTATTCACTTATGGATTCTAATTAAGAATTTAACTGATTCTTTTTTTTCTACTCAATCAAACTCTCTCCATGGTTTTTCTCAATTGCTTTAATGAACTCCTTTTAATGTTACAAGCCTTGTAAAGGGCGTTTTCCTGCACAAAAGTGGACCTGATCCAGTTACATATGAATCATACTGATTGAACATTATACAGTAAACATTTCAGATCAAAATTCAGCTAATATCAGGTTACAGACTTATTGAACTGCTCTTGTATTTACCGTCTTGTGTCTGGGCACAATGCAATATATTCTTTTTCAAAATGACAGAAAATCTGAATTTCTATCCATCATTTTTTCTTTTTCTTTTGTGCGTGTGCATGTGAAAAAATACAACTAATGGGTGATTTTTCTTTTGCATTCTTCAGCTTCTTTGGAATTGTGGGCCAACAGAGAATGCCAAGTGATGTACATAATTGCCAACATTCTGCTTTCCATTAAGGTAAATCAATGACTGATGCCAGCATCTCAACTCCTTTGTAAATCTCATCATCTCGTCTCCTTATTACTTTCTATCTTCCTTTCTTCCTTCAGTCGCATTTCAAGAAGCAAATAATAGAAAAAATATCCAAGTTAAACATAATTAAACCTATTTTTCTTTTCTAAAACATCACTGTTGTTCATTTGTTATTATCCTTGCATGATGTTATGCTGTTTTCATTTCACTTTTGAACAAGATTTTATTTTAAGGATTGTTATCAAATTAACATTTTAAATGTTGAGAAAGAATACAGGAAATTTTTTTTCCCAATTTTATTCTGGTGGTTGCTTGCCTGTCTTTTATTTTTCAAGTTCAGCAATAATCAACAATGAATGATGGTGCTTGCATCAAGGAGACTTGCCCAGCATCTCCAAACCCTTTTTTCATGTTAATATAAGACTAAGATAACTATTACATTAGAGGTAGGGGGAGGTCATGATTCAGGGAAATTTAGTGTGTATGCCTTTTCCAATGGTATTAGTATAAAATGATACAAGTGATCAGCTGGTGGAATTTGTAATTGACATTTTGAGACTTTTTTTTTATTTAAAATTATTGATGAGATTTTTTTTTTTAAACATTGCATTGAAGAATTTCAAGATATGAAAATTTATAGTGATAGCTAAAATTTCTGGATAAATGTTACTATTCATTGATCAGATGGGTGGGGGATTACAGGAGAGAAAACCACCTTAAAAACAAATGAAAAAAATCGTAACTGTTCTTTGTCAGCTTTGATGTTCCTCTTTTCTCAGAAAAAGGAAAATCTGGCTGGGATTTCTTCCTTCTTGCACCACAAAGATATTATGTAATCATTATTTATATTTTTTTTGTGCCATAGGACTACGAAGCCTGTCTAAATGTTTACCAAGAATTACTGAAGAAAGATGTCAACAGCCAAGGAGCTCTACTCACTGGTATTGGACGTATATTCCTCCAAGTAAGTTTTTTTTTGGATCACCCAGGGCAGAATTCTTGAAAAATTAAAGTATACATTTTTTTTTTTAGTTGGTTTGCATTTTGTTACAGTAAACATTAAGTTGTTTGGAAAATAATGTCCGATTTTAGAATAAACCTTTTCTGTTCTAATAAGAGTTGCACAAAAATATACGACTCATTCCTAATGATTAAAGTGTCCTCTTTGTTAATTTTATGTCAATTCCTTTCAGAATTTAACTTAAAATATTATATACCCCCCTCATCTTGAACAGGAAAAATGAAGAAATGTGTTTACTTTTTGCCTAAATTCAAGTTTGGTTCTAATGCTCCTCAAACTGCTGCCAACATTAATAGAGCATGGGGTGGAGGATCCACTTGTGATTGGACAGTATGGAACTAGTTTCTGAAGTCCCATAGTGGGGATACGAGTCTTGAAGATCGAGGTGGTAGAGGACATTTGCCTGCAATTGACAATCAACATCTGAAAACACTAGTTGAGACAATCCCACATCAAAGTGTCAGGGAAATATCTCAGATAATGGGCGTCAGCATTTCAACAATTAACTCAGTGAAATTCAAAGTTGTCATCATTTTGAAGTGTGTTCGATGCTGCATCTGTGAAATCTGAACAATTCAATTTCTTTATTCAGTAGTGACTTGTGGTGAGAAATGGATCCTTTATGATAATCATAAATGATCGACTCATTGGCTTCATCATGAGAAATTACCCAGACGCATTCTAAACCAAAATTACACCAACAGAACTGGTGGTCAGCCATTGGCACTATCCATTACAGATTTCTCAAATCTAACCAGAATAACACTGCCAAAGTTTACTGCCAGCAACTGGATGAAATGCACATTCTGTTAAGCAAAATGTGACCAGCACTGGTTAATAAATGTGGTCCGATTCTGCTTCATGATAATGCTTGACCATATGTTGGCATATGAATGATACTGCAAAAGCTCACTGTTCTTTGGATATGAAACTTTGCCACACCCACCAGATTACCCTGGTTTCTCACCCACTGAGTACTACTTTCTTAAGCAATTTTTTTAAGCCAGAAAACAATATTGAAAAAAAGATACATTCAAAGATTCCTTAGCATCTAAACCTTTAAAGTTTTATTTTAAAGGCATAAATAACATTGTGACTCGATAGCAGAAATGCATAGATGTTCAGAGTTCCTATTTTGACTGATTTAAACAACATTTAAATACATTCATTCATGAATAAAAGTTGACTCTAAATTCAGATATTATTTTCCGAACAGCCTAATATTTTTATGGTTTTGTTTCTCATTTCGAAGTAACTCTTTATTCATTTATTTTTTTGTCTCTTGTCTGTGGCTGTTTTAGAATCCCAACAAATGCCATTAATTTTGTTGAAGGGGGCAATTACAGTTCAGACAATGAGTGAAATTATGAATTTTATTTGAGGCATATCAATTGAATCTCAGGAGTTGCAACCTCCTTGACAAATGCTCTTAGAAGAACTCTTTATATTTGCTGTTCCAATCCTGCCGTTCAAAATGTAATAATCAGTGACCCAACAATCAGGGTTTTCTCTTTCCAAAGCGCTCTATTTCTCACCGGGTTTGAATTGCAGTTAACATGTCTGTTGCCCATCTTAAATAAGTTTGAATATTTTTTTAGTCAAAACATTTTTTTTAACTCTTAATGTCTGTTTGTAGCTATGTGGCGCAATAGACTGTGGCTAGTGGCTTAGGACACAAACATAATCAATTGGGTGGTAAATGATTTTATCTGGTGTTTATCTGACAATGTCAGTAAAATCAAGATGTGAGAACTCCAAAGCAACCAACTGTTATCCTGATGTGCCGGGGGGAGGGGTTTAATTAAATGAAAAACTTTCAAGATCAAGTGCCACCCAGCCAGAAAGTAGAGAATTTCAGTTATGGGCTTATATAGTCAGGCTGTATTCTAGAATAGCCAGTCATGAACCATCCATTGAGATGTAGTGAGTGACAGATGCAGACAGAAATGGGTAAATGGATTTATCCAAAATGATAAATCCATTTCCCATAATTTTATTTTTTTCTGATTTGTTGCTTAGTCAATGAGTAATTATAAAACTGCAAATGAAAAAACATCTGCAAAGTAATTTTTTGTTTTTTATATGTTTATATTCATAATGTGTTCATTGTAAATTAAAATATAATTCTGTGACCTTTGTTTTGTGTATGCCTTCATTCATTTTGTAATTTAATCCCGAAGGGAAGTTGCATTATGTATTCATAATCAATCACAGGAAGGGTATAATTTGTGCAATATTGTCCTCATCCCATTTTTCTCCATACCAATTGCATTCATTCTCCACCAGGTGCAAAACATTTGAACTCGTTTACTCTGAGAAGAAGCCAGATCCAGAGGTGAAGAATGAAAGCAGAATTAAGTGCTTTGCTAAGGTTTTAAAAGATGTGCACAGAGATTTTCAAATAAACTTTAGGATTAAATATTCTCTTTTATACAAAATCCTTCAAAAAAAAAAGAAGAAATATTAAATTACCTGACCTGATCTCTAAAAATTTATCTCTACTGGACAAAAGAATCAAGCAGCTCATTCAGATGAGACATCATGCATGTGACTTTTCATTAATAATCGAGGAGGTGGGCAATGAAAAGTTTAAGCAATTAAATTTTCTTCTTAGAAAATCAGCAATTTTGATGCATTTCAGATGGGAGACATTAACACTGCAGAAGACTACTTCAATAAATCAGAACAGCTTTTGCCACCTGGAAGCAAAGTTACAGCCTCCAAAATTGCCCTTAACAAGTAAGTGACAATTTCATATTTGGTGCTGATCATGATTCAATCAATTCAGGTACTCGTTAATCTATTTTGATTCTACCTAAGTATGAATCTTCCAGCTTTGAAGAGTCTGTAATCACTATTCATTTCTCTCTCTCTCTCTCTCTAAAATGCTAGATAGTTACAAATTAGATATTTGAAAAATGTTAGAAACAAGAAGGGCTATGAAAAGAGGAAAAGGACATTACTATAATTCACAATTCAAATTACTATAAAGTTATTTTCAGAATCTTAATTTTTTTGAATTAGGAATAGAATACAGAAATGAAAGCTCCTGGGGGAGGTGGGGCGGAGAAAAAAGGCAGAAGTAGAATTTAATATAAATTGTCCAATATTTTAGCTTTCATAGCCATTATCAAAGGCTTTTTGTCTTTTGTGCTATGTCAGTTCATATTTTAGTATATTTTGAAAACCAGGAAATGAATCTTAAACAGAAAAAAAATGAAAAAATCCTTAACAAAGAACTTTTGTTGGTCTTTGATAAAATTTGTATGTATGTAAGTCAGTGACGTTTGTGTTAGATTTTGCTAGAGTAAAGCAGGAAAATTGAGTCATATACAGAGTTATTGTACCAACCAAGAATGAAATGGCATTTCATTCATGTCACATTTGTGGAAAATTGTGCAAGTCATCTGGTGGTCTGAAAAGACACAAACATTCATAAAAATAAACCTAATGACAACAAAATATGTGCCAGGGGTTTTAAAAGTTTGTCCAGTTTAAAGAGCCATATCCATTCAAGGCACAACTCAGACATTGAGGTGGAATCTTGTTATTTTTGGGGGTTTTTTTTATGTATGTATGTGTAGGCATGGTCCAACCATGAGACCAGGGTATGAATCTCACCATGGCTGATTTGTCAAAGAAGTGATTTCTTGATGGATAGATAATCCCAACATGTGGCACCTTTTGGAAAGTATCTGAAAAGCATACCATGAATTGACCCAAGCCTTGTAAGTAAAATGGTATAGTTGTAAGTGTTTGGAGGCCATCAATAGTTGTGCTAGCACAAAGTCACAAGTCAACATGAGTTTGAGGGTTTGAATGTATTGGCCCCATTCAAAAGCTGTTGATCATGCCAGATTGTGCACTCTCTCCTAGAAACTGTAACTAAGGTCCACTCAGCATTGGTGCAGTATAAACCACAGGTGGGCTCTGGGGGTGTTGGACCAATACAAATGTGTCTGTGCAGATGGGTGTGCTTGGAAAATGAGTAGCTGGCCATTATGCACACACACCCAGGAAAAGGAAAAATATCATTTGGTTTATCCCTCCCCCCTTTTTAACTTAGAAAAAAACGTAAAATAGGGAAATTATTTTCCAAGTTACTTACTAAACACTTTACCAAAAATTAGGAATTACATAAGATATTCAATAAAAACACAGTTAAATTCAGCTACAGCAGCACTGGTAATTTAGAAACAATAATAAATAGACAAAACGCCAGAAATTTCAACACTAACGCACAGCAAAATATAGTTAACACTAGTAATTTATGCAATTGTAGAAATAAAAATAGATGTCTATTAGATGGTGCTTGTAAAACTGAAGCAATCTGTAAAGCAGAAGTAATAGATATTAATGGCCAAAATAAAACGTACATAAGATGTACTGAAGGTACTTTCAAACATAGATGGTACAATCATAGGTCATCAGTCAAGCTAGTAATTCTTAGGTGCTCTACCAAACTAACTAACCATGTGTGGAATTTAAAAAAAAAACAGCAGGGATCGAATTGTAAGCTGGAAAATTTTTAAAAAGGAAAAGCCTTATAACAACCACAATAATATTTGCAACCTCTGGCAACAGGAAAAATTAGCAATAATGACATTTCCAGATCCAAAGGACCTTTTGAACCAGAATCCTGAAGACATGAGCATTTGCATACATACAAAAAATTCCTCTTAAGCTCATATGAGGCTGGATAAAAAAAATATGTACATTTCAATTACCCCCCCCCCCACACACACACACACACACACACTGATACATTTATAACACCCTTGCTTTCCTCCTCCTTTTCTTCTTTCTTCACATTCTCCTCCTCGTTTTCTATCATGCCCACATGTCATGCATTTGTTTATTTTTTTAAAATAATATAGCATTCATTAGTTTTTTTAAAAATAAAGTGTTGGAAGGTCAATTGATAAAAATTGCCTGAGGATACCGTAAGATTGAAACCAAGGTAGCAGATTCAACTGATCTCCTAATTTTTAAAGTTAAAAGCTCTACTTGTTATTTTTATTTTATTTTTTCGCACGTGCATTGAGCACTTTTTAATATCACTGTTTCCCAGTCCAACAACCTTATTCAGCTTTTATATTTGTGTCATATGTGACACTGCATTTCCACTAGTGGCCTGCATACAAGTCCACATATTGTGCAACTGCAAAGATCTTGAGGCATGGCAACAGGAATATTTGCTGACGCTTTTCGCTGTTGTCTTTCACCCCAAATATCACTGATTTCAAAATTTCTGATATCACTCTGGCACAAATATCTCCGGTTATTTCTATCCAGGGCAACTTGCTCGAAGTTAGTATGAGGAACATTGACAGCTGAGAGGTTACTCTTTAGCGTGTCTTTATGCCTGAGTCACAGCTGTCCAACAGTCCTTTGTCCACTTTCAAGCTGGCTATACATGAAAACCTTTGTGACTGGTGGAATTGAGACTTTCTTGATGCAATGTTGCATTTTGCGAGATCAGCAATGGACACCCTATTGTCAAAACTATAGCCACAGATCACACAATTTTGATGGAAAGCATCCAGCTGATTGACGTGGAACCTATGTGGGGTCCACGATTCTGAGCCATACAACAGTGTGGTAAAAATATATAGTTTTAAGGTGTGCTATATTTATGGGATAAAATCCTCAATATCAGAGATAGAGTGTATGTAAATATAAAAGTGAACAATGAAGTCAACACTCAGAGGCGACAGGCTGTTTCATGCTAGACGCAATCGTCAGACCACGTGTGTTGGGTTTTTTCTCGACTATATATCCGGGTCAGTGGTGCATTGTGGGTAATCTATTCTGACGGTTATTTTGGTGGGAGTGGTTTATTTATTTGGGTTAATTTATTTTACTTTTTTTTTTTATTTATTTTTATTAAAGTCAATAAAAAATGTGGCCTGACAATTGCATCTAGCATGAAACAGCCTGTTGACTTCAATGTTCACTTTTATATAATATATATATATGGCCATGGTGCATATTTTGAATATTTAGTTATATTTATTGAGCTTAGTCTGAGCCCAACTGAAAGTTTTGTCAATGAAAAACGGGCCTGGTTTTATTTTTATTCAATAGTTCAATGTATTTTGGTTTTGTGGAAATCTGCTTGTTGAATGATAACTTCTACTCTTCTGCTTTCATTTTCCCAATCTTCTTTCATTCGCAGAGGTCTTGTGGCCTTGTGTACAAGCAACTTCCTGGAAGCTTTCCAACATTTTAAATCTGCTGTCATTCAGGATCCCAGTAATCCAGTGGTAAGTTTACATGGAAAATTATTTCAGAATTAAGATCTTGGCTTAGGAAAGCACAAATGTATTGAAAGAGATAATCATCTACCTTGAAAAAGAGTTTGTGTTTTGTGTGTAATGTGCCAAAGAAAAATTACCAAAAGTCGTTAGCAAAAATCTACTACTTTATAAGTATCAGAATTTATGCTAATGTTCTTTCCATCCTTGAATGTCGTGGCCAATCAGAAACATCTCTCTGTGAATGAAAGCCGTTGTTTTTCGCTTACAAGGGTAGGATTTTTTTCTGAGCATAGTGGATGAACATGTGTTTTTGCTGGTGAGAAGTGAAGGTTGGATTTGTGACCCCATTTTATAGTTTCTACATTGCCTGTTGGGCTGTTATAATGGGTTATCGTTTGAACTGTGATTTGGCTACAAGTGTTGCGGTCGAGAGACAGAAAAAAACCTATTGTAGGTTTTTATTGCTACTATAAGTTTACGTTTTTTTTTTTCTTTTCTTTACTACAACAACAAAATCTTTTAGCAACTGTCTTTTTAAGATCACATTGTTACCTTTATAAGTTGCTGCCATGATCTGTTGGGTCCAGAATGACATACAATGTGCTGGGCACCCAGGTACCTATATTACTCTTAGTTTCTCAACCTAATGCAATATAAGTGAGTTTGACATCTCATCCCTTGTTATTGATACTCAACATCACAAATTTACCTAGGCTTATGGCCACATCACATTGAAACACTGGTTCCCGTATGATCACCAGTTAAGCAATTTTGAGCCTGGTCAGTACCTAGATGGGTGACCACTTTGGCATACCAGGTGCTGTAAGCTTGAATTATCGGGTGAATGACTCACAATTATTAGTCGGAGAGCTGTGTTCCAATTCCCATTGGGTTCATTATATTCACTCACGCACAAATGTTGTATTCATATACAAATCTCGACCTTATAAATAGCAGTTGAAACAGCTGAAGGCTAAACAAGTTCTAACTTTGAAGACAAAACTATTAGCGAAATAGTAGTGAATAGAATATTGTAAACTATAATTAGTTAAAAGTATTCACTACTATTTCTCTAGTAGTTTTGTCTTCAAGGTTAGAATTTGTTTAGTCTTCAGCTATTTATAAGGTGGAAATTTGCATATGAATGCAACAATACTCTTGGGAAAGGTATGAATCCACCTCTTCTCCCCCAGCTATGAGTTAATTAGACTTGTATCACTAAACCATTATTATCTCAAAAAAATAATTCTTACAATCTAAAAATGTTTACTGCTTTAAATATATAACCTGCAAAAGGGTTGACTAGCCATAGAAAATGAATCAACTAGCAAGAAATTTATCTACAAATAAAGAATATTTAAGTATAATTAATAATGAGAAATGAAAGTAAGAATGTCTACAGTGAAGTTTGCACTTTGGCAACTTTGGAAGGTGAAACGTTATAATTTGTGTACTGTGTACCCTAATTTAATTGATACAAGTTCATCATTTCCCTGCTAAAGGAAAGTCGCAATGACTTTAGCTTGGCTTAGAAGGGGCTCACAACACAGCTCATTCATCTTAGGATGCAAAAACCAAATGCATTTATTTATGATTTCACTAAAAAAATATGACTTCTAATTTTTTTTTTTTTACTTTCAGGCTGTAAACAACATGGCGGTGTCTTCACTGTATTTGGGCAAATTGAAAGATGCCCTGGATACTCTGGAACATTTGGTTCACAGAGACCCCAGCCACAACCTCCATGAGGGAATCCTCTTTAACCTGTGCACCCTGTACGAGCTAGAATCATCACATGCCCCACAAAAGAAGCAGGCTTTACTGAGTCTGGTTAGCAAGCACAAAGGTGACAGTTTCCATGTGGCCTGTCTCAAAATGGCATAAGTGTGAGTGTTTTTCTCTAACGAATGGCTGAACACTGACTTAGCAGCTTATAAATGCTGCCTTGACATTCCATGCAGACAGACACATATTGGGATAAGATAGAAAGACTGTGCTCTCATCTTTACTGAAAGTGAACGTGTGATCCAATCAGAAAGCACAATGTGCCATTTTGATTTGTTGTGAGAAAATATCAAAAAAGATGACAGACACAAAGAAAAATCTTTCCCATAAAATGTCTATCTCAACTACAGAAAAATTAAATAGCTATCGGTTTAATGGTTTACTATTGAAAAAAAAAAATCTCTCTCTTTATCTTTTTACAAGTCCTAAAAGCTACGTTCATAGGATTGAAACTATGAACTTGTGATGAAGCTTTATTAATAATATATTTCTTGATCTCTTGAATGTTATCTCTTTCTCTATTTATTTCCCCAATTCTATTTTTCCTTTTAGTAACTTTCCTCTGTTTTACTGAACTCAAAGGTCTTTTTTAATGAAAATTACCAAATCCAAATTAACATGAAAGAGAAAGTGTAAGTTTTGAGAGTCAATCCTTCAGATGGATGAGAGAGCTATTCGGCTGAAATGTAGAAAGTCAGTTTTCAAAAGGAAAAGGTAGAAGGTGAAAATATGCAAAACTTTCCATAATGACATCATCTCAAAAAGCTCAATTTTTAATAAGTACTTTTCATCTTTCCTCTTTTGTTTTTACCAGATTCTTTCATCTTTGGCGCCAAAGGCCTTTTGGATTTCATTCCTTTCAGCTCTGTTTTCTGCTATTAGTAACCAGATCTCCAAGACAATTATCTGCCTGGAATATTATTTAATTGCCTCGAACTATGTATGAGATTATGTCTTGTTTCTATATATTTGCTGCATTTGATTTAGACTAATATCCTCATCAGGCTTTGATTTTTTTTTTTTTTTTTTTTTTTTTTATGGTTCAATTGCTTTTTGTTCTGTATTGTTACATTGAGATGAGGATGTTAGTCTGAACAAAGCTGCAATTACTCTTATTTCAAGACTTCACTACCTAACAATGTTTTTTTCCTAGTGTCCTGTTATGCTAACCAGAGTTTTTAACACTTCTTGCCTTAGTATCTTATTTTTCTGATCTCTTGAATAAGGTCTTTAAAAAGGGTTAAGTCTTTAGATTTGTTTTGTATTCAACTCCACATACATACACATAGTGACAAAAGCATTATGTTTTCTGAAATGACTTCAGATTAATAATGTATTTTTTATCACTGGAATCATATGTTTGGGGGAATGAAATACAACAAACATTGATTACAATTCTATATTGAGAAACACTAAAGATTCAGTGATGTTTAAGTTTTAGGCATCCAATATATCTAGATGCATAACCTAGCTGATCTCATTCAGTTTTCAACTATTATTACAATATTGGATATTTAGAATGTATCATATTACATCCCATAATACGTCATATAATGTTGGATAATTACAATGCATCATATTACATCCCATAATATGTCATATAATGTTGGATATTTAGAATGTATCATATTACATCCCATAATACGTCATATAATGTTGGATATTTAGAATGTATCATATTACATCCCATAATACGTCATATAATGTTGGATATTTAGAATGTATCATATTACATCCCATAATACGTCATATAATGTTGGATAATTACAATGCATCATATTATTGCATCCCATAATAAGTCATATAATGTTGGATAATTACAATGCATCATATTATTGCATCACATAATATGTGATACAATGTTGGATATTTAAAAACAAAAATGGCAGAAAGGTGAATGAGGTCAACTGGTTTATGCATGTAGGATTTATTTTAATGTCTACAATTAAGCATCCCCACATTTTCAGTATTTCTCAATGTCGCCAACATTTATTGTATTTCATTCCATTCTCTTATTTATGATTTCATTGATAAAAACATTCATCTGAAGAAGTCCTTTAAAAGAACAAAATCCATAACATAGGATTTTTTTTCATTGAATTTTCAATTAGTTTTGTAGCTGCAAAACTGATCCCTTCCCCCATTTACTGTGCATTAACAATTATCTTACGGTTAATCTGTTATACAATTTCATGCCTTCTTTTGTTGCCTGTAGTTTTTTAAAGATCTAAAATGAGTGAGTTTGAGATAAAGCCAAAACTGATCCCTAACTTTATATACAATATTGGCAGAAAGTTTAAGAATTAAAAGAATAAAAAATGCCTCCAGTGAATAAGTGAAATATTTCCAAAAATATTCATGCACTCTGATATCCCTTCCCTAAACTAAACTGTATCATTTTATAGATCTATATTTAATAATGAGGATATTTTTGTTAGATCTCTGGAGAAGAAGGAAAAAAAAAAGTTCTATTTTCCAATTAATAAAAGCCACTTCTTTTTCACTGTGAAAGATTTGTTTTTTTTGGGGGGTTTTTTTTGTTGGTTTTTTTGGTTTTTTAATAGGAAGTGACAGGAACTTTATTCATTAATTCTCCTCAAAATGAATAAAGATATATTCAGATGAAAATTGGAAAAGACTTCAACCTCCCCCTCTCCCATTACTGGCAAAACATTTAATTATCAATTTATCTTCTGCTAAAACCACTCTGAGACAGGGTATCTCTTTTCCTCCCCACAAAAAAGAAATGTATGCACATTTAATCAGACATTATCCCTAGATATTTGGGGGTAAATTCCACAACTGCTTCTATAACGGAAATCAGCAGAGAAGAGCAACAAATGGTTAGTACAAAGTTGTTCTTTAAAGCGCCTTAGGCTGTATAATAATAATTTTTTTTTTTTTTTTCAGTGATTAGACACTGGAGTGTTGTATTGATAAAGATAACATTGAAATATAAAAATGTGTTTTTCTTTTCGTTTTTAACAATCTATGTTAGATTTATTTTTAATTGAAATTTTACTTACAAAGTGTTATTTTGAAGATCATTGCCAGAAGTAGTTCAGTAGAAAAGTCCCATTGTTTAAATGTAAGTCTGTTATTACTAATTTCTAAGACTTTTTTTTTTTTTTAAATCTAAAAAGTCAGTGAAATACACTCAGAAATTAAAATAGTGAGGGACATTATTGTGCGTCAGTGTTTTATGAAATTGTTTAGTGAATAAATTATTTGTAGCTATTAAAAAAAAAAAAAAATTAATGATGTAAAAATCAATGAAGCTGGAGAACCATTTTGAAGAAGCTGTTTTCAGTTTTAAATTATTTCTCAATCAGAAAAGCTGTAAAAATTTAGGGTGTTTCGTTTTATTTATTGACACTTTGTGATATTTGCTTAAAAATGCTAGACAAATTGTGTGATTTATTTGCTGCTTTGTTGAGAATCTTTCAAGTCTTCAGTAAAAATGTCGTTAATCAAAAAACATTCAAGTCGCATTTTCTCAAGTTCAGTAAATGTATTTGCAGTAAGAAAGACCTTAAACAATACTTAGTTATTGGGCTGTAAGATGAAATGTGTGTGTGTGTGTGTGTAACTGGAGGAGACGGTGTATATTGAATGTGAAATTTATTTCAGAATGGAGATCACTGTTGCTGAAAGCAAAAAAAAAGCTGTTTGTATAATAAAGAATAATAGTTAATGAACTGTGAAATGGGTTTATTTTCTTTTAATTATTAACAGTAGCAGAAGGAATTGTGGTCACATGATGTGTTAGCCATTTTGTTATCTTGCCTGACAGCAAAGGATTTGACAGGACAGCCCCTAATCAAAGGCCATGTTTTATTTGTAGCAAACCAGATTTGATTTTTTTCTTCTTTTACCAACATTGAAAGACAAAAAACTATCCCAGCTGATTACAACTGGAACAGCTTTTAATGTTTCTAACCATAAGTGAGATTTAATTTTTTTTTTTTGATACAGACAACTTATACTGTTAAAATGAATTCTTATTGCCTTAGTGTATATCTGTTAGCAGTTAAGTTCTTTCCTAAAATTAAGCTAGTAATTTTATTTAGCCATTAAAATAAAATGAGACTATTTTTCTCTGTATCTCCATTGTAATTTTGTTTTCATGACTTAAAAAGAAAGATGATTATTAAATTCTCTATTTCCCATTGAAAGGTAGCCATATTAATCAGATTTTCTTTAGGAAATTTATAAAAAATAAAACCAAATTTAAATAGTTTCTGTTTGAATTTCTATAATTAAGAGTTATTATTTCCATTTGGACTAATGCCTTCATCTTTGTCATTGTCACCACATTTCAGCCATTGTGTCTTCCAGGTGTCTGTCAATTCAGTTAACCATCATGGAATTTCAAACTAAACCCTTTATTTAATCTATGGGTGTATATAGTTCTTGTTCTGCTGAAGATTTAAATTTTTGAAGAATGTCTTGCAGTAAGATATCCACTTGGATTAAAGCAGTGGTTCCCAAACAGTTCAGCACATCTCATATCTGTGGCGGAAGAGGATAGCAGGTGAGGCAGGATGATTGAAAGACAAAGATTTAAAAACAGTTTCAAAAAATTAATATGCCAAAATAAATATGATTTCAAACTTTAAAATATTATGGATTACTTGTAATTGCCTGCATGAGTCCCAGTATAAATAGTTATAAATAATTATCAACTGATTTTATCATTGTAATATTTTTGATTTTATATTAAGTATTACAAATATAGTAAATAGGGTCTGCAAATTGGAGGAGAGTGTTATCAAGGATAATATTCTGAATTCGAATCCGCAGTTATCTCCCTTTAACCCTCTCTAATTTTTTATTTTTATTTTTAAATGTACTTTTTATCACATAAAATTTGGTGAGGAGTGAGCAAAAGTTTGGGAACCACAGGATTAAAATGTTGGTTTGTGAATTTGATGGCATAGTAATTGTGGGTTAAATCCCTGGGTACAGATTCAGAGTGAGTAAAATAAAAAAAAAACAATAACAGAGCCATAATAAAAAGATAATTAGCCAAGCTGATATCTCCCTAGACATGGACTGTTCTGGTTCCACAGTCCAACACTTTAATCAATGAGGCTATTTGCACATAGGACAAACCTGAACATAGAAAAATTTGCAGCTTTAAACCTAATCATTTAGCAGAACAAAAACTAACACCATTCATAATATTTATTCATTCATTCATTCTAACTCTAATTCATATATACAACGTGCGATGGATAAATTGTCATCTAAATGATGCAAAAATGAAAATAACACTGACATCTCATTTTAACAGATATATTTACCAAAATTACACAAAAAATATCTTGAAATACTACAGTAAATTTATTCAATAAAATCACCATTGGCTTCAACCACTGCCTCCAGATGACTTTGGAATCTCCTGCAAATTCTTCTGGACGGTCTCCTTGTTTAAGTTGGTGAATGCTGCCATAATACTTGCCTTCAGTTCATCTTTGGAGTTGCGAGAAGTTTTGTTGTGCTCTCGCTCAAATGTGTCCCACATAGAATAATCAAGGGGGTTGCAGTCTGGGGAGTTAGGTGGCCAGATGTGAGGGGTGATGTGGTCGCGGAAATTGTCTGACAGCCATGACTGGGTTCTCCTGCTTGTGTGGCATGGTGCAGAGTCCTGTTGCCAGACATAGGGTCTTCCAGCAGCCACCCTCTTGACCCAGAGCAGCACTACCTCGTCAAGGTAATCGATGTAGGCCTCCCTGTTGAGACTAAGGCCCTCACCAACAAATTAGTGAGTTCTTATTAGAATGATCAGAGTGAGTTTTCTGAGCTGCCATACCTTTATAATCACCATTAGACTCCACCAACTCTTTCCGAATCCTCTGCAATGTCCTCAGATTGACACCCAAACACTCTGAAATGTTTGCAGTGGAGCCTCTGATGCAAATACCATGCAGTACAGCATGCTGTTTCCAAATTTTTTGTGGAGTGAATTGTCATGGTGCTTTTTTTTTCTCACAGACAGTGGCCAACAGACCTTATTATACTTTGCAGTTGACAAAATAAAAAACAATACACATACACAAAATTAAAAATATATACCCACCGTGCCCTGTATGTATTGCACATTGAGTGCTGGTGTTAATAAAATAGTGTTCGATGCAATATAACAGCATGCTACTGGTGACGAATAATATGCATATTTATTAAAGAAAAACCAAAGCTGTTGGTGGAACTTGCCAAAAAACTAAACCTTTAAACAAGATAAAATCTTGAGAACAGCAATATAAAAAAGAAAAAATACGTAAAGGCAAACACCTACTTACTTAATAAAGTGCTCAATGCCTAGATTGCCTAGATAGAACAAAAACACTTGAAAGGATGGCGTTGGTTGTGTGAACTTCAGACTTGAACTTTCAAGTCGTCTGAAGATCATGTTACAATTAGGGCCTTCCTTCTCAGTTTCAGTCACTTTCCCATTGCCATAAAGGTGCCTCTCTGTGACTTATTTAGAAATACTTTCATGGTAATTGTTTGGATGAGCTCTTCACTATAGTACCTAAACTTTTTAATTTAAGCGCAGTACTAAACTGGGGTCAAGATCTCATCAATTTACAGTTGAGCTGGTTAGATATAGCCATAAATTCTACGCTAACAGTTTCTTTTCTCACACTTCTCACTTGTGGAACTCACTTCCAGCCCCACACATTCCAACGAACTTTAATCTGCAAAAATTTAAATGCAATGTCAATCACTATCTACTCCTGATTACTCTGTTCTCTGCCTGCTCATTATTAAGACTTCTGTTCCTAATTCTTCCACACCCTGTAACTTCTTGTGTCTTAGTGGCTTTGAATTGGGTGAAACTGATTAAAATATATATTACCATACAGATGATCCTGAGTTGGAAACTGCTGTTTGCGATGGATATAAGTGGAAGCTTGCAAGTCATGAAGCCACTAAGATCTTCCAAGAAAATACAATGAGTTGGGCAAATGTCATTTGATCAAGCAATTTATCAATATATATCTGATGAATGTGGCAGATTATGTCTCTCCAGTGCAGACCTTGTTAGTCATAAAGAGAGTCGTATTGGTCGACCTTTCATAAATTATTATCAGTACTAAGCTGGAAATAACATGGAGGACATGTCAAAAAACTTGCTGAAACTTCTCTGGTCTCACCTGTCACATGAAAACCCATGAGCAAGATGAACAGACTTTACAAAACAGGCCAGGCCCTGTACGAAAGAACTAAGTTTACCACGTCTGCAATAAGCATTGCAAGTCACTTGCAAACTCCAAGAGCCATTGTCATTTTCATAGAACCAAAAACATTGATCAAACTTGTCAGTGATAGTCATGCTCATTTAATGAGTCATTATATATATATATATATATATATATATATATATATATATATATATATATATAATATAATATAATATAATATAATATAATATAATATAAAAGGCTCAAACACTAATATTCCATGGTTATAATTTATTACATTGGAATTGTAATCACGATCCAATTCATCAGACCTACAAATTCAAAAAGAAATCGGAAAATATAATATATACCCGGAGTTATATTTTCCTATTTTTTTTTTTTAATTTGTAGGTCTGATGAATTGGATCGTGATTACAATTCTAATGTAATAAATTATAACCATGGAATATTAGTGTTTGAGCCTTTTATATTATAATCTTACTCTGTACCGGACATTGAGTTCTACCTGGATTCTATCCTCTTGGGAATTTATATATATATGTATATATATATATATATATATGTATATATATATATCTCAATAAAACCTCACAGTGTGTGAACGGCTATTCTTACCTCCCTTGGTAGAGCATTCTGTGAGTTGCTATGAAATGCCCCCCTCCCAATATTAGATATCTTCTTTCCTGTTTAGCCTGTCTTCCAGAACAGACGTTTTCATCCTGTCTTCTGTCTTTGACACTTTTAGATTAGTTTGACTAATACCAAAATTGGTTTATGATTGTGTCATTGTAAATTTAGATAACTGCTTAATATAAGAATTGCAAAGAAACAAAAAATACATTCTCTAGCTAAATTAAACAGACTTTAAAGAAACAACAAAAACATCCTACCTTAATTTGGGCTGGACTAACAAGTCATTGTTGGAAGTGCATAATCCTTTTCTAAAGCAACAGTTACCTCAAGGTGCTACCTTAGGTAAATCCTTCTCACACAAGAAAATTGTGTAACATTCACTCACTTTTTCACAGTTTACTGAGGAACCATATTGCTACAGAGCTGGCTCCCAAGACAAGAAAATGTCCTGATGTGTGCAGAACATGTAGCCTTCACTAAGTTTATTCGACAACAGCAGCAGCTGTATAACCACACAGAGCAATGTGCTCAAATGATTTCTATTCATCATTGCAACAGATACATTCTGATGAACCAATCAAACCTCCTACAAAAGACTTTGCCAACCCAAAGCATATCTCAAATCACCAGCCAAATGAGGAATGTCTCCTCATTATTATGACCTTTCAACCCTAGTGCTCAAGGACATCAGATATTTTCCTTTTTCAGGCTGAGCACTCGAATCACACTGCCTTGATGACCCTCGTTAATATTTGATATAATGCCTTACTTGATATCAACTAAATTTCAGAGAAGCCAGCTTTCACTCAAGATAAGCCTTGGAGTTTGTTGGCAATTGTGATCCACCCATCCATCAGGTGAACTCCATGAGCCTCTCATTGGCTGTATAGTGTGTGCATTGCCAGGGCTACAAATGGTTTTGCATAGAGTTTTTTTTCCTTGTCTTAGACTGGTTGCCAATTACAGCTAAAAAGCCCAGTCTGCTCTGTTTAACCCACAAGAGAAGAGATATAAAAATGTGTATTTGTGATAGGATAACTCATTTTGTGGCAAAAAGCAAGTCTCCTTCCAAGTGTACACTTCTCAATGCCAGAACGGTTTTCCTGGTATTCCCTTCCCAAGATCAGCCATAAATCATCACCTGGTGCACACAACCAGCCTTGGAAATGTAAACATAAGGTATGCTGACCGACATCAGTACTTGGTATCCTTAGACTGCTATCAGATGGATGGAGGCATCAGATCTTGGGATACAGCACAGGAACACTGTAACCTCAAAATTTAAACAGAATTCAACTCATTTACGACACCAGACTGGCAGAACTAACTGTCCATGAAGATGGTAAATAATGCCAAAATGTACATTTTGCACTCCCATTTAACAAAAGATTCCTTCAAGATTATGATCTCAACCTTCCGAGTACCTCCAACCAATTCTTATCCAGCTGTTCAGAACTGAACCAGTATTTTGTACAGCCTATATAAAAACAAACTCGACATCTCTATAAGACTTACATGCAGATAGTCTTTTCAAAATTTATTGACCAGATCAAGTCTGATGATAAATGTTACATCTCCATAGAAGCCATAACAGCATTTAAATCAGCAGCAAAAGGTTTGGTACTACTGGTTAATAATGGCTCAATCCTGAAGCTGTATTTAAGCTCTGACATTGTCAGTTTTTTTTGCATCAGGTTTGTTATTGGGTCTGCTTCAGTACATGCTTGGGTGAGTGGTTAGCAGAATGAATAGTTTCATATTTATTCAGTCCGTCATCATTTACATCTGGTCAACTACTATTTCTGCCGCAATTTAGGATTGTTGGGGGGGGGGGGCACAGAGCCAGCATGATTAACAGTTGGAACCTCTAAAATCATGTGACATATACTGTAGGTTAAAGATAATTTCTTCCCGGCCTGTTGCTAGTATCCCCATGGCATCAAATTTTAATGAGGCTATTTCCATAAATTTGATGGTTTGGGGTAAGTGTTATTAGTTGTACTTGACTTTGCAACGTAATATTGTATGGCAACTGTGATTTATGATAAGTCTGCTTCAACAATAGTAAAGACTATTTCTTTGTTTGATTAAACTGTTTGGAACCCCAGCAAAAATGTCAACTGATAATGTAGATTTAATAGCAATGAAGTGCATGAGTTTGGTGATGCTTTTAATGTTAAGATAATGAATTGGGAAGTGACGAGGGAAACCATTGACAATTCAACCAGGCAAACTCTTACAATTGAAGAGTCAGCCTTAAGAACAATTCACTGTGAAGGCTGGTCAAAGAATAAGGCACATATTTGCAGACAATAGTGAAATGATATTTGGAAAAATAAGCAGAACTAGTAAATCTAAAGGCAAATATAAGGAGATTGTTATCATTTCTAGAAGAATACTGATGGCCGTATACGGTTTGTTGACTTAGTAAATGATCAAGTTGAAATGTTTGTTTTGTTTAATGATAAAGCTGTAATGATAGCAAAGGAAAAATGAAATTAAAAGCTGGCAGTAAAATGATGTTTTCTATCTCTTCATAAACTACAATCAGGAAATAATAACTGTTCATTGGGTCATTACTGAAAATATGAAAGATGGAAAGCCTATTCAAAAAGCATAGCTTGTATCTCAAGGTTTTAAAGAACACATTGATGGTCTCCATAAGGATTCGCTTCTATGCTCTAGAATAGCTGTTACATTACTACTTTTTGTTGCATTTCTCTAAACAATGTGACTTCCATGTAATCAATGTAAAATCAGTGTAAATTACCTCCCTTTGATGGAGATAAGTCACATTATGGCCACTTAATGATGTCACTCTATACAGTGACGAAAGTGGCAGTCAAATTAATTCACTTTACAGTAGCCAGACATAGCAATTGTTTTCTTTAGCTCATGCTTTCATGCCCTGGGCAAAGGCTACATCTATATCTCCAGCAACTTACAAGTTCATGGTGCCATTCCCCTTTGAGAATATATCTTTTCCAAATATAGAAAGAAATTCCAGCTTGCAGTCCTCAATTTGGAAGAACCCAAGACTCACAGTTTTCCTTCATGGAATATGTCTTCACCTGTGACATAGTAGATTAATCTGGACTGTTTGAATATGGAGTCCTAAGCATGGCTTCTCCAGACACAGGAGTATCTACGTATTATATGTAAGACCTTTTTGTTTCTCCTTACACTCTTCTTTTATCTTTAAGCTACCACAACACGAAAGCTGTGGCAAAATGCTCCATGTAAATATGTGATACATCATTCTCTGCATGTGACACATGTAAATATGTATATATAGTTTTGAATATGTCTTAGTGATATAAAAGTCTCTCTGAGAACAAATCATGTTTGTCATTCCTTTTCCTTTCAGCCATTCCATTTTGTCCATGAACTAGGGTGTTATTATGGGCATTATTCTATACCCTTATATAATAGGGGAAACTTGAATGGGAGAATAAATCTTTCTTTCCTAGCTCTCTTCCATTATAGCATTAAACAGACAGACCTTGCCAGTTGAATTTAATATATATAGTTAGTTTTGTCCATGTCTTAGTAGTATAAAAGTCTCTCTGAGAACAAATCATGTTTGTCATTCCTTTTCCTTTCAGCCATTCCATTCTGTCTATAAAGTGCAGGGTTATTATATCCTGAATATAATTGTTCCCATAATGAAGGGAACTACAAATGAGAAACTAAATTTTTCTACCATAGTTCTCCTTCCTGTTTTATCTCCAGGGTAACAATGTAAAATGCGATGTTTTCTTGAAATCACCTTGAGAATATGACAGTGGTAAAATATGGAAGTTCAAGAAGACCGTATATGGACTTTGTGATGTAGCTTGACAGTGGAACTTGCATGTGAGGGATGAGTTATTGAAATTAGGTCTTACCATGTCAAGATTGGATTCAGCCCCTTTTCTCATGGCTTAATGGTGTAGCAGTTGATGGCATGGTTTCCTTTGTGGCCTAGCATATGTGCTGATTCCTTAAGTTTATGAATTTTCCAATGGTGTTCCTTGTCTATGATCTCAACCTGATCCCACAGAGGGCGGTGATCTCCCTTCTCTCTCCATATGTGGTCAGCCATGCCTGATTTTTCCACTTCCCCTCGTGTTACAGCTTTCTGGTGTTCTTGAAGCCTTACCTTGAGGGGGCGGCCTGTCTCTCCTTTATATTCCTTTCCGCAGCTGCATGAGATAGCGTACACACAGTCTTTAGTCATGTTCTCCTCTATGGGGGGGTCTTACTCGGGAGAGATATCTGCGAAGTGTTGTCAAGCTTTTGAAGGTTGTCCTGATGTTATATGGACCACAGATCCTTTGTATTTTCTCTGATAACCCCTTCACATAAGGCAGGCAGACTGTTTTCTGAGTGTTGTTGTCCTCCTCCTCCTCCTCTTGTACCTGCCTATCCCAGTTTTTGGGGGCTGCTGCCATGTACCCAGGGTAGTTGTTACGTTGTAGGGTACTACTTATACTGACCAATTCTTTATCTAATGTCTCTGGGTCGCCACTTATGACTTTTGCTCGATGTTGTAAGCAGCGGACGATCCCTTTCTTTACGCTGTATGGATGGTGGGAGTTGAAATTTAGGTACGGTACGGTGAATGTCGGTTTACAGTATACGGATGTCTTGAACCCATGCTCTGTTCGAGATATTAGAACATCCAGGAAAGGGAGTGTGTTGTTACTTTCTTTCTCCATTGTGAACTGTATCGAAGGTCTTATTGAGTTCACATGGTCCAGTCTTGATTTTCTTGTGATGTACATGGTTGGAGGCAATATCTCTTCATTCTGACGGTACAGGGTTGGCAGTTTTCTGGTTGCTGTTCCTGACTGGTAGTTAGGAGGCCAAACTCTTGTGTAGCAGCTTGAGAGGCAGCTCTGATCAACAGTTGCATAATATTGGGGTTCTTGCAGTGCTATGTCGCACAAGGAAGAGTGTCCCTGCAAGTGCCTTCAGTGGGCAACCCAGAGGCCACGTTATGTTGCAGTCTTCGCCAGTTCCCTTTCCTCACATGTTACATTAGACGACCGACTGCTACTACTACCCTAGACCTTTCCTTACCAAAATAACACATCATGACTATAAGCAACCAAAGATATAAAAATAAACCTGCGTAACAAAAAACACCTAAACCCCCCTCAACCTTTCCTTCTCCAACATTCGTGATATTTATACCAGTGTGGAATTCTGCAGTGTGGAATCGTTCCTCTTTGAAAAATCTCCAGACATACCCATCAATCCCTTCCTCTGATTTCTCTCAATTCCTGGCTTTCCGTTAGAAAGGACTCATGCATAGCCTGGGAGTTTATGTCTGTGAACCTCTGCTAGCTAGGGAGCTCTCTCTTGAATCTCCTGACCATCCATACGTGTCTCCATATCTCTCTACTTAATTCAGCTATCACTTCTTTCTCTATCGTTTCCCTGTTGCATGCTAGACAGTATTTCTGATAATATAGACAAGACCATCTCCCTACATTCATCTGCTAATATATTTTTGTTTGGTGATTTTAATGCCCACCATACGAGGTCACTTGAACCCTCTGTCACTGATCTTGCAGGCATCCAAACCCTGAACTTTTCAATCACTCAATCTCTCACACAAGTGGTCGATTTTCCTACGTATTTCCCCAGTAACCCTGATGTAAACACTTCTCTTCTCAATCTTTTTTTTTCCCTCTATCCTTGACTATTCTTGTGTGACACAGCTCTGCCCCATTGGCAACTCTGATCATGTGTATAAAAGTTTTCTTCCACTCCCACCACCAGACATGAACCTCCTAGCAACAGAATATCTTTTTGTTATCAATGAGCAGACTCGGACTCACTCCATGATTTCCTTTGTGACATCCCTTGGAATGAAGTTTTCAAACATCCTGCTCAAAAATGTGCACCTGAGGTTTCAATCCGAGTGAAAGCCAGCATCACTGCTTTCATTCCAGCAAGGAAATACCAAGTAAAACTGGATTCATCTCCTTGGTTCTCACCTGCTTGCACAGCTGCCATAGCCGACAGGAATCACTTCTTCTGACTGTACAAGAGTGATATGTCTGACTGCAACAGATATCTTTTTGTTTCTGCTTGTAACGAGTGCGAGCATGTCCTCAAGGAAACAAAGTTACTATTTGCTGATAGAATGAAACAACTTATAGCATCTTGCAAGTTCGGTTCTAGAGATTATTGGCGACCCTGCAAGAGTGTGCTGAACAACAGCAAATCCTCAATCCCTCCCCTATGCAATCAATTCGAAGTCCTGACATCTACAGCATATAAGGTTGAATGTTTTGCTTGGAAATTCTCTTTCAACTCAACACTTGATTCATCTGAAGTGCTCTCACCAGACTCCCCCCCCCCCCGCCATAGAACCGGAGCTATACTGAATTATATGTACTTAACCCTGTTGATGGTCTCCGACATCATTTCTAAATTAGACTCCCATAAGACAAGTAGAGGTGACAGGATACCAGCCATCATCCTAAAGAAATGTGCTCCTGAGCTGGCTCCAGTTCTCTCCAAACTATACAACTATTTACCTCACAGCTTCCTGATTTTCAGCTTATTGAAAGTTGTCTCTGTTAAGAAATCTAGAGAACCTTCTGACCCCTCTAACTACTCCCTTATCAGTCTTCGAAGCCTTAATCAATGCCAAAGTGGTTACGCATCTTACCTCTCATGATCTGCTCTCTGATAAACAATGTTGATTACGTTTTGCCCAGCCTACCGCCAATGTGTTTACAGCCATATATATATATATATATATCAAGCTCTCGATAATAATGGCAAAGCTTGAGGTGTGGCTTTAGATATCTTGAAAGTGTTTGACAGTGTTTGGCATGCTGGCCTCTTATGTAAGCTTCAGGGCTACAGTATTGATTTAATCCAATCGTCCCTATCTAATCAGGAAATGACGGTTGTCTCGAACTGACTGTTCCCCAAGGCTCTATCCTGGGTCCTACACAGTTTCTGATCTTCATCAATGATCTCCTTGATGTCATCAGTTTCCAAGTAGGTATCTATGCAGATGATACTACCATTTACTCCTGTCTCAATAGTAAGCCTGAGAGCGCTCAAAGTTAACCTGGCCACTGCTCTTGAAAAGGACCTCCAATCAGTGGTTGATTGGGGCAGGAAATGTCTTGTAAATTTTAATGCCTCCAAAACTAAACTGCTCTCATTTAACTACCATAGAGAAATGTCCCTGTCCCTCATCAGCATGGTTGAAGCTTGTCTCCATGAGAGCATCTCACTGCACCTTCTTGGCCTCATGTTTTCAACTGACTTGAAGTGGAACAACTATATTGAATCAATAGCTGCATCTACTGCAAGGAAAGTTGGTTCAGTGTATTATGTCAGAAGTTAATTCATCTTACATAATATCTACCATTCTTTCGTGCATTGGATACTGTTGCCATATCTGGTCTGGTATCCCTGCTGTTCATTTCGAGATTCTCGATAAAATCCAAAGAAAGATCTGCAATGTAATCGATCCTGAATTGGCTCCTCAACTTCAGACATTCTTTCACAGATGTGATATGGCTTCCCTGTCTTTTCTACAAATATTTTCATGGCCACTGCTCTGACGAGCTTTTTCCCCTGGTGCCCCAACTACATGAATTTAAGTGTGCTACAAGATTGGCATCTAGGTCCCACCCATTTACTGTTGAAATAGTTAAATGAAACTGCCACTTCTACTCCAACAGCTTCTTTCCTTGTACTTCCTGGCATTGGAACTCCTTTCCTCTCACTTCCTTGATAACTACAATCTTCAAAAATTTAAATGCAATGTCATTTGCTATCTTCTGTTGCCTTTTTTTCCTTTCCTCAATCCCAACTACAATCACTCTTCCCTCTCTGTAACCCCTGCATGCTTGTGGCACTCCTGCCTTGCTTGGGGTGAAATGCTTAAAAAAAAGGCATTAAACATTTTTATTTCTAATCATCACAGCATGTGAGAGTGAACCCAACACTTCTGCTTATTGCTATGTCAATAGAGAACACGGTGACATGTGTGGCATTTGTTACTTGAAACTCTAGCCAAGTGTCTCTCTTTAGAACGCTTGTTACATATGGCTTCCCAAGCTGGACAATTATTTCGCTTATATTATGGCATTGACCCACAGTAGTCATCCAAGGCTTGTAATTACATCAGCTGCCATTGTTGTAGCAGGTGGGTTTAAGATATTAATTTTATTGTCTTTGGCAGGGGCAGGGTTAGAACCCATCTCTTCCTGTACATGTTGTCTAGGCTCACTTTCTGTCAATGTGCAGCTGCTCAGCTCAGGCTCTGCTTGTTCTGATATCTCAGTCTTCCCACGGCTATGGGATAAAGAGAGTTATACAGCTTCCAAAGTGGTTTAGGAATTGGTAAAGTATATAAGTCATCGATCGTCCAGTCTTTATTCTTCAAGTGTTGTGATTCTTACTGACGAAAAAAAAAAGTCTTTCTTCTTTTAGTTAAGTCTTGGTAAACATCTTGATTGGAAATAAAGTCAAGCTCTCAAAGAAATAATAATGCCAGTTTTGGTTAAATATAGATGATTTAATGAAGGTAGATAAAATAATTTATAAATCGAATACATTTGGCATCTATTAACATAAAACAGATCAGAAGGCGGCTACTTGGAATCTCAATCTATGTGGTCACTTGAATTTCTGATTGAACCTTGTTGAATATGGGGCCCCTTCCTTGTGCCGGTGTGCAACTGATGATCTGTGTCTCTGGCATCCCAGCCAGTCTCTCTTGCATCCCCTAAATCAACCTGAATTTATACATAATTCTCCCTCACCCACATATCAAACTGTTCACATGTTAAAATAGCTCAATTTTACATTGAGTTTTTTTTTTTATTTTTTAATCCCAACTTAAAACAAATCCTATGCTTTGATTTGGACTACAGAGTTCATTTCTTTACATTGCTACTGCAACAGTTAGACCAACCTATCTGATGGCTTTATTCAAGTCTATTCCGTAAGGAGAGGTTCTTTCAAATACATTGATTTTGATTCAGTTGACTGGTCTGGTTCATTTCAAATAATGAGAGCCACACAAAGGTGATGTGTATAAAAAGACCCACCTGCATAAGCACTTGATTCCATACTGTGTAAATGGCACAAAATTGATTCATTCATTTTCTAAAGCTTAATGCTTTGCAGGTTATTTAAAGTCAGAAAATATTTTTTTAAAAAGTTTTTAATGACTTACTGATACAAATCTTACTATTAACTCATGGGAGTGGCAAGAAGATTCATATCTTTCTCAAGGGAATTTATGTGATTATAACAAACTCAGTTCTCCAATTAACAATTCCAAGCCAGTATCCATTACACCACCTGCACATCCAAGTTTGCAACACTTGCTATTCCTAAGCAGTCACCCATCTGGGTACTAACCAAGTAGAAATTGCTTAAATGACATAAGTGTATATGACTTGCATTACTGGAATGATCTGCATGCTGCAATATATTAACCAACAACCAAAGTGAATATGGAATAAAATGTCATGGTAACAATAGAAGGAATAAATTCAATTATCCAAATGACTGAATTCTAACTACAGAAGATTACAGAGTATAGTTTATTATACTTCTGGTACAGCTCCACCCCTAGCATGTAAAGTTCTAGAAAGAACATTATCATTTATTTCAAGTACAATTCTAATAGAATTGAACATTTTTATTTTTCTGTCAAGTTCAGTTTCGAAAAGGAAACTAGAAAGACAAAAAAAAAAGTCGTATCAGAATACATGACATAACGAGTACCATTTTGCAACCAATAAAAGACAAATTATTATCCAATTGACTTCAGTGGAGCTTAAGCAGTAATGTTTGATAAAGTTACTTTATTCTTTATTCTCCCCACCAAATAACCAAACCATAAGTTGTATTTTAAATTTGCTATTTTGGAGAAAGCATAATTTCAAACATCTTGTATTGTTTATCTTTTCACTCAACTGTTGAATAAGCACCAAATGAAAGCAAGGCAAAATTTTAATGCCCCACTTCTCTATTGATCTTAACTGAACCAACCTCAGGGGACATTACTATTATTGAGGAAGGGTCTTTTAGTATACATGCCAGAGGAGGGAGGGGAGCATGGGTCTTTTACATAAATCCACAGAATATTATTAAAATGACTTGTTGCTCTGGTGTAAGTCAATATCGAGTATATTTTATTGGTAGTGTTACCAAAATATTGATGACTTTATTCCTTTGTCTGATAGTAAAACATTCACCAAAAAAATTACCATTTTGATCCAAGATAAAGGAGGATCTTTGATCTTGAACCAGATAGAAAATGTATAAATATTTATATCTCAGTGTATATGCAGGCAGGTGTCCATTTAATATAAATGTAGACAGCAAAGAAAGCATGTTAAACATTTCAAGAACTGTGTTATTGGATGACTTCTAACAAATTGATTGTAGAAGGTGAGATTCCATCAATTAGCTTCAACTTTACAATAAAAAAAGAAAAAAAAAAGAGCCAGACAAACAGTTGTGCTCTTTGGGCAGACAAGATTAAGAGAGGAAGAATCAAATTTCAAATAAAAACAAAAAACGCAGAAACATTTTCAGTCTTTCAATTCTTTTATTATATTTTCCACATTTTTTTTTTTTCTTTTTTAATATTTTATTCATTTCCTAAATAAATATACTTTGTCATTTCATTCCCCTCCCCCTTAAAAAAAAAAAAAAAAATATACAAAAATCAATAACCAGTTCCCATCTAATCATAGAAAAATATTGCTTATAACTGGTTAGTTGATAGCTGTAAGCTAGCAGAGATTTTTTTGTGGGGGTGGAGAGTAATGTTTGACATGTGGGAGATAGATTTAATGAAAATGAAGAACTTGAGCAGATTTTTTTCTCCTCTCTCTTCATTAGTTTGTTACGTAGGCCTTATTTTCAGAAGTTAGTTCACAGACATTATTTGAAGGGGAATAGAATATGGTGTTACAAAAAAATACATTACCGGGTTTTCCTTTATGGATACACACATTACCATTAACAGCCACTCCGAAGATAAAATTCTAAGTTACACTGAGGAACATTCAAAAAAAGCTGAAGTATCTTGTTTTATAGTGCAATTCATCTTTAACATTAGAAAGTCAATGAAACACAAAAGAAACTGTCTCATTTGTAACTTTCATATATTTTCAGCTCTTATGAAAGTTTTTAAAAAAATTCAAGTTTTAATAAATAAAATAGCTAAAAAGTTAACTGAAATTTTCAATTATTTTCACATTGTTTTTCCCCAATTATCCTTAAGACCTAGAGGACTTCAGTTATTGGTAATTTTAAAATTGTTTTTTAAAAACGTCTTTTTAAAAAATTAAAACCAAACAAAAAACGTTGAGATAGAAAAATAGACAGCATGGAAGGCAGAATTGGAATGAAATTACAATTTCTTTCAATTGATGATTTTGAGAGAAAAAAAAAGTCAGAATTTTAATTGCACCAAAATTTTAGTGTGATGAATTTTCTGTTTAATATTAATAATTGTAATTTATGTGTAACTAATGCAAAAAAAAAAAAAAAAAAAAAAAAAAAAAAAAATGAAGTTTTACAAAAACTCAAATGTTAGAAGATAGAATGTAAATACATATTTAAAGAATCTTAATTTTAACAAAAAATTTCTATTAAAATAACTTTATGGACCAAGATAAATTCTGTGAACCAATTAAAAAATTTTGTTTATAAGATTGAGATTAATTTTTGGAAGATTTTAAATGAATGTGTGAAATTTAGCATCTTTATATATATATATATATATATATATATATATATATATATTATACACACATATTAGCTAAAATCATGTTGCTGGTTAGAAAAAGTCTGCAACTGACAAAAGATAAATTCCTTGAAAGCACTTTTGTGTATATAAAAAGATGATGGTGGCCTTTTCCCCTTAGGTGACATTTCATTTGTATTGATTTAATATCACAGTATGCAGGTTTTGGTTTTTATGATGTTGCCAGTTTTCGTTTTTCTTGGTCTTTTTTGCATATCATGAAGAAACATTTTTCCAGGATGCTAAAATGTGTGTGTGTGTGTGGGGGGGGGGGGGGGTAGGAAAAATGCTCGTGACATTATCATTTATGAAAAGGCATATAAATAAAGGTTAACAGAAGGGCAAGGGAGATAACTAAGACTTCCCAGAATAGACAATGGAAAAGAGAAAGTTTTTAAAAAAAATATTGAGTCCCCAAAAGAAGCTTTAGAAGTGCTTGCTATAATAATAATATCAAAAAAAAAAAAAAAAAAAAAACTTAGGTCAAATGCAAATGAAAGATAAGCTGCCACTGGATTAGACATTTCTCACAAAGTTCCAGATTGTTTTCCAGCTACAATTTATTGGCACCAAGATTATCAGGAAAGAAATCAAATTCTGCTATTTGGATTAAACTATATAAACGAGAATATTGTATTTGAAGGAAAAAATGTTTTATGATATGCAAGCTGGTTACTTCAACTGTGATAAAGTATCCACACCCTTGTAGGTAGGAAGAAAAGAGACAAGGAGGGAGAAAGAGGTGGTGATGGTGAGGCGAGTCATGTATATCACACATGAAAGAGAGGGACAAGTGCAAGGGTTGTTTGGAGAGAGTATATCCTAAGCAATGAGACTGGCAATTAGACAATATATCTATCATAGTAGATCATTTCAGCATCAGTAGTTGGCAACAGTTAACATGACATCTACAACATACAAATCTAAGCTGGATGTCCTATAAGAGCAGCAGATATATACTTATCCAGAATCACATTCAAGTATTGTACAATGACTTTGTCAGACCAAGATATTGGGTTAGGGAAGACGCCGCCGCCTTCAAGGTAGCCAAGGTGTCCGCCGTGAGTGGTAACAGCCATTACACATTTGTCATTGTTCACTGAAGAGAGAGGAATAAAAGAGAAACGGTGAAAAGAAAATGCAAGTGCCATGATTTGATGATTTCAGATATTCAATAATATTTAAGGTTAAGACTTTTTAATCTTACCACAGAAACGGCTTTTATTATGTAACACATCTGACATTTTGGGGATGAATATAAAAAAACTATACTAGCTTAAATGCTGGACTCCATATGGACTTTTAAGCTGCAGAAGGCTAAGTGGGCCTCTGGATCCAGCTTAAAAAACAGCAATAATAATTTTGAAGAAATTAACTTAATTCCTCAATTTACATTATGGAACTTCAAAACTAATGTCCTCATCTTTATTGTTGCTATCACATTTCAACCATTGTGCCCTCTAGCCTTCATCAGATGTATATCGATTCATGATAAAGATGAAGACAATAGTTTGAAAGATGTTTCAGGAGTTCCATTTTGCTTTTTAATTATATATTAAATAAGCAAGAGGACTTGATACGATACTTACAAATGTTCACGAAGACAATTCAGAATTTGCTCATTATATACATTTACCTCATCCTTAAGTTGAGTCTCCAAAGAGGAACAAAAATCATCAATGACTTGTGAGATTAGCTTTCTTAACCTGATTCTAGATGGCACCATAGATATTTACTAAACTGATTCCAGTCTGATCAGGGTCATTGATGTGAGAAACAAACTTACTAGTAAATGACCTATTAGACTAATAGTTTAACAAGTATCTGATGTCGGGTGCCTCAGGAAACAACCACCATCACCGAAACAGAACAACAAAAAACTGAACTACTTACAAGCATATTGTTTGGGGATCTTTAGTAGGTCTTCAGGAACCAAAGGATCATCAGCAGAATTCAGCAGCAGTAAAGGAATTTTTATCTAAGAAACAAAATAGAAATCATCCCAAGTTACCTCACTATGCATTAATAGATTATATAATTCAATATCATCTGATGGGACAATGTTTTTCACAAAAAATATAGTTTAATGACATTCCTCTATATTCACACTGAAAATAATGTCTTCACTGGCTGCATTGTCACCATTGATATTGCTTAGTTTCATCAATCTATTGTTCCCTGTCCTAGCATTACCAAAATGTAATATTTTGGCATCATCACTTGGTGGTGTTTTCAGTCTTCATGGCCATTGCATGTCAACATCAGCAAGCTGAAAGGTTATCAGATTCAATGGGGATTTTTCCTGGTGGTTGTCAGGATTTCAGGTGCAAGACCCTTGCAGCCATGGTAACTTTGCCAAAAAGTAATTTCTAGGAACAAACCAACTCTGCTGATATTTAACAATGAATTTAATGACAAGTTGAATTTAAAAGTATATATGAATAAATTATCAATCTATGTAGCCTAGCTGATGGTCTTTTACCAAAAAACTTCTCGCAATAATTGGCAATAGATGGAGAGACTTCTTGTCTGTGAATTCATTTGTGATTGAAACTGGAGGAGGAGGATTAAAACCAGAGATCATTTATCTTGTCTGGTATCGCCATTATTGTGCGTGTGTGTGTCATTCTGACTATTTGCTCTCTTTTTATAAAAAAAAAAAAAAAAAAAAAAAAAAGAAATTTGAGCACTTCAGACATTGACAAACAAAAACACAGGGCCTCTCATGGATCATGGAATGTGCCCATTCCAAATCCCCTAACACAAGATATAAACATTTGTTGGATTTGATAATATTTTAAATCAAAATTGTGTGATTCTCCTTTGGAATTTGGAAAATTTTAGATCATAAATCATGGGTAGGTTAGGGAAGATCTAGTCTTACTAAAGCTACTTTGTTTATTTCGGGTTCAAATCTTCTCCAAATTCATTTCATGGCTTAATTATTTTTAATTTGTCACTCCCTTTCTGACACTTAATTAGCTTATCAGAGTTTTGTTACAGTTAAGTCATCATTAGGCTTTCTCATGCATTAAAATGTTGAACCAGGGTTACCACCCTGTTATATCCATGCAATTGGATGACAATAGTAAAACATCCAAAGGCCAA
The DNA here is from genome assembly GCA_964036315.1 of Acanthosepion esculentum. NCBI lineage: Eukaryota > Metazoa > Mollusca > Cephalopoda > Sepiida > Sepiidae > Acanthosepion > Acanthosepion esculentum. The sequence continues at coordinate 7,826,312 of OZ038497.1, forward strand.
CTCCAGAGAAAATGATAAAATACTTGCTGTCGCGAGATCAATTTTTCAGATTTCATGCGAAAAAAATTACTGTTTAGGCATTTTTTGAAAATTAAGTTTTAATTAATCACTGGAATGGCTACTATTTTAAATTTGCATTTCTTGTTTAAAAAATAATTTAAAAGCATAAATTGCAATGAAAGACTATTCCAAAAGGCCTTAATAATTGAGAGATTAGTAAATATAAGGAATATTGTTGACCGAGCTTAGTTTAACAAATACTTAAACGTTAAAAAAAAGAAAAAAAAAAAAAAAAAAAAAAAAAAACTTACATTATCAAGATAGTGGATACAACTGCACCATCGATAATATTCTTGAACACTGGAAAACCCAGCCACTCTTCTGTTGAGAAGTGAAAAAAAAAAAAAAAAAAATTAGCTTATTATAAGATCAGAAATATAGGCACACATTGAGGATCAAACACTACAATATGAATTATCTATGAGTTAGCTAACCACTGCTTCATAGTGAGGCCCCCCCCCCCGCTAAATAGGCTAAACTAATCTTTATCTAGTACAAGACTATAAGAATCCGATCTAAACTGAAAATAAAGCCTGATGTAATCACAATGATCTACTGAATGAGGTTAGAATAAGTGACCACAAAAAAGTTGTTAGAATAACAAAATGGTAATGTAAATTTCTTTCCATCCATCACTGCATTTGGCCTGGCCTTCACTTTTACTAAGTGAATTTGACACCACAGAAAAAATTGTTTCTTTATCAATCTCATGACTGGGTGTTGTGACAGGGTCACTATGTAGCTGAGTACCTGGTCAACTCCCTCTAGATGTGTCTGCCATGTGCCAATGTCCAAGTCTCTCTGAACAATCTTCTAGTTCACTCAGTGACAATGTCAGACCATTTTTCTTCTGAATCTTGCTTCTAGTGGTACCTTCTTGGATGGAAGTGGAAAGATTGCTGGCTCTAATGCTATGTCCATACTATTTCACTTTTCTCATCTTGATAGTGGATATGAGGTTCTCCAATGAGCCTGTTTCTTGTCTGATGGGATCTCCTTTCTGTTGATCCTTTACAAAACTGATGACTAAAGATAATTCTAAAATATGAAGGCTGAATCCACTGCAGCCCATAAGACATACTTGGAGAGAAAGTCTTTGCCTTTCTCTGTGCTGATAGCAGGCACAGAAAGTAAACTACAAGAACTCCTACAGAAGGTAGTGAAGGAAAATAAGAAAGGACTAAATATCAATTGCAAGACAATGATGCATGGTTGGGAGAAGGGAAAAAAAGAGCCCAGCATGCCAATTAGATTCGAGATTCCAACATCAAATAGGTGCAATGTGCAACAATTTAGATATCTGTGAAGTGTATTAACAGAGTACAGATAGTGTGACATGGAATTTGAAGGCATATAGATACCAAAAGATAAGCAAAGTATTAGGAAAAGAGAGGAGAGGAGAGAGAGAGAGAAAAGAAAAAAAAAAGAAAGATTACTGAACTGTTACATATCAGTCCTATATGGCAGTGAATTCTGGACAATCTCCCTGACAGATGAAAAGACTTGAAGCAACAGAAATGGTGGTTCTACAAGAGAATGCTAAGAATACCATGGACCGAATATGTGAGCAATGATGATGTTGTGCAGACAATGGCAACAAAAATAGCATTTATGCTTAATATCAGAAAGAGATTGTTGAAATTTCAAAGGTCATAATGAGGAAAGGGTTCTTGGAAAATTTGATACTCACAGGACAGATTGAAGGCAAGAAGTCCTGAGGAAAGCAACACACAACCTACCTGACAAGCTTGAGTAAATGGATAGAGGAGCAGGGTTTGAGGGGGGATGGAGAAAAAAAAAAAAAAAAAAGACAATAGTTATTAAGAGCTACAAAGGGTAGGAAATTGTGGAAAAGCCAGAATTGCCCACATCATGAAGAGAGAAGAATGGTGCAGAGAAAATTATTCAATTCAAATTATTTTTGTAGCACTTGATGCTTCTCTGTTCAAAATGAAGAGGTTTTTTTATGCACTGCTACAATAAAAATATACATTTTCTTTCAGAAAAATGCATATATATATATATATATATATATATATATGTGTGTGTGTGCCCACACTGACCTACTATAATATTCATCCAATTCCAGAAGTGTGGGAGACTTAAAGATGCGGTCTTCATCCAGTGCTCCATATTTGTTCTTTGCTTCATCGCTAAAAAGTATGTCTTTATGTTCTCGAAGAATAGATTTTTGGCGAGTTGTCAGCAACAGGAGGTAGGCACTGCTTATGCTCAGGCTATCAAAATAGTGAGGGACAGCACTGGAAAAGATTAGAAATTTACAATGATTCATAAATTTTCAGAAAATGTTGGAAGATTAAAAAAAAAAAAAAGTCAATACAAGATTAAGTGCAAAATGTTATCTTTTTCCTTTCATAAAAAAAAAAAAAAAAAAAAATTGTCTATTATTTCATAACACAAAAACGAATGTTCAGACCTTGTTACTCTACATACAAAAAAAATGTTATTAAATTTTAATTAGTTCATGAATTTCAGCAGATTATTTTTAAATGCATTCATTTTAGTCAAAAAATTTTTTCAAACAGTTCTCATTTTTATATTGTCCCTGTAAAGGAATCAATTCCATGACAAACAGAAATACTTCGAAATGTGTTTGCAACCAAGGAAAAACACTAACACTGTAAATCATATCCACTTTTGAGCTTCTTTCAACAACCGCTGAAAGAAAACTGTCTACCTTTTTAAGCAAGTCTTTAAATACATGTCTAACTCATGAATATTCATCAGGTGACATGGTATTATAAGGTCCACACTATCATTCCAAATGGGTGTTTATATGCAAAGCACACAAATCATTGTGCTAATATAGCATCAGGTTATTAGTCACATTGATTAAACCTTTTTAGGTATCAGAATATTTCCTAGTTCTTTCCAATGGCATGAACTCAAATTTATTTTTTGGTCATAAGTAGCAAAAAAAAAAAAAAAAAAAAAAAAAAAAAAAACGATAGTAAATCAAAATAAATTTTGTCTAATGCAAAACATTAAAAAAAAAAGAAAAAAGAAAGGAAAAAAGGAAAAAGTGTTTGCAGATCTTTTCAGAACTTACAGATTGGCATCATAGCCTTGACAGATAGACAGACCACAAAGGAATCTGGATTGGTTCTCTCGACTCTCTCCTAAGTATTTCAATACAATATTAGCCCCCATACTGAAGCCCACAGCAAACATTTTGGTCCCAGGGTAGAGTCTCTGTAACTCGAGAGCAATATTGTGAAATTCTTCTGTGCTTCCTAAAAGTAAAAGGAAAACAGACGCATGAAAACATTGACATGTTAAATATTCTGAAAAACAAATGAGCCCATTGCTTGAATTCATCTATATTTTTGGGATTTGAAATCCATTGAGAAGTGAAGGCAAATAGATGGATTGGAAAAAAAAAAAAAAAAAAAAAAAAAAAAAAATACACAAGAAATGTTTTTCATGGCAAAATTGAAAAATTAAGTTTTAAATTAATTCCTGCAATTAATTTTTTCATTAAAATTGTTTTATGTAAATCAAATATTCTATTTTCCTTCACTACATTGCAAACTGATTATTTTCTTGTTCTCATATTGCAAGAATACTTAAGATATTTTTCTGTTATTAAAAAACAAAAAATTCAGTTGAAAGTTTTTAAACAATCCTTGCATTTTTTTTTTTTTTTATATATAAGAGTATGAAGATTATTTTATTTTTTTAAAAATCAGTCATCACATTTAAAATGCTTAAACCATTGGACAGTACAATCAGATTTTGTTTAGGTTTTCTTCCAACTTCCAAATTCTGTGAGCAGTTTTAGCAGCTTTGAGACCCAATATAAATAATGCATAAAAACTGCCAGAATCTTAATACAATATAATCCAATGAGATTATATATTTTCCTTAATGTTTAGTCATGTTCAAAAGTAATTTTGGGAAGTACTTACTTTTCCACATGAATTAAGGTATTTAAAGACTATAAATATGATACAACACTGTGTGTGTATATATATATATATATATATATAGTCTTTAGATGTGTGTATGAAATAAGCTTTGAAGTAAAAATTTGTACAAAATATAAAAAATAAAATATACATTTGATATATCTTGTCATATTACATATTGCATGATGCAAAGATGACTTTCATAAATTTCATCCCCCAAAGAAACTTCTGTAGCTGAGAAAGAACCAATGACATCACTGCAATTTGTATGCATAATAAAAAAAAAAAACAAAAAAAAACAATTACTATATAAAAAAGTTAATCAAAGAAAAGGCTGAGATATTGAAAGATGAATGAAAGTTGAATCTCACCAAGATATCTTATAGAATCTAAAGGGTCATGGTTATTTCATAAGCAGGTTAATAGCAGATAAGGAAACTGAGCATAGAATAGACCAAAGCTAAGGGTAGTTCTGCCCAGCATTACAAATTGCTACAATACCAAAACACTGACCTAAAAATTCAATGTCATGTTCTTAAATAGCCTTGTCAGATTGAGACTTTCATATGGATGGCACCAAACTTATTCAGAAATATCTAAACTATCAGTTGTATACAACCACTTTCTCAGATCAATGGTTAAAAATGGCTTCATGTGAATGAAGCTTCTAAGTTTTAGTGAGGAGCATCATTTTTCCAATCCCAGACTGACAGAAACACAAAGAACTGTACTAAATAAGAGAAATCACTTTAGAAAGATGTTGATGTTCCACACTACTTCCATCATTACTAGAAAGAGAAATAACAGTTATTGGATTTGAGAAACCTATTTCCCTTAGAAATTGTTTTTATAGAAAGATTTTATAATTTCATATGAAAGTAGCGCTGGCTGCTGAACGTTTCCTTATAAAGAAACATCTAATATGACCATTACTACAGTATTATTGATGCAACTGAGAAATTAGAAACTACTGAAGCTCTACTGAAGAGGCAAACAGAATAGAGTATTACATCTGACAAGTCTTAGTTACAAAATAAGAGTTTAGTTGATAATAAATCTCATATAGGAATTTCATTTAATGTGTCAAGGTATAATGAGACAAGTGAATGGTTGAAATTCAACATTTGAAAAAACTGCAACAGAAATGAAACAAAATAGATTTAACTTCTATTCTTTCAGCTGTAAAGGAAGAATTCTGATGCCTTGCAAAACCAGCACATCTTGTTTTTCTGGTCTTATTAATCTCTTCAGAAAAGTTCCTTAAAAGAGGCCATGAAGTGCTTGACAATATTTTATTTCTAAAATGTTAATTTTTTTTACTAAAATAAGACCGTCCGGGATAAGACGATAAACTACATCCAACAGCAAAGCCTTTGATCAGAGGGTTTTGAGGACCACCTCTTAATTGCTGGTGTTCTCAGGTACACCCTGACCAGGGGTGTTAGTACATGTTAGGGTCCTAGATATAGGCAAATAGTTAACCCCCAAACTGGGTTCAAAACACAATGAAAATGTAAAAATAGGTTTAATACCAGAAATACTTTGTAAAAAAAAAAAAAAAAAATTACCAGCTATACATTATTTTTGTAGGAAAAAAAATATTATCAGCAATAAAAATTGTTGGCATTAAATTACCAATCACGGTTGATATGCCGTAAAACAAACCAAACCAAACTAAAATAAGATCTTTCCAATTTTACTCGATATAAAACTATAAAAAAAAAAACTCAAAGTTTAGAATTTTTTTTTTTTTTTTTTTTTTTTTTTTAGTTCATATGCAAGTATTTTATTTTTTTGGTTAAAATCTTTGAAAAATATAAAAGAATAAAAAAATCTTTAAATAAAAAATATAAAAAGAAAAAAAATTGATTATCTAATTTGAAAAGTGAAAGAGAAAATTTTTATGAGACAACTGAAAACAAACAGGTTAAGATTAATTGGTGCAGTGCAAAATAATTACAGAAAAAAATAGATAAAAATCAACTGAAAAATTACTTCTGGTGACAAATACCAACCATCTAAATAAAATAGACAGTAAAACTTAAATCTGAAAATTATTATTAAAAAATGGCTGTTTCAGATCAACAATTCAGGTGTTGAGCAAAACTTGTAAAATATTATAAAAAAGAATATAGATTTTCAGCATTTTTAACATTGTGTTAAGTGACCTAAGTGAATGAAAGAGTCAAAGGGACTTTAAAAAATTATAACCCTGGTAAGAACACATGAAAACTAAATTCAAAATTTTACATTAATGACCCCTACCGCGTCAAGGTTTTTTGTCACTTTTTTTTGACTGCCCCTTTGCCATCTCCCTAAAAGTTTAGATGATTTTGGTCAAATGAAACAAAAAGACGTTGCAATAAAGGCATTTCTAAATTGTTGTATCACTATTTAACACACAGTAATGGCAAGAGACAATAAAATCTATATTATGCAAAGAAGACTGTGTAGCGTCCCTTCCCTATAGATTAACAACTATAATAACTACATGGAGTAAATAGATGGGGATTTGGATTTATAAATTTTTTGTTTTAAAAATTATTAGTAATGGAGGAAAAACAAAAAATTAATGCTGCACTAAAAACAATTTTTCATTGACTCGCATTGTCCGAAGTCAAAGCGGTATAAATATTTAGTTATTTCTTAAGAATTATTTTATTAGCTTTTAAATTTTTAAAATTGAAATGAGGTGGATATAAATGTTTGACAGTTTAAAAGATTTTGGTCATTTAAAATTTGTTGAAGCCACCTACCTGAGGCCACTTCGCTTCAATCATGTAAAAATAAAAAAAAAATAAAAAATAGCTTCAATATTAAGATATTTGATTAAGTCTGTCAAGTTTTCTTCAAATGGATAACTCATATAAAAGATTTTAGATGGCAAGGAAACTCAGTGTATAAGTATTATAAAGGAGTATTCATTCAGAAAAGGGTTATCATTTGCAGGGAGGATCCCAAGAGATCTACTTTTATAAATAGGATAAGTGATTTCAATAAGCATTCTTCAGAGAAATAATTTGAAAAATTCTCAATATGAAGCAGCTGATTAGAGAGAGAGACACGGAGAGAGAGAGAGA
>OZ038497.1:7835880-8125880 GCA_964036315.1 Acanthosepion esculentum
TATACATCATTTTTTGTAGATATCAGTTTTGAGTGAAGGATGTAAATGATAGCTTTTACTCAGAGCTCATGTCTACTATTTTGAGAAAGTCAAGGTGGGTTAGAATAAATATGTTCATTACTACACTAACACAAAAGGCTGCCAGTAATAAAAACAGCAAATTAAAATTAAGAGGAAAGCATTTATTGTCCAGTGAAATGGACCCAAGGAAATTGGTTCACAAGCAGATATAAAAATGCAAACCTTGCAGACAGAGGTTGAGAACATACCACATGACTGTTGAATATACTTTTCTAACCAATCAGATGCAAGCTAGAAATCCTGTTTTTCTGAAGCACGTGTATTGACTTGTACTATAAAATAGCTGGTTCCGAGTAAGAAAAGTGTGTGTGTGTATAAAAAGCAAAAGTTGCATTCTTGCTCCTCTTCTCTTTACACTTTTCTTTTCTGCTATGCTTCAAAAAGCATTTTGACTTGAGTGAAGGAGTCGATGTTGAATTCAGAACAAGGAGGTCTATACAATCAGCAATGTTTTAAAGCACAATTGAAACTTGGTTTGCAGCTGGTATGCGATTTCTTTGCAAATATTGCTGCTCTATTAGCACACAGTCTAGAAGACATTCAAACTATCTTTGATAAATTCTCTGAAACAGTGAAAGCATTTGAACTCACTATCAGCATAAAGAAGACTGAGCTAATGTAGCAGCCAGTACCAGGCAATCCATCTCTCATAAATCCTTCTATATTCATTGATGGTACAGCATTAAAAACTATTGAGGCGTTCACATATCTTGGATCAACAGTCTCTTCTGATGGAAAAATGAACAGAGAAATTCAATCCAGAATAGCCAAAGCTATTAAGCTATTTAAACTTAAACATAGGTTATGGAACACCAAAGAGGAGTTTCTCAAAGGATCAGTCGTTCTCTCAACCCTTCTCTATGGTGCTGAAACTTGGACCCTGTACCACAAGCACGTAAATCAACTTTACGCCTTTCACATGCGCTGTCTTCATGCCATATATGATATAAAATGGGATGACAGGGTCAAGAATAGTACAATACTGAAGAAATGTAACATCACTGGCATTGAAACCATTCAAGCAAAAATACAACTTAGGTGTGCTGGTCATGTTGTGAGAATGGATGAGCATAGGCTTCCAAAAGGTGCTGTAAGGACAATTACCAAACTCCAAGTGTTCAGTTGGACATCCACTCTTATGCTACAAAGACAAATTGAAAGACATCTTGAAATGTCCCAACTTTAATCTGAAAACCTGGGAAGCCCAAGCATCAAACTGAAAGGAGTAGCATAAGACAGGTTTCATTAAGTTAAAGGGTTTTGAAGAGAGTAGACTGAAGCACTGTGATCAGCTTTGTCAAGCTCTGAAGCAGAGATGCCATCAAAATCCTGCTTTAACAAATTTCATCTGTCAGTGTGGCTATGTTGCCCATAGCGAAGCTGGGCTAGTATCACTTAAAGTACAAATATCTTTCCCTTACCTGATTTTCTCCACAATAGCCCCTGCTAGCATGCATAAGTGTAAAACGAAAGGCACCATCCAATGGTGACCCTCATTTATCATTCATGATAGGAGAGTCCACCGTGTGTGTGTGTGTGTGTGTGTGTGTGTGTGTACATATGCATGCAAAGAAAAGACTATTCTCTCTCTTGGACACCTTGAAACATCCCCCCACCAATATATATATATATATATATATATATATATATATATATATATATCAAAATAAAAAGAACAGCCAGATTTATAATCCAGAGTTCTTTTACAATTATTTTTAAAAAACAGTGCTTGATACACAGCAGAGCATATAATTATTTAAAAATATGCATTCATCACCACACAAATTACCATGTTTCGAAACGTGTCACAATGAATACATATTTTAAAATAATAAATAATAATAATAATATATATCTCTTTCATTTGGTTCACACATGCATACCATTATTTGTTATTTGCTATAAAGTGAAGACTTCAGGGACACATGTTAGATCAATAGCCCTCCATAGATACCTAAATTTAAATGCCAAAAGACAAAATTTTTATAATTTTTAAATATTTATAAAGTGAATATTTTTTTTTTTAAATTATTTGCAAACCTTATGTTGTAAATTAATCTAGATGTAAAGTAATAAATATTTAAGTGGATTAGCCTCTCCCCGTCTTTTACATCCTGTTCTTAAAATAATTATAGATTATAGTTATGGAGTTCTTTAAAGTTTAAAAAAATGAATTCATGCCCAAGTATTCAAATTTTTGACAACAAATACAGTTTAAAGACCTGGGATTAACAATCTCAGTGACTTCATTTGATGTTGTATATTTCTTGAGGGAACCCAAAAGAATTGATTGATTCCTTTATTACAGCATAACATTTTGCAGGTTATTTAAAACCAGAAAATATTTTTAGATCATAAGATTTGGGGAGGGGGGGTAATAATGGCTTAGTGATACAAGTTTTATTAATTATAGCTGGGGAGATATATTTATAGTGTTTCCAAGGATATTTGTGCTTATAAGTGAACATAACAAATCCAACTGGAATTTTGCTCTTTGATTTATTTTGAGCCATTAACCATTACACCACTTGCACATCCAAACTTAAAACACCTGGTATTCCTCAGTAGTCACCCATATAGTTACTGACCAGGCTCAACATTGCTTAACTTTCATGATTGTACAGGAACCAATGTTTCAACTGGATGTGGCCATGAGTTCCAGAACTCAAGAGAAGTAAATTGTATGTATTTAAAAATTTAACACGAATTATCCAAAATTATTTTTATAACACTGATAATTATAAAAAATACACCTAATTAATAATGATTTATAATATATATTGATAATGATCTTATATATATATATATATATATATATATATATATATATATATATATATGTGTGTGTGTGTGTGTGTGTGTGTAGGGGTATTTGTGATAAAAAAAAACAAAAAAAAAAACATCTTATCCTTCTGCAAGGGATGCTGTCAGCATCTTCTAGGCCCTACTGACACGAATCTTGATAAGATATCTACTTTCAGAAAAAGAACAGATCGTCCAGTTTTCTTGTACCGACAATTCAAAAGGAGCAATGCTTGTTTGCCACACTGACCTTTACAGATAAAAAGGCCAGTTCTAGTTTTGCTATTAATGAACAATTCCTTTCTAAGTGTTATCAATGCTTGAGGAAGGGAAATTTAAATATCTGACATTTAATTAAAAAAAAAAAAAAAAAAAAAAAAAAATTTCATAGATACTACTATTTTTAGCATCACCTCCAAGATAACACATTCCAAGAATGAAAATAGTTCTTAAAGTCACTTCACACAAGTTTAGCTGTTTGATTTTGAAGTGGATAGACTTTTATAATCTTTAAACGACTTAACAGATAAGATTTAAAACTAACACTATGACTAAATATCAAATTTTTTAACAAAAAAGTAAGATATATTTAAATATGTCCAAGTGAGTTAGCGTTAACTAAGACAGGATATTCTGAATCAATGCAAAAGCTTAATATGAATCTTGTTCACTTTTATGTAAAGCATCCAGCTATCACACTATGACTGTGTGTGTGTGTGTGTGGGGGGGTAATCAGCAATGCCAAAACTTCATTAAAAATAAAATCCAATAAATATTTTAAATAAACTTTTAACATTTTTAAATTGACTACAATAATAAGATCTTTTTGTTAATATGGGATAATGACACTATTTTTGTTGGAGGCAATATTTAAATATTGCTCACTTTTCTTTTCCCTAATTCATTAGTCATTATCAAGCTTTCTTATACAGAGTTTTACAAAGCTTTTTCTCATTAAAACAACACAAGAGAGAGAGAAAAAAAAACTTGGGATACTACAGGTTACCTTTGTGCCAAACATTTAGTGGGTTAAAAAAATAAACAAACAAATCAAAGCAGATAACTGAACAGGTGATCCTCATCAGAAGGTTTTTGAATCCTTTGTCTTGACCTGCCATTTTTAGATTAATTTCTTAGTAATGAACAAAAGGTTAGATTCAAAAGGCTGACACCATTGAATGTGAAATAATGACTAATCAGGAAAATTAGTGATTTACCTTGTTGGTAATTATTTTATTTTTAAATGCCATGTCCCTTCAGGACATGGACAATCATGGCTCTAAACGAACTCCTTTTTCTTTATCTGAGAATTACCATGACATTTTCGTAAAGAGCCCAGTCTATGTTGCTATTTAACCCATAGCTGAAGGAGATGAATTCATGCTTCTTCCAAGAGCATTATTGCAAAAGTGAATGCAACAGAGTAGGCTTGAATTTGAACTTTACTCTTCAATTGCACTTTCCACAATAACCGTTACATTAAACAAACATGTACAGATAATTAAAGTTTTTTAAAGTCTAGACAACTTAATAATTTGACTAAATACTATTTTTTGTATAACAATAGCTTACCAAAACATCACTTTAAATAAATTTGCTTAAATTCATTTGTGTCAAATATGTTGTACTGAAGATAAATTTTCAAACGTATATTTGGCTGGCATATTTGTTTTATGTAAAGAGAAAAACAAGATCTTAAAGAAAAAAAGAAATTCACCTAATTTTTGTTAATTCAAACTTTTTTTGGTCTAAATGAAAATCCAGAATGCTGCCAGCTAAGGAAATAGTTTTGTTTGAAGTATTTAACATTCAAAATTAAATGAGATCAATAAATTTGATATTTTCTACTTTAAGCTAGCAGGACCAAGTTGTTTACATAAGACAGTGGATTCTGTGTGCAAAATGCCCTTTTTAGGTCTAAAAGTACCTTCTTGGGTAAGGGACTGAACAAATAAATAGTACTACAATGGGATGAAAAATATCTGGACACTTGAAAAGTTTTATACTTCTACAGTATAAAATAAATCTTCCATCTTAAATCCCAATGGAAATTTGCAGCAAAGTTCAAAGTGTATTCAAATATTCTTGAAGATTTAAATTATATTTTCAAAGTAGGTCAAAACTCTACAACAATGCTGTAAAGGCTTCTTAATGAAATGTTAAACCATAATTTCAAAGATATTATGATTGCTATTATTAAACTTATGTCCACATGTTTTTATCTTGTTACTTTTGTTTTTCCTCTTAAGGCAGCTTTATATATTTACAACTTTTATTTTATATTCTTGAATTTCATATCAAAATACATAACCTATATCGATTTCAGGTAAATTTATGCTATGGAAGTATATTGAAAATATTTTTAAGTGTCCAAATTCTCCTGTACTGTGTAACCAGCAGTCTCCACAGTATTGGAAGCATGTTGGAAAAAAAAAACAAAAAAAAAACTTTCAAATATGTTAGCAACATCTGCTTCTTTACATGCACACAGATGAGCAACATAATTGCTGCTTACATGGACTTCAATCTTAGACATCTTTGCTGATAGTTTCTGAAATTAAAAACAAAAATAAAAAAGACAAGATACAAATAAATGTGAATCATTCTTTTTCCTCAGACTACAGTTTAACTTATTAAAATAATTACGGTTTCCAATTCAATCAAAAAATTATATATACGCACACACAAATTTAAATAAATTTGATACCACTTTCAGATATTTTAAGCCAGTTTTGCAAAGTCTAAAACAATTTTATTTTACTTGCTAATTATATAAAAGGCATTTTTTTTTTTTTTTTAAAGTAATACTTGGTCACAAATCAATATTGGCAGGATAAATTTCTCTTATTTGTATATATCCATTAGAACAGTTTCAAGTGGCCTCCCCCTCCCTTTAAACTTATTTCAAACTTTAAAATAAACTGAATCACTTCTGGATATCTATGACACTACCTAATGAGTTGCAAGGTAAAAAGTGTAAAAAGTTGGCATCAAGAAGGAACGGAGATGTGCTAAAAGTATTTCATGAAGTCAGCAATGCAATTATAGTCAAATCTGTTGAATCACCATCAAAGTTTAAAAAAAAAAAAAAAAAAAAAAAAAAAAAAAAAAAAGAGAGAAAAAAAAAAAGAAAAGTTGAAAATGTTTAACATTTGACAAACTTTGCCCAGCTGATATAGTTTAGCTCTTTCTGTTGACCTTTTCAATTGAAAAAAAAAAAAAAAATAAAAAAAAAAAAAAAAAAATTAAAAATTAAAAACAAAACAAACAAAAAAAAAACAAACAAAAAAAAAAACAAACTTAAATATGATTTATAGTTTATGTATTCCCTCACCTTCTCCCGTCAAACCCCCAAAATACAGATGTATATTAATTTTCATTTGCTATAATTATTTGATAAATCTTCCAAGTGTAAGCTTTAAATTCTAGGGAAAAAAAAAAAAAAAAAAAAATTACATAAGAATCAAGATTCAAAATAGTCTCAAACAAAAAATTTCCAGCATACCTCTCTGGTGATGGATATATGAGCTTTGATCAAATAAGTAATAATATTAAGAACACTTTGTTAAGAGGGAAAAAAAAAAATTAAACACAGCTATTGCATAATAAATATAATGTGTCAATCCTAAAAATAAAGCCCTTTATATGGACTCAAATTTAAGCTTATACTTTTTTTTTCTAATTAAACTATTCTTTTCACCTTTCCAGAAATACAAACTGTACCAAATTAAAATTAAGTTTTTAACTGAAGTAAAGCTTATTTGAACATACCATAATTGAAAACCCGAGGTGAAGTTAATTTGACATCTTTCAAGGTCCCCAGGTGGTTCTGTATCACAACACGATAGCCTTCACTTTGGGCATGACTTACAAATGAAGTGATATAACAACTTTCACTGTTGCTGCCAATACCAGGGCAAACTTGGATAGTGTAGTCTACAAAACAAAAAGTTGGATAAATCAACTTTGAATGCAATATTGACTAAGAGCAATTATATAGCTTAAAAAAGAAAAACATTTTAAAGATTCTCCCTCTCAATATTTTACAAATATCAAACACCAACCTGACAATTAGATGCACTTTTGAGAAAATTGAAAATTATGCAAGATAAATAAAATTGAATGTAGATAGAATAACAAGAATAGAGCATCTGGTGAAGAATGAATTTATATGCAATGGCTTATAAGATTGGATTGATAACAGTTGCACTATAGCAAATGTACCGCTATGGAGAGAAAGAAAAATAATTTCAAACCGACTTGCTTACTATGTCTGTTAAGTGGTTAACTAAGTACTAATCGAGTTAAACTTTTATGATCAGAAAAGTTGTCATGCTTTGATAATAGGTTGGCTGGGGGTCCTTTATGTCCTCTATTGTGACTTGAATCAACTTGATAGCTCTTATCCTTGTGACACGGCACCATACATAGCCAGTTACTGGGTTGGGGTCAGCTTGTCACAGTACTCAACTACAACTGGTTGGTTTGCTGCATCAGATATAACTGGGTGGTTTGGATAATTTATCAGAATCAGCCAACTATATCATGTCTGGGAACAAGTGTCCTGTTTCACTTGAACAAAGATTAAGCCTTTCCTAGTTCCACCTGTCTGTTGATGACACTTGTCAGTAATTGGACCCAAATTCTGTAGTGTCCTTGGATAAAAATCAATAAAATTGATCTCCTTTACTTCTGGTTGCGGTCAAGTGTTAGTGATTGACTTGAAGTGGGAGAAAAGTTCTTCGATAAACTAACCAAATGTGTTCTGTAAACTTAAAATTTCATAGAGGAAAAAAAAAAAAAAAAAAAAAAAATTAAAATGCAGTCTGCTTGAAACTGGTCCATTTCCTCCTCACATAGAAAATGGCTACCAAGCAAAATGCACACTCATTTATATGGGGAAATATTTCCTGATAATAACTTCATTTTACCTAGCCAGGCTTTAGAAAATTACAATGCCGATAGCTCACATCTTCAATTCCCTTAAATTAACAAGATGGCTTGAATTTCTTAGGCACACGGTTGTTACTTTTATTTGACAAGAAAGTAAAGCTTTCAACCTCAAAAATACAGTTCTAAAAGGTCAAGTATAGTGGTAATAGCATTATGCTTTAGAGAGGTTTTTCAGCCAGTGGAATTAGCCTTGTTAAAGTCGATGGGATTATGAAGAAATAAGAGTATATTCAGATTCTGGACCAAAATATTAGCCAAAGAAAAGTTGGGCTGGAACATCAGTGGACATTTCCAACAAAACAACAGCCTCAAAAATGTGTCAAAGCTGGCAAGAAATGGTTCATAAACAATAAGATTAATGTTTCAGCAAAGTCAAGTCAGAGATCAAATCTTAACTTATTGAGAATTTGTAGAAACACCTGAAGACAATGGTAAAATGAGGAAACTGTCCAGCCTTAAGAACCTGGAGAGCTTAGCAAAAGACAATATCCTTGTTTAGACATGCTGGAATCTGGTGATGAAGAGAAGAGGTTATAGACTGTGGTAGATGATAAAGACTTTGCAATTGGCCAATAGTTTTGAGTGTGCATCTTGTGATCAAACAGGAAAATATTTTAATGGAATTCTGTTCCTCATAAGTTGTTTCTTTCACTGAGTTAGTAAAAAATATATTCCTTTAATGAAAATATTTTTGAAAGAAAATTTACATTTTGCAAGGCTATGAATGTGTCTAATACAAACCATTGGCGTAAAATAACTTTACAGTCTCTAGTCATGTAATCAGTATATCTTGATATAACAGACAAACCTGGTTAAGAGGAAAGGCTTACCAGTCACTAAAACTTTCAAGGTTCTAATTAAGTACCTTTAAAGTTGGTTAGACACTTGAAACATTTAATGTAACATATGGTTATCTATCTTCTATCAACACATTTTATCTCTTAAAATAAGAATTGTGACAGGAAACATGTTGAGTGGCTAAGAAATCTTTTTTTTTTAATCATTTTACCCCAAAGCAAGGTGATAAAAGCCACAAGGGGTTACTGAGAGGGAGATAAACTGAGGAAAAAAAAAAAAAAAAAAATATATATATATATATATATATATATATATATATATATAGAGAGAGAGAGAGAGAACAATAAAAAGAACAGGGTTCAAGGAGACAAAAAACTATTTAAATTTTTGAATATCATAGTTGACAGGAAAGAAGCCAGAAGAAAGTTTCACAAGTAAAATGCACAAGAGAAAAAAAAAACTCAGTGTAGAACTTAGAGTCACATCTAGCAATTTCAATAGTAAAATGAGGAGACTATTTGATAATCTTGTTTTGCTTAAATTCACGAGACCCAAGTACCAAAGCAGAGAGTTCATCAAAACAATTTCCATGAAAATAGTCATAAAAAAGACACAGGGAAGCTATATTACAGTGATGGGATAGTGACTGAAGATGTCAGGACCAATGACATTGTATTCTTTGGATTTTGTCAAGAATCTCTAAATACATAGTAGCAAGATACACTAGAGCAAATGTGGCAGCAATATTCAGTGCACAGATGAATGGTAGACTTAAAGATGCAAGATAAATTCTGGCAAGAAAAATTGTCTAACACTACTCAAACCAACTTTCCAAGCAGTAGATCTTGCAATTGATTCAATACAATCATTCCACTTATATCAATGGAGAAGTTTAAATCAAAAAGGCACAATGTGTCTTGGGGGTTTCTGACATATTTTTTTAAATTAGACAGAGGTTTTCACTACAATATGTTTAATTTTTTTTTTTAAAGTTTTCTGGTTAAAATGTAGTTTTCTGGCCTTATTTGCTAATTCTACTAGATATATTTTGTAACTACTACAAAATGCTCATGGTTTGTTTTTTTTGAGATTTACTAAGCTCTTATGTTTCCTAAAATCACCTGCGAGCCTCATTCTAACAGTTCAAATTATATTAAGAACTTAAATATCTACCATTGTATCATTAGTTTGATTGTACAGAAGTCAAAGTTTGAAATCACTAGAATCCTTTCAAGTGGTGCCTCCTTGTAAAGTAACAGAAAAAAGAAAAACAAATATATGAATCACTTTTATTCGCATCGGAACTCTTACTGCAGAAAGCAAAGAAAAGTTACAGATACTATGATGAAAGCACAACCTTGTATGTCTTATTTAAACTAAGACAACTTTAATACAAGACCTGCACAAATAAAATTAATTATATTTGTGAAATCATAAGGTGATTTTATGTCAAAGACACTAGTTTATTGCTTAAAGGACATGAAATGTAGTTATTTTTGCATGTACAGCTGCTATGTGAGGGATTGTAACAGGTGACAGCATTAAATGATCAACCAAAATGGTCAGCCATCTTGAGATATACAGTCAGGAAACAGACATTTTTCACAATAGAAAAAAGACAACAGGTCCAGCAATATACAGGCTCATAACAGATAGTTTAGCACCTTTTATGCTGGGCAAGGGAGAGCAGCTAAAATTTACATGAACTTTGAATAAACATTAGGCATTAATATTTAGATTAACTCCTTTTTTTTCATGTTATATTCCTTATATTTAACCCTTGCAAGACCTTAAGGAGATGCAAATATCAATGAGTGTTGAGCACAGACACCGATCAATATTTTAAAAAGAAGTTGAGGGTGGAGGGAGGTAAAACAATTACACACACATTAGTATTCAAAGTGTATACAAACATGGATTTAGGGATTGTTAAGTGGGGGTTTGAAAAAAAAAAAGGCAATCCTAAAAATTCTATCAATTTGAAGAAATGAATAAACAGAAAACTAAGATGAGAAAAATAAAAATCAATGAAGGAAGAGTGACAAAATTTTATCCTGTTGAAGAAAATCTTTTTAAAGATTTGAGACCATGAAAATGTTTTACAATTTTTTTCAGCTTACATTAAAAAACAAAAAGAAAAACATAAAACAATGAAGTTGTAAATAGTTAAAGAGCTGATTTTCAGTTACACACCAATTCCATGACAAACAGGAATTAGAGCTTAAAAAAAAAAAATAAATAAAAAATAAAAATATATAAGAATCAAATGTTTTTTTGAGGTTTACCTTACTCATTGCCAAGGAAACAAAGTGTAACTCAGATTAACAGTTCCTGTTGAAATCAGTATTTTTACAATTTGGTTTAAATTCTCAGTTTTTCAAACTGGTATCTCCTTACCTACTCTATAACAGTGATATCACAAATTGAATAATTACAATTTTTTTTAGCTAAATGGATGTTTAATGTATGGTAGTAAAAATAAATTCACAAAAAGTCAATATATTGTGAGAATGTAGGAAGCAAACATCAGGAACAACTCTAGCACACCAATGGTACTTGGGTCAAGTAAAGATTTTCTAATAAAATTAATTTACATGTAGTTTAGGATACCATATTGAAAGAAGAATTTAAGTATCGAATTACAATCAAATAAATCTGGATATACACCAAGATTATCTAACAGGTCATTGTATAGGGACAAATATGATTATTTTTCTTTATAGAATTTTTTTTTTTTAATTAAAGTGACTACCCAAGGACTTTTGAACATTGGGCAACTTATCTGACCCATTGTTTTTAACTTAAACTGAAGACAATTTGTGCAAAGGATTTTCAATGGTTGACTTCAATATTTTGAATATGTTGGCTATCTTACATGACCAAAAGTTTATTTAAATTTATTTAATAGACAAAATATGTTGAACTGTGATAATTAGTGTGGCGCAGAATATTAGGAAATATATTTTTTCCTTTAATCTTTAATGCATTTCTATTAAATAGACATGAAAGGATTTTCTTTAGCAAAAATCAATGCATTTACAGAGAATGGGCAATGCACAAGTATTTTAAAAGTAAAAAAATATATATTTTCATAAGAAATAAACATTTCATTTAAAACAAATTCCAAGTACTTTAGTTTCATAGAAAATTCCTCCAGTATCTTATATAATAAATTTTTTTTCATTCTGAAGCAACATGCAAGAGTCTCACTGAACCTGGAAAATTGATGAAGACAACTGTTCTCAAGCCATAGAACATCTGAAAAATGATTTAATTCTGTTGAAAATTAATCTTTCATTTGTGGCAAACATGCGTTGGTGCATATGTAAAAGAGGTCCCAAGTTGCATGCAGTCATGTCTGTCAACACTAATTACATCCAGTCTCCCGCCACTTCATTAGCAGCAGGACAGTTTAGCATATCTAGATATTGTCTCTCAGCAACTGGACAAGATTCGGGTGTTTGTAAGCTGCCTCATACCAATAAAAGTAATAGGAAAACCAGCAATCAGCAGTTGGCAAGATTGTATCTTGTATTTTGTTCCTCCTCAAGTTGCTGCAGTTTCTAAGGAAGTGTTTTGTTATCTCTTGTCTTTCGCTTCTTTGCCTATTAACCCCATAGTCCTTGAGAGAACAATTGGTTAGTGTTTCTCCCTAATCTCAATAAACCTTTGCTGTATTTTAAAAGCTATTTAGATCATGGCAGATGGCAAGTTCAACCTGATGCTCATCTCTGAATTTGATAGTTCAGACTGGGGTCTCACTATTGTTGAGTGCAAAGGATCTGGACTGCAAAATGGAAGTGGACAGCAAGTGTGGTGCTAGCCCAATTATGTGACTGACTTGAAGTGGAACAACTACATTGAATCAATAGCTGCATCTACTGCAAGGAAAGTTGATTCATTGTGTGGAGTCCATCTTGCACATTTACAAATATTTGAACTGGAAGTCAGGGAGGAGTGTAACACTGCAATGGACATGGGTAAGCCCAATCCCCAATGTCTGGACTAAGAAGAATTATGTTGCTGGTGGAGCATCTCTCCATGTGTGGATGGTTGCATGTGGTGGCTGTGTTCTCAAGTGGCAGGCAAACACAAGGGGACAGGATGACCAAATTGACCCCCTCAACCAGATGGTGAAAGAAACCGTGAATAGAGTTTGACAGGAAGATCCTGCTGGGGTAAGTGGTGTGTGAACAAATCTACAATCAATGTATGGGGGTCGATGCAAGCTGCCTAGTGACAGGAGTGATGCTAGAAAAAGATAGGACATTGGAGGACACATGCTGGCTTTGGTCAACAAATGATACCCAACATATCAACTTGGTTGATCTGGATCCTGTAATCAAAGGCCTCAATTTGGCCCTCCAGTGACAGGCAATGAGTTTGCACATAAAAACAGATTCCTTGTGTGTAGCCCTGGCTGTGACACCCTCACAGGCAAATCTAGGGTATGTACCAAAGCAGTGAGTGAGATGCTGGTGTGATGAAGGTAGAGCACAATGAAATAAATGGTCCAAGAACACCAGTGGTCTGTCGATGTGGAGCTGGTTGCGTCAAACAAAAACTTGGCAGACAAGGTGACTCGTGTACCCTAAAAGTGGCTCAATATGGCCAACAAGGATGCCGAATCACTGCAGCAGGTGTGCTACTTTCTTGGACATAAGGAGTCCTTGTCAGATAATGGAAATACATTGATGCAATGGGTATCCAGGAGTATGGCATACTACATATTGTGAGGAGAGTTTGTCCTTCCGTATCAAAGGTCATAGTAAAGTTGGCAATTTGAACCTGTGTAGAGTGCACAATAATAGATCCTGCATTGGTCCATTGGCAAAAGGGCAGACAGAGTGAACAGTACTTTGCATTGGTTGAACATTGACATTATGCACTACCATGGTAGCCATTACCCGACATAAACAGATTGTGACTAATCACGTTTTTCTGTCGATGTGAAATGGAATGTGATATTATTTAAATGTTATCTGTCAAATTTCTGAAGAAAAATCAGAAAATTTCCAGTAACACTGAATTGGAAAAAAAAATTTCAGTAGTACAAATACCTTGTCTTCTATAATTACTTATTACCAGTTTCATAAGAGAAAGGTGTCTTTCTACTCTTGATATATGCATGGAAAAATATTCACAGATAAGTTTCTGAGGAAGCTGCTTTCTTTTTCTTTAAGTGTATAAATTAATATTTAAATTTCAGGACAGTAAATACAAAAATTAATTTTCTTTCATAAAGTTCTTTTTACTAATAGATGTCTACATTAATTTTAAAACTTTTTGCAAGAGTTTTTCTTTTTTTTTTTAAAGTTTTCAAGTATTAAATTTGCTGTGATTAATGTATATATACAGATACCAGACATTTTCTATGAAAGAAAATACAATGGCAAGAACCCTAAATACAAACAATGCCAACCTCCTCCTTTTGGGTGTGGTCGAGTTGGTTCAAATACATCAAAGGTCACTGTGGCGCCATCCTCCATGGTCAGCTCTTTCCTCTCTTTGAGGTCATGTACATTTTGATTTCGTCTGCGGACACCACACACCAGAGTTTGGATATGTCCATTTTTTCCCCACAATAGAGACGGAATATAGCTATAAAAATAAAATAAATAAAATTAAAAAATTTTTTTTTATTTACAAAAGATGAAATTTAAATGCAGAATATAAAGTAAGCATAGATCAGGCAAACAAGGAAACTTACTTATATTAAATAATATAAAACACCTTTTTAAATGTTAATTTTAAAGAACTATTCTACTTATAAATCAAGTTATATACTGAATAATGTTTAAGTAAAAAGATTTTCATTGAAGGAAGTGACTTTCTAATAATCATGTGCAATGCCAATATTTTCTGATGTTCAAGATCATTTTTCAGATAATAAATATCACTAATTATCAGTTAGAAGAAACATAGTCTGTTCTCACTTGTTCAGATGTTTGGAATGAGTATTTATATAAATAGCAATTTAGTTATCAAATCTACAGAGGTAGGAATTCCTGTATCAATTACTGTATTTTTAAAATTTAAATACAAGAATTTAATACTTTTCATTAAAATTTTTACTGCTGTTGACATAATTATAAATCTTAATGAAACTTACATTGCCCGATTTCTGGGACAAGGAATTATTTACACTATTTGCATTTGGACTATTGTCTTCATCTTTGTTGTTATGCTGTTTCAGCTACTGTTCTCTCCAGCCTTCAAGTGAATATAGATCCAGGTAACCTACAGGAAATTCCAAATTGAACCTTTTATTTAATCTACAGGGGTACACTCTTCTCGCTCCATTGCCCATGTCTAGGAACATCTTGTCTAGTTCTTATTTTTAGTACTGCTCAGTTATTGCTCACCCTGTTCAAGTACACACTGCCGGGCCCAAGAATTGAACTAACAATTATTAAAGTAACCAAATTCACAAACCAATGCTTTCCAGTCGGGTATTGGTCCATATGGGATGAATTCAGATTCCAGTTATATTTACCCAACAATTAACTTGACAAAATAAGGAAGCACCACTTTCAGATCAAATTGACGTTTAAGCGAAATGCCCCCCCCCCCAAAGTTACACTAGAGAATTTTGTAATGATTGAACATTACTGATAAATAATTGAGTTCTGTCAAAATGATATTTAAGACACACACACACACTATATATATATATATATATATATATATATATATATATATATTTCATTGAAAACAACAGACAAAGTACTTTTATTTAGTTTTTTATACAATTTCTCATGCGATCTGATAATTTTTTTTTTTTTTTCTTTTCAGTCAGTTTTTATATAATTTATCATCCGAAAAGAAAAAATTATTAGATCACATCAGAAATTGTATAAAAAAAAAAAAACTAAATAAAAGCACCTTGTCTGTCGTTTTCAATGAAATGTGCATGAAAGAAGGATTGCTGCCTAAATACACACAGTGCTGTTCAATAAAAGTGACTCACCTGATTTTTTTTTTTTTTTACTTAAAAAATTTTTCGCCTCTTGTTTTTGGAGTCAAACTAATTTTTCATCTTACTAATATAAAGACCCCTTCGTGACCACCTCATAAAAAAGTTTACTCACCCTAAGGTATTCTATTGATAATTATAATTTTGGATATAAATGAGATTTAGGGAAAAACTCTGTGTCAAAAAAGTGACTCACTTATTTCCTGCAACTAGTAATCAATAGAAACATAACCGAACAGCTTTAAATAAAGAATAATAGAGGTATAATTTATTTATAATAGGTAATATAGTTCGAAATATTTAATAATCTATGGGTCCTCCTTTATTTTGAATAACCTTTTCAACCCTTTTTGGCATTGACTTGATTAGGTTCTGGTAAATCTCATGTCCAAGCATTGAATTCCATTCAGATATGAAATTCACAATCAAATCCTCTTTGTTGCTCAACTCTTCGGATTTTAGATCGCTTATTCTTTGAATTTAGCTCAACTTTCGTTTCATCGAAGAAGAGAGCATTTAGTAAAAAAAAATCAGGTGAGTCACTTTTATCGAACAGCACTGTGTGTGTGTGTGTGTGTATAAAATGTTGGAATCATATTTTCGAACATATTGTTAAATATAACAAACAAATGTCTGTTTTATCATTAGCCTTTCCAAGTGTCATATAATGGCTTTAGTTTCAAGATAAAATAAACTCTCCAACATTTGAACATTTCTTTATTATATTGGCTGTCGGCTCACATGAGCTATCAGAGTGTAACTTGAATTGTGTGTGTGTGTGTGTGTGTGTGTATAAAAAAAAACAATGAAAAGTAGTAATTATAATAGTGAAAATACAAAAATATATAATCAAAAATATACAATCGGAAAACAATTATATTGGAAATGATGCATTTGTAAGCACATGTGGGGGTGTGAACATGCACACATCTTTTGTATAAGTATATTCTTAAACAGATTAAATGGGTATGTGAGTGAACGTCAGATGCAAACCAAATTATGCAATATTATTGCTATTTTAGCCCCAATATTGCAGAGACCAACTTATGGCATAACAAAAACAAAATCATAAGGTAATAACTGAAAAATGATTAAATTATGGGTTGTAAATGGATTTACATCATTAAACAACTTTGATAAGGCATCACTTTTTTAATATGCATCACAGGGACTATCAAATACAGTGATAAAATACAGTAGAGACCCTGATGCATCAGAGATCAGTATTGTTTAAAAAATAAAACCTGAAGACTTGAAGAGGTTGACTGTCAGAATCATCTTTACATAGAATACTGTTGTTGAAAAGTATAAAGCCTGATATTTAATCATCTTTGAAGTCCAGACAAGGTGTCATGTCTGGAATGGGATAAAAAGTATATGAAATTTTTTTTTTTTTTTTAACTTATTAGTATCAAGCTACCATTGATGGACTGGTTGCAAAGGAAGAGCAGCATCCTACCAAATATTTCAGCAATAGCAGAGTAATCATGTTTGGGGTTGGAAATGAAGAGGAGTTGGTTGGACCGTGGTATTTATTAGATAGACGAAAATAACTTCCAGGCATATGCTGAATTTTTGAAGGACAATTTTCAGCCTCTATTTAGAAAACAGGAGATTTATATAAAATTGCTGATTACCTGAAGAAAATAGTCAAGAATAGCAAATTAATAGACTGGACACTATTTTCCTTGGATCTAAACAGAACTGAAAATCTCTGGAGTATCCTTAAGAACAAATTAAAAAAAAAAGAGAGAAAAGTGTTAATTTGCAACCAAAGAAAACATTTCACAAGCTATTGTTCATTTATGATAGTCTCAATCTGTCCTCACATGGAGACTTTATTATGGATGTCATTCATAGTGCATAACCCATTCAGAAATGGGTTAACAGTATACAACCACTCTCAGATCAAATATTAAAAATGGCTTCCAATGAATGAAGCTTGTAGGTCTTGGAGAAAACTGTCCTACTTTGAATCATAGACTAGCACTACAGAATCACTAACAAAAACTGTACCAAATAACTGAAACCACATCACTTGAAGACTTTCAACAACTAAAATGGATAACATATTTAACTTTAAGATAAAAACTACTTTGAACAAAAGATTAAGGAATCTATCAATATTGTAACAAGTAATTTCTAAAAAACCTATTATCCTGAAAAATTAGGTTAAGAGAAAGATTTTAAAAGTTTCAACCAAAAGTAGCACTGGCTGCTCTGTTAATGAATACTTAACGTTTCCATACAAGGAAACAATAGACTAATAAAAAATATGTTATTAGCAATCAAACAAGATTGATCACCCATCAATTTCCAAATAAAATACACTTTTGTTTTAAATTTTATAATATTGGCCCAAGATATCAGATAGAGGTTTTAGAAGTATGGCAGCAGAAGTTGAATCTTAATTTTTTTTTCTTTTTTGCCTGGTTACTGATGTAAAAATGTATACAAAACAGATGGGTATTATTGAATTTCTCCTATAAAGAATTGCACTGATTAACATACATTGGTCTCATGTTCATTCATCGAGTGTCAAACTATATGTGAACGCAGCAAGGTGGTGGGTAATGCATCTAGCAGTTGCAAGTGATGTGATAATACACATTCTGGACAGCTGAACACCAATTCTTCTCCACTGTTAGTGGAATTGCATAACAATGAGGCAGAATTTAGGGGGAGGAGAGTTTTGAAGCTGAAAACTTTCTCAACCCAGTAATGTTGCTCCCTGTATCTATTGTAGTTTCCACAGAAACACAATTACTTTTGAGGTATTCCTGGTAAGATTTGAGAAATTGGGGGTTATTCCAGCAAGTTGATTAAAATGTTGATTTTGGGAAAAAAAAAAAAAAAAAAAAAAAAAAAAAAAAATCACCTAGGTTTATTCACTAGATGCCATATTCAACTATAAATCTGCAAAATGGACCAGATCAAATGTAAAAAATTAAAACTGCTTCTCACTGACATGCTTAAAGGGATTTATAACTGATAAATAATTATCTCAACTGAATATTTTCTGAAAAAACAACAAAAAAAAAAAAAAACTTGTTTGCAAAATCTTTTAAAGAGTATCTACAAAAATGCAGAGCAATAACACTATGGAAAGAGGGAAAAGACAGGCATACTATGACCATAAATAGGATTTTATTTTATTTTTTTATTATTCCATGTCCTTTCTAGACATGAGTGATCAGGGGCTCTCCAGATTAAAAAAAATTTTTATTTGTTAATCGACATGATTTTTTGGGGGGTAAGGATAGTGGAATGGATTCCTGTTGCCTTCACTGCAATTTTAAAGTCAGTGTAGACTGGTTTCTTGTACCCTGTTACTGAACTCCTATCAAAAGTTGTGTGTGTGTGTGTGCACATGTGGTGGAGGAGATGAAACAAGGGCATTTTTGCAAAAGTAAATGTAACTGGTGAAACCAGAATTTGAATTCAGGTAGCTGATTCCACTCTGCCAATAACCATTATGCTATCTACACATGAGTATAAACACATGTAAAGAATTTGTGTATATATTGGCAAAATTTCACCATTTGAGTTTGTTTTCTTTCACTGAAAAAAAAAATAAAAATAACAAAATAAATACTGAAGTGTACAAGTTACAGGTATTAAAAAGTTGAATAAGGTATACTTATTAAAAGACCCAAAATAAACTTTAGATTATTTATGATACACACTTGGATAAAAAGGTAGATGTAAATCCATTTCATTACAAATAAACATGCAGAGAAAGAGACTTATATATCAACTTTTTGAATTGAGTGCAAATTTCTCATCTTAAGATTTTTCTTTATAACACTACTAAGATACAAACAGCTACTGATGTGAAAGAGAAGGAAAAGACTTTAGAAGGAACTGGAAAGCCAATCCTAAACAGGAAACAAGGGGTAAACCTTTACTCCTGTTCAAAAGACCAAATAATATGAACCAGCCCCTCATATAATTTGTCTTAATCGGGCCACATTATCAACACCTGAACAGATTAGTGATCCTAACAGGTGAGGACATTATAAATATTTATTAACAAGTTTTTTGACAGTTCATCTTGTACCTCTTAATTAGAGAAAGTTTACTTTGGATTAAATTGTTTATCCTAAACACTTCAGTATAATATAACCTAGAAAAAGATAGAAAAAAAAAACCATTGATAAACACAGGAAGAAAATGAATGTCATTTTGTTTCGTTAAGTGCGAGTTAAAAGATTTCACTGCATGTAGTAACTTTATTCATTCACTTTTTAAAACTTTCATATTCTTCATACCATTAGGCTGAATTTTTACAAATTGGTCTTATAATGGTAGCATTCATTAACCTCTTAAAAATGTATAAGCACTTTATGAGGGAGCTGTAAAGAAAAATGATAAAAAACTACATCACTTGCAAATTCTAAGCAGCAAGTAAAAACTAATAAAAATAGACCAACTATAACAGTTACTGAAATGGAAATTACTTGGGTGATATAACAACATCATTAATCCGGCTGTTTTGCAACTTTTTAGTTTTTTATATGAATGATGTCCCTTTAGTTAAGAGTACTTTCTATGTGACTAGCTTTATTCTATCCTATAATTATGCAGGAATAAATGCATTAATTGTCAATTACCATTATTGCTCCTGTTATACACATTCAGTTCATTATTTCTATTTTATATTGGAACAAACTTCACTGTTGCAAGAGTTTTAAATTGACTATTAAGAAAAAAAAAGTTACTAATGCAAAAAAACAAAACTGCTTAAATTTCCTGCCTAGACAGTAGGAAAAATGCAATTAAAAATAGAAACAAAATTAAAGATTTCCTGCACTGGAATTAAATTCTCATATTTTTGGACAAGCTGTCACTGACATTAATAAAATGATTAGGAAAAATGCAAAGCAACTGGCTAAGCTCCAGAAGTGGGGGTGGTGGTGAATGGTCTTATTTTAGACTCAAGATAACTGGATATAAAAGAAAACAAAGGTG
The DNA here is from genome assembly GCA_964036315.1 of Acanthosepion esculentum. Taxonomy (NCBI): domain Eukaryota; kingdom Metazoa; phylum Mollusca; class Cephalopoda; order Sepiida; family Sepiidae; genus Acanthosepion; species Acanthosepion esculentum. The sequence goes on from OZ038497.1 coordinate 7,856,462, forward strand.
GTTAATTTTCAGAATAGAGTGCTTATTTGAATAAGATCAATCCATACTACCAAGCACATTGAATTAGCAAAGATTTTTTTCTAGCAATAAAGTGAATGGTATTTCTCTTGTTTTGAACAGTGTACATAGTGTGGTACTACATGCCAACTTTGAGCAATCTAAACCATTTCTTTAAATACATAGTCTTTGGTACAGGAAACACCATTATTCTTAGCCAGCTATTATTTATAAATAGCTTGTAATTTGGAGAGAACTTTCTTGAAACTAATTCCGACATACTTGTACGTAATCAATATTTTATTAAATTGATTTTTTTTTGTTAGTATTTAAACTTAATTTATTACTTAGTCATTCACATAACCATATTTTGCTGCTGATTGAATATTGCACTTCCTACAACTAATGTTTTTTTTTTTAACTACCTTTTCAAATGAATAGAACATGTTGGGTCTTACAAGATAATATATCCTATGGATTATTATTCCATATGTCTAAATTAGAATATTTAATTCAAGTGAGAAAGAATAAATCTTTGTCATTTTTTTTTGAGGGGGAATACTGAAGTTATAGATTAATTACTTTTATCAGACAATTTCGAAGGAAGAATTATTTAAAACCAGAATTTTTCTCATGTGACTCAAATACACTGGACCAATTAAGTAGAATTTAGATTTTCATCTGGAGGTGAAAAATAAGTCAAGGACGTCCAAGAATGAAATAAGGTGTGAACAGAGGTTTAAAAAAAAAAAAAAAAAAAAAGAAAAAAAAGAGGGAGGAGTGAAAAGAATAGTCAAATATATCTTTCCTATCTACAGAATTAATTGCAACAATCAAGAGAAGAAACCAGTCTTCAGCCTTACTATCCACAAATCTATTAATGATTTTACTAGGATGCAAAGAAATTCTGCTATTTATAGTTAAAAAGGCATATTTCGAATAAGTGTGAGGTTATTTCAGTACAAATGAAGAACAAGACTAAGTCTTTCATACATCACATTATTTTAATATCAACCAGTGGGCGTGTAGCTTTGGGGTTTTCTACAAAGATGGATTCTATACTTACCTAGTTTCTCTGATGGTCTGGTATAACAATGAGTGCAAAATCTATTCTGGCATCCTATGAAGTGAATCAATACTACATAAGATATACTTTTGTAATATACTTTCCACAACACAAGGCAGTTTTTATGTCCATGGTATTACAAAGTTAAAAATCAAGTAGAAAAGCTCAAGGCCTTGTCAAGTTGCTGAATAACAAGATTAATGGATTGTTTTTCCTTTATGCATATAGAAACTGTCCAATGAATAAATTATGTAAATCATTTTCCTGTAGTGGTAATATATCTGAATTTAATGTTTCTAAATTAAAAGGATGCAACATGAAATTTTCATGGATCTTTCAAGTAAATAAGAGAATCTAAAGGGTTGAAATAATTTACTATTACAAGCCTTACTATCCCATGCAGCAATCTGAACTTCATAAGCATAATTTGCTCCACAAGTAGGATTTCCATTTGTTTTCTGTAATTTGCTTTTAGCCAGATTCATCATTATAAAGTATATACATTTGTTATGCATTCCAAAAATTTATCAAAGTACTGAGAAACCATATAATTTCCTTAGAAGCAAAGGGGGCTGGATTGCTATGTGATATCCATCCTCTTATATGGCAGTGATTGCTGGAAATTATCTTCACAGATAAAGTGAAAACTGGAGGTAACAAATGTGGTTCTACAGAAGAATACCGAGAATTCCATGGAAGGAGCAAGTAAGCAATGAGGAAGTCTTAATGAAAAAGACAACAAAAAGGACACTTAGAATCAGGAAGAGATAATTGAAAGTTTTTGAATACAATGAGGAAGGCTGGCTTGGAAAAGCTAACTCTCACTGAGTATATTGAGAGCAAGAGGGGGAAAGCAGCAAGCCACCTACCTGATGAGCTTGTGTGAATGGATGGCGGTACAGAGGATGGGAGAAAAATTGCTAAGGCCTACAAGGATAGGAAGATTTGGAAAGACATGATTACCCATCTCCAGAAGGGATGTGGCATATTGAAGAATTAGAATATAGATGCTTTAGTATCATGGGAAAAAAAAAAAAAAAAAAAAAAAAATTTTGCAGCCAAACGAAAAAGTAGAAATTAAAACCTATACTATATATAGTTGAACATTTTTTTTTTTTTATTAATATTAAAAATCTTAGTGATATGATGATTGTAGATTGCTACATATAATAAATAAATTGTATAAATAAAAATATTAATCTATAATAAAATTCATTCTCTTAAATAGGGGGCAATCCCAACATGCGGCACCTTTGAAAAAGGTGCTTGAAAAATCCCAACTACCAGTTGACCCAAGCCTTAGGAGTGAAACTGGGCAGACGGTACCCTTGGGGCTATTGATAGCTAAATTAGCATGAAGTCACAAGTCATCGTGACTGAGGGTTTGAGCCTGTTGGCCTTAATCAGATTGATCATGCTACATAACACTTTTCCAGAAACTGTAACTAAGGTCTGCTCAGCATAGTTGCAGTATAAACCACAGGTGGGGTCTTTGGGTGTTGAACAAACACAAATATGCCTGAGCAAGCATCTGCAATAGAGTTTGGCTAGCCACCCTAGTAGACAGGTATCCTCGAATACAAGTGGCCATATATAGATAGATAGGATAAAGAACAAATAAGAAATGCTACTTTATACTATCATTCAACTGAATTCCAATTTGTATCAGATTTTATTTCTGCATATAATTCTACATTTTAATCTTAACCCAAAATTGGGGATTGCCTAATACAGTTACAAAAAGTTAACATTGGATCCTGCAGTATATCGGCACTGGTAAGTAGGCTAGTATTCTTGTGCCATGGATTGCGTTAGGCTAACAACTGCCTCGGTAGGGTTACTACTGATGTAAATATTTCTAGTTGAAACGGTACACATAATGCTGTACTACAGTTATGTAATAAAACTACTTTTACTTCTTGATTTCATATTAAAATGCAATATTCATGAAATGATTACACAATTGGTAAAAGTTCCACTGAGCCAGATTCACAAGTAACAAACAAATCTTTCATTCTTGATTTGTAGAGCTATGGGTGTGTTCACATCAATCATTTCTCATAGTGTTAAATAACATTTAGGATAACATACACTCTACATTACTAATTAAAATTCATTATCATTGTGGTGTTAAGTGACATTTAGTATAAGTCCGAATTACTGTTTATAAATACTTTGCTAACCAGACGTTTCTACGTAACTGAATGGTACAGCACGTCAGGTCAAATGACGGTTTCCGTATATGAATACAGGTTTGATTCATGTCAGAGAATGCATTTTTCTACAAAATTTCTTAAACATTCAAGCTGTTAAATTTAATAGGAAAAAAAAAAAAAAAAAAAAAAAAAAAAAAAAAGCATTTACTTAAATTGTATCTATAAAAATAATGTATAAACAGAAAATATTAAATAATTGTCTTAATCCATTTCATTATATATGTATACAAAAAAAGTTTACCAACAGGTTTCATCCATTGATGGACTTTATCGAGGTAAATGTAAAGATTTTATTTTGCAACATATTTATAAACAGAAGTTAAAACCGTTAGGTTTTCAAATCTAGGTGATGTAATTTAATGCCTAATAAATGAAATAGAGCAAAAGTTCTTGAATATCTTTGTTTTTATACATTTTACTTTTAAAATTTATCATCGTTTTATATTAATTTGATAAATTATATATTTTAAATAAAGAGTTTTGATTTAACAGTTTTCTTTTAAATTAAAAGAAATTTATGGTCCCAGACATATCTATGTATCTATGTATGTGCTTATGAAAAAGAGCATTTCATAGGAAAGGAGATATATTGAGGGGAAAAAAACAAAAAAAAACCCAAAGTCCAGGACAAAGGTTAACATTTTGGCATGGTTTGATTACAGCACTCAGAAGAATTTCCCATCTAAGCAAGTTATTGTGGTCTTCTTTAGATTGAAGTTGTGGTTCAACTTATTTCTATTTATGACTAATGCATTTGATTGTGTGTGTGTGTGTGTGTGTGTGATATGTATGATGCAATGAATGAAAGGCCAGAACTTGAAAAATCAAAAACAGTGTATAGAATGGATAACAATCTTTCAAAGCAAGCAACAATAAAAAAAGCTCAAATCATGGAGAGGGTCATACACAATGAGAGACAAAAGGCAAAATATGATGTTGCTGTGTCGTGTACTGGTGTAGGTGATCTGTATTTAGAAGGAACACCTAAATCCACCCATTATTGAAGTAGGAGGATAAAGTGAATAGATGAAAGCTTTTCATCAAATATAGCAAATATACTAAGAGTGGACCACTAGAGACTGGCACACATGGTTAGGACACTTTCCTTCCTACAGACTTGCACTGCCTTTGCATTTTATCAAAGAGGATAGTAGTAATTTACAATCAGCAGTTAATTACAGCTCAAACAACAAAGAAATGTCAAAAACTAAGGTTCATTAGTGGAAAAGCAAGAAAAATAAAAACAAGCAGGAAGAGGTGACAAAATTTCAAAGCAATAATCCTTAACTGACCAGTATATGAGTGTTGCAGTTAATGCAGGAAGAGTAAAAGACTGAAGGCTAATTAATTTTATGCTCAGGGTTATAAACATTTGTGACAAATGATTTAAAGAAATCATTAGTACTTGTAATATCCATTACATGAGGAGAAAATGAATTTCTATTCACTAGATGCATAGGAGGTATATACAAGATGAATTTGATAAGTCTTATGAAACAAACAACATATTAATGTATATTTTTCTAAGTACAGTTAAAAGAAATTGGGGAGAATGGGATCAAGTGACAACAAGGCTCACCGTAAAACAAAAATGATGAGACTGTGAGAATTAAAACCAAAACAATTTTATTAAAATAAGAATTTTACTAAATATTAGGGATGCACAAATTTGTGCATGGAAAAAAAATTTCTAGACAATTAGCTTATTTTTTCTAAATTAAATGCTCAAATGTTAGTTGTGGGAAAAGGATCAAGCTAACAATCAAAAACCATGAAATATCAAGAAAAATGCCAGTGTATATGTAATGACTTGTTCCACTAGTTGGGATGAAAATAAGACTTAATTCTGTTGTGAAAACAAGAATTTGGTCATCAAGACTTTAAGGAGTAAGTTTTTTGAAGTGGCTTCTTCAAGTATGATCAGGTTTTAGAAGTCTCCCACTCTTGTTCATATTTCAGGGTTTTCTATAGTCAAAGGTCAGCTCCAATTTACCCCTTAAAAATTTCGGAAGGTCAACACAAGAATTTCAGATTTTAATTGGCTTGTGTAGCCATCGGAATTACCCCCCCCCAAAAATAAACAAACCCCTGCTTGGTCAAGAAGCTTTACACACAGAATGGCAAAGTCCAGATTTCAGTAATTACTTTATTACCTTCAACCTTTCCTACTGAGAAGCAGGCAAAATTTACTTTGTTAAATAATAATAAAAAAATAATGAATTTTTTTAAAGTCTTTAATTCATAGACTGAAAACTGCACATCTAGAAATGTTTAATTGGTAAGTTTCATTTTTTTTTCTCTTTTAGGACTGGTTTAAAGAATCAAAGAAGAAAAAAAGAAAAAAGCAAGTTGAATAAATTTTGTATAAAAATTTAGTTTGAATTTCAATGAAATTGCTCACACTTCACATAGCAAATTAGTTCAGGTTGTTCTTATTCTTTTTAGAAAAAAAAAAAAAAGGTGTCAATTTCTGAGCATACATATAAAACGAGCAATGCACAAAGAGAAAATTCAGAAAAGAGTGTAGAAAAATAAAAGAATGGGCATTTATTGAAACAAGCACTAATAAAAGTCTGTAAGCCTGTTAATCTGCTCATTTTTCTTCAGACACTCTGGGTTTTATTTCTGTATATCTTAGTACAAATGTTTGCCTACTTTTATTAACTCAAATTATCTTCACTTGTGACATTTGTGGTGCCACATGATGAGAAGGCAGAAGCAATTATACAAAACTGTAATCATTACACTACAAATACTTCAGAACTTCTTTCCTTCCAGAATTTACTGTACAGGTATGTACCAGACTGAGATGTAAATGTTAAAAACTATAAATGAAAAGTGATCTTACAAGCAATGTTATATAAAATATGAACATTATATATGAATGATGGTTTTGGTGGATGAATTTAGGATATTATTTTAAATTCTCATTATCAATTACAAAAATTAAGTTGAACATAAGATATCTACTATCCATCCCGCTAAAACCTCTTTGACACACAAAAAAGTGAAGCATTATGCATTTTCTTTTATATGCCATGTTCCTTCAGAACACAAGCAATCATGGCTCTCCACAATTTCCTGTACTTTGTAGCTCTAAGCAAAGTTTGTTTATTTGTTAACTCTCCTAAACCCAGTTCTACCATCTATTAACATAAGCTTATTAGGTAGGTTATACAGTTTTCCTGTCCCTCAATATGTCCTGTAATTATCAAAATTTTCCAAACCCTCTTTCCTTATTCTGTGCCCTAGAAATTTCAAGGGTCTCTGATGTTAAGTATAAGTGTCCTTTCAGATTCCATTTTCTCTAAAACTGTCATTGTTCACATGTTCAGTTCATGGTATTCTGAGCATCCTTCTGTAGAACCACATTCTATCACCTCAAGTTGATGGTCCAACATTCACTGCCATATAGGAGGGCTAATATCACCTAACAGTTCAGTACTCTGTTCCTAAGAAAATTTTCCCGTTTTTTAATACTTTGCTTAGATTTTAGAAGGCATCTTTCACTATCCCAATACCCCTTCATAGTTTAGGGTAATTTTTCATCCTCTGTTAAAACACTTACCAGCAAACGGTTTGATTTTGGTATCATAATCCAATAATCTAAACAGCTTTTGTTTAGAAGTTTTTAAGTCTAGTTTAGAAATGGCTAACCATTTATTGTATTCAAAATGAAGTAAAGAGTCTCCCCTCCCAAGCTATTCACAACTAATAAGATTCACTTTCATATTTACATTTTCTAAAACATCTAAGGAATTCAAGTCTTGTCTCCAGTCAAATGTCAGCAGAAAGAGAGCAATCTTGCTAATTACTTTAGAATTAAATTAAAATCCAATTTGCAAATAGAAATAATTTTAAATTACTGAAAATGTCAAATAGCTATCTTAAAACTCCCTAAGAGTAAGATACCTCTCACTTTCATATGCCAAATGCAGGAAAAGTTTGTTAGAAAATACAGAATTTGAAAAAATACAATATAAACCTGAATAAATAAAATCTAAGAAAGTGATTATTAAAAACATGCTAACTTGCTTTTCTCTCAAACACTTGAGCTTGAATATAATGGTTTCATATTTATTTTAGTTGGCTATCAATTCTTTCAAAAAGAGAAAAATAAAATGACTTATAAGTTAGGATGTTTCATAAAATTATTATTGCCTCGTACATGTTAAGTTTTTAACCATTTAATATAAAACGTTTGGGTTTTCCCACCCACTTCCTTCCTTTCTCTTGTGAAAATTTCTTCCTGGCTTGATTTCTGATTAAAAGATCAGAAAATTCTTTAAAAGTAAATCTTAATTTCCCAATGAATTTGTAAACAAAGTCAATTTATTTCAAGTTGAAGGATTCAGATCTCAATAACACATTACTAGATAACAGCTTACATTAATAAATAAAATAAATAAAAATAATATAACATCACATAATGTTGATGAGTTTACTCATAAGAGATTCCCTAAATAGTCTATGTTAAGTAAACCTGGAATAAAGTCTGATATTATATTCGTTATCTGAAAAGCTTATTTTATATAGATTAACATACCAAAATAATAGTATTTTGTGGGATAGTATCATCCATACCTTGTAAGACACTTCTTTTGATAGCTCTTGAAATATTTAAAACTATGGACTCAAACCTTGCAAGTTTGTGCAAAAGATCAATTAGATATTGATCATTTTGGATTTGGTAATATGATCAAAGTTTATTTTACAAAAGCTGGACTGTCACTGAAAACTATCAGTATATACAATGTAATGGAATTGAAATTTCAATCACATCCTTTTGATAGTAAAACATTGGTACCATTCAAATTTTTGTCACATGGCTCTGGTGAAGTACAGTGATCTGGACTGCAAATTATCAGTAATCTTGCCAAATCAAAAAAATAGTACAAATATTTAACTGTTCACATTAAGAACTAAAAACAAACACTTGAAACTCATTAGGCACATCAAGCTTTTAGAAATCACAAGGGTTTCTAGATTCAATCTTGCATTTACAACAGACAAAATTCAAATGCTATTCTTGCGTTTGATCTTGACCAGTATTCTTTAGAACAATGATCTTTTTTCTGTATCTTCTAACCCCATTCTGTGATAATATATCCATATCAAAATAATTCCAATGGCAGACCCTGTAAATATACTCAAAATACTTCAGGTTTTCATGACAAGTCTTCACAAAATTTTCGTTTTTTTACAGGCAAACACTGTGTGACATGACAACTTGACCTAGTATGGATGTTCAGATCCTTTTAATTCACTGTATGCATCATTTTGGCATTGTTTTGTTGATGTATTCTTAACATGGCATACCCTATCTTTCTATTTGTTTTTTCCAACTAATCAATCAGATGCTAATAATCTGTTGTGTAGTTTATCAATGTATTTGAACCTTGGCTAACTTCTCATATTTAAGATTCTTCCAACTGACACTATGCAAATAATTGCTCATTGACGCTCTTATTCTCATGGTCACACCATACCCCTACCCACATTCCCTCAATAGATAGAAATTTCTAGATGAAAATTAACAAATGAGATGAACACAAGGGCTGCAAATCAATCCAGATCAAATGTATGAATTTTAAAGTCAAATGGAATGAAACCAAATGTTTATCATTTAAATCCAATAAAAATGGTTTTGTAGAACAAATATACTATGATGCAGGATGATTTGCATCAGTACAGTAACACACAGAAATGGTTTGATCCTGATTGCTAGCAAATTGGCAGTAAAATAGACAAAGATATAAGAGAATGTGATTTCCCAACACACAAAATGCTACAAAAAGGGAATATTTTAGTATAGTAACGTAGATAAGCTTTCCAGTTATACCAAACAATCTCCAGTTATCAATTTTTTCAGTTCAAATATTTAATGCTCAAATTAAAAGTTCTGAGATTTTGTCAAATGGTTTGACTCATTTTTAGCACCCACCCCCTCTCAACAGGATCATATCAGTCATTACTCAGCTACTATAGAACAAAAACCTTTTTCCAATCATTTCATGACAGTGCTATCCTGACACATTTACCATTTATTTTTATTGTGTATCTCCATTTGTATCGTTTAAGCTCTCCGGAGTTTTCAAAAAACATCTTTTGGTCAGTTATTCCTTCTATTTGTTTTCATCGACCTTTGTGCATTGAGTTTTTCAAACAATTTTGTTAATTTCCACGTATAGTATCCGTGCAAAACACCTGGCCTTATACATTCATTATAAGCTTTGGGTTTTAATCATACTAGTAAAGTTCTTTTCATTATATTTATCCTTAGTGCTTTCTACTTTATCATATACAGTTTTATTTCATTTCTGTTTCATCTTTCATGCTATCACCTGATCTAAGTATATATATTCTTCGATTACTTTCAGTTCATCTTTCAATTTTATCTTTTTCGGAATGTTACAATTGAACAGGACTTATTTCTGTCCATTTTTAAACCTACATTGATACATATATCCAGGTCATTTAGGATTTCTTGTAATTCATCCAATGATTATGATTTTAATAAAATGTCAAATCAGAGTTTGTTCCTTTCAATTCATTTTCTGGAAGATTACAAATTAAGCATGGGTAATTAAGACAATGACACTGTAGAGTTAATGTATGGTGCCACTGCTTAATTACCCATAATTAATTCATAATTTTAGAACCATCTAAAATTTAAATATTTGATTAATACACAGTAAGAAATATTCTCAAATATAGCTGCTTTCTTATTCAGATTTTAAGTTAAACCATGCAAAATAGGACATTTCAGATCTGAAAAGACTACTTTCTTTCAGAACCCCACCTCCTAAATTTGTAATATAAAATTTCAAGGCTCGGTAGACTTATTCGATAATTGGCTTCTTACAAATCTCCCGGTTACTATATCTGTGGGCTCCTTTCAAGTTAGCAATATGACAAAGTTTACTACATGTCTTTTTGGATTGTGTATTTTTCCAGTATCTTTAATGATGGATTGTAGACAAGTTCCACTTAAGATCCAATAGACGTTAAAGTATGTCAAATGCAGAATGCACTTTGCAGGACACTGCTGATGAGTAAAACAAGAACTCATGAGTGATCTGTTTTGAACACCTAACCATGGAGCAAGACAAGTTGGTTTCCCAGCAACCACCTACATTGACCAGCTATGTTATAACACAGAATGCCTCCCTAATGACCTTCAGACCTTGATGCAGGACCATGATGGTTGGCATGATAGACTCACAAATGTCTGAGCCAACTAGACCAAATAATGAATTAAGGCAGCCTCACCTGTTAGAGAGAGATCAGTCCAAACAGGATTAGACTCCTGCATGGTTGCTTCTCTAAACACATCAATCTTGACCTTTTCAGGTCAAGGATGAATTGTTACCTATTCTTATCTTCATTTCCTACCACATTTTCATATCACACCTCATTCATCATTACAATTTCAACTAATCTTCTACCTTGAGTGGTTCTTGAGCCTTGTATTCAGTGAGATTTAATGAAAAATATATCTTAGCTCATATAAACCATTCTAGGCCAGTGAAATATTACAAGTTAATAAATAAAAGAGAAAATATTGATATATTTTCAAAAGAAATTCTACATATTCACCTTAAAAAAAAAAAAAAAAAAAAAAATTCAAGACAACTCAGTAAATCCACCTACAGCTTCAGGAATGGCCTCAAAAGGTGATTTTGTGCGTGGATCAAGTGCTTCTCATGCTGGTCATATTCACAAAGAGCCTTCAAGGTTTCTTTAGCATTGTTGAGGTGCTGGTTGGTCTCCCTCTTGATGTCCCCAGACCTGGTAGTCAAGATGATTCAAGTAAAGTGAGCTAGGAGGCCATACATTAGAGTGACAAAATTGTTAAAATTTTTGGCTAGATACTCTTGGGTTATGCGCAAAGGAGAAGAGTCCCGTTGAAGAATGTACAGGCAAACTTGTAGGACTTGGCATTGACCGTGAAGCCTTGCAGGAAGAAACTGGGATCCACAGAAACTATCACAATGTCAACTTGATATGCAACCATGTGGATGCATGTGGGATCTAAGTCCCTAATCATTCCTCATGTTCACCTCACCTGCATTTTTTCTGCATCAGATTAGAAGCTGTCAATACTCTTAATATGTCAGTCATGTGCGATACACACTTAGGTGATCATGTATCTTTCGATTCATGACTGACGAGGTAGATTTTTCCCCGCAGTAGGTTGCCATTTCTTTCTGCAGTAGACCAGTTGCCATCCAAAGCTATAGAACCCGGTCTGTCCTGCTATTTACTCATAGCTGGGGGAGAAGAGGGATCATACCTTTCCCAAGGGTATTAGCATGTAAATAAATGTAAGAGAAGAATTAAAATTTATATAACATTACATCAGAGGATCTTCAATTTATAGACAACTAATGATGGGTTTTTGGAATACCCAGTACAAACTGTAAATAAATGCCTCTATAATACTTTTAATCTATTAGATTCAATTATACCAAGGAGAAAAAAAAATTGCATTGACCAATGAAAAATAAAATTAAAACCTCGTTAGTGGTAGTTAATGAAAACTTGTTAAAATCTTAGAACTATTAAAAACCCATCAACTGTTTGCTTCTATTACATTAGTGAATCTATATAAAGTGTATACTTTTTGTTAAACAGCTTTTTGACCAAATGTATTCTGTAACCATTAAACTTAACAATTCTTAATTTCATATTTTATTGCTGGAGTTTCATCAAGCAACTGTATAAATATCCTTTTCACATTTTATTGGTTCTCTATTTTGTTCAATTCTATTGACAAATTATCTGTTTCCTGGCATACCATAATTGGGAAGGATTCCAGTAAATAGATAACCCAACCACTGCATAACTTACCTGCTGACGTAATCAAATTTTTACCCTATTTTTAATCTTGACAATTGACAACAATTCATGATCTCATATTGAAGTTAAAATAAAAAATATCAGAGTATTATCAAGTCCCAGACCACAATGGAGAGGAATAGATACGGCTTAAATTATGTCAAGGAAATCCAAACATATGATCCATTGCTAAGGATGCAGATAAAATGGTCGGCTCTCGGTACTGATCCAGTAAGTACCCAACTCTTCCTGCTATTCTCTACCTTTACAAGAGCCAGATCAGGCCCAAAATAGAGTACTCTTGTCATATCTAGACAGGAACTGCCAAGACTTCACTCTCCAGCCTTGATAGAGTTCAAAAGTGTCTACAAGCATTGTGGGTGACAAATTATTCTCCACTCTTCAACCCCTCTCTCACGAAGGGGAGTGAGGATGTGACAAACCTCTTGCTACTCTGCTACTTCCATGGGAAATGCTCTGATGAACTAGATTCCCTCCATATTCCATTAGTGAGAACAAACAGCTCCCCACAAACCACTGCCCTGTGGAATCAAGGCTAGGGTTAATCCTTATCTCCTTCACCTAGACACACAAATGGCCTAACAATCCTCTACCTCGACTGGGCCCCAGGCCTTGTAAAGAGCGACTCTCACTGTAAAAATAAAAAATAAAAATTAAATTAAAATTAAAAAAAGTTTAAATCGGCAGCTAAACCTTCATGTAAAGTTTAACAAAGAATATGTTGAATAAGTGAGAGAACTATATCAACTTGTTGACTATCTTCCATTACTATTGTAATGGACTTGGGTCATCAGCAGGTTAGGAGCTATGTCTGAATTTATAAACATATATACAGGAACTTCTTGAGTAACAAACAGGATAGGCTTCTGGAGTTTGTAAATACAAATGTTTAGAATCGTGTCAAAATAGTATGCTATTGTACTGTCTTGCTTAAAAATAAAATGTATTTTTTCACAGTTATTTTGACTGCTTTGGTAGAGTGAGATTTTTCTTTTTAAATGCCTGCCATATTTTTGAAAGCCACATGTGATCATAAACAGGAGAGCAGAGAGATGACTGCATTGTATTGAAAGGGTGACAATGAGCTGCTTCAGAATGGGAATGGCATCTCTCAATGTTCATAACTAAGGTTTGTAAATAGAGAGCACATATACTAGAAAGTAGCAAATGTAATAACTTTTGGCAAAACAAGATCTTGTTAACTATGAGGAAGAATTTAATTATATAAACATACATCACAAAGTCATCTACAGTAAATTTGCACCCTAGCTCTTACATTTCACAATTCCTGGCAGATCTATTATCACAGTATGGGATACCTACTAACAAAATTGATAGAAAGAAAAAAAGAAATGACTAAGCAATTTCAGCTAGATATAAAATAAAATAAAAAATAAAATTTAAAAAAATTCTAAAATCCCTAGCACCCCTCATTTGTGTGCATGTGTAGTTCTAACAAATTTAGTCTGATGAAGTCTTGAAGGACAAGACGCATTCCAAGTAGGCTTTTCCACTTTGTCATACAAGAGAACAAATACTGAAAATTTGTACATTTCAGATCATTTAAATTTACTTTGTAAAATTGTACAGTAATTTCAAGGTGAATATTACCAAGTGCAGAAAATTTTCTTGCAATTCAACAATTTTTACATTGTTGAAAGTTGAGCCAACAAAGTTATTAAAATTGATGTGAACAACTGCATCCCAAGCTCAGATTAGTGTCATTTTACAACCTAGTGAAATGTCTCCTGCTAATTTTAATTTGATGCTTGGTTATTGGTGAGATATATTTAACTGACAAAGATTTTGGTAGGCTATTAAATAAATCAGACAAATGCCGACTTGAATACCTTGTAGATAAGCTTCCGGCAAGATGTTTCAAATGAAACATTCTTCAAAATTACATTTCATTTTTAGTGTCCAAATTTATAGCTGCCAAAAGACCTACACTCGTTTTAAATTCCTAATAAAAAAAATAAAAAAATAAAATCTAGGCTCACATATTTATAATGTAAGTACATATGTAAATTTTACCAACATTGGTTTGTTAGTAGGAAATTTTATAATGAAAATATTGATTCACTTAATAAAATCCAATAGGGAAAGTGAGGAAGGTTTCATTTCTTTTTGGAAAATGAGAATTTGATTGAAACAAAATTATTTTGTAGCTATCTTATTTTCTGGCCTTCATTTTTTAGAATTTTCTCAATGTGACAAATTAATAACATCTTCTGGAAGTAGAAAACATTTGTTCTGTCACATCAGTTGCCACTTTTAATGACAGGAGAAAGGAAAAAAAAAAAAAAGCTGATTTGTTTTTGTTTTTACAATGATGTTCACTCTGCACAATGCCCGAGAGCCACTGGAGGTAGAGGGTTACATAACAAGAGGCACAGTTTATGTGGATATGTAGGGAAGATAACAGTTAACCATACACTTACGATTGTAGTAATCAGAGAATCATCCTCTTGGGAGTCAGTCCCACAAAGCAGCAGTTTTAAAGAGCAATTTAAAAATGTATAGTAATCCTCACCCCTTACCCATAGGTAAGGGGTTCCAAGGCTACCAGTGGATGCTGAAATCATGGCTTGTATTGGACCATACATATTTTCCCCATACATGAAAAGTTTATAATTAGGCACAATAAAATAAGTAACAAATAATTCCATATGAATTCTTATTAAAGATGGCTTCCAACAATTCTTTAAATGCTTATTTCAGTTTTGTTACAGTGATGACCAGGCTGCTAAGATTGGTTACATAATCCCCAAATGTGCACTTAATTGTTAAATTATACCTTTTATATTTAACCTGACTGCAGGAACAAGTTAAAACTTGTCTATTTTATTATTCTCCATGAACGTCTGCAATACCAAAGCTGCTTCTGCAAACACTGGTGATACACTTTACCTAAAAAGTGTTCTTGTCATTTACTATCTTGGTTATAAGCACGAAACCAAGCTGAAATTTCTTTATAAATGATGTATCATTGTACTTTTATAATATTCTTTATTTTAAATGATTCTACAGAACCCAGTTTGTGTACTGAAATGTTTTTAGTAGTTTCAAGTTCTTCATTACTCACTCATTTAGTTTTGTCTGAGCCACATTTAAACATAGAAAAGAAAAATGGAGTATGTTTTCTATAAGAAAGAATTTGAATAGAGAGAGAGAAATCAGTAATGAACTGCCCAACTAATATGGTTGCTCAAAAAAGTTCAGTAATGAAAGTATTTATAAGCCATTTCTATAGTGTGATTATAAAAACCATGAAGTATTAATATCTATACAACGCAGAAAATTCTTAATGATAAAAATATCAAGATTGTTATAGTTATATTTACTAGGCTCTAAATAGCTATTTAAAGCAGTTTGTTTTCTTAAAATAAAAAAAAAAAAAAAAAAAAAACAAACAAACATGGCTCATTACTTGGCTTTAATTACAAATAAATAACTTAACATTTTAGTAAATTATAATTACAGAAAAAATTATTATAAAAGTTGTTTAAACAAAGGTTCACTTTTAGAGCATTACTAAAGTCTTCTAAACAGTTATTTATTACATGACCAACCAGTCAATCACATGCTGTTGCAATAGACACTTCCTCAATAGAATAGGTATTTAAACTTAGGTGTTTGATAATTTTTTATATATATATAAAAAAAAATTATCAAACTATCGATATTGACAAATCAAAGTATTTTCAAACAGGCTTTTTTCAGTGCACTTAATACTTCTTCATGAGTTAAAAAATATGTCATACAGTAAAATTGTTAAGTTATTAATGGGATCTTCAAAAAAAAAAAAAAAAAAAAAAAAAAAATCTAAGCTATAAACATGCATTTAAGTGTGCATTCACAAAATTTAATTCCCATGACCAAGTTTATTTAGTATGGAAGCCAATTATTTCCCTGGGATTATAACTAAGGCTTTTTACATTTCGCTCTAGCAACAACCACTAAAACTATCATCTCAAAGTTATGTAAATCATAACACCAGTCTGTTGATTCTAGAAAGATTTAAACCATTAAAAGACTGACCTAGACTAGTAATGTTGGGTGTGGTAGTTAGGCACTTGTCAAAATAAACAGAAGTATAAACCAACTTAAAAACGAGTTGGAATACCATGAGTGAAAATTTAACATTAATTTCATACAACAATTTTTCAATGGAACTGCAAAGTGTGAAATTAGCTGTAGATAAGCTAACCTATTTGTTTTTAGTAAATCACAGTAGTAAAAATAAAAATACAACAAATGAGTCAGATTTAAATCCGACTAATATCTAGTTTGAACCAAGCCTGAATAAGCAGGCACATTGTTTAAAACAGTATTTAGTGAATAATAATCACAAACTTGTCAACAAGAATAAACACAAAGAAATCAGGTTTCATTAATAAATGTTGGCAAAAAGAAAAAGAAAAAAAGGTTTTCTGTTAATCCAAGATTTGTCAGATTTAAAAGCACTTTATTGAATAAGCGATTAGCAGATTATGAAAAGCATACAAATATATACAAAGTTACAAAAAGGTATCAGGAAGCACCTTGTTTACAAATGGAAAAAAAATAGGGATTTATTTCTAAAATGAAGAAATAGAACACCCAGTGACATTACATAATAGATTAGTATTACTAAGAGGAAAATGGCAATGAGTGTCAAATGTTAAGACTTCAAATGTTAACACTTCAAATGTTAACACTTCAAATGTTAACACTTCAAATGTTAACACTTCAAATGTTAACACTTCAAATGTTAACACTTCAAATGTTAACACTTCAAATGTTAACACTTCAAATGTTAACACTTCAAATGTTAACACTTCAAATGTTAACACTTCAAATGTTAACACTTCAAATGTTAACACTTCAAATGTTAACACTTCAAATGTTAACACTTCAAATGTTAACACTTCAAATGTTAACACTTCAAATGTTAACACTTCAAATGTTAACACTTCAAATGTTAACACTTCAAATGTTAACACTTCAAATGTTAATTATTTGAAGTGTCCAATCAACAAGGGTCTGACCATTCAACAGATTTTTTTTTTAAACTTTGTACATTTTTAGGGTTTCATGACAGAAATTCAAATGTTACATCTCTAGGTCTAAGGGTTTCCAAAATATGGTCCTTTGACTATTTTCCAAAATTCACTTTTTTGTCAATGTTTAAATATAAATAGCTCAGTTATTTTTTTCATCTACAAAGTTAAATTATATCCAGTAGTGTCCAAAATTAAGGAACAAAAATTAAAACTTCAATCACAAAAAAATATAATTGCAATTTTTCTGAAATTTTCACTGAATGTAGATAAATGGCAGTTCAGTTGTGCTTTAAATCTGTAAATTATTTGGAACGACACAGAACTACGAGTCATTTAATTCTTTACTCAAATATCAAGTGTCCAAAATACACTTGTTTTGTTTGCACAATGTTTTTAATAAAATAATTGAAGAAAATGCAAAAATTCTTATCCATATTTACTAAGACCCTTTGTTTGAATCCCTGCTGTGCATAAATCTCCACAGGATTTCACTAAATTTTGACATTTGTCAACTGTAATTTTAGCAGATTTTTCCTGTAATTTGTTCCCATAGATCTTCAATTGATGGATTCCTAGCCATGACATTTTGTCCTAAAGTTTGTCCATAAGTTTTCTATGGAAGTCATGTCAGGACTGAGGTGGCCAATCCATAACATTTATTCTTTGGTCGTTCAGAACAATAACCAATAACCCGTCTATATTTGAGATGAGGTATTATGTACACTATTTACATTATTTGGACTATTGACCTCATCTCTGTCACCATGTTTATCGCAACGTTTCGGCTATTGTACGCTCCGGCCTTCTTTAGGTGGTTGATTTCGCTCACTGGGGTAAACTGCTCTAGTTCCACATGCCATGTCTAATGGATGTCAGTTATCTCCTGTCAATTCCCCTCTGAAAGCTACCCACTGCCTTAACAAGGTATTGAACTCACACTCATTGGGTCCTGTCACTGGATCTAACTAACGCCTTTATCCTTGAGGACATCTGTGTATGAATTTCTGGGTATTATAACACTGATATCTTCAATCTTTTTTTTTTTTTACCAGTGCTCATATTGCAATTTTTGTTATCACTTTTCTCTGACACTCCTTATTACTGGTTCCCATAGTGTATTCATTTCTATGCTTGGTTGGCTCAGGAGATTTTTGTGGCCTAGCATGTGTGCTGATTCCTTAAGTTTATGAATTTTCCAATGATGTTTTTTGTCTATGATCTCAACTTGATCCCACAGAGGGCAGTGATCTCCCTTTTCTCTCCATATATGGTCAGCCACACCTGATTTTTTTTTCACTTCTCTGCTTGTTACAGCTTTCTGGTGTTGAAGCCTTACCTTAAGGGTGTGGCCTGTCTCCCAATTATATTTCTTTCTGCAGCTGCACGGGATAGCAAAAACACAGTCTTTAGTCATGTTCTCCTCTATGGGGGGGGGTCTTACTCAGGAGAGATATCTGCGAAGTGTCGTCCTGCTTTTGAAGGTTGTCCTGATGTTATATGGACCGCACATTCTTTTGTATTTTCTCTGATAACCCCTTCACATAAGGCAGGCAGACTGTTTTCTGAGTGTTGTTGTCCTTCTCTTGTACCCACCTATCCCAGTTCTTTTTAGAGCAGTCTACCCCAGTGAGCGAAATAAAGGGTTCAGTTCAACATTCCAACCACCTAAAGACGGACGAAACGTTGTGATAAACATGGCGACAAAGATGAGAACAATAGTCTGAATAATGTAAATAGCGTAAACAATAACCCGCTTTGCATTATGGCAGGAAGCATTATCCTGCATGAAATCAGAATTTTGTAATACTGGTACATGTTCTTCCAACAAATTATTGTACATAGCAGCATTAACTCTTATGTAAGTGTACAAGAGGTGACGTACCCAGACTTGAAAACATGCCAAAAACCATCACACTGCCAAACTCATCTGTCTTCTTGGTGCACTTTGAACTCTCCAATTCATCTTACATACTGTTTTCTATCAAAATCAAATCTATTAAATTCACTTTCATCACTGAAAAATATGCTGGACCACAACACATGCTTGTTTGCAAGTTCCAGTCTTGCTACCTTGTTCTATTTGCTTATGAACAGTTTATGTGGACATCTAGCATAAAGCCCTATTTCTTGCATGCATCTAGACAAAGATTGTCGAGACATGTCATTTTAAATTTCTCTTGAAATGCCTGCCACAGTTCAAAAACGGTCCTTTAGTGTTAAGTGTTGAATGGCCCCATCTTCTCTGGCCATGGTTTTCCTTGGTCTGACCACCTTGTTTGGACTGATTAAGCGACCAGCGTTTTCATACAGTTTGAGAATCCAGCTCACAATACTTTTGGAATACTTCACCTGTTCAGCCATCTAGTCAATTGTGCAATTTTCCTTTCACAGTTTGATAACATCAGCTCTTAGAGACTTGTCAATTTATGTCGGTTCACCTTGTTAAAAAAAGGACAGTGATGATAAACAATCTTAACCTCACTTGTCAGAAATTCAGATTATGTGTTATTTTCTTATTTCCTGAATCATTCCTTAATTTTGGACACTTGATATTTGTACAATACATTAAAATATGAATGATGATTGTGGAGGCTCATCTTAGTACACTCACTAAATATGAACAATAAACAGATTACCACTAATGCATAGCTGCTGTTACTTGCAATGAAGCAACCTCTAACTGCTACTTGGGTGCCTGCTCAACTTGTAGCAATTTGAAGGTTTGGTTTGATTTGTTTTACGGCATATCAACCTCAATGGGTTATTTAATGGCAACAAGATATTTATTGCCAATTTGATGGAGGATTTTGTTTTATACATAGAAGAAATTCAATCAACTGGTAGAACCACACTGCAAACTATCAATCTACAGAGGAATCGATTTAAACTTTTTGCATAGGCCTTCAAACTTTGAAAAGGCATGATTTCATTGTCAAAGAACTATCAATTTTATTTTAATAAGAAAAGTTCTTTGATGGATGGTGAAATCATTTATTGCAGATTTTGCTGAGAGAATTATTTATTTTGCAAGATGCCACACAAGGCTTCCACTGGAATAATTCTCAAGCCACATTACATCCATTAGTTTTATTACAGAAATGATAAAGCTGAAGCATATTGATATTGTAATTATATTGGATTGTCTCAAGCATCACACAGTAGCTGTCCATTTGTTCCAAAGAAAACACAAGTACTGGGGGTAGAAATTTCTAGGATGGTGCCAATTCCCATAATTTTATCAATTTGTGCAACCATAAGGCTGACTTTGGTATTGATGCAGAATGGCACTTTTCAGTTACATCTCAAAAGGAAAGGACCATGTGAGGTGGCACTATTGAGAGATTAGCAGCAAAATCAAGCCTGCAGCAACCCTATAATGAAGAAATAATGACACCAAGACAGTTGTTTGATTATGCAAGAAAAAACAACATTTCAGGCATAAATATTTTTGTATTCCTTAAATGAACGGACAAATGAAGCAGAAATCTTAGAAAATAGATTAAAAAATGCCTTTTATTCATTACATCTGGATATGTTAATTTTAAATTATTCTGATATTCTTAGTTTAGTTGATCCAATTGGAAGAATTTAGAAAAAGCTTCAAATATTTTAGGAAAGAATTTCTTGAAATAACCAAAGTTGGTCTTCACAAAAAAATTTGAGTGAAAAAAAGTAAGTGGTTTGCATATCCAAATTTTTTAATTTTCTATTTAAACATGTATTCCAACAAGAAAAATAAGTTTGCTTGGTAATCTTTGCAAATATTAAGAATCTTTTTAAATATTCATTTTTAAGGCAAAACTCATATACAGGGGTTGGACAAAATAATTGGATCAGGTGCAAATTCCACTCCGATATTTTAAAGATCTATTATATTAAGAACTTTAACTAAAACTTCATAATTGCAGGTTATATCGATTGTAAATACATTTATCTAATTTACTGTGTCTTATTTTTAGAATTTAGTAAAATTTAAGCTAAATGCGTGACCTTTCTGAGTTCAAACAAGGGTAAATTGTTGGAGCTTGCATGGCAGGAGCCTCGATCGCTAAGGTTGCTGAACTGTTTGTTTTTTTAAGAGCTACCATATCAAGAACAATGACGCAATTCGAGAAACAGGGCAAAACCTCTAGCAACCGTAGCAATTTGGGGCGGACTTGCAAACTTACTGACAAGGACCGACGTGCATTGAAACGCAATGTGGCAAAAAAATCATCAGACTACTGTGGCCAAAGTGACTGCCAAGCTGAATAATCATCTGAATAGTCCAGTTTCTACTAAAACTGTTTGTCGGGAGCTCCATAAGGCTGGATATCATGGAAGAGCTGCCATAAGGAAACCTCTTCACTCCACTCGCAACATTCAGAAGAGGTTGAAGTGGTGCAGAAATCACAATGCCTGGTCTGCAGACCAATGGAAGCAAGTCATATTCTCAGACGAGTCCAGTTTTTCTCTTTTCCCAACTTCAGGGTGAGTTTATGTGTGGAGGCAGCCCAAAGAAGCTTACAACCCTGACTGCCTTCTTCCAACATTGAAGCATGGAGGTGGATCAGTGATAGTTTGGGCCGCCATATCATAGAAATGTCTCAGTCCAATAGCTGCCCTGCATGGTAGAATCAACAGCAAAGATCACCTGAACACTTTGGGAGATCATGTTCATCCAATGGCCCAGACTTTATCCCCTGATGGTGACCATCTTCCAAGACAATAATGCTCCAATGCATACTGCTCAATTGGTTAAGAATTGGTATGAAAAGCATGAAAGTGAGCTAGAATACATGGAGTGGCCTCCCCAATCTCCAGATATCAATATTATTGAACATTTGAGGTGCATTTTGGAGTGACAAGTTAGGAGCACTATCCTCGACCGTTGTGTCTTAAAGAGCTGGAGCAGGTATTAATGGAAGAATGGCTGAAAATTCCTCTGGATGAAGTCAGGAAGCTGTATGATTTCATTCCTAGATGCATTAAAGCTGTATGTAAGGCTAAAGGAGGACCAACTCTATATTAAATAAGTTTTCTTTGAATTTAACAAATGTTTCAATTATTTTGTCCAACCCATATATATATATATATATATATATATATATATATATATATATAGTTAGTTAGTTAGTTAGTTAGTTTTGTGCATTTGGTGTACCATGTCAACAAAAATTGGTTAACCATTAACACCATTTGTTAAATATTTTCAAATTATTTTATGTTATCTTAACATTAATTCATAACATTTAAAATAATTATTTTCATTATGTCACTTCATATAAAAATCTATTTGTTATATACTAAAATGTAAACAAAACCAAAAATAAGGTTGTTTATTTTCCAAATTTGTCAACATTCAACAAAAAACAAATTCTATTGATTTTATGATCATAGGTCTCATGTGAATAATCAGCATTCAATGAGCTTTCTAAAGATATCTAACTTGACTATATTGGGAGATATGAAAATGTTAGCATATAATGGTAAATACCAAAATCTGCCATTTTGAATTTCGCCAAACTCAGTAAAACTCTTGTAACTTAGGCCACCACAAAATTTTGTACAAAGCAGACAAATTTGCCAAATTAAAAAAATAAAAATAAAAAGATTTGAGTAATTAAAAAGGTCAAAAAGGTTGTGTTTATGGTCAAATTATTTTATTTGACAGATAAACTTTTAGATCTATCTAACTACTCTAAAAATGGTATATAATTTAGCTTTGTAATTGAACAACCGAGATATTGATATTTAAACTATTTTCTAAAATTCACCCTTTAAGCTAGAGATGTAAAATAGGTACCATTCAATTTCTATCATTAAGCTTTATAAGTATCAAATTTGAAAAAAAAAATCTGTCAGGATCATCAGACTTTTGTTGATTTGACACAGAAAATAACTAATATTTGAAATCTTAATATTTGAGTAAATGACTTTTCTGAATGCTTCTTGAATTTAAAAAAAATGTACTATAACAAAAAAAAAAAAAAAAAAAAACAACAAAAAAAGAATAATTCTTAGTTTTAATATCTTAGACTCATAAATTTTAGAAATAAATTGTGCAATTCTTGGTTATATCTTTAGTATATGTATAAATGCTGCTCCAAAAATAATGCTTCCTATTTATTCCCAGAGAAACTAAAAATATAGTGAACATAACAGAAGTGATGAAAAGAGCAAAAGTGTTCAGTTGAAAAACTGAAGTTACCACCATTGGCTATGCATCTTTGCCAGGGATGCACAACTGGCTGCATACTGTATTCATAGGCAGAGTATACTACTACACTGTAGAAACAATCCACAGCATAACTGTCTAGTCTCAAACATTCAGTAAGCATTGATGAATGTCAGTGAGTGCAACTTTTTCCCCCCTGCATGGTGAAGTTAATGGCACAGCTATTTCATACACACTTTCATATTAAATATAATATGAGAATAGAAGACATGAGAAATTCACTTGTTTTCTGACCAACTTAAAAGACTGGTTCACCTTAAAGATTTATAATTGTTATTTCTAAAAGAGCTTTTAGTTTATCATTTCAATGATAAAGCTGTTACTGCTGTAAGAGTGAAGTGTTTCAATGGAAATCCTTTTGCAGTTTTAAGAGAAAATGTTTTGTGCTAATACCGATTTATTGTCTGCATTAATTATATAGAAGTCCTTGTACAAAAGATGAAATCATGCATGCCAACTTATATTTTTATAAAAAGGAAAGAACTGAAATCATAGCATGAATGAATCGCTACAGCAACATTTAATTTCAGAAAACCTGAAAAGTTTATAAGAACTCCAATGTTACCTGAATATAAAGCTGAGAAGGCATCACTATACTTCAATAATTTTTAATCTTTAGCTGGACATAAATATCTTTGCCAATGGCTTATTTCAAGTGACCAGTGCAGAGAATTAATGCCAGTTTTAAGCCAGCATTTCTATAATCTAGTGAATATTTTGGTAAGTGGTTTAAAGAGATTGTAGATAAGTACTGAGAGAACCAATGTGTGTGTGTGTGTGTGTGAACCCCCCCCCCCAAAGAATGTATAGGATCAAATCAATTTTAATTCAGATAGAACAAAGGAAGCTCAAATCAGGCTCTATATCAAAATGTTGATTCATAAGCATAATACAAATTAATGCACAAATCAAAACCATTGTTTCTTGTTATTCTTGCATTAGAACTTTTTAAAAGTTAACAGAATTTTATAAAAATAAAACTGATATCAGAATTTTAATGAGTTGTACCAGCTTAAAGGCTTAATTCTGGAAAATCCTGTGTTAGTTAAATTTAAAGTTAAAATATACAATTAAGAAAAACATTCTGTAGACGAGTACATGTAAATGTAATATTTATATGTACTAAAGTACATTCTTGAAGCATTAGACTTCAGCTTCCTTTTATAAAAAGATTGGGTATCTGTCAAATAAAATTTAGCAGGCCATAACTATACAATTTAACCATTTTCAGAACAGACAGATTTTTCATGTCAATAGATAGCTTAAGTGTAATACCATTCCTCTACCAGATCGACACAGTCAAATCAGAGCTTGGAAGACCATTTCTGATTGATGAAAAAAGAAGTCTATTGATGTGATCATGTACTGTTGTGAGATCAACATAGCAGATTTACAAGATACAGTAAGTTTATTTCATAGAGTCGTTTGAAGGAATCTATGCCACCGTTGCATCCCTTGCCAGAGGGAAAACCAAATTGGGTTGATAGAAGTTGACTTTCATAGAAAGTTGAGCGTCTAGTAAAATATTCATTACTACTTTCACCATAACAGACTCAACTTATCTTCGTTTCTCAAGTGCATTTATACAGGACAGAGCTATAGCAAAATTTCATGTTTGGGATAAAATTCAATCCAGCAGTCACATGTCTCAAGAACTCATCTTCCACACAACTTAACAACTCTTAGACAAACTCCAAATGTAATCATGTTATCCATTTTATAGAATCTAATTTGCATAGTGAAATGTGAATGCCATTCTGAATTTATATATCCTTTCCAGGCTCATGCTGACAAAAGTTTATGTAGGCCATGCAAGTCATTTTTCTTTTGGACAGGTCAACACATAGAATATTGTTTACTCAGGTAAGCATTATCCTGTTGTTGTATTTTTTTTGGCTAGCTTTTTATACTTTTTCCTTGGGTTCATTTTTGAAGATATGCCTTTGATTCCAGACTGTATTTAACTTTTGAACATTGTGCAATAATAGCTTCAGTATTAGTTCTTAAACATTTTAGCACAAGTAAAATCTTATAAGTTTCTTTATAATTACTAAAACTCAAGATAGAAAGAATAGGCAGCCATTACAGCATTGCAACATCCAAACAAATTCAAAATTCAAAACATGGCCAACACAGAAACCAATAGATTGACATTCTGCTTTATTTCTAGTTTATTATTTGGAGGGACATCAGCACCAGCAGTAGAACTGCAGTGACTCTAAAGTTTAGTTTTACTTGTATTTACTCTTGAATATGTTCTAAATTCAAATAGTTTACAGTAGCAGATAAAGAATGCATATTTGCCCAAGTAAATACTAATGTTTAATCATAAAACAATATCTGAAAAGGTGTTCAGGTATAGTGGTTTGTAATTTTTTGTTTATAAAATGACAAAGGTTTTTATTGCAACAAAGTTAGATTTACTTGGAAGAAAGACTAAGCAAAATGTAATGGAGAATCCAGTCAACCCAACAAGAGACCCAGAGTTATTGGTTGTATGCGGTGCAGTAAGCACCAGTAGTTATGTCCACTTCTACAATTGGCTGTTGAGAGAGGACATTCTACTTACAGTAGGTGGTGCTGACAAAATTTGCATACTTACAATACTGGACAGATATTAGCCAATAGTCAGCATAGGTCTGGGATTGAGAGCTATATAACACCAGTTTTTTCTCAGTCAAGGGAGAGTGCTCTATGTGCAAACTGTTGGAATTTTGTGTCAAAGTTTAAGTTTACTTAGAAAACCAGACAAGATGAACAAAATAACCAATAGTACTGTTACTTTCCTCTTCATCTGTAATGTTAATGAGAAACCAATTGCTTTAGTACTAAACTTATCAATAGTATAGCACATAAAACTTAAAACCATTTACCTGTATTTCAATGATAAACATTAGAATAATTTTGTTATAAAAGATTTACAAAATAAAAAAAATAAAAAAGTCACTTAGTTATTTACAGTTAAGTATGCAATTTCTTAATAATATTTGTAATAATTCAAGAAGGATTCCAGTACCATTTTTGCAAATGGCAAGCACATAGGTCAGTCACTCCCACCTCTACAAGAAATATTTGACAATTTTAATAGAAAGCGAGTTTTAAAATGGCATTAATTTAAATTCATATAGAGTCATTTTCCTAAACTTGGCATAATAAAACACGAGATACTTTAGTAAAATCAGCTGATTTCAAACAACTCTAGTACTGTCAGGAGTACTCTCAAGATATAAAACAGAAACTAAAATAATACACAATTAAAAAAAAGCATTAGCTTAAAAAGTTGATGTCACAGAAATAAAATAAGCCATCGAGAACAAAGAATATCCACCAAAGTGGATGTTAGGAAAGAAATTTTACAAATAGCAAGACTCAATTTGCAGTTTAGTTGACCAATTAATACAGTGTGAAGAAAAAAAACAAGTGATTCCAACATGAATCCCTGAAGTACTTATGTATTAAATTGGTATATATTTAGTAAGAGAGTTACCGATTAGGTTTTAATAATATAAAAGTATTGATAAATGTAATTATTTATAAAGCTCTTATTCAGAAATAATTGGCAAAGTACTGATTATTCATAAATCTACATTGAAATCAGGAACTTTATAGGAAATAAACCCTATTATATACCGACATACCATATTAAAATATACCCAAATTATTTTCTACCCAATAACAGACTATTTACAAACATGCCAAAAAGATTCCACAATACAGCACAGTTTAAATAAAACTGTCTATTGGCTAGAAATTACATCACCATATTAAATATTTGACCACTCGGAGCAAATTAAAACCCTACTTTTCTTGTGCCAACTTTCAGTAAAATTTGATAAAATCCCAGACTTCTAATTTCAGTGAGCAGATAAGCGACCTCTCCAAGCCAAAGAGAAAACATGGCTACATATATTTTTCCTACCCCTTCCTCAGCACATGTTGAAAGAACCAGGTTTTAGTAACTTCAAACAAATCAGCTACAACAGTTTGGATGGTCAGTGACTCTTTGACTATGATCATGTGTCAGTAACTTCAAATGAACCATCTCCAACAAACACAGTGAACCTTCATCTGTATACCAGATACCCAAAGACCAACAACTAAAGACTTTAATCCTTTTTGATTCTTGAAGTCATGTACAGGTCTGTTAATACAAATGATTTATTTAACAGGTATGTTTTAGTGAACTACCACAGAGGTCGCATGTATTTTTTGCAACACTAGAATAAAATCATGAATAAAATAATGCACCTCCAGTGCAAACAAAGATTCAAAGATGCCTTGTGTGTAAACTGTCCAAAGGAGAATGAAATGGTGGCTTCACTGGTTACACATTTAAAATAGCTAGATCCCAGAGTAAGATAGTCTCTTGTGAGATTATCTTTGCACATATGCAAATTTTTGGTTGTCAATGATACATAAAAATGGGAAGAACAAGGTGATGAGAAAAAAAGAAGAAAGAAAAAAAAAAGAAACAAAGACTTGACTGCTGCATTGATCTGGCTACACACATTGTGGACAAGAGAGAAGAAACTGATTGTAGGCATGGGTTGCAAAAAAAAGTTTAAAGCTTCTTTGCTACACATATCCAGGTTTTTTTTATTTTATTGTTTGGAATTCAGATGTTCAGATTCTTAATATTAAAAAACTTGAAGGACCGAGTTTCCTACCAATTTTGTGGGCAGTGATTAGAACTTAAATATAAAATTCAGTGACTGGATGCAGGTTTTGGCTAACACTTCAGAGGTTTCACAAAAGATCTTTTAAAGAGGCTGCCAGATGAAATCAAAGCAGTAATTAAAAGGTGTTATTTCTTTAGGGAGCAGAGAATCAGCCACAATATAGAAACTTTCCAGTTTACACCCCTAACAATATTTTGGCAGAAAATGCAACTGACATTTTAGAAGAGAATCACAAATGCTGTCAGCTGTGTTTGGCAAATTGTAATTTTAGCAGACATTTGATATCAACTCCTACCCATAAATAAGAAACAAAAAGCTTTTAAAGAAACAAGACTCGGTAGATATACTATAATAAAATTCCTGTCTAGGCAAAAGGTGTTAAGATTTTGAAAAAAAAAATTCCTTTGGAGGAAGGATTACTTGAATTGGGTTTTTTTTTAACAGTTTCACTTACTCATCTAAAATAAGTACTAAATTTATAATAAAATAAATTCAAAGTTTATGCAAAGTACAAAAAACAGAATTTTGTCTACTTTTATAGATGAAAGTTATGTTTCCTAAATATGGCACTTAACCAGCAAGTGCATGTCCATCTTTAACATCTATATTTAAAAAAAAACAAAACAAAGTATCAGTCATAATCAATTTGCATTTTAAATTTAGAATACATTTTTGATTAGTCAACTAAATGACTATATATATATATATATATATATATATATATATACACACACACACACACACAGAAGTATGATTGGTGTATATGGAATAAATTCCAATAATCAACAATTACTATTCTTAAGAGTGCTCAATACAGAGTAGAGCAAATATAATTATTTATTTAAAAATTATAGGTTCTACATTCAACATCACTTGATAAGACACCAGGTGTTGAAACAAAATGGCTATTTTTGTAGTGATTTTATAACATTTATGTTATAATTTTTAAATAAATTATATATATATATATATATATATATATTTTTTTTTTTTTTTCAAGTTGATCCAAAGTTTTTAAACTGGTATAAAGACAAAATATAATTCTTATAGTTACTTTTCAAACTAGGATTATAGTTACTTTTCAAACTAGGATTTTATTTACTTTTGGACTAATGTCCTATCTTTGTTATATTTCAGGCATTGTGTCCTCCAGCCTTCAAGTGTTTATCAATCCAGGTAACCCTTTGAAACCTTTAAGGATTTTAGATAACTTTTTTAGAGCAACTTCATTTTTCCTATAAATGTAATATTTCTATGAAAACACATACAAAGTCACTCAAAAAGTAATGCTTTTTATTAACTGGGTCCACAACACCAGAGCCAGATCATGGTGGTATGGTAGCAAAAGTTGAACCGTTCCACCAACAGCCCATAATTTTTTTTTGTGCCTTGTTATAGATAGCAGCTGAGAACCAATCTGGCAAAATGGTATCTGACATGAAAGGGGTGGCATTATGGAAAAATTGCATTCAGTCTCATTAAATGATTGCTATTGATAGATTTCTTTTCTTATTGCTTAACCACTTGTAAATTATTTAAATCTAAAACCTATTTTGAATTGTAATCTTTTTTTTTTGCTAGTAAATATTACATTAATATTTTCTTTAGAATAATGATTTTTACAGATAAAAGTTCTATTATTTAACCCATATCTAGGTGTAGGAGATAATTCATACATTTCCTAAGGGTATTTTTACATGTGTATGTATTGAATCAGACTGGAAGTCAGACTTGGTTCTTCAATTTCTCACTGTGAGCCAATATCCATTACATCCAATGTTTGCTAAAGGCCAAACAGTGGATGAGAACACAGGTAATGGACAATAAGTTTCTGCAGTACTAAGAATGTGTACCAAGCCATCCAAGTACAGCACAGATATTTGTTCATTATTTGGGAAAATGTATAGCCAATGGTAGTGACGATATAGAAATTGTATTTTTTAGTTGAAGACTTGTTCTATCCAAAAACCTTATGCATCTTGTATCATTTATTTCAGCAGAAATAAACTGCAGGTATTACTGTCAAAGCATCCCTCATATACAAGTGTACGTATCTTTTGGTTATATGTAAAAGTAAAAAGAATTGAAACTGAGTTTTACTAATACTCATCACAACTGAAAATAGAGAAAATTTTATATTTGAGGAGAAAAAAATCTATTTCTGATTAAAAGTTATTAGTAGTATATACAAATTCATACATGTACCAATTGTGATGTAATGTTTAGGGTCAAAGGTAATATCCTGAAAGGAATTAGGGCCTAAAGTCTTTGACATTTGTTGATCACTTAGATTTTTTTTGTCAACTTATCAATTACAGATCAATAAAAGAGCACACAAGTAGAAAAGAGCTAATTATTTTAGCAGCAAATATGCAAGAAATGCTTCCTAAGAAAAAACCCCAGAAAACTTGGGGAAAATGCTAACATAAATGATTACACTTTACAGGGAAAAATCCTTCTTGCTCAGTTCATAATTTATCAGGTTAAATACTTGAAAAAGTTAGCATTTTAAGATGTAAATAAAATTTTAGGCACAAATCCTATCATTTACTAAACTTAACTTAGTTTTAGTACAAAGTTAAAATTATGTAACATCCAATGAGGATTGAACTACTTCATGAATTGGCTTAACATTATATAATTCTTACCTGCTTATATTTCTCTGTACTTTCAAAATGTTGTCAAAATAGAAAATATTCTTTCAGCTTTGTTATTGCAGATATGTCGGACAAGACCAGCTTTGACACAAAGCCATATTTATAGAGTTTCTTGTAAGAAATGAAGATCATGTTAAATCAATAACTTACAAAGCCAGCATAGTAACCAATGTTATAAAGTTTTTCTAACTTATAATAAAGCAAATGAATATAAAAGCAAGTAATGATTGATATTTGAATTAATGCCAGTATCAATATGCATTTTTAAAAGCTAGCAGAGTATCGAGATGGCAGAAAATTAATAACAGAATGGAAATTAACTTTTGAATAAAAAAATGGTTTTCTTCCTAATGTTTAGTTTATGGCAAAATAGTTTGTAACACCAGATAAAGAACATTTTACCTATTCATCATCAGTTCCATGACTGGGTGTGGTTGCTGTAGAGCCGAGCGCCTATAGAGGCAGCTCGTCAGGTGCTTATTTTAACTTTTTTTTCAAAATTCTTTGCAATAGAGAAATATGATACTTTGTTGACATGCACAATGCATCTTCTAATCCTTATTGAAGGTAAGTTTTAACACTTGATAACTTCATTAAGTTGTTTACTAAAGTTAAAAACAAGCTGAAAAGAAATCACTTTATGCCAATAGAAATTTGAGAATTTAACTGAGACGTGTCAAAATGTAAACAGTCTCCAAACCACCTAAAATGATGATCTGTTCCATCAACATTCATTATGCAAAATGAGTTAACATTTTAATGAACCAAGACCTGGATTTGTGCCTTTATATATTTTTGGTATATTAGAGAATTCTGTTGGAAGAAGACAGAAAAAAGACTTCACTTGTTCTAATATGACAATATACTTATTCTGTTAAAACAGTTTTTTTTCCCCCAAGAACCTCAAATCCAATGGATTTGTTAAAGAGCCACTCAAAATGGAAATGATTGACATTTAAGTAAAAAGTTTGCATAGATTTTCACAGTATAATATGGCAGTGCTGGCTGAGTTCAAAGTTTATATCTGCATCTTAAGTTTTTAAAACGTTTCAGCTTGTGTATTCAACAGCCTTCTTCAAGCATCAACCTTAATTTAATCCAATTATTTTTTTTGTTCATATTAAGTGATTAAATTTAATTTTTTCAATATTAAAATTTAGCAAGTCATTTATTACAATCTTATTCATTCTGTTTGTGTGGATCTATTACGCACGAATATACATAAATACAAATCACATACAATGTCAAGCATTCATTGGGTTAATAAATCAGCACTACATTACAACAGGCAATTTACAAATTGCAGTAATGAGAATTTTGTAATCGCTCTATTCTTAAGTAGTCAATTTTGTGCACTTTTGGGAGAAGCAGATCACAGAAGCTATCTTAAGTCTCCCCAAAGCTCGCTTGCCGATTGGTCGATGCCAACCAATCAGATCGTTTGCATGTGAAGAAAAATTCTTCCCACACAACAATTTGGAGCTTATAGTTGCTTATTTAAGCCAAGATTTTTTTAATCCCACTGTTATAGACAAGTGTATGTTTGCAAGACAGAAATACGACAATAGATTTACGTTATTTATTTCAATAGGAACCTGTGGTTTTGGGACAGCTACCTTGTGGTATAGTTCATAAGCCGGTTGCCGAGCTGGGTTGATCTCTCATAGTAGTTCCCACTGGTTGGCATGGCGTTCTTCCTGCTGACTGCTCAGACTGACTGTGACAGATCTCTTCCTCGGCCTCCCGTTGACCACTTTGTACTTCCCCCTGTGACCTTTTTATGGCGTTTTTTATGGCTTAACGGGCTCGAAAAACGACGCAAGTATAATTAGGAGGGAAGCATTTTTATTGGTCGAAAAATAGAAGCACTTTGAAATATTATTTTATTTTTCGACCAGAACTCGTGCGTCAGACCTATGCGTAAATGACGATAATGGTCATTTTGTGACGGGGCCTTGTCCCATTCACATCTGACTCTCGCTCTTGAGTATGTTAGTTTATTTGCCTGCAAATCAGCTGAGATGTCTTATTTTATTTCATAACACCACAGTGAGAATTCAACTGCCAAACGAATCCACAACAGTTGAAACCATGTGCCAACTTTCTCACTCGCACACACCACTCACATGCTGAACATGCCTTGTACACACACACAAACTCTTCTTACACAGCAATATCTTTCAAGAACAATCATAACAAGAGACTCATGAACATTCTTCCAGTGAACTTTGAACCAAATGACTATTTCTCATTGAACAATAAAATAATAGTTAAAGAGAACTCTTGGTTAATTCAAACTTTTCGTACTTAAATGCATGCTTTCTTTCACATTGTTTTATATTGTACATTTTGTTAAATATATATTTTATGTGTAACAATGTCTTTTGGCTATCCTTTTTTGCAGGAGCCTTGTTTCCTAATCTAAAGTTAAATTAATTTGGTGAAGTCCGCCACATGTTCATAAGCCTGTACAGACTGTCAGCTCCTTGAACTAATCCAAGACATCCATATGCAATATAGACTAACATTTTTATATTGAATCTAAACTTTATTGAATTAAATTTCTGGATATTGTGGCATATTTAAAACTTTTGTTATATAAGCTTTCTTAGCTTTCAAATTAGCAATACAGCAGCCAGTACAGCTGATGTCAGTTCTTTTAGGTAATTCTCTAAATGTTCATCTGTATATATCCCACAATAAAGTTACAAAGTAATTGTGTCATATCGTTTTCAAGGTGTTAGAAAGTATTACTTCCTAGATATCAAAAGAAAAATGAAGTCCTTATAGGTTCAAATCCAATAAATAATTACTGACAGTAATACACACTATGAAAACATCTTGACTCCAGAAACAAAACATCAGTTTGTCACTAATCTTTTCAGAAAGGTTAGTTTCCTCTAATAATACAATCAAGATGATTCACTTCAATATTTATTGATGGTATTTATTTAATAAGATTAAACACCTTGCTCTGACTGAACAGATATCCTGAAATACTTTCTGCACAAGGTAGAGTTCATTAGCCTCATTAATTGATAAATGAGCATTATTGACATGACTTACCAGTATAATGCATAACAAAAAGAGATTGGCAAAGACATCCAGAGTTCTTTTGAACAAATTGTAAATATTTGTCCTTCTTAACCAGTCATTCTTTTTCCCATGCCGACTGACAAGTCAACAAGTGTCCACCATGCAGGAGAGATCAATAATTTTATTTCCCACGAATTTATGTGGCTTTATTTTTAATTAGCAGGAGAGGATTCATGCTGCGAGTGTTTAAGAAAAAGGATCAAATACAAAAGCTTCATTTTTCATGAAGGGATTTTTTTTTCAAAAGTAGTTTCCTAAATACGGAACACTGTTTCTAAAGAAGAAGCAAAAGGTTTTCACACTCAGGCATTTAAAAATTAGAATTTTATTTTAAAAACAAAATTAAACACTAAGTAAAAAAGTAAACAGTATTTATTCTTCATTATTCAATAATTATTTATTTTCCTTAAAGAACGTTTCAGGCATACGTAATGTAAAAAAAACTTAATATAAATTTTAATAATTAAAATTTACATAGATTTTTATTTTAATTTGTAATTGTTTGTAAAAAATTTGATAATTTCGTCAAATTCATTGTGGTAATAAATGTGTGAAATTGGCTATTCTGAATTGCCTTTTTTTCTTTCTTTTAAGTCTGGCACTTAAGTTAAAATGCTCTTTTTTTGTCATATTTTACGACAATTTGTTATGGTTTCAGTTTCATCAATTACGCTGCTAAAAACTGTAAGAAAACTAAGAGTGTCTCCATGAGAACAAAAAACCCTCGATGGGATTTTTTTTTTTTTAACAATGTAAAGAGTTTTTTTAGTTATGAAATTTAAATTCAGTATTAAAGAAGAAAAAAAAGGCTGACCAACAAAAAGATTTTTAGTTATGATATGGAAATTTCTCGATTCAGGTATCGTAACTTGTTTGATACTGAAAAAAGAAAACGGTGGAAACCCTTTTTTAAAAAGAGCAAGACGTATTGTCATTATCTAACAAGTTATAGGCCTAAAATAAAATCTATAATCATTTTTTTAAATTGATCTTTAGACCTTTAAAGAAAAAAAAGTGAAAATTCTTTGTACATTTATTTTATTTCCAAAAAAGAAAGACCAAGAGTAAACTTAAGCAATATATCGCATTTCTAGCCCTCCGTAAAAACTTCGCAAGTAAAGTTTTTCGTAAAACAAATTCAAATATAGAAGCACATGGTAATATATTTCTAGACTTGTTGTTAGGGACTTAGTTACACACACAGACACACACAAAAAGTCGATTTATCTTCGAATATTTTAATTTATTTTTCTTTTGATTTGACATCTACCAAAAAACATTTTTTCAATATTCATTTATTTTTAGAAAAAAAAATCCTTCTGTACACAGCTGCCGTCTACTTTGCTTTTTTGTTTATAAACTAAATTTTTAAATTATTGTGAAAAAAAAACAATAAATAAATAGCGAAGATGAAATGAAATCTCTGTCCGAAGCTACGCAGGCATTAAAAGACAATCCCATCTTCCTGTCACTAAAAGGAATATTCAATCATTTCCATATACGACCAAAATATTAAAAAAAAAAAATTAATAGGAATTTAAAGGTCCGAGTCGGTTAATATTAATAAATAATAATTTAATTTCAATACCTGGAGATAATAGTGGCCGAATGATTGAGATTCGAAATCTTCATTCGCCCGGCCACAAAGGAAAAATAAAAATGGAAAGGACTATTCATTTAAGAAGAAAAAAAAATGATTAAGTAAGTAAGTTATATTTAAAAAATATCAATGGATCGATATGATTAATTGGTGGTTTATCCTTTCTCTGACAACTCACAAACAAAAATGCTACGTTGTTAAGACTTAACTTTAAATTCTTCGAAATATGTGTTTAAAGAAAAATCAACAACTTAAGACTTAAGTTGTTGATTTTTCTTTAAACACATATTTCGAAGAATTTAAAGTTTTATTTCTTTTCTTTTTATTAATTCAATTGAAAGCAGTTTCTCAGTATATTAGCTCTGCTGGATAAGTTTCATTTTTTCAGCATTTAAATATAAATGCAAAAAAAAAAAAAAAAAAAAAAAAAGAAGACATTTTCCAAAATTCATTGCCTTGGATATTGAAATTCAAACATTTGTGATAGAATCGACGAATATTTTCGCATCTTTCAGTCCACAAGTCTTTGAATTTACCGACAGAGAGCTTTTCGGATTACAGAAAAAAAAAAAAAAAAAAAATTAAAAATTGGAAAATAACACGCACATCATAATCAGAGTTCAAATTCAATATGAAAAACAAAATTATTGCCGAAGTTAGCAAGTCTGGTTAATGCCAAGCAAAAGGCTAAAATAATTCCCAATAATCGCGTAGGTGAATTGATTTATATTTACTAACCTTATGACTCCCTTTTGCCCCCAAAACTAACTCTAGGACAGGCGGGAATATACATAACGGGAAAGTGATCTAACATTTAAAAAAAATAATTTTACCTTGTGTAAAGTCATTTAAACTAATTATTTTCAAGAAAATATTTAAATAACGAACCTTTGAATATGACTTTTTTTTTTAGTAAAAAGCAAAATCCCCACCACCGGCATTACCATATTGTCAGTGACAAGCTGTAACCATCACAGAAACTGAGAAACACATTGAAAACAGAAAAGATCGCCCTGGTGAGAGACATTTTTAAAAAAATTAATGATCTTCAAAGTTTTTCACCTTGAATTGAAATACAACCAGTGTTCCCCACCCCCGTTCTTTCTACTAAAAATGGAAGTTTTTATATAGGAAAAATTTTCTGCAACCTTAAAAATAATCACAGGTTTTTTTACAAATATTCAAAATCTCAATGAATAAGATTAAGAATACTCCAATGAATGTGATGAAAAGCAACAAGAAAGCGTCTTGAGAAATGAGTGAGTAAAAATATTACGACTTCAGCGTCATCATCAAGTACTGAATGTTATTAATTCCAACATATTTGAGAAAATTCAGACAATGAAAGAATGTTAACATTAAGATAAAAATAAAAGTCATTGAAACAAAGCAAGTTCAGTCTTGAGAAATATTACAAAACTTGCACGCAGTCCGCAGCTTGATGAATGAATCAGCATCTGTACACACACACACTTCTTTTTTCTTTTTTTAACGTTTCTCTACTTATTAACCGTTTTTGTAATATCAGAATGTAAATTGGTTTAGAAACAAATTCATTAAATTACGGTAGAGAAAAGGCCAAAAAACTATTTGGAAAACAAAGAAAGAAAAATCAGCTGTTCTGTAATCAATGAATCACTCGTGGCAACACAAAAGTCACTAATTATTCCTCTTCCTTATTTAATTTGACAATCATTTTTAGTTGTTTTGAAAATAATTGTAATTAAAATTAGACTTTTTTAATATAAGGATTGTTTTCCGTAAATAAAGAGATTTTAGAATAAATTTTTAAAAAAACAAAAAACTGACGATTTTTTTATAACTTTTCGGTTTGACGTAATTTTTTATTTTATTTTTCATACTGGTTGAAAAAAATAAAACCATATACACTACAGAGACACACACACACATCACCCAAATTAATATTTAACATTTTTCTTATTGTTTCTAGCTAGGTGTGCGTGCGGTAAAAAAGAGGAAAAAAAAAAAGTTACACGCCATTTAATAAATAAAGGAAATATTTAGCCGGCACGACAATATATTTTCTTTACGGTTTTTTAGAGAATAAATGATTTATTTATTGATTCACTAAAAAATAAATAAATATTGTCGTGCCGGCGAAATATTTCCTTTTTATTTAAAATTTGCAATGGAGAAAAGAGTTATAATTGCGTCAACGATAATTTTTGTTATTGGAAATAATTTTATTAATACTTTTTGCGGCTTTGCCTAATTCAAAATTCTGTTTGAATGTTTTTTTCTTGGCTTTGTTGAAGGAGGAAACAAAACTAGAATTTCACTCAAGCAAGCAAGAGCAACTAACAAATCTGATACTTTTTAGTTTACTAAAGTTTAATTCATTGGCAAGTTAAAAATAATTATCCAAGAAAATAATTTAAGTGCGATAAATTAAATATCTTACTTTGTTGTTGCAATCAACATAAATAAATTAACTTCCCTATCACATTCTCATCTTTAATTAAGAAGTGGAGTTGATAAGTGTTGATTAGGAATTTTCTGTTAAATATTTTTCTCAATGTTATGGTTGGCTGTGTTAAGTGTTCATCAATAATAATTAATTAAAAAAAAAATTAAAAAATAAATTAAATTAAGATAAAATAATTAAGTTCTGAGAAGGGAAGAGATTGAGAGTAATTTACATTTTGCAAAATTAATCAACTAATTTTTAAAAATATTAAAAAACTAAAAACATCTCTTAGTAATTTTTTTTTTTTTTTTAATAATTATCGACTTACTGGCCAAGGAAGTTA
Source organism: Acanthosepion esculentum (assembly GCA_964036315.1). Taxonomy (NCBI): domain Eukaryota; kingdom Metazoa; phylum Mollusca; class Cephalopoda; order Sepiida; family Sepiidae; genus Acanthosepion; species Acanthosepion esculentum. The sequence goes on from OZ038497.1 coordinate 7,894,668, forward strand.
ATTAAATTTTTCAAGTTATTAGACATAGCTTTTAGTTTTATTTCGTCTTCTGACAGATGGGAAAAAAAATCAAATCCAATTATTTTTTTTTAAATTTTCAAAATTTTAAATTTAAAATGTTTTTAAATTAGCTTGTTGGGGTTTTAAAGTTCCAGGTGTTAGTTTAAAATTTTAATGGCTTGCGGTTTTAGCAATTATTTTATTTAAGTTTGACACCTTGAAAAGGTAGAGATTTGTTTGTTTACTTACAGACAGTTTTTAGTTTTAGTAACTAAAACTATTTCAAAAACTGATTTTTACGTCAACTATAAAAATAAATGAAGGAGTCGTTCACAATCAGTAATCCGGTTGAGAAGAACAGAAAAAATTTTTTTTTTTTAAATCACGATTTTTTGTGTTTTTTTAAACTGAACAGTTCCTTTTTTGTGTTGTTAAGAGATGAAAATTAAGAAAGACCATTTAAAAATCTTTTACGTTTTGTTTTTTTTTAAAGAAAAAAATGATTTTACACACTACTCGCGTATTTGGGGTAGTTTCTGAAGACAAGACAACGATTTCATTCTTTAACGAAAATGGTAGGGGAACGTATAGGATTTCATTTAAATTTATAATTTTTATTATTGTTTTTAAGAAATTTATGCATTTTCTTTGCAGAATATTAAGTTAGAAATTAATATAAGAATTAAATTCAGTTAAGTTTGTTTTTGTTTTTTTATATATATATATATCATTTTTAGGAGGTGGAAGCGACCCACTTTAAAAACTTTGTAAACAAACAAAACAACGAAACGTCAATTTATTGTCACAACTCTTGGGGAGGCAGAGTAAAAATATCATATTCAATCAACATATTTTTCTTTCTAGCTGACCAGAACTATTCTTTTGTCACGATTTGAATCTGAATATTTCTGCCATAAGGCTAGGTCAATGCATATGTTATTAATTATTTAATTAAATTAAAACTAAAATTAAAATCAACAACGTAAGAAGACCCTTTCTTAAAAAAATTTATGGAGTGGAAACGTTTCCAGAAACGGAATTTTAATTATTAGTCGACACAGACACACGAATTATGAGGCCGTCAAATACTGCTTCTTTATTAAATAATTGCAAATTTTAAGATTTAGTCTAGTTTTGTTTTTGTAATTGTCAGTTGATCTTTCTTTACTGATGTTCAAAAATTGATCCATTGGTGGATGGACGCTTCATGTGGGATATCAAGAAAAATCATTTAAATTTAAAATACTTTTCCCTATTTTAGTTTAATTTCTGAGTTTGTTTTTTTTTTTAAATTTCATTTCTGGTTTTAAATTGACGACACATTTCAATTTGTTTGCCAAATAAGAAAGAAAGCTAAACAAAAAAAACCAAAAAAAAACCGGAAAATTTTATTTTTAAACTTTGAAAGCGGATATTGGTTTTATTTTTAAGGCAAAATAAAATATTAAAAAAAAAAAGTAATCAAAAGTGTCTTTAAAAGTATTAGAAATTCGCTAACCCGGCATTTGAAATTATTGATAAGGTTGTTTTTTCTTTGTTTTGTTTTTAACTTGTTTTTTTTTGTGTGTGTGTGTTGTTTATTTAAACTTGAAGCGTGTTGGTTGATTTAAAGATTTTTTTTAACGTATTATTGTTGTTGAGTTAACTTTGGAGATAACTTTTTTTGCTCGCGTTTTTTTTTTTTTTCTTTTTTAAAAAAAAAAAAATAAGTAAAAAATAATGAATGTATAAAGAAAGTTTCAAAGCTAAACTTACGGTTCACGAAGTAGTGAGCAGGAATCCAAAACATTCCGGACAAACAGTGATTTCTGGTTGTAATAAAGTTCCGGAGAGAGGGAGGGACTGCACAGGTTAAGCAGACGAATCACTCCATAAAGGACGCAAATGAGGAATACTCCTAACAGAACCGACATAGCATTTCTGATAAGCCGCACCACTATCTTGCTAGCAGATGCGTGCACGTGAATGACAAAGGAGCAAAGATACGGACGGCGCCTATAAATATACCTGGGAAGAACTGCTGCTACCAACAGCGGCTGCTGCTTTTTTTGTGGGAGTGGTAAGAGTAGACAAAGAAAATGTGGTTGCAGTAGTTGAAACCGTGGGAGTAGCAACGAAATCAGTAATAATTATGATGATGATGACGATGGTAGTAGTGATAGTAAAAGGTTTAATAACGTGGTCGATTTGTCGTTGCTTAAACAATATTGGTTGTAGAATTTTATTTTATATATATATATATATATATATATATATATATATATATATATATATATATATATATATATATATAAATAGTAGTTTTGAAGTTATGTAGTCGTGGCAAATTGAAATACTAAGAAAGGCATAACGAAGAAGGGTAAAGTTGTCTGCTACTGAACTTAACTTCACTCCGGATAGAGGGGCTTGGCTCGTCTAGTAAAGACAGTTACTTATTTCTTATATTCATAATTTGAAATCGCAAAGGAAGATTTGGGAGCAAAATTATAGGTGTACCTTTCCCCAGTTGATTAAATTGTGCTGGGACTAGCATTCTTGTCTCTAAAATTTAAATCAGCTGACGAGAGAAGTTGACCATCTTTTTTAAAAAAATCCTTTAGTTTTTTAGATTAAAAAAAGTCTATCAGATGTAAGATTGGATTAAAAGATAAAGTAAAAAAAAAAAAAACGTCTTAGATTTTTTAATTCTGAAAGCCAGGTTAGTGATGCTTGGATACTCTCAACTTCTCAAGGAATATAATAGCAAGCTTGTCTCTCCTGTGAGTGAACAATACATCCAGCCACCCACTCTGAAGTGAAGTTCATAAACCTTGTCAGAACGTCTACAATAAACACGCTTTTAAATTTAAAACAATAACGTATTAGTTCTGGTCAAAAGAACGAATATTCATACATAACCAGGATATTTAGAGAAAAAGATATACCCATCCATACGGTACTTATACAATCTTCAAATGACCAAAGAGAAAGTTAAAGTGTGTGTTACACAGTTCACATGACTGATAAAAATAAATACAGTACTTACAACGAAACAAGATGATGAAAAAATGGGTATTTCAAAATAAATTAATGGAAAAAATATTTCGTACACCTTAATAGGGGGTGCCGAAAAGTTCTCAATCCGTCCAAGAAACTCTCTTGGTGGTGTAGGGAGATATGGTCAGATTTGGGGAAGTGGGATGTGCCGTTCGGTTAATTTTGGAAATAATTTTTTATTGTAAAAAAAATACAGAACAATGCCCCACCCCGTCCTTGCATGTATACAAATATTTAAAAAAAAGTTAGGATGGCGATGTATCGTCTTTCATTATTTTTATTTTAAAACTGGTATATATTTCAATTTCATTAACTGCAAAACACGTCTTGAAGTTCATTTCTGAATAAATATTCACAAATACTCCTATTGATGAGGAAGTTCGGTGCGTGCCTTTTTCTTTTAAAATCTTTTTGTGTTGGCACAGAGGGCCGTCATTCTGCATTTTTACTTAATTTATAAAAATCAGTCTGTCTGTTACTTAGCTCCCGACGGTACTAAGGGGTGCGTCACTTTCCAAAAGAATGAAATGCTGTACAGGAATAAGAAAGACTGAAATAGTGAAATAGTAATAAAAATCCAAGACAGCAAGTCTGTCTATGTTACTCTTCCATTTCCATTTTTCTTTCTCACACTTTTTTTTTTTGCTTTTTTCCTTCACTCCTGCGTTTATTCTTTTTCTCCTTTGCTTTCCACATTTTTTTTTATTTATTAATTAGAATGAATGTAGGTACTTACTTAAAAAATTTAATGTATTAAAATATGAAAAATCTTTCTTGAAGCTTTTAGTGTTAATTTCAAGCAAATTTAATAGATCAATTAAATTAAATTTTGTCATTAAAATGTAAATATAAAATAACAATTGAATAATACAATACACTAAGTTTGTTTATTGTTCTTCCTCTTGAGAGGGAGAATATAAAAATTCATATAAAAACTATAAATTAAATAAATGATTAATAAAAAAGTGTAGAAAAAAAAAAAAAAATTTAAACAGTAGATTTTTTATATTATACTTGCTTTTAAGAGAAAACCAGACAATAAATAATTAATAAATTTGATGTGAAGCATTTTTAAATTTTCTAAAAATAGCATGGCTCAAAAAAGAATTGCTGAAATAAGGTGGACGGTTTAAGATTTAATTTTTAAATTAGAAAAAGATATATACCTTTGGATTTCTTGACTAATCAAAAGGGTGACTCAATGCATAATAACAGAGCTAGAATTTATACTAATAATAAATATATACCTTTTCCCTCACCGTTAGGAGAACTCAGTTTTATGTATGATGGAATTGTCAGATGCAGATTGAATTATATGTATATTGTTAAAAATAATAGACATTTTGAATTTATTAAATTTAATAACCTTTTTTTGGTAATGTAAGGAAGATCCTTTTGCAAATGAGGTGGTTGTATGTGTATAAATTAGTTAAAAAATTAATGTTGCATAGTCTAAGCTTTTGACTCACATGAGTCATCATCAGAGACTGTGAGTGAGAAAATAGAATTGTGTTTTAAGGAGTAGCTGCATTCAATTTATTTTATATACACAGTATTTGTCCCCATATAAGGTGACCTTTAGATAAAACGAGGTCAAATATATAGTAAATTTTCATGAATTTATCCTATAAAGACAAAAGGAAAACTTATCCGATATGTTTTGTCCTCCAAAGGACTTTATCAAGGCAAATGCAAGGATAATATTTTGTAACAAGTATTTATATAGAAGAGCAAAAATGTTATTGGTTTTTCAAAATTTTTGATATAGGGGTGCTGATGAGTATTCATGACCAGTCCTAAACCAAAAATTTTGTAAAACCAACAACATTTTTTCTCTTATATATAAAATCCATATATTTTTGCCTAGGTAAAGTCCCTTGGAGAACAAACCACATCAGCTAAGATAACTTTTCCTTTTGTCTTTATTCATAGTGTCCTCTTACAGATATACTCTATATATATATATATATATATATATATATATATATATTCACACACACAACACACACACAGAGGATTAATATGAATATAAAATTTGTCACTTCATTGATTGATATTATATCCAGCACTCCAACTCCAGAGTTTTGTACACAAACCATTTTTAATCATTTGACCCACTTGTCAGGAGGTTTCAGCAATATATATATATATATATATATATATATATATATATATATATATATATATATATGTATATATGTATATATGAAGAAATATAGTCTTAAGGTGTGCTATATTTATGGGATAAAGTGCTTAATATCAGAGATAGAGAGTGTGTAAATATAAAAGTGAACATTGAAGTCAACACTTAGAGGTGACAGACTGTTTCATGCTAGATGCAATCGTCTGGCCTGACGATTGCATTTAGCATGAACCAACCTGTCGCCTCTAAGTGTTGACTTGAATGTTCACTTTTATATTTATATATATATATATATATATATATATATATATATACATACATATAATTTACTTCTTAAATACACAATTGTGAAAAACCAACCACACTTTTTGGCGGAACTGATAACAAAGAAATAGTTCACAATTATCACAAAATCTTTGAACAGCTTATTTCATGCCTGACTATCATGAAGTTTAATCACTCCAGAATAATATCAAAGCTTGAGGACAGTACTTTTTGTTCTCCTAGACTGGTGGCCATGCAAGGTAGTCAAGTCCACTCTTCCCTGCTATTTAAACCATGACGGGAGAAAGGTAGATTCATGATTTTTCCAAGAGCATTAGTGTGAATTGAACGAAACAGAATTGACTGGGACTTATATTCTGCTTGTCAATTCCAATTTTTTTTACACTGCGCGCGCACGCGCACACACACACACACACACACACACACACACACACACACACACACACAAAAGAAAAAACACTTTTCAAATATTAAACTGATACATTTTTTAATCAATTTACCCCAAGCCAGGTGATAATGCCACTAAGACACAAGGGTCTACTGGAAGTGAAAGAGAATGAAAAAGATTTTAGAAAGAACTGGAAGCCCAATCCTAAACAGGCAACAAGGGATAAACTTCTATTCCTTTTCACAAAACTGGGGAAGAGTGTGAATTGAACAATAGGTAAACCTACCTGAGGAAAAAAAATAAATAGTAAATAAAATTTACAGAGTTTAGGTGGAGATATTAGAAGCATAGAGGTGAAGTAGATTTTAGAAAGAACTGGAAACCCAATCTTAAACATGAAACAAGACATAAACCTTTACTCCTGTTCAAAAGCCCAATGACCTGGACGATAGGTGAACCTATTTTGATCCTTAACAGAACATGCAGATACTCCTATGCCAGGTCAAAATGCCAATTCATATATAAACAAACCCGTCATTCTTTACAGTTGATATATGTAAGAAGTCAGAATATATGGTCATTAGCAAAAGGAACAGTCCAAGATACAAGCTACAAATTGGAGAGGTAAAATCAATGAAGTACAGAAATTAAACTATCAGAGAAGTGGTAGAACAGACGGAAAATGTGACACAGAAATCCAAAGGTGTATTGGAATAGCGAAATATACCTTCCAAAACTTAAGCAAAATATTAGAATCAAAGAAAAATGGTACTAAGCTGCTATATAATATCAATCCTCCTTTCTGGCAGCAAATGCTGGACAATTTCCACACAGATGGAAGTGCAGTATTGAAACAACAGAGATGTTGTTCTATAGAAGGATGCTGAAAATAACATGGAGGAAGTTTTAAGGAAAATGGAAACAAAAAGGAGCCTTATACTTAGAATCAGAAAGAGACAGTTGAGATTTCAGGGATACTTAACAAGAAAAGAGCTTGGTGAATAGGACACTCACAGGATATAATGAAGGCAAGAAGGAAACATCACGTAACTTACCTGATGAGCTTGTGTAAATGGTAGAGCAAACTGAGGGCGGGAATAGTAAAGGGATACACATTGTTTAGCGCTACAAAAAGTAAGATGTTGTGGAGAGCCATGATTGCACATGTTCTGAAGGGACATGGCACATAAAAGAAAACAAAAGGGGTAGATTAAGTTTTTGGCAATGTTTAATATTCATGCCTGCAAAAAAAGTGTTTCAAAAGCACAGTTATTCCCTTGACACCACTATTATTGTAGACACTTTTGACTGTCTCAGCAATGTTTATTGTTTTAAAAAGTGATGATTAGAATTTTAATAAAACCCAAACATATGAAAGTGGATTTATACATTTTCTTTATTCTTGAAAAATGAGTACAAAGATATTAAACGCTATTTGTTTATTAGATTGCTTATTTAATCTGTCAACAGATTTTCTAGGCATTTTTAGCAACGATTTAACATTTTTTCAAAATTATGTTTTTCAAAAATGAGTAAGAAGGAGATAAACTATAATTACTGAAGTTACAGGCCTTGAATTTCTATTGACTAGGCAACCTTGATCCATGATCACTATTATAAAAAGAAAATTGGAAAATTAAAACAAAAAGTAATCTTATAATCTTAGTATAAAATAATTTGAGAAGAAAATGTATTATGCTTGAAAAATTATGTTCATTCAAATTTTCTTGTTTTATAATTCATTGATATTTTGATAAAATTATGAATAAAAAAACTTGTTTTCATACTTATTTATAAAATGATTAATGAATATTGCATAGTAGTTGGTTTATATATTTGGATAATTTTGTAAATTTTTATAAATGTTTGAACAAAAAAAAATCTTTTCAAATTCATTTCTTTATAAAATGTTAAATAATAAATATGGCATTGTACTTGATTCACACATTTTCATAATCTTGTAAATAAACATTGCCAATGGAGTCAAAAGTGTATATGTGGTGGCACGGAGCAAGCGAAGGACCGGATATTAACCCTCAGAGGTTTAGACAGCAAATGACCAATACTGGTCTTTGCGCACCCGGCTCCACGCAGAATTTCCGGGGGAAAATTAAAAAGAAATAAAAAGAATAATAAGCAATTTCCACCAATTAAACGGCTCCGCGCCATACCCAACAGTTTGTTTCAGCAGACTGACTCTGATCCGATGGGCACACATAAATAGAGCGATAAATTCACTTCTAGGAGAGAAAGCTTTGAAGTACCGTCAGTGAATGTCGCTACGCTTTTCTCACCCATCAAACCCGATGCCTTCAGCCTTCCTTCACCAACGGAGATATCAAAGGACTCCTACCAACCCATTGACCTCACCTTTCATCTCCTGTAACCAGCACGTCATGAACTTAAGTATTAACAAAAGACACTTATATTCTTTTAATAATCGGATTTCTCTTCTATGAATGAACATTTTGTAACGGACTTTGTGCGTGTAAATCAAGAAACATTGTACTATTCATTGATGTTGCATTTAAATACAAAGTGTTTTTGATATACCCTTCTCTTTCGTATGTTATTTTGTTTATGTTATGGTGACCACAATTTGATTGCTTGTTGAACCTTTAGGCCAAACTAGCGGCTGTCCCGAAGGACTGCTACTATTTATCTACCTTCTGATACAAGCAACAATTAACAACGAGAACTTTACCCCCCATCACCATATATACAGTAATAGTGGTGTCAAGGAAATAACTGTCCTTTTTGACAGACTAATTTTTTGAGGGCATGAAGGTTAAACTTTGTCAAGTCTTTTATGCCATAGAGGTAAGATGCTCATTACCAACAAAAAAATTTATTTTTGCTTAAAGAAGAAAAGGTGTGTTCTTCATGGAAGTTCCAGTTTTAAAGTTTTAACTTATTATGTTCTTGTTGCACTGTTAATTTTTAAAGACCAGTTTCCTTCCATCTTATTTTTACCACATTCCTAAGTAATTTCATGTGCAGTAATTTGAAGTAAGTCCAAATTCTAATCTAATAAACAATTATTTTAGAGACAAGAAACAAGCATCTTTCAAACTAATATGTTTGGATAAGTTGCCTGAAAAGAAACACCTTTCTTAGATTTATTAACAATCAAAAAGATTCTAAAAAAAAAAAAAACTACAAAAAAATTCAACTACCCTTTATATAAGGAATATTGTCCACCAGTAGAATCAGAGCAGAGTCCATTTATTTGTCTCTCCAAGCCATAGACACACACACACACACACACCTGCATTCTCTCACCAAACATACAGGTCATTCAGTCAAAGAGAGTCAACTGTCCACCTTGTTTAAAACTTTCATAAATACATACTTGGTAGAGAATTTATACTACAGACAGACCATCGTTCATTATTGTCCATATATGGATCAAAAATGTTGTTCCTACACATACAGTGAATAAACTGCAGTGCTGGGGAACTATCCTATTGAATTATAATTATAAAATGGAATTTCTACCATCCAAAAAATTAAGTCACAGATTGTCTAGACTAATACCAAGATTCTGCGAACTACTTGAAGACAGTAATTGCGGCATCAAGGGTTGAAAATGAAATTAATAACGTATTATACAATACTGTAAGAGAACCACCCATAGCATCGAAGGAAATAAAAATTAAGGTGGAAAAGACGACTTTATAATGAAAATGAAGGAGAAATTAAGATCTAAAGGAAAAAATATTATTGGAAATAATGCATTTTCATTATGCAATAATGTACTTATGTACACAGAGAGAGTGATGATACCAGCATCATTGCAAAGATGTATGTTAAAAGAATTTCACAGGACATCCAGGAATTTCTAGAATGAAATCCTTAATGAGATGTTATACATACTTGCAAAAAATGGATAAGGATATAAAAAATTTAGTGAAATCATGCAGAGGTTGTGCTCTAGCCGCAAAGTCACCGCCTATCAAAGTTCAACCTTGGCTGAAGACCAATATGCCATGGTCCAGAATACATATAGACTTTGCAGGACCATTAAACAGAGCATAAATGGCCAGAACTATTAAAATGTAGAAGAACGACTACTGCAGTAATGATAAATTTCCTACACAAGATTTTTGCAAGGATTAGTGTTCCTTACTTTATCATTTCAGATAATGGGACTCAATTCATGTCTTAGTGGATTTAAGTTTTTTTGCAAATCATTAGCAATAGAACATATAACAACTCCCCCTTGTCACCCAAGCTCAAATGGACAAGCAGAAAGTTTTGTCAATACGTTTAAAAGGGCACTGAAAAAGTCAGAGGGAGAGGAGTCAGCTGAAGTAATGATTCAGCAATTTGAGTGTTTACAGAATAACATCAAACCCAAACACTGTGTCTGGAATGTCATTTACAGAGTTGATGTTCACCAGGAAGATTAAGTCCATTTTCAATGAGTTATTACCAGAACACAAGGCAAGAACATCAAGAAATAACAATACAAGTAGATACTTCAAACCTGGAGATAAGGTATTTCTTAAGATGTATCAGTGCAGAAAGGAATTCTGGGAAGATGACATTATAAAAAACGGATTGGCAAAATGACATACATGATACAGAGACAAAGGTGGGAACATAAGTGACACCTTAATCAGTTAAAATGTAGATTCACTGATTTAAAAGGTTCCTGAAAATGGAAATTCTGTATGATATGTTTAACATACCTATGTCATCAGAAATTGTTGAAACAAGGGTTTATGGTAAAATACCTTTATTCTATTTTATTTATTAAAATTAGACTACCACAACAACCTTAATGTTTTCATTACTTTACATGTTAATTGACAAAAGCCATTATTTACATAATGTCCCCTCTTTTGAAATTCATAACATCGCTCCGCCCAGCTGCCTCTAGTCTGTCCAATTCATTATTAATTGGATCTAAGGCTGCAAAAGGTACACTCCTTTTTGGTTAAAATGTCAGTGTTACATTGTCTTTTAACTGAAACTTAGATTTTGCTTTCATGCATGTCCCTAGACCTTCTGAGAAAACTTCTGGAAAACACTTTTTCAGTTCATTTTTCAGTTGCAGTATTAGTACCAGGGGTAACAATATTTATCTTGTTGCAAAAAGAGTTAATTGGAAGGTCCCATATATCAAACAATGCAATCCAGTCTGTTCCAAACAAATTAGCAGTATCCTTTAATACAAACACCACCTCTTTTTTGGTTTTTCCCCACAAAAGAACGTTACAGCTGAATTCACCCCAAAAGTTTAATCTCTTTCCTGAGACTCCATATGCAACTTTATCAGAAGTCAATAAACTGGGTTGACCCATTTTTCTCCATATCTGTTCATTTATGATAGTGATATCAGATCCTGTATCTAGTTGCAATTTTATTTTTACATCATTAATTTGCACAAAAACAAGGTTCCTCTTTTGAGATGTAAGGGTAATTTCCCTTTTAGCCTTCTTATCATTATTCCATGTATTTATCATGTTCACATATGATTTATTTTTTCTCCATTTTTTCTATCTGCAACACATACTTTTGTGTCCTAATCTCCCACATTCATAGTATTTTTTCTTGAAGAAACAATCACTTTTAAAATGCTTATCTCCACAACCATGGTAAGTATTAGGTATTGAGGAGGGTTTATAGGCTTTTTTACTGCTCTGTTAGGAGTTGAAAAACGTTTGTAGTTTTTTTTCTCTTAGATGGTCAGACACTATGTACTTGTGAATTGTTTTCTTCCTCAATCCTTGCAGTATCGAGTTTCAAATTCACAATTTTCTGGAGAGTTAATTTAGGATCCATTTCTAATTTAGCAAGTATCCTGGATCTTATCTCCACGTCCTTATTAGAAGTTAAACCCTATACGAATATCAGGCATATTCATATATAAATCAGGAATTAATTCATTTAACTTGAATTTTTCATATTCTTGGTTCATGACTCCTGGATAAGTGACAAAATCTTTATCATCAGACTTTACTAAGTTAAGACATTGCCACCATGTATTAAATAATGAACTCTTATCACCAAAAATTTTTGATAGTATTAGAACAGTCACATCAAAATTTATCTCTCCTGGTTTTTTTTAGCAAAATATAATTTACATATTATTCATTCCTTAATAATAACCGAACTTTCTTTTCATCATTCCAATGAGAATAATCCCGTTTGAAGATCCCTTCATATCTTCTATAATAAGCTGGAAAAGTTATCCCTTCATCTGGATTGTACATAAATTCGCTGATTGAATTAGAAACAGCATCTGGAGTGAACTATAGTAATGCCATTGAACAATACGGGTGTCAGACACCCTCGAATAACACTCACACTAATAGTACTTGCTTGATAATACTCACTCAAAAAAGTAACCACCAAATAGTGATTCATATAGTGATCCATATAGCGAACACTTAGACGCCACACTAATTCCCATATATACATTTCCTTTGCCATCATGGGATCTACTTATTCGAAATGGGATCGCCTGTGTTTGCTCTCTGGTGATCTATGTTCAAACTTACTTCTACAGAAACTAAATGATACTAACACTAAAAATACAACAAAACATTAATAACTTTTATTACATGATGCACAAAAATTATAAACTGATTATATTTGTCATATGATGCATCATTAGACAATGCATTTCATCTGCTGATACTAGCAAACTTGTAAAACTTACCATATACTATAAAAAATGAAAAACTGCCAACCTCATAATTGCAAAAAACAGTACTCCTATGAAATCCAAACTAAAAGTGACGATCTAGTATATCAATTTAATTGTCCAGTACACAACAGCGTCCCGACTAAGATATGAACATCATAGTCTAGTGAGCGAATCAGAAATGAGTTGTTTCAAACCAGGATATAAGATCACTGATTGCGAACCAATTGGAAGCTAAGTGGCAGTTTTGAAGTCGATCTGTAGATATGTATATAACTGTTATGGGTCCTTACCTATAACTACAGAATGAACTCTTCCTAACACTATGTATACTACGCCTCTCAAGACAGTGGCGATGAGGATATTGAAGAAATGAATTCTACATGGAGAATCTAAAAAAAAAACCTTTTTGCTATCGGTCGTCCATAACAGAGGCGACGGAGGTATTGAGAAAAAAAAACAAGTTCTACGCGAAGATAAAAAAAGAAAAAATTTTTTTGGACACCAACCTTAACAGTGGTAACGAAGACATGAATTTTACCTGTCAGCCAGAACAGAATCAAATTCTACGCAGGAAAATTTTTTCGTACTAAGGTTCCAGAACAACAGGCAACAAAGACCTGAAGTCTACACTGAGAAAAAAGGAAAAATCGTTACACAAAATTACGGTGTAAACATGGAAGACTTTAAGGCAACCATATTGGAACTAATGAAAATACAATTCGAGCAACAACAAAAAAATGAGGAAAGACAGACTAGGCTCGAAGAAAAACAATTAGAAATTCAACAGAAAAACAAAGAAAAACTATTGGAAATTCAACAGAAAAACGAAGAGAAGCAACTTGAACTACAAGAATTACTACTACGGGCAGTATCAAATAAAGGACAAAATTCTGGAAATGAAGCGGCATTCTCGCAAAATGCTATATGGAGCTCTATCAAAGACTTCACTTATGCACCGGACAAAGACAAAACCTTCGCGGCTTACTTCAGAAGATATGAAGATTCCTATGAGTTTGATTGCGGGAATTGGTCAGACACGAAAATAGTACATCTACTGCTGAGGAAACTAGGGTCAAGCGAATACACTAAATTCGTAGGCTACATCCTACCGAGGAAAACGAATAAGCTGACTTTCAAGGAAGCCGTGAAACTTTTAACAGAATTATTTAATCCGAACACTTCACTATTCCACAAAGGTAGAAATGTTTAAATTTAACAAAAAAGGATAGCGAAAACTATATAACATTTGCTTCCATAGTAAACAAACACTGCGATGACTTTAAGTTATCTGAACTCAGCCCGGACAATTTTAAATGTTTGATATTCGTCTAAGGCCTGGTTTCGACTAAAGATGCGAAGATCAGAAGGAGAATTTTAACAAAACTTGAGAGTGAACCAGAATTGATGCTACAAAAATTGGCTGAGGACTGTCAGAGATGTATAAGCGTAAAAAAGGACTCAAAAGATATCGAAGAGTCTGGCGTTGCTCACATATGAAAAGTACAACAACAAACACGTTTTTCTCCCTCCTCAAAAACAAACCAAACAAATTATTTTACTACAAAAAGTCAAATGAAACCTCAGAAGAAACCACCACCCAGTCCATGCTATCGCTGTTGGACTTTGCATTGGTACAAAGATTGTCCATACCGCTATAAAACTTGTCTGTCATGTAATAAAGTGGGTCATAAAAGTTTGCACTGTAGAACAAAGAAAGAAAACAAAAGCCGAGTAAGAGTCACTAGAACTGACCAAACGGATGGGATAAATATATGAAAATACGTCCAAGTAGAAATGTTAAACAAAACAATCAGATTACAATTAGATTCCAGATCAGATTTAACTATTATTAGCTTACAGACATGGAAGAAATTAAACAAACCGACCATGTTGAGAACAGATAAAATAGCCAGGTCGGTAACTATAAGAAAAATCAAATTTGAGGGGGAGATTATCACAAATGTGATGTTCAACGGGATGACCAAGAAATTAAAGATGTATGTTCTAAAAAATACGGAAAATTTATTTGGAACTGACTGGATGCAGAAATATGACCTCTGGGATTTACTGATAAATACGTTCTGCCAAAAAGTGGAAAGGTTATTGACCGAGGCAGAGAAATTGAACGAGAAATTAAAGGAGATTTTCCCCGGTGTATTTTCAGCTGGCCTCGGGAGGTGTAAAAAAAAGGGCAGCCAAAATCGAACTAAAAGAAAATGTACAACCCATTTTCAAGAAGAAAAGAAATGTACCTTTCGCATCATTAGAAAAAATAGACGAAGAGTTGGATAGACTCGTGAAAACTGGTATATTGACAAAGGTGGAATATAGTCAATGGGCCACACCTACGGTTTACATGTAAATGAAATCAGGTGAGATACAAGTATGCGCTGATTTCTCGATGGGCTTGAATGCAGCGATTAAGGATTATCACTATCCTCTCCCTAGTCCAGAGGAAGTTTTAACAAAGTTGAATGGAGGAAAATTTTTCTCAAAGATAGACTTGAGCGAAGCATACCTACAAATACCAGTAGATGAGGAAAGCTCGAGGTTGTTGTGCATGAACACACATAGAGGTTATATAAGTTCCAGAGATTACCATTCGGGATCAAGGTCGCGTCGGCGATATTTCAGCAAATAATAGATACTATGCTAGGCGGATTGGATTTCACGATTGCATACCTTGATGAAATCATGATAAATAGCAAAAATATTGAACAACACTGGGAACACGTTCAAGAGGTTTTCAGGCAGATACAAAATTACGGTTTTAAAGTAAAGGAAAATAAATGTGACTTCTTTATGAAGGAGATAAAATATCTGGACCATATTATTGACGAAGAAGGAAGAAGATCAGACCCAGAAAGAGACACAGCAATAAAAAAAATGCCCACTCCAAGAAATTTAGCCGAGTTACAAAGCTTCTTGGGCTTAGTAAATTATTATCAATAATTTATTCCTAACATGCACAAATTACGCGCACCACTAAGCAAACTGTTGAAGAAAGAAAAAGTTTGGGAATGGTCATATGAATGTCAGAAAACTTTCAACAAAATCATTAAGACTCTAACAGCAGATTTATTTTTAGCGCATTATGATCCAAAATTGGAAATAATAGTCGCGAGTGACGCAAGTGCCTATGGTGTTGGGGCATGTATACTACATAAAATGCCAGATGGGACACTAAAAGCCATCATGCGTCAAGAACGTTACTACCAGCTGAACAAAATTACTCGCAAATCGAAAAAGAAGTGCTGGGGATTATTTTTGCGATTACGAGATTACACAGATATATTTACGGTAGATTTTTCACCTTACAGACAGACCACAAGCTATTATTGACAATATTTGGATCAAAAAAAAGTTTACCTGTCTACACTGCTAATAGATTGCTAAGATGGGGGATGATTTTATTAAACTATAACTTTAAATTGGAGTATCTTCCATCAAACAAAATTGGGCATGCAGATGGTCTTTCGAGAATTATACCAAAGAAAACGGAGCCATTAGAAGATTCCGTAATTGCAGCTCTACGATATGAGGAAGATATTAGAACATCATTATGTAGTACTATTCGAGACCTCCCCGTCACATTACAGGAAATAAGAAACGAAGCAGTGAATGACGAATTTATGAAGGAAACGAAAACAAAAATTGTAGGAAAAGATAAGCATATATCAGACAGTTTTTCGTTATGTGATAATGTTCTGCTATATAATGAAAGAGTAGTAACCCCGAAAATGCTACAAAGGCGAATCCTCAAGGATTTTCACATGGGTCACTCAGGAAAGAACAAGATGAAATCCTTAATGCGAAGTTACGTGTACTGGCCAAACATGGATCAAGATATTATACATATGGTGGACAAATGCAAGGGCTGTTCCTTAGCAGCCAAGGCACCTCCAATCACTCATAAGCCATGGCCTAAGACAGATCGACCGTGTTCGAGAATCCATGTAGATTTTGCAGGTCCATTAGAGGGTTTTTACTACTTGATTGTAGTAGACAGTTACTTACAGCAAATGGCCAGAAGTATTTCGTTGTAGAAAAACTAATTCTGAGACTACAATAAATTGCTTTCATGAGCTGTTTGCTCGTTTCAGAGTGGTTGATTGTTTAGTCACCGATACTGGGACACAATTTACATCTGCAGATTTTCAAGAATTTTGTGAAACTTTTCAGGTGAAACACATCAAATCCCCGCCATATCACCCAAGATCAAATGGGCAAGCAGAGAGGTTTGTAGATACATTAAAAAGAGCACTAAGGAAAGCTTATGACATACCAACAGAAAAGGCTTTACAACAATTCTTGCAAGTGTATAGAATTACACCAAACAGTACTACGTCATTTGCATTATCACCAGCGGAAGTAATGTTTGCCCGAAAAATTAGATCGGTATTCGACAAATTACTGCTGAAACAGACAAAGCAATCACCAACGTCGTTTGTACCAAAAAGAAAATTTAACCCAGGGGAGAAAGTTTTTTTTAAAATGTTCAAGAACAACACATCCTATTGGGAGCCAGGTACAATAGAGAAACGAATCGGGAACGTGATTTACATAATTCAGGGTCCAAAGTTCTCGCACAAAAGGCAAAAATCAGATCAGAAAGAGGCTGTTAGAGGATTCTAAAGGTCTACCCCAGGAAGAGGAGGAAGTAATGGACACAATATTTGACACATTCAATATGCAAAGGCTTCAAGCAATTTCAGAACTGGGGAAATCAAGCAGAAAAAGAAAATTTACAGAGCCTTTGATTATTAATCCAAAGAGGAAAAATATTAAAGACCCCTGCGAGGTAAAAGCTTGGGAGGGGGGTGTTATGTGTCCTTACCTATAACTACAGAATGAACTCTTCCTAACACTATGTATACTACGCCTCTCAAGAGAGAGGGACCAATCGAGTCGAGCAGATAGTAGTTCATTCCAAACCAGGCTGACAGTCATACTAACACCTTCCACATCTTGTATTATTATTTCGTGTAATATATCTTCGTTATTTCTACTCTTGTGTTCGTGTTGTTCTTCCTTGATCCTAACCTGGATCATAACAATAACTAGATGGAAATCAACCTAAATCAGAATCGATTAATTAATTTTATTAATTCTCTGATGCTGTGGTTAGCATAACATATCCAGAGTTGAAATATGACATGTATGGGCCACACAGTCTCACATAGACTCATATAATACCTACCATCTTCCACCATTGATGACCTAGACATTCACACAGTCCTACATTGACACTAAAACATACATACTTCCTTCACTTATTTTAAGCAAGGTGACAGCTACATTTGAATATCTGCATTCTCCCAGACATTCTCTTATGCACCGGGACATTTACATTTGAACTCTTGAACCCCCAACTTATCATTCTATCCTTTCATGCATATATTGTGTTATATAAAAATTTTATTTTGTATATATTAACACTTTGTGCATTTTCTTTCAATCCTTACACAAGACCAATATAGATTTTTTGCTAAGTATGCCTTGATATCTTCATTTTTCTCCTAGGTATGCTGTTGCTTAAAAAGGTTACTTATTATCCTTTCCTATTTATCTTCTACCATTCATTTACACAAGCTCTTTAGGTAGGTTACTTGATGTTTTCCTCTGCCTTTTTTGCCATCAATATGTCCTGTGAGTGTCAACTTCTCCAAACCATCCTTAATTATGTGTCACAGAAATTTCAACTGTCCTTATTTGCTTTAACATTTTCACATTGCTCAGTTTATTACAGTTAACAACATTAAGCTCTACAAAGAGCCTTTCTTTACCTATTTTATTGAGATACAGACCACACAATTTTGAAATCAGTACCAGATTGTTACATAAATATTAAACATAATATTAAAGTAAGAATCAGCATTTTCATATTACCCAGGCCAAAAGACATTGTCACGTCACATACTTTAAGAAGGAATCAGCTTCAAATAAAAGCTTGTGGGAAGTGACAAAAAAGACACCATATTGTAATTCTGCTTGTCCCTTTATTCCTTAGTTAATTAGTACATACCTTATACCCTGACATTGCCTCAGATAAACAATGGACCATTCCTATTTCATAGCAAAGATAGAAGAAAAGTTATATCAAAGGTGCTGTTGGTTTTAGGGAAAGGGAAGGAAAAAAAGAATGAATGAAAGACAGAAAGAATGAATTTCAGTCATTCAGAAAGAATGAATGAAAGACAGAAAGAAAGAAATGATAGGGGATCTAATAACTCTTACAGGATATAAACTCCTATATTTTATGGCCAATAAGTGAAGCACAAACAAGTAAGAGACACCTACAAATAAATCTTACTAAATTCAGTACATATGAAAACTTTTTTACAATTCTGTATAAACAGAGATCCAAATTAAATAAGTGGTTTCTGGAACCTGATAGGATAGGACAAGTCACATGATGTGCTTTCTCCAACATCTGTGAGGTTGAATTCCAAATGACCTGGAAATGGTTCAGGGCTCAGGTTACTGAGTACATTCCTGTGCAAAAGTCAGATAGTGATTCAGAACCAGCAAGAAACAGTCAGTCAATAAACAAGGTCCTACCTTGACGCACATTACCATGACAATGTGTCAGTCAGTGATGATTTACCTTGCTTGGGGTGAAATGATTAAAAATAAATCCTTAAAGAGATGACCATTTCTTTGCTTAGTTACATTATTTACAGTCAGGCTAACATCCTCATCTTTGTTGTCACAACTTAATCAGGTATTGTGCCCTCCAGCTTTCTTCAGATGTCTCTCAAGGTAATTTTCAGGAAATTTCAAACTGAACCCTTTACTTAATCTACAAAGGGAGATTGTTCACATTCTGCTATCTTGTTTAGTTCTTATTTATTTACTGCTCATTTATTGTTCACCCTGTTTCTGATGAATTTGAGTCTGTATTATCCAGGTCAAGGATTCAACTTACAATTACTATGCCATCACCAAATTCACAACACAAAGCTTTAATAGTCTAGGGTATTATCCGATGGGACAATCCTAAATATAGAACTGGAAACCTTAAACCTAGTTTTATTGCCTACCTGCTGCTGCCACTGCTGCTTTGCTGTTATGATTGACCTCCTTTGCCTGCCACTTCTCTCTCTTACTTTAGTTCAATTGTAATTAATGTAAATACTGATAACTCCACATTCCAGAAATTCAAACAGAAAGGAACATTTTATCAAAGCAAAAATTGGGATTTGTGACCTTTATAGCTGTGACATCATATTTTGAGAAGAATTTATTTTACTGGTGCTCAGAAGCACTGGGTAATTCTAAATTCAATACAAATGTTTTTTTTTTTAGTTCAAGGTTGTTGCTAGCAATTAGATAACTTGTTAACAAGTTTGGCAATTTTGACATTGTTGAAATTGTTTTTAGGATCCTGTTTATTTTCTCAAAAAAGAAAAGTAGACACTAATATCCCAAGTAGCTGAGTGTTTTTTTTATGTGAGAAAATATCAAGTGCATCTCTGTGCGTGTTTTTAAACTATATTAATGTATCACATTGCAAGTAGAACTGAGTTACTGCCAATAAGAAAGCTTCTCTCTTAACTGATATCTTCCCATAATGTTGTTTCTGCATAAAGAACTCCTTATCTTTTAGGTGAAATTCCAACCATTAATGAATGAAATGATTCAATGCCAGGTGTAAGATGGCTGCATCTATAAAGACAATGAATGTAACAAAGAAGGATCAATTTTGGTTGATTTTATTTAGCGACATATCAACACCTCTATGGGTTATTTAATGCCTGAATCTAAATACTTTTAACACAATTTTTATGCTTTTAATTAAATATATTTTATTTTTGTATGCCTTCAACTGCAGATAAAATGTATTGTTGGTCATTTTTTTATATAAAAGTATATTGCTGGTATCTTTACTATAAAAATGTATTTTTATACTTGCATAATGTTTTGTTTTTTGTTTGGGGGGTTCACTATTTGCCCATAGCTTGGGACCCTAACAGGTGCTACCACCACAGGTCAGGATGGACCAGGGAACAACATCAATTAAGATGTGGTTCCATGTTCCTCAAAACCCCCAATCTTATGATCAAAGGCCTTACTGCTGCATGTATTTTATCATCATACCCAGGACTAACAAAGAAAGTGAATTGATTCTTCTGTTACACGGGCGGATGAAAGTGTAGAAATGAAAACAAGTCTATTAAACACTTCAGAAGAGAAAAATCCAATCTTTATGTACTGGGTTGTATTACAAAAATATCTGGTTTATTCTTGGCTAGTTGTGATTAACTGCTGGAGTTATGATAGAGCAGCAATACGATAAATGTGGTAGGAGTAATAACTATTGTAATGTTGGTTGATTTTGTTTAGTAGCATATCAACACCTCTATGGGTTATTTAATGTTGAAATTTAAATATTTTGAACACAATTTTATGCTTTCAACTAAATATATTTCGAATGCAATAGTATGCCTTCAACTAAACATATTTTATACATGCATTTACCATGAAAGTATAAAATTATGTTTTATAGATATATGATTTGTTCATGATCTGTCGTAGGTATGACATTATGTTGACAGTTTTAGTATTTTGAAATAGTTTACTTATGTTGGTTTCCTTGTAGTAATAATAATGATTTAGTGATACAAATCTTACTAATTAACCCATAGCTGGAGAGAGAAGAGGTGGATTCATACCTTAATTACTTCACATTGTCATTGTGGTAATTGTTCCCCCATCCATCTGCTCAAAACTTGTCATGTAGGTTTCTTATTTCTTTCTTTCACTTCTCTTGCTTTCAGTATACCCTGTGAGTGTTCAATTCTCATTATGTCTCTCCAAATTTCAGGTGACTCTTTCTTGTTAATAACATCCTTTATAGCCCTTATTCTCCTTGATACAGTTTTCTTATACTAATGTTCATCCAGTATAAAGTCCCAAACCCACTCAGGGTAGAGTGTTATTGTGTGGTGTTGTATGAGGGTAAGAAAAGGCAAGAAATGAAGTTCATAGAGTTATACAAGAAAGAACAGCTAACCTTAGAATTGAAGAGGTTAAGGATTAGTGATTGGAAAAACATCCTGCTGGGAGTCTGTTCCACAAAGCAGCAGTTTTTGGGAAGAAGCTGTTTGAGTGGAACTAACTCCTTACTAATAGAATATGAAGAGGATGATTCACCCTTGTGTACATGTCATGGCAGGTCCCAGTTGCAAAGGTCATGGTTGGTGGAACCAAGGAATGTAGCATGTCAGAACACTTGCCACGGAAATATAAATAAACTAGTCAGAGGCCCTCAATGTTTTGTATCTATAAAAGGGGTTGTAGGGTGGAAAAGAATGCCTTTGAACTCTATCAAGACACACAAGTAAGGTCTGGGCAGCTCCAGCCCAGATATAATAGCAATACATCAAAACGGACTCTAATACAACTACTCCAACCTCATACCATGGAACTCTTTATAGTATTGAATGAGTTCACAGAGGCACCGGGTGTGTACTCTTTACTCCACAACATTAACACTAGATTATATATACGAGTTCCACTTGAGATTTGGAGCGAGCTTGAATCCCAATAAATGTTTGAAGCAAGGAGCCTCCTTCAGAGAAAACCCATCCATCATAAGAGGTGAAAGTTTAGGGTCTGCTCAATGATGGTGAAACATTACTAATTTGGTTTTGGACATATTGAATTTTACAAGCCAGTCCTTCCCCCATTGAGCCACCTGGGCTAGGTCAGAGGTGAGCTGCTAGGGTCATCCATATTTTGGGAAGTGCACCTATAAACTGTTGTATCATCTGCATAGATATTCCCTAATCAGTGTATGTTTATTTACTAAGCTTTGTATAGTCTAGTACAAGGCCAGTATACTGGGACACCCTTTGGAACCTGAATTTATTATACTCATAAATTAGTTTTCAAGATAAACTTGATCTGCCGCATAATTACTAAATTTAGTACAGTACAGGTACAAAGCCACAATAGGGCATCGTATGAAGATTTGTCTTCTATGTGTCATGTTCCATCAGGAAATGTGCGATATTGGCTCTCCACAACTTCCTGTTCTTTGTAGTTCTTAATAAGGTTTGTCATTTTGCTATCTCTCCTAATCCCCGTTCTGTCAACCAATTACACAAGTTCATTAGCTAGGTAATTTGCTGCTTTCTTCTGCCCCCTCCCCCTTGCATTCAATATGTTCTGGGCATGTCAAATTCTCCAAGCTTTCTTTCCTCATTATGTACCCTAGAAATTTCTCTTTCTGCTTCAAAGTATAAGTGTCTTATTTGTTTCCATTTTCCTTAAAACGTCTTACAATTGATGGCTATTCCTTTCTTCTCACTTTCCTTTAGTACCTTCTCTAGGAGTTCTTGAAGTTTCCTTTCTGTGTCTGCCATTAATACTGTTTATCTACATGTCTTATATTGTTAAGGCCATGGCTGTCAATAATGAATCCTGGTTGGAATTTTAGTTCTCTCAAGATTGTCTCACTGTAAAGGTTGAATAAGTCCAGTGAGAAGACGCATCCTTATCTTATGCCCCTTTCTATTTTTGCATACTTATTGAATTCATTTTCTATCCATATGTTGGCAGTTTCACCCCAGGATAAATTCTGAATTATTCTAATAATTTTCCAAATAAATGAAGCTCACCTTGCAGTTTGTGGAGTTTAGTGAAAATTAGAATCTACATATCATGCTTATGTTCATGGCCAAAAATAAACATTATGTAGGCTGCCAGAGAACTAATGAGAATTGCTTGCAGGACCATATAAAAAGGAGCAGCAAGACCCTTTCCTCCACTTTTTCCTCTTTCCAGACATTGTTCAGGGGAGGCTCAAACCTTTTTCATTGGTTCATCCCTGTAGAAAGATATTGTGCTAACATCTCCCAAAATGTAGCCTTCACAACCAGCACACATTTCATAGTCCTGAAAAAAAGACTGAAACAATTGTACATTTCAGGTACAAAAATTTTATATGGCAACCACACTTGTAAATTTCTTTCTTATTATTTGTTTATTATGAATTGTTTTCTGTGTAGCGCACACTAAATGGTTCAGTCTTATTTACTAGTTGTATCCAGTCTCGCATAATTTGTCTCTATCTCTCTTTCTCTCCAAATCTGCTTTTTACAATTAGGACATGCTTGTCAACAGGCTGCATAAAATCAAAGGATGGAACACTCATATTAGAGAAGGAAAAAATTCTTCAGTGCTGGAACAAATATATTGAAGAACTCTTCCACAACAAAAGAGAACAACTGGCAATAGACAGAACCATTGACTTGCCTGAAATTCTAAAAACCAAAGTAGAATCTGCACTTGATTTTGGCATAGACAAGATTATGGAAATAATAAATGAAATCTACAACAGATCTATTTTCATAGCACTGCCTAAGAAACCAGGCACAAATGAATGTGAACTCCACCGAACAATCAGCCTAATGAGCCACGTAACAAAACTCATCATCCGTATTCTGATGAATAGAGCACACAGCAGAATCAAGCCAGAGATAGGATAAGAACAGTATGGGTTCATTAAAGACACTGGAACAAGGAATGCAATATTCATGCTCAGAATGTTATCAGAAAGAGCAATACAAATGCAGAAGGACGTGTAACTATGTTTCATAGACGAAGCAAAGGCATTTGACAAATACGCCACAAAGATCTGTTGAGATTGCTCGACAACCTTGCTAAATTTGGGAAAGTAATTAGAATAATCAAGAACCTATACTGGCAACAAACCGCCTGCATAAAGATAAGAACTGAGTTCAGCAGATATCCAAAAATAGAAAGGGGCATAAGGATGTGTCTTCTCACCGAACTTATTCAACCTATACAGTGAGACAATTCTGAGAGAACTGGAAATCCTACCAGGATTCATCATTGGCAACCACAATTTTAACAACATAAGATACACAGATGACACAGTACTGATAGCAGACATGGAAAGGAAACTACAATACCTCCTACAGAAGGTAGCGAAGGAGAGTGAGAAGAAGGGACTAAGCATAAACTACAAGTATACAGAATTCATGGTCATAAATAAAAAGATGAGCCCAAAATGCAAGTTACAGGTTGGGGACACTGAAATCAAGCAGGTGTGGAAATTTAAATACCAGAGAAGTGTTCTGACAGAGGATGGTAAGTGCGATGATGAGATCTGAAAACATATCGGGATGACCAAAGACGCATTTCAAAAGCGAGGCAGAGTATTACAAGACAGGAGGATTTCATTGGTAACAAAGAAAAGAGTGCTGAACTGCTATGTGATATCTGTCCTACTTTACAACAGTGAATGTTGGACAGACTCCTCGAAGATGAAGAAGAGACTCATGGTTCTACAGAAGGATGCTAAGGATATCATGGACTGAACATGCAAGCAATGGTGAGGTTTTGGAGAGGATGCAAACAAAAAATTTCTAATGAGAAAGGAGGGCTTGGAGAATCTGATACTCACAGGGCAGATAGAGGGAAAGAAAGACAAGGGAAAGCAATGTGTGACATACCTAGCAGACTTAAGCAAGTGGATGACAGAACAGAGTTTGGGAGAAGTAACAAAAGAACAAAACATATTGAGAACTACAAAGGACAGGGAGAAGTGGAGAGCCATGATTGTCTACATCCTGAAGGGACATGGCACATAAAAGAAGAAGAAGAAGGATTAATAGGAGCAAGAGATGGGAACATCACTTGTTACTTTCAGGCAGCATGACCATGTGTCTTTGTTTGAATGTAGTTTAAGGAGTTACCTTTAAAAGCTTTAGCTAAGAAAAGGGTTGTAGTGGAGTTATAACTCTGAAATAATTATAAACCCCCTAAATATTTATATATATACAAAAATACTTGTAAAAATGAGAAACAGCAAAAGACATGGAAACAACAAAACGAGTATTATTTATTATCTGGTTGTTATGTGGTGTTAGAGAAATGAGGGGCAGTAATACTGAGTAAAATTGTGAGTTTGGGGTCAAATGTAGATCAAATATAGACCAGAATCTGGCAGAATGATAAGATAAAGAATAAGCAAAGTGTATACTCTCTTTCTCATTTGTTTTTTTTTAGATATATGTAATTTAGTTATATAATACAAGAAACATCTGGGTATATTTTACCTTGAATTTTTGTTGAGTGCCAAGAGATAAATGTTACTATTATGGTCTGAAAAAGGAAAAGGTGACAAAATTTTCCATGACACACGTTAGCAACCTGTCCATGTGAATTGCTTGTCTGATAGTGAGAATGTCATGTGTTCTGTGTGTAGAAGAGAAAAGTGAGGTCAATTCTCATTGGTTTAGAATTAAGTGGATTAATGATAATTAGAATTGTTATAATTATTTTATTGTAATTATTTTTTGACACTATAATTAATTTTTATTTATTTATTTATTTATTAATGATAATTAGAATTGTTATAATTATTTTATTATAATTATTTTTTGACACTATAATTAATTTTTATTTATTTATTTTTTATGGACATGACATAATACATGCAACAAGTTCAAACAGTTCTTTCGGTCATACTTTATCAAACACTTTTGAATGCATTAAAGTAGCAAATTGGTCGGAAGACAAATTTGTTGTCAGAGTTTTTTACTCAGTATTGTATTGTTTGACACAAGGCTATAGTAATGTGACACTCAGTGAGGAGCTGGATGAATCATATATGCAACACATAATTTTTTTAAATTCAAATTATTTCTTTCAAATCTTATTTTAAGAGGTGTTTAGAGATAATTTGAAATTTCAATTAAGTTGTCATCAGGGTCGCGTACATAGACAGAAATAATTGGCCCATTGGCACCAGTTCGTTCAACAGGTCCTTCAAGAACTGAAACTTGGCAAACCTGAAAAGATATGATTTTGTAAACCTTACAAAATTTACGTCCAGGTGCAAACAGCATTTACTACTATTACAATTAGTAGGATATTTAAAAGCAACAACAATTAAAAACAACAACAATAAAAAAAACAACAAAAGAAGCAGTAGATTGGTGAATGAAGTTAGCTAGGCTGTGCTTCTAGACACATTTGATGCCAGAAACTTTAAATTTTCAGTTAAACGTCTCT
Organism: Acanthosepion esculentum; assembly: GCA_964036315.1. NCBI lineage: Eukaryota > Metazoa > Mollusca > Cephalopoda > Sepiida > Sepiidae > Acanthosepion > Acanthosepion esculentum. Next base: position 7,921,227 of record OZ038497.1, read on the forward strand.
GCATTTTCAGCATTTCTTTCGTTTTTTTCTGGGTAAAAACAATTTCTTAATGTTTTTTTTGCAAATAAAAATAACATTTCTAGATATAAATCTTGTTATGTAACCCATAGCAGTGGGGAGGATATTGATTTATATATTTCCCAAAGATATTTATGCATAAGTGAATGTAACAAACCCAACTGGAATTTGAACTTGGCTCTCTTATTTCTCATTCCGAGCCACTATCCATTACACCACCTGCACATCCAGTAGTTTTAAGGTGAAATACTGTTTGAAAGTGAACATAAATTAGTGTACTTTCTATTAATTTTTGCTTTATTTTCTCTTTTAATTAAAACTTCTTATAACTATTTTTTAAAAACAACATTTAATTAATATTATGGTATTATAGAATGTTTAAATTGCTTGGACGAACCAGAATTAGCTGAGACTTAGATCTGGTGTTTTGCAGCACAGGCTAGGGCCAAAAAATTGAAAGATAACCAGGCAGTGGGGTGGAGGGGAGAAAATGAAATAACTGACGTCTTTCTAGCTTCGGCAGGTTGTGAAGCTATAATGAAAATTTCTGTTATGGCATACCACAAACAATTGGAGAAGTTGATTTTTGTTGAAATTTCAGAAATTATAAAAAGAAATTGACTGCTGATCACATGATGTAGAACAACACAATACAGAAAATAACCACAACAACAAAAAAACAACCTGAAACAGGAATTTATATAATAGACTGTAATAAATGTCACAAGAAAGAAATAGGTGAAACATCTAGGAATTTAAATGAAAGAATATATGAAAATAAAAGGGACCTTTTAAGAAACAACACTCTTAATGTATAAGTTGTTCATCATAAACTTTTCAATGTAAAGATTGTAGTTTTAATTAAGAGAAAATAATTTAAGGCAAAAATGTGTAGAAAGTGAAATATTTTTTTAATCTTTCACACAAAATTTATGTCCATGCAAAGCTGGTGTGGACTACCCCGAACCTCCTACTATATAAAATTTATGTACATGCAGAGCTGGTGTGGACTATCCCAAACCTCTCACTATATAAAATTTATATCCAGGCAGAACCGGTGTGGACTACCCGAACCTCCCACTATATAAATTTTATGTACATGCAGAGCCAGTGTGGACTACCCCAAACCTCCTACTATATAAAATTTATGTCCAGGCAGAGCCGGTGTGGACTACCCCAAACCTCCCACTATATAAAATTTATGTCCAGGCAGAACCGGTGTGGACCACCATGAAACTCCCACTATATAAAATTTCTGTCCATGCAGAACCGGTGCGGACTACCCTGAACCTCCCACTATATAAAATCTATTTCTATGCAGAGCCGGTGTGGACTACGCCAAACCTCCCACTATGTAAAATTTATGTCCAGGCAGAACCAGTGTGGACTACCCCAAACCTACCACTATATAAAATTTATGTCCATGCAGAGGACGTAAAGGTCTGTAAATAAATGAAAATATTTTTTATATACCTTGATATAGTGGGTCATTGAATGACAAAATGGAAAAAAAATCCTATGTAATGCATTTCATTCTTCAAAAGGTTTCTTCAGGCTGAATAATGTTCTTATTGATAGAACCATATGTAATGGGAGAGAACAAAAAAATATATTTTCATTTATTTACAGACCGTTACTTCAAAGTTCATTTCTTGTATACATCAACAGTGGCCTATGATAAGTTTTTAGCTACCCTTAATTACAGCAATTTTGGCTTGAGTAATAACGTATCTTCTTCTTTTCAAACAATACCGTGTTAGTATCAAGCTACTCTAATCTATGAACAATAGTTGACTTATATTTTGCAATGAAAGTTCATGGAAGTAAGAAAATTAGTGAATTTCAATGAGGGCAAATAATAGGGTGGCATTAGTGTGGCAAGTCAAATAGAGAAATTGCTAGGTTTTTCCAGATTAATCATCAAACGGTTAATAATATTGTCAAGAAATTTAATGAAGAATGCCATTGTCATGTGGACCAATGTTCAGGAAGACCAAGCATCATGTCTGAGTGAACATAAAGGGAACTGAAGAGGGAGGTCATCAGAAACCATCGTCAGACTGTCAAAGATGTTGCCAACAGCAATTTCATCTAATATGTCCTGTGAATATCAAATTTTCCAAGCCATCTTTCCTCATTATGTGCCTTAGAAATTTCAATTTTCTCTTTCTGAAGTAAAGTATAAGTGTCCTTTTGGTTTTGATTTTCTCTAAAACTTTGTTGTTGCTCACATGTTTAGTCCATGGTATTCTCAGCATCCTTCTGTAGAACCACATTTCTGTTGATTCAAGTTTCTTCTTCATCTGCAAGATTGTCCACTATCCACTGACTGATATTACGTAATAGTTCTGTACTTTTTTCTTTGTTTCTAATTTGTAGGGACATTATTATTATAAGTAAATAAAATTTAAAATATAAAATAATAATAATAATGAAAATTATGAATAAAATAAAACAATAGCATAAAAATGTTATATAAAATAAATGAAATAAAAATTAAAAATAATAAAAATACTCCTGCTGGAAATACAGACATTCCACCAAAAGATGTTAAATTCAATCTCTTCACCACGGACCTTTGTGTGGGTAACACGTCTGTAACTTCTCTCTGTGATATGGCATGTAATAATGCAAAGTAACTTCTTCCTCTCATTACATGTACCATGACACAATTGCAACCTAAAAAAAATACACACACCAATACATACAAGAAAAATACAAGAAAAATATGAATAAATTGTATGGAATTAACATACAATTTACCATGCTTTCCTGTTATTTCTGTACACTTTATTTCCTGTCAAGTATGATTTATCTCCGTGAACACAAGGCTAATTTCTACTGCTATGATGTGAGTGATGTCACAAATTAAATTTTTCTCCATTATTTACATTATTAGGATCATTGTCCTCATCTTTGTTGCCATGTTTATCACAATGTTTTGGCTGTTGTACGCTCTGGCCTTCTTCAGGTGGTTGGAATGTCGAACTGAACCCTTTATTTTGCTCAATGGGGTAGACTGTTCTAGTTCCATGTGCCATGTCTAATGGATGTCAGTTATCTCCTCGAATTGACAGGAAGACTTGGTGCCAAGCCTGAAGGGATGAGTTGTAGATCTCTGCATCGGTGTAGGAATGTCAGATGGTTCGATATTCGTGCCAGTTTCTGGTAGGATTTTTCAATTTGTCTTCATATTTTTGGTGTATTGGGTTCATACCGATCCTTCAGTATCTGTCTATATTTCTGAGATAGGTATTATGTACACTATTTACATTATTTGGACTATTATTCTTCAGTTGGTTGGAATATTGAACTGAACCCTTTATTTCGCTCACTGGGGTAGACTGTTCTAGTTCCACATGCCATGTCTAATGGCTGTCAGTTATCTCCTGTTAATTCCCCTCTCAAAGTTCTTCTGGTCCCTTGCTTTCCAGTTAGCTTTGATCTCCAAAAATTTGAATGTGATATAAATCATTATTTTCTGGCTCCTTAATTCCTCATCTTTTATTGTTCTCTCTCCATAATAATGATTTTTCTCTTTCTCTTATTCCTTCACACTCAGTAACTCCTTTCACTTTAGTGGCTTTATTGCCTTACTTGATGTGATTTTGTATTTTGGGATTAAATTCTCAGTGATATGGAAACTATGTTGTAATTTTATACTGAGCCATGATTATTTTGGCAACATTCTTTGTTAGAATACTTGTATAAGCTCATAGTTTCTTATTAATAATATTCTAAGGAAAACACTGGAATAAAAGATTAATGAAGACAAGGTTTAATCACATGAGGGACATGGATTAATGATACAATAATAGCAAATACTGTAGTTCAGTGCATCAATGTGTACAACCCAATGACCCATTTTGCAATCCTGTTGCTATGATCAGACGTCCTACTCATAGTGAATGAATGAGTCTATGTTAAACAATTAGGGTAGAGAAGGTCTGTTGTCTTTCTACACAATACTTTTTATTTTTAATTTACACATTCTCTTTTGGATTTCTTCCTTGGATTTCTTTTTCTTTTACTAACACAGTGTGTTCAAATATATATAATTAGAGTTAGCAAGTCAAAAGTATTTTACAGCACTTCCATTGGTAAATGTCTTTGTTGGATTTTTATTTCTTTGGCATGTCTTGGGTTTAATCTGTTTAAAGGCTTTTATATTGCCAAGTTCAACTTTGTACCATATACATCATCCTGCCAATGCAATTTACTATTTTACCATCTTCCCAACTTTCTTTTCCTGTCTTGTAAATACCGAAGAAAACCTTATCTCCAGCTTTGAAAGATTTTATAGTTAATTTCATACAATGCCAGATTTTATTTTTCTTACATGTAGTAATTTGTCAATTTAATTTTCCTGGTAAACATTAGTTCCTTGGGCGACATCTTTGATGCAGTATTAGGTCAGGAGTTAGGATGCTGACAGTAACATCAGTCAGCTGTTATATTAATTATATATATATATATATATATATATATATATATATATATATATGAAAATTTCTCACAGTTAACCTGTAGAAAAGACAATATTTATAAATATAAATGACAATAGGAAAACTGTAGTAGTTTCTGATGCGTTTCGTCCAATGTGGACTTTCTCAAGGCAAAAAAAAAAATGAATTTATATACAGGAATATTGGTTGTTTCCTGTATATTCCTGCATATAAATTCATTTCGTTTTTTGCCTTGAGAAAGTCCACATTGGACAAAACGCGTCAGCAACTATTACAGTTTTCCTATTGTCATTGATATTTATATATATATATAAAAAAAAAATTTGACTAAAATATTGACCCTGAAGATGAACAATGATGTTCGAAAGCGCTAGGTCATCGTATGGACAATACATATTTCGAAACTATTTTCAAATAAAAAGTCTCATTAGAGAATATGAGAAAATTCAAAAGAAAATATGTAAGACTATGTTGTCTTTAACATTCAACACTACATGTTTGAAAGAAAAGTTGCTGCCAAATTACACATATATATATATATATATATATGTATGTATGTAGGTTATATTCTGTGCTAATAGGAATATGGAATGGACAAACATGGTGGATAAATAGTAGCAGGTTTATTGTAGAAACCAGTACAATAAACAAGTAAGTAATAGTTATGCGTACAGTCATTGCAAGTCAGTACAGTTCTCACAGATCCCAGCTTGACTCTCCTGTCCGCCATCCTAACGGATACTTATAGGAGCCAGGAAATAATGATTTATATCACATTCAAATTTTTGAAGATCAAAGCTAACTGGAAAGCAAGGGACTGGAAGAAAATTCCGCACCTATAGTGCTGCCACTCATGGGGATGGAAGGTTATTCCATTACATCAATATATATATATATATATATATATATATATATACACTGATTAAGGTGAACAAAGAATTTAATGAAAACCTTGGTTACAAATATTCATTGAGATCTACATAGGTATATTGGTAAGTCTGTAGCCCAATCATGAAGCTGGCATTTATTATTATGCAACTAATATTTATTTCCTTCTTTGTCAATGCACTTAATCAAGTGGTTAATCTTATGTAGGTACATAAATAAGTACATAGCTTTTGTAATGCCCATTTGTAGGAGAGACTTTGTAAATCAAAGACACAGTAATAGTAACATCTTCGAACAATACTCAGTCAGACGCCACTAATTCCAATATATACTTTTTCTTTTACCCATCATATGATCTAATTATTTCAAGATGAGGTTGACTGTGCTTGCTCTCTGGCAATCCGTGTTCAAACCCAAATGTCGGCAGTGACACTTTATTCCTATATGACAATAGGCTAATGGTAAAAGACATTCATTTTATCCAACAAATATTTATTTTTCTGCATAATCTACTTCTTTGTCAGTGCACTTCACCAGTGTGGAATATTGGTCCCGTAGATCAAACATTATACAGAAAAATCACTTATCAAAACTTTGCTAATAATCATGTGCCAGGCTACAGACTTATTGATTGACTTTCACACCTAACAGAAAACATGCTTGACTACAAATCTCTCACTATTTTATAGTTGTGTTTATTTCAACATTCTTCTGACAAGACTTGGATTCAAATCCAACAACTTAGAAAATTATCTTACTGTTTCAGTCACAAAAACCAAATGATTATGTAAAGATTTGAGGTCATTAATTTTTATCTACACATATCTGTCAGTTTACATATTTGAATGAATAATGCTATATATAAACTCTTATAACTCTCTGTACCACCATTACTTCGGCCCATAATAAAACATAAATACAACAGACATCATTTATATATGTCCATATTACATATTAATAAAATGGCTCAAGTCTTAGATTATTAATGGCTGCTTGAAACTGCAGATATCTCTGCCAAAATTTATATGATGCTTTTGGGTAATAAATTTCTTTTATAAGCATAACAAACTTTATAAAGCCGACTAGATAATCTAGTGACCTACTGAGTTACATTTCAAGAGAAAATTATAAAGGAAAAAGATTATCAATGAATTCACTATCTTCTGTGTATTATATACAAGCGGGGAGCTATTATTTTGCATCCAGATTTTTAATTAATATTCAAATAAGTAAATAAATAAATAATCATCATCATCAGTAGTCCCATAGCCAGGTGTCATCATAGGGTTGCTATGCAACTGAGCACCTGACTAGTTTCCTCCACATACCTGCATTGAAAGCCAGAGAGTTATTCATTCATGCAAACCATGTCTTGAGCAAGTAGAACTGGTATAGCCCATTCTTCTCCAAGTCAAATCACATCCACTACTCACTAAATTGAAGTTTTGCCTTGGACACGGGTACATAGCTATTGATTTCTGTAACCTGGCTGTTGACGTTAGTCTAATAAACCTTCAACCCAGTGATAATATATCACCATCGCACTAGCTGCATACATAACTATGGAGTCCAGTCTACTCCATTGTGCTAGATGGCCATTAACCCTACAAGATGGTTCATCCACCTTTTGACAGGTCTTGTTTTAATCCTGCTAGGTGTCTAGCCACCCACGTCAACAGAAAAGCCTGGTGGGGAAAATGGTTTAGTTGTTAATGACACAATGATGTGGCAGGTAGTACTGAGTTACTTGGTACCAGTAGCACTCATAAAGTGATCTGATACAGAAATAAAAAATCGTATACTAGAATTACGAGTGTCATTCAAAAAGTTGTAAGCCTCACCCAGAAAGAAGAGCCATAGCTGAACATTTTTGTTATGTTAACACACTAACACTTTTTATAAAACTAGAAAAAACTAATTCAGATTTCAGTCTTAATTTCTGTGCAGATGAGGCCCATACAAAGTGTGAGGTGTGCGACAAATCTAAAAATGGGTAAAACAGAAACCTGAGCAGTCATAAAGTATCTGCAAAAGAAAGGCATGACACCCAAGGAAATCAATGAGGACATGGTACAGACCCTTGCTGAGGACTCTCCTTCCTATGCAACTGTGAAGAAGTGGGCTGCGGAATTCAACTGGAGCAGGGACAGCACAGAAGTTTACCCTCAGTCAGGTTGTCCCAAAACTTCAACCACTGATGAACAAGTTGATGCCATTTACTGTATGATTATGGATTACAGACATCTTACTGTCCAGCTGATAGCTAAGTCCATAGATATTATTTCTGGTTCAGTCCATACTGTTTTAACTGAAATCTTGGGGATGGGCAAGCTGTCTGCAAGATGGGTGTCAAGAATGCTGATACCATAACAGAAGCTGAAAATGGTTGACATTTCTAGGACACTTCTGACTCACTTTCAGGCTGACTCTAAGAATTTCCACTGCAAATTAGTAACTCGAGATAAAACCTTGGTTCAGCACTTCAAACCTAAATCAAAGATTCAAAGTAAACATTGGAAACACTCTGGTTCTCCACCCCTGAAGAAGTTCAATCAGGCAGCATCTGTTGGCAAGGTGATAGCTTCTGTTTTTTGGATTCTGAAGGCGTAATCATAATAGTCTACTTGGAAAAGGAAAAAACTATTAATGGACAGTACTGTGCATCAAAATTAAGATAACTGAAGGAAGCAATCAAGTTGAAATGCAGAGGGAAGCTGAGGGCAGGTGTGCTCTTGCTCTAGGATAATGCGCCCATTCACACTGCTCAGGTTGCAGTAGCTGAAGCAGCCAATTATAGGTTTGAATTCCTACTCCATCCCCCTTATTCACCAGACTTTGCTCCATCTGACACTCTTCCTGTTTTCTAAACTCAAATCCCACCTGCATGGTTGTGATTTTGGAGACAATGATGAGATCAGATGTGCTGTGAAGGAGTTTTTGGTGGACCATGAAACCACCTTCTTCCATGATAGGATTGCAATGTTTAAGCATTGTTGGGCCAAGTACATTGATATAAAGGGGAACTATATTGAAAAATAGTGAAAAACTGTCTTGTTTCTCCAACTTTCTCTGAAGCCATATGCCAGATCTGTTCAGAATAAGTTTTGAAAGCCTAAATAAAACCTAAAGATTTTGATTTGTTTTTTTCTTTCAACTTAATTAAAAGAAAAAAAACTACCAAAACTGCATATTCAGTGCAGTGACTTTAAAAGTATTGTTCATCATTGCTGTGTGTTAAATCTGTGATTACGTATGCAGAGAACATAATCAATGCATTTGCAAAATTATTTAAATATCACTAATTTTTTTACAGTACATATAAACTAATATCATTGGACATTCTGATGTGGTGTAATGGTTAACAAGCTTTGGAGAAGAGGTGGATTCCATCCTCTCCCAAGGGTATTTGCATGTAAGTGAAAAATGTAACAGAACCTACTTTGAATTCCATTCAGAATTGTTACATTCCTCACGTACATGTAAATACTCTTTGGAAAGGTTTGAATCCATTGTTCTCCCCCAGCTATGGATTAAATAGTAGGACTTGTATCTGAAAATCATTATTACCTCAACAAAATTGTTAATGCAATATTCACGAGCAAAAAGAAAAAAACAGAATTATTCTTACAATCTCAAAATATATTTCAGCTTTAAATAACCTACAAAAGGTTGATAAGCCATAAAAATAAATCTATCAATCAGTCAGACCATTACAGCTATTTGAATCAATTTCTTCCATGTTTCAAATGTAAGAAGAAAATCCAACTTAGATAACTTTTTCCCAAGAACTACCACTTTGTGAAATAGACACCTGCATGGGTACTTCCCTAAACATTTCAATGTTGACCCTTTCAAATGAAAAGGCCCATTGTCATTTTTCCTCTTCATCCACAAAATCTTGGTTTCTTACCAGCTTTTCTTCCATTCATATTGCATGCTTCATTTAGCATTACCATTCTGTTAATTAACAACAATTCCAAGCCATTATCCATTACACCACCTGCACATCCAAGCTTACAGCACCTGCTATTCTCAAGTGGTGACTCATCTAAGTAGTGACCAGGCTTGACATTGCTTAACTTCAGTAATCATACAGGAATCAGTGTTTCAATATGATGTGGCTGTAAGCCCCATTCTGTTGAGTGTAACACTACTTTGAATAACTTGTGTTCATTGTGTTGGGTGGAATTTTACAAAAATAATTTTTATTTTCCTATTACTCACTCTTTATCTCTGTATAACAGTTGCACACCTAAGATATAGCAAGGATGGCACATGCCCGAGGTTCCAGTGTGTAGTTTCTATGAAAGTCACACCAGCCATATTTGGTTAATGGAAAAAGAATTTTATTTAGCTATATTATCTGGCATCTATTCTTTGTTGTGTAGAAAGAAAACTAACCAAAGTGTTGAACATGGACTCTTTCATCGACTATGAAAGCAGTTGCAAGCAAGACACAGGGAGTTGCACAGTAGTTGCAAATAATGTCACACTAACTATGATATTTGCTAGTATTATAATATTAATCCATGTGATTAAACATTTCTTTCACTAATCTTGTGATTCAGTGTTTTCATTTGGAATATTAACCCGAACTACAAGTTGATACGAGCATTATAGCAATTATCATCTTGAGAAATGTTAGACTGTCGAGATTGTTAAACCACTTAAATTATTAGTTAAATATACAGTGCTAGGAGTGATGCAACCACATTTGAGAACCTCCATATGTCAAAACACACACCTAATATAGAGAGAGAAGAAACCAAAAAATAAAGAAACCGACTTTGAGCAAATCCTAGACCAATTTGCATCAGTGAAAGCAAAGAAGACATAATTACAATTTCATGTTATAATTTGTTAATTAAAAGAATAACGAGCTTGACTTATATTTTTGAGCTGATATTATGGTAAAGTTATTGAAAGGATTAGTATCACAGTGTCAGATGTTTAAACAGTAGAGAAGTTTCACTGTCTGCCAAGGACATTATTTTCCCTAGATATCTTCTTCTGTGTGTCCCTTCAGAATATGGGCGATCATGGATCTCCACAACTTCCTGTTCCTTGTAGCTCTAAGCAGTGTTTGTCCCCTTACTAACCCTCCTATTCCATTTTCTGACATCTATTTACACAAGCTCATTAAGCAGGTTACTTGCTGTTTCCTCTGTCCCTGCCTTTAATATATTCTATGAGTGTCAAATTCTCCAAGCCCTCTTTCTTTGTCATGTGAACTAGAAATTTCAACAAACTCTTTCTGATTCTAAGTACAAGTGTCCTTTTTGTACACATCATTACTCATATGCTCCATCCCTGATATTCTCAGCATCCTTCTGTGGAACCACATCTCTGTTGCCAGAAGTTTCCTTTTCATCGGTGAGGAAATTCTCCAGCACTCACATATAGTAGGATTGATATTACATAGCAGTTGATTACTCTTTTCTTTGTTTCTAATGAAATTTCCTATTTCTTAATACATTGCTTAGCTTTTGGAAGGCATTTTTTGCTATCTCAATGCGCCTTCAGATTTCAGTGTCACATTTTCTGTCCACTGTTAAATCACTTCCCATATATTCAAACTGTTGTACTTGTTTGATTTAGCCTTCTGAAATGTTGCTTTTTTTTTTTATATATCCCTAATAATTCTTCCAAACCAACAAAGACGTCTTCTGAAATGTAAATCTCTCACAATTTCATAGGAACATTGCATGTATTATTTTGTATTCTTTCTACATAATTTCCTCTACCACTAATAGTCGCTACACTGTATACCATAGAGTCAAGCAATCTTATTTGATATCTATTGACAAAGAAAAAGAATGACTTTGTATAAATAATGAATGACTTTGCTATTTGAAATTTTGAAGTAGGAACATATGAGGAATGACAAGGTTTTATAGAAAATGGAAACAAAAAGGAAACTTATACTTAACATCAGGAAGAGACAGTTGAGGTTTCTAGAGCACATAATGAAGAAAAAGAATCTGATATTCACAGAACAGATTGAAGGCAAGAGAGACAGAAGAAAACAATTCATGGCATATTTAGTGAGCTTCACTAAGATGGCAGAACAGTGTTGAGGAGAAATAACAGAAAGACAACATTTATTAAGAGCTACACGGGATAGGAAGTTGTGAAGAACCATGATCGCCTATGTCCTCATAAAGAAGAAGTAATCAGTAGGATGAATGCTGTATCATTTTCCTGGAAATTCTCAAAATCAGTCTTAATAGTTTTGAAAGTTTTTCTTTCCAATTTCAATCTTCTTATCACACTGGTTTGTTTTGTAAGTTAAATTGTGAGATATGATCACATGAAAAGGTGATACCATTCACATCAAGAGGCTAAGATGAAGAGCAAGTGTTGGAAAAGGTCATAAAAACAAGACATTTTTAATGTCACCAAAGAGAAGTGTTTTTGTTTTGGATATATTTTTAAGCTTACGTAATGCTGCATATGATTTGTTAATGTGGGACAATTTCTCTACAGATGAAGCAAAAACTTGTGGTAATTGAGATGTGGCTCTATAGTAGGATGCTGAGAATACTATGAACAATGAGGAAGTTTTTAGGAACAGAAATCTCAACTTCAGTTGCTTTTTTCATGGCTTTCCTCTGTCTTTTCTACAAATATTTTCATGGCAACTGTTCTGACGATTTTTTTTCCTGGTGTCCTGATTACATGCTTCAAGATTGGCAATTAGGTCCCACCATTTTACTGCTAAAATAGCTAAATGCAACTGCCACTTCTACATCAACAGTTTCTTTTCTCACACTTCCCACCTGTTGAACTCTTCCGTTTCTTTGCTTCCCTGATAACTACAATCTTCAAAAATTTAAATGCAACATCAATCACCATCTTCTCTCTTCTTGAACCCCATTCATCTTTTAGCCTCTTATAAAACCTCACTATTCTCAGTCTTCTCTTTCACTTTCACTTCCTGTAACTCCCTGCATGCTAGTGGCATTACATCCTTGCTTGGGGTGAAATGATTAAAAAAATGGGAATAAAACATATACTATCAGAAATAAATAGTTGAAATTTCTGGGATACATAATGAGGAAAGGTCTTGGAGAATTCGACATTCACAGGACATACTGAAGGCAATTGAAATTGCCAAAATATGGGATATTCAGGCAACTATTTTCCCAGTTATGATTAAAATCCTAAAAAATGACTTAAAATCCTAGAATGAGAAAATTGGAATAAAAATTCCTAGTATCCCATCACTTTATAAATCTGCTTTACTTAGCACTGTAAATGTGTGTTCTCTTTCAGAGAATACCCACAATACAAGTCCTCTGGTTAAAACCAAAACCATGTGAATGAAGATAATAATAACTAGTTTCAACACCATCCCTCAAAAAAAATTCATGGTTTCCTTATTTGAATTTTCTGATGAATCTTAATTCTTCAGTTAATGCTTGAATAAGCTCATGGCAAGCTCTATGACAATAAAATATCTGTAGAATTTCCCCTATTACATTGTTAAATATTTGAGCTTAACAACTTTAACTAAATATTTCAATAGCAATCATAACTATGAATGCTAGTCATTATTTTAAGAAGTAAGGGGGTACAAATGAAAAGATTTGAAATTGACAACTTTTTAATTTCACTGAAACAAGTTAAACACTTCTATCTTCCCTTCTTTCTTTCATTTTCTCACTGAAACTAAGTAGCGTTTTTGATATGTTTTTATCTTCTCACACAATCAAAACAAAATATTCCATTATTTATGAGTTATTAGTAGAAGACATTAAACACTTCTATCTTTCTTTCTTTCACTGAAACCGAGTAGTGTCTCTGATAAGTCTTGTCTTTCCATGTGATCAAAATGGAATAGTCCATTATTTTATAAGGTATTGTCAGGTTGTAACAGTCACATGACAAACACAATTATAATAGGATAATAATATATAGTGGTGTCATAGATATTCTTCAAACAGGTACATGAAATAAGTGTTGCAGTAAAGGTGTGTAAAAAAAAAAACATTTTTTTTGATCACCAAAAACGATTGAGGTGAAAGAAAAAAGATTTTAACAACTGCAAAAACAGAGGACTTTTCTGAGAAGAATCTTAGAAATACTTCCTGTGAACTTCTGTTTGAGGAATTCATGTTTCACTTTGATTAGACAGACATGCTTCTATTTTGATACTCACATGTTAAATAAAACTTGGATTTTCACTATTTTGAGATGCTCTTCCCAGAGAAATATCACAACTCAGTGAATTCTGATTTTCCTTCACATTGTAACCAGTTTTCTGTCTCATCTCTAAATATCAGAGGACATGACTAGGTTGGTTGGTTGTTTTTGTTTAGTGGTATATCAACCAATATTGGTTATTTAATGCTGAAATCTAAATATGAAAATTCAAACTTTAAAATTAATTCAACAGAATTACATTACTTCATGATTAAATTATAATTACTTCAATTTTACTATAAAATATACTGATGGTCAGTTTTGCCATATAAATGTGTTGTTGGTAATTTTACCATCAAAAATAAATTTTTGATTTTTTTCTATAAAAACAAACTGCTGGTATTTTTACTATAAAAATGTATTTTTATACTTTCCTAGTGTTTTAATTTTTGATTGGGGTTCACTATTTAACCATAGCTGGAACCCTAACAGGTGCAACCACCCTGAATTAGGGTGGATCTGAGAACAACAGCCATTGAGTGGTGGTTCACACTCCTCAAAACCTCCAATCTCCTGATTAGAAACGTTGCTGCCAGATTTAGTTCATCGTCATACCCAGGATGATGTCAGGCCACTTTATGAGTGCTACTGGTACCATGTAGTAGTTTGAGTAAAAACTCAATGATTCTTGCATCCTGTTGATTGAGATCAACAATACCCTGACTGCATCCCTGTGCAGAAGAGTAACTCCATCCTCAAAAGTAAACATCTGTTCACTATAGCTATTGACTCTCATGCAAGCAAAACTTATGTCTACCTTTTTGACTTTTATCCAAACTAAACTTATGTCTACCTTTTCAACTGTTGTCCAAAACAAACTTATGTCTACATTTTTACTCTCATGTAAATCAAACCCGTTTACTTTTATGACTCTCATATAAAGCAAACGTATATCAACCTTTTTGATTCTCATGCAAACCAAACCTATTTCTACAGTTTTGATTCTTATCCAAACCAAACCTATGTCTACAGTTTTGATTCTCATCCAAACCAAACCAAACCTATGTCTACAGTTTTGATTCTTATCCAAACCAAACCTATGTCTACAGTTTTGATTCTCATCCAAACCAAACCAAACCTATGTCTACTTTTTTGACTCTCATACAAACCAAACCTATATGAACTTTTTTGACTCTCATGGAAACCAAAGCTATGTCTAACTTTTTGATTCTTGGGCAAACCAACCTATGTCTACTTTATTGACTATCATGTAAACCAAACTTATGTTTACCTTTTTTACACTCATGTAAACCAAGCCTATGTCTACTAATTTGACTCCCATGAAAACCAAACCGATGACTAGCTTTTTGTTTCTCATGCAAACCAAACATACATCTACCTTTTTGACTCTTGTGAAAACCAAACTTACATGTAACTTTTCAACTCTTGTCTAAACCAAAACTATATCAATTATTTTGACTCCCTTGCAAACCAAGCCTTTATCTACCCATCTATTGTACAATATAATTCAGTATTGAATTACCTGGAAAAAGCAAAACAAACAAAACCAAAATAAATTTATGATAGTTGAGCTCTTTATGTTATTTAGTAGTAGTCAATAGAATTCTGTGCCAAAAATGAATTTTAATATTTTCTAATCAAGCCAGGTTACTTAAAATTCAAAATGTAAAAAATGTTACCTCAAGGTGTTTCATAACATCTAAAATATTAGTTTGGGTGATGAAGCAGATGTCGGCAGAACCTGGTCTTGGTTCGCTTGCTTTTGGCTCAAATTCCTTTCCATGCTCATGCAAATTAATTTTTTGGTTGCCAAATGTCAGTGCTTTCCGAGTTCCACCCTGAAATATATAAATCTGATATTAAAATAACAAGCAACAGCAAAGTTTAATGATGGTTTTAATCAACATAGTTGCTGTTTTTCTATTTATTCCTTCAGCATAACACATACAATTTCGGACCAGTGAATACAACTAGATAAGTTAATGTTTGGATTGTGGAGACCAGCATCTTTCCTCACCCCCATTTTTTAACCATGTGTATATTTTTTATATGTTTTGGTGTATATTTCAAATAAAAAAATAAATATCCCTTTTCTGGAGTGAGTAGCCATGGTCAAATGCAAAATATGTGACAGAACTGTCCAACAAATAGAATTGACAAAGTTTGCAATAGGCAATAACAGGAAAAAGAGAAAGAAAAGAACAGGGCAAAAAATAATATAAAGCAAGCCAACAATATATACAAGCCAAAATTAACAATAATAAGGCAAAGCAACAGTAATATGGCAAAAAGTTCACAAACTAAGAATTGGCATGGACAGAGAAAAGCAAGTTTGGACAACTGAACATAGCATTCTGACTTCAAAACAAGACAGACTGTGACTGAATCTGATGAAACTAAGAACCAGCCTATTTTATTGGATAGAAAAAAATCCCAGCATGCATTTGTGTGCTTCAGTCTGTAAAAATGGAGGGACAAATATTTTTCAGTCATTCCCAGGTAGATTGGAATCTACACTTTTTCTTTCAACAGTCATGACCCAAATAGAGTGTGTGTAATGGAAGGACATTATCAATTGTAGCAATATTTGGTTGGATATTTCAACATTTTCAAACTAAGTGAATTCAACACTTATGAGGGTTGGCTGAAAAGTTCATATACTAACCAAGATACTCTTATGGAATGTGACCAAATGAGGTTTATTTTTCAATATAAACCCTTTGAAGTCTACACAATTCTTCCATCAGTGTTGCAATACTTGGATCTCATTGGTAAAGAAGCTTTCATCTTTGTCAAAAAAGTCATCAACAGCAGATATGATGTCATCATCACTGTGATACTAGTTCCCAGCCAAGTATTTTTCATGTTGGGGAACAGATGATAGTCAGATGGGGCCAAATCAGGAGAATAGGGAGGGTGATCAACCAGTTCAAAGCCACAACACAACAGCCATTGAAACCAAGGACTTGTGTACTGTCTTGATGAAACAAAACCCCTTTCCTCTGTTTTCCTGGACATTTGGTCTCAATAGCTTTTCATAACTGCTTCAGGTTAAGTTGGCATTGTCCTTTCCATTGATGTTTTGGACCTTTTGAAGATAGTCAATAAACAAAATGCCTTTTGCATCACAAAAAACTGAAGCCATCACCTCAAACAATGACAGATTTTTCTGTGATGTGATCCAGCTGGTGTGCTTTTGATCAGCTATTAGAAGACGTGGTACTCACGAGCATGAAACCTTCGTCATGCCAAGTTCATTGTGCAGAATATTAACTCTCTCACAAGATATTCTTATAGCAATGGCTATTTGATTTATAGTCAGTCGCCTGTCATTCATCACCTTGTGGTGAACACGGTCAATGCTTTCCTCTATGGTGGCAGTTGCAGGATGTCCCAAACTTGAGTCAACTTCAAGACTCTCTCTTCCCATCCTAAATTCAGCTGCCCAATTTTGCATTGTTGATAAAGCTGGAGCATCATTCCCTAATGTAGTAACCATGTCTGTATGAGTGTCCATGGGAGCTAAACCCTTTATCTTCAGGTACTTGATAACACAACAATGCCAAATTTTGTCCATTTTTAAGAGAAGTCATGACTAGTAACTTTTGAAATTTTCTTTGAAAAACCAGATGTCAGTTTAAATGGAAGGAACAATACAGTTATTAATAAGAAGAGTTGAAATTAAAGAATACAAGATTTCACAGCTCTAGCATCACACCTTCATAGTCAGCTTATGAACTTTTCAGCCCACGCTTGTGCCTGGAAAGAAACAATGCAGTTATTAATAAGAAGGGTAGAAATTAATGCATGCAAGATTTCACAGCTCTAGCATTACCCCTTCATACACAGCCCACTCTTATACATAGATATTATATATATTTATGTACAGGAGGGCCATATTACGTTGAAAAACTTTGTTCTCATCTGATCACCGAAGTTAAGCAATGTCGAGCCTGGCCAGTAACTAGATGGGTAATCACTTGTGAATACCAGATGTTGTAAGCTTGGATGTACAGGAGAAGTGGTGATGTTGGATAATGGCTTTAGATGAGAAATTGCCGAGCTGATTTTAAAATTCAGTTGATTCTGTTACATTCACTTATGTGCAAATGCTCTTGGGAAGGTTATGAACCAATCACTTCTCCCCTGGATATGGGTTAAATAGCAGGACAGACTGGGTCCTATAGCCTTGATTGGCAACCAGTTTATCGGGTTGGGTGAGGTAAATTTGATGATGGTGTAATTTGTATGGTGGGGTAATTTGGGCATATTTCAGGAAATAAATTGATATGCAAGTTTAGGAAAGTTTCTTTACTTTGTTTCTTTTCTCAAGTATCTTATAGATACTCTTAGTATAATAAAAAAGCCAATTTAAGATACAAGTCATCTTCACTATCTCATTATATTTAAATTTAAATGGTAGCTTAAAAAGCCATGACTATAGGTGCCATTTTGAACTTCCTGTGGCAAAGGCTGGCTTAAGGTGTTCAAAGTGAGATTATATTTGTTTCCATAGTAATTCTGACAGACATGCTTTTTTTACTTGATCTGTTCCATGAATTAAATAGTAACCCCCAAAATTCTTTAAATTTCTAAAATTGCAACCTTTTGTTGTATTTTCAATAGACTTTGAAATAAAAGATATATAGCCAGTTATTTGTTAAATCCAGTATTCCGTTATTTAAATTCTCTTCTAGCTTCTTGCATTCCAGTTACCTACCATCTTCAAAAATTTTAATGCAACATCAGTCACCATCATCTCTCTTTCTGAATCCTGTTCTTTTGTTGTCCTTTCTCACCTTCTTTCACTCTCAGTAACCCCTTGCATCTCAGTGGCATTATTGCCTTGTTTGGAGAGAAACGATTAAAAAAAATCATATTGCTGAAGTCATTTGCTTAATTTTTATGAATTCAATTGTTTTCTATTATTATTATTATTATTATTATTATTATTATTATTATTATTATTATTGTAATTTGGTTATATTTTGATGATTTCCTTTTTCAATACTGTTTGTTACTAAGGCATTTAAGTGACTTTTTTCTTGGTAAGCAACTCAGGATGAAACCTTGGTGAGTTTTATATGTCTGTTTTACGTCTTATACTGTTACTTCATCCATTACAAGGCCTCAAGGTAGAGGGTTACCGAGTGAGATTGTTGTAAGGGTGGGGGAAAGAGGAATTAAAAAGTGCACATTATGAAGAGGAGTAGGTTAGATATCAGTTGAAGAGGCTCAGATTATAGTTGTCAGGGATGCCTCCTCTCGGGAGTTTGTTCCACAAAGTAATTGTTCTAAAGAAGAAACTATTCGAGAAGAAGAAACTGAGTAGAACTTATTCCTTATCAAAGGAACACAAAAGGAATGTGGATCACATGCCATTGTGAACATGGCATGATGGGTCTTAGCTGTAAAGGTCTGAAAGGAAAAAATTGCATTGATTATTCAATAAGTTTGGATTCAAGTTAGATATCCAAACTAATTTAAATTTACAGATTATTTGGATATTACACTTAACGTGTACAATGGTACTGTGTCCTCATTTAAGAAAAATAACCAATACCCATGTTAAATCAATGTAGAGTCTAACCACCCTAGACAAATTTCCAAGCATATCTCTAATGGTATTATGTTTAGATTATCTACTAATTCTTCTAACATCAACATCTTTACTCAAAGTAAGCATGGTCATGAACTGGTGCTAAAAAATAGCGATTACAAAACCAAACTTGTTTATAAAACCACAGATGAAACATCCGATGTACGTGATAGGGGGAAGTATAGGGCAAGGAAAATTCTATAGTTCACGCTGCCATATATGGTCATAGCTAATAAATTAGGGAAAGAATTCTTTAGATTATTAAAGAAGTATTTTCCCCCGTCAAACAACCTATACAAAATATTTAACAAAATTATCATTAAATTAAGCTATAGTTGCATGCTTAATGTTGCAAATTTGATCAATAAAAGCAACACTAAAAAGCTCAAAAGTAAACAACATACTGAGTTCCCCAAATACAACTGCATTAATAAGGCTGCTTGTTCCCTTAAGGGCAAATGACAGTATGAATGCATAGTGTATAAGGTGGAGGTGTATAGCAGAAGACCCAATAATAGTAGTAATGGTAAAAAAAAGTATATATGGGTTCTACCCAAAGAGTTTTTAAAAAAAGATATTACAACCATAAAAGTAGTTTTGAACACAAAATATACAGATATAGGACCAGTTTATTTAACTATGTGTGGAAAATTAAAAAGAAGCAAGGTATAGGTCCTACATTAAAATGGCAGACAGTAAAAAATGCTCTAAATATAAGGCTGGTGATAGATATTAACTCCTATGTATGGAGTAAAAATTAGCTATAGCTTCTTACAATAACCCTAATGAATTACTCAGCCAGAGATCTGAAATACTCAATGGTTGTAGGTATAAAAAGCATGGTTACATGGCAAATAGAAAGTGAGTTGTTTTTGTTATGCTAATTTTTTATTTTATTTTTTTATTCTTTCTCGTGGCTGCTTTATCAATAAAATCTCATTTTGGCCAACCCTTTTTAGTCAGAATTAGGTAGTTAGGTTCTGGCTCTTTAGGTATTATATATATATATATATATATATATATATATATATATATATATATATATTAACTTGTATCACCTTATGTGTATGAACTTGCTTGACTTTTCCATTAACCTGAAGATTATCCAGGAGCACTTCTATACCTAAAAAATTTGAAAAACCATCTTTCAAAACATATAATAGAGAACTGAAAGGCAGAAATATAAAATATTTGAATGAAAGCTTATTTTGCAATATACTTTGATAATTTTAATCATGAAATAATAATGCAAAATGAAATTTGAGCTCACATTGGTATAGTAAGTATTGACAATTCAGTGTGAGCATAGCCATTTCTTTGCAGCTTAAATGGATTGTCCCAGGTGTATCAGCAACAGGTTTAGTAGTTGGTTGGGGGTTTATCACTGGACTCTGAATTCCATTATTACACTATTTACACATTTGGTAAAGGAATATGAGAAACTGAGTTGATTTGGATGACTGCTTTTTTTAGTATCCATCACTAGTATTTACTTTTCCTTTTTCATTAATCATATGAATTATTCCTTTGGTTCTATTTTCCTGTTTGTCTGGGCATATTTTTTATTTTTATTTTTTTCTCTAAGCTGCATAGTTAATTATGAATGGATCTTTTATTTATTTTTTGGCTATGTTGGAGCTGGTGGGGAGGGAGTAGAAATCAGCTTTATGACTAATGCTTACCCTGTTGTAGGGATGCCATTCCCACATCAGCCTTAATATATTGGACTGATCTCCAGTTGATATTAAAGGAAACTAGGTTAAAAATTGGGGCCTAGAAAACATCTACTTAAACCTGGTACTTCTGCCATGTGATATCACAAGGTACTGCTGGGGTTAGTAGTAATGATACTGAGGCCACAAAACCAATCCTGAAACATTATTTACATTATTCAGACTATTGTCCCACATCTTTGTTGCCATATTTATTACAACATTTCGGCCGTTGTACGCTCCAGCCTTCTTTAGATGGTTGGAATGTCAAACTGAACCCTTTATTTCACTCACTGGGGTAGACTGTTCTAGTTTCACGTGCCATGTTTAATGGATCTCAGTTATCAGTTATCTCCTGTTAATTTCCCTCTTAAAGTTCTCCACTGCCTTAGCCAACACATGGCACAGTGGATAAAGGCGTTAGTTAGATCCAGTGACAGGACCCAAAGAGTATGAGTTCAATACCTGGTTAAGGCAGTGGAGAACTTTCAGAGGGAAATTAACAGGAGATAACTGATAACTGATATCCATTAAATATGGCAGGTGGAACTAGAACAGTCTACCCCAGTGAGTGAAATAAAGGGTTCAGTTCGACATTCCAACCACTTGAAGAAGGCTGGAGCATACAATGGTCGAAACGTTGTAATAAATATGGAGACAAAGATGAGGACAATAGTCCAAATAATGTAAATAATGTACATAATACCTCATCTCAGAAATATACACAGATACATTCTTGAAACCAAGATCATTATCTTAGAGGCGCCACTGTTGCTACTACAGCAATCATTCTATGAGTTTATATATACAAATATAAACTTTCATTTAAAAAATCCTATATATTCTATAAACTGGAAGTAAGTGAGTCAGTCTACAGTAGCAAATAACAAAGCTGAACAAGAAAAGTTTACTCATGTAGATTAAATTAAAAAGTTTAGTTTGAAATTCCCTGTAAGTTACTCAGATTGACATGATTAAGACCGGAGGACACAATGTCCAAAACATTGTGATAATAATAACAAAGATGAGGATAATAGTCTGAATGTAAATAGTATAAATAATGATAACTCCTGATTCCAGAAATTCAGACAGAAATTTGTTGTGTAGAAAAACAACCAAACTTTGCTACCCTAAAGTGTTGAAAATGGAATCTTGCATTGTCTATGAAAGTAGTTGCAAGTGGAAGTAGCAATAGAGTGGCTTACAACATTTCATTAGTGGGGAAAGGTGCTGTAAGGTATGAAATAAGTCACCCCTGTCACATATATGATTTTGAACTCTTTCAAGTCTGGAAAATGAAGATTGTGCAGCTCCAGAAATGCTCCATTTTTGGTCTGATTGGAGATTTATTCATATCCTTGTGAGAACTTTTTATCAACCTTTCTGACAAATTCCCACTTTGGATATAGCAAAGCAGATCTGAGCTGGTGGCACTAAAGAATGGAGCCCATCTGAATATTTGTCATGCAAGTAGCAATAGAGTGGCTTGCAACATTTCATTAGTGGGAAAGCGGCTGTAAGGTGTGAAATAAGTCATCCCTGTCACATATATGATTTTGAACTCTTTCAAGTCTGGAAAATGAAGATTTTGCAGCTCCAGAAATGCTCCATTTTTGGTCTGATTGGACATTTGTTCATATCCTTGTGAGAACTTTTTATCAACCTTTCTGACAAATTCCCACTTTGGATATAGCAAAGCAGATCTGAGCTGGTGGCACTAAAGAATGGAGCCACTCTGAATATTTGTCATGCAAGTAGCAATAGAGTGGCTTGCAACATTTCATTAGTGGGAAAGCGGCTGTAAGGTGTGAAATAAGTCATCCCTGTCACATATATGATTTTGAACTCTTTCAAGTCTGGAAAATGAAGATTTTGCAGCTCCAGAAATGCTCCATTTTTGGTCTGATTGGACATTTATTCATATCCTTGTGAGAACTTTTTATCAACCTTTCTGACAAATTCCCACTTTGGATATAGCAAAGCAGATCTGAGCTGGTGGCACTAAAGAATGGAGCCCATCTGAATATTTGTCATGCAAGTAGCAATAGAGTGGCTTGCAACATTTCATTCGTGGGGAAGTGGCTGTAAGGTGTGAAATAAGTCATCCCTGTCACATATATGATTTTGAACTCTTTCAAGTCTGGAAAATGAAGATTTTGCAGCTCCAGAAATGCTCCATTTTTGGTCTGATTGGACATTTGTTCATATCCTTGTGAGAACTTTTTATCAACCTTTCTGACAAATACCCACTTTGGATATAGCAAAGCAGATCTGAGCTGGTGGCACTAAAGAATGGAGCCACTCTGAATATTTGTCATGCAAGTAGCAATAGAGTGGCTTGCAACATTTCATTAGTGGGAAAGCGGCTGTAAGGTGTGAAATAAGTCATCCCTGTCACATATATGATTTTGAACTCTTTCAAGTCTGGAAAATGAAGATTTTGCAGCTCCAGAAATGCTCCATTTTTGGTCTGATTGGACATTTATTCATATCCTTGTGAGAAATTTTTATCAACCTTTCTGACAAATTCCCACTTTGGATATAGCAAAGCAGATCTGAGCTGGTGGCACTAAAGAATGGAGCCCATCTGAATATTTGTCATGCAAGTAGCAATAGAGTGGCTTGCAACATTTCATTCGTGGGGAAGTGGCTGTAAGGTGTGAAATAAGTCATCCCTGTCACATATATGATTTTGAACACTTTCAAGTCTGGAAAATGAAGATTGTGCAGCTCCAGAAATGCTCCATTTTTGGTCTGATTGGAGATTTATTCATATCCTTGTGAGAACATTTTATCAACCTTTCTGACAAATTCCCACTTTGGATATAGCAAAGCAGATCTGAGCTGGTGGCACTAAAGAATGGAGCCCATCTGAATATTTGTCATGCAAGTAGCAATAGAGTGGCTTGCAACATTTCATTAGTGGGAAAGCGGCTGTAAGGTGTGAAATAAGTCATCCCTGTCACATATATGATTTTGAACTCTTTCAAGTCTGGAAAATGAAGATTTTGCAGCTCCAGAAATGCTCCATTTTTGGTCTGATTGGACATTTATTCATATCCTTGTGAGAACTTTTTATCAACCTTTCTGACAAATTCCCACTTTGGATATAGCAAAGCAGATCTGAGCTGGTGGCACTAAAGAATGGAGCCCATCTGAATATTTGTCATGCAAGTAGCAATAGAGTGGCTTGCAACATTTCATTCGTGGGGAAGTGGCTGTAAGGTGTGAAATAAGTCATCCCTGTCACATATATGATTTTGAACTCTTTCAAGTCTGGAAAATGAAGATTTTGCAGCTCCAGAAATGCTCCATTTTTGGTCTGATTGGACATTTGTTCATATCCTTGTGAGAACTTTTTATCAACCTTTCTGACAAATTCCCACTTTGGATATAGCAAAGCAGATCTGAGCTGGTGGCACTAAAGAATGGAGCCACTCTGAATATTTGTCATGCAAGTAGCAATAGAGTGGCTTGCAACATTTCATTAGTGGGAAAGCGGCTGTAAGGTGTGAAATAAGTCATCCCTGTCACATATATGATTTTGAACTCTTTCAAGTCTGGAAAATGAAGATTTTGCAGCTCCAGAAATGCTCCATTTTTGGTCTGATTGGACATTTATTCATATCCTTGTGAGAACTTTTTATCAACCTTTCTGACAAATTCCCACTTTGGATATAGCAAAGCAGATCTGAGCTGGTGGCACTAAAGAATGGAGCCCATCTGAATATTTGTCATGCAAGTAGCAATAGAGTGGCTTGCAACATTTCATTCGTGGGGAAGTGGCTGTAAGGTGTGAAATAAGTCATCCCTGTCACATATATGATTTTGAACACTTTCAAGTCTGGAAAATGAAGATTGTGCAGCTCCAGAAATGCTCCATTTTTGGTCTGATTGGAGATTTATTCATATCCTTGTGAGAACTTTTTATCAACCTTTCTGACAAATTCCCACTTTGGATATAGCAAAGCAGATCTGAGCTGGTGGCACTAAAGAATGGAGCCCATCTGAATATTTGTCATGCAAGTAGCAATAGAGTGGCTTGCAACATTTCATTAGTGGGAAAGCGGCTGTAAGGTGTGAAATAAGTCATCCCTGTCACATATATGATTTTGAACACTTTCAAGTCTGGAAAATGAAGATTGTGCAGCTCCAGAAATGCTCCATTTTTGGTCTGATTGGAGATTTATTCATATCCTTGTGAGAACTTTTTATCAACCTTTCTGACAAATTCCCACTTTGGATATAGCAAAGCAGATCTGAGCTGGTGGCACTAAAGAATGGAGCCACTCTGAATATTTGTCATGCAAGTAGCAATAGAGTGGCTTGCAACATTTCATTAGTGGGAAAGCGGCTGTAAGGTGTGAAATAAGTCATCCCTGTCACATATATGATTTTGAACTCTTTCAAGTCTGGAAAATGAAGATTTTGCAGCTCCAGAAATGCTCCATTTTTGGTCTGATTGGACATTTGTTCATATCCTTGTGAGAACTTTTTATCAACCTTTCTGACAAATTCCCACTTTGGATATAGCAAAGCAGATCTGAGCTGGTGGCACTAAAGAATGGAGCCACTCTGAATATTTGTCATGCAAGTAGCAATAGAGTGGCTTGCAACATTTCATTAGTGGGAAAGCGGCTGTAAGGTGTGAAATAAGTCATCCCTGTCACATATATGATTTTGAACTCTTACAAGTCTGGAAAATGAAGATTTTGCAGCTCCAGAAATGCTCCATTTTTGGTCTGATTGGACATTTATTCATATCCTTGTGAGAACTTTTTATCAAACTTTCTGACAAATTCCCACTTTGGATATAGCAAAGCAGATCTGAGCTGGTGGCACTAAAGAATGGAGCCACTCTGAATATTTGTCATGCAAGTAGCAATAGAGTGGCTTGCAACATTTCATTAGTGGGAAAGGAGCTGTAAGGTGCAAAATAAGTCACCCCTGTCACATATATGATTTTGAACTCTTTCAAGTCTGGAAAATGAAGATTGTGCAGCTCCAGAAATGCTCCATATTTGGTCTGATTGGACATTTATTCATATCCTTGTGAGAACTTTTTATCAACCTTTCTGACAAATTCCCACTTTGGATATAGCAAAGCAGATCTGAGCTGGTGGCACTAAAGAATGGAGCCACTCTGAATATTTGTCATGCAAGTAGCAATAGAGTGGCTTGCAACATTTCATTAGTGGGAAAGCGGCTGTAAGGTGTGAAATAAGTCATCCCTGTCACATATATGATTTTGAACTCTTTCAAGTCTGGAAAATGAAGATTTTGCAGCTCCAGAAATGCTCCATTTTTGGTCTGATTGGACATTTATTCATATCCTTGTGAGAACTTTTTATCAACCTTTCTGACAAATTCCCACTTTGGATATAGCAAAGCAGATCTGAGCTGGTGGCACTAAAGAATGGAGCCCATCTGAATATTTGTCATGGAAGTAGCAATCGAGTGGCTTGCAACATTTCATTAGTGGGAAAGGAGCTGTAAGGTGCAAAATAAGTCACCCCTGTCACATATATGATTTTGAACTCTTTCAAGTCTGGAAAATGAAGATTGTGCAGCTCCAGAAATGCTCCATATTTGGTCTGATTGGACATTTATTCATATCCTTGTGAGAACTTTTTATCAACCTTTCTGACAAATTCCCACTTTGGATATAGCAAAGCAGATCTGAGCTGGTGGCACTAAAGAATGGAGCCACTCTGAATATTTGTCATGCAAGTAGCAATAGAGTGGCTTGCAACATTTCATTAGTGGGAAAGCGGCTGTAAGGTGTGAAATAAGTCATCCCTGTCACATATATGATTTTGAACTCTTTCAAGTCTGGAAAATGAAGATTTTGCAGCTCCAGAAATGCTCCATTTTTGGTCTGATTGGACATTTATTCATATCCTTGTGAGAACTTTTTATCAACCTTTCTGACAAATTCCCACTTTGGATATAGCAAAGCAGATCTGAGCTGGTGGCACTAAAGAATGGAGCCCATCTGAATATTTGTCATGGAAGTAGCAATAGACTGGCTTGCAACATTTCATTAGTGGGGAAAGGTGCTGTAAGGTGAAAAATAAGTCACCCCTGTCACATATATGATTTTGAACACTTTCAAGTCTGGAAAATGAAGATTGTGCAGCTCCAGAAATGCTCAATATTTGGACTGATTGGACATTTATTCATATTCTTGTGAGAACTTTTTATCAACCTTTCTGACAAATTCCCACTTTGGATATAGCAAAGCAGATCTGAGCTGGTGTCACTAAAGAATGGAGTCCATCTGAATATTTGTCATGGAAGTAGCAGTAGAGTGGCTTGCAACATTTCATTCGTGGGAAAGGGCCTGTAAGGTGAAAAATAAGTCACCCCTGTCACATATATGATTTTGAACACTTTCAAGTCTGGAAAATGAAGATTGTGCAGCTCCAGAAATGCTCCATTTTTGGTCTGATTGGACATTTATTCATATCCTTGTGAGAACTTTTTATCAACCTTTCTGACAAATTCCCACTTTGGATATAGCAAAGCAGATCTGAGCTGGTGGCACTAAAGAATGGAGCCACTCTGAATATTTGTCATGGAAGTAGCAATAGAGTGGCTTGCAACATTTCATTGGTGGGAAAGCGGCTGTAAGGTGTGAAATAAGTCACCCCTGTCACATATATGATTTTGAACGCTTTCAAGTCTGGAAAATGAAGATTGTGCAGCTCCAGCAATGCTCCATTTTTGGTTTGATTGGATTTTTATTAATATCTTTGCATGAAATTTTTATCAAACCATTCTGATTAATTCCCATTTTCCTGAACTCTAAAAAGCAAAAAATCTATTTCTTTTGTTGTAGACTATACATTTCAAAGATGAAGATTATATTCTTGAAAATGGACACAAAAACCAACTTACACACACCTTAATAGACGAAAATATTGTTGTAAAAATGTAAATTCCAACATTAAATATTATAGTTATTTGTTCGAAGTTTATTTTGTTTTGTAAATTCCGCTTTGACAGAGCAAGAAAATCCCATGTAAATTTAAATAATAGTCAACTAAATGTCATAACAATGTATAAAGTGGTGTGTGAAACATCTTTCATCAGATTGCTTCCATTCAAAACAATTACAAACACTTGAAAACAATAAAATAAATGAAACTTGATCCTCCCTATTGTAAATAATTAAGCAATTATTGTGTAGTATTTGTGAAGAAAAACTTTAAAAGTCTATATGAATTAAGATTCTTTCAAATAAACAAATTAGATTCAAATTATAAGAGACACATTATTAGAACATAATTAATTAATTATTCTATAAAATATTCTATTAATTAATCAATTTCAGACAAAATAAAATCAATGTTTACTGAAAATTATTAAGAAGACAACATATCTCTACTAAGTGGATACCAACTTAAAATGAAATTTAATTAACACATTGACTGCCAACTACAAGTTAACTACTGGCTAGCAGTTCTTATTATGATGTCAAGTACAAGCTACCTTGTGCTTTGCATTTTCTGATATACTTTCATCTGCATGCGCCAACAACAAGTTTATTCGCAGTGATACTTTTAGTATGTAAACAATGTTAAGACTTCAGTTGAAGCTTTAAATCAACTCATTAAAATTTTTTATTGCCTAAGTTGGCTATTATGAAGTTGGCATTTGAAGTTAGATTTCGTAATTGACTTCTGGCAATCAATGTATTATGTAATAATTTTTTTTTTAATCATTTCACCCCAAGCAAAGCAATAAAGCCCATGTGATCACCAAAGTTAACCAACATCAGGGGTGAACATTTGGGAATACCAGGTGCTGAAAGCTTGGATGTGCAGGTGGGGTAATGGATAATGGCTTGGAATTGTTAATCAAAGAGCCGAGTTCAAATTCCAGTTTGGTTTTTTATATTCACTTACAAGCAAATACCTTTGGGAAAGGTATGAATCTACCTCTGCTCCCCCCAGCTATGGGTTAATCAGTCAGACTTGTATCACTAAATTATTATTATCTCTATAAACAAGAATTCTCACAATCTAAAAAATATTTTCTGGTTTTAAATAACCTGCAATAGATTGATAAGATGTAAAAGATCAATGAATCCATGAATCCATCAATCAATCAATCAATCAATCCATCCATCAATCAATCCATCAATAAATCCATCAATCAATCAATCAATAAATCCATCAATCAATCAATAAATCCATCAATCAATCAATCAATTAATCAATCAATCCATCAATCAATCAATTAATCAATCATCAATCAATCAATTAATCCATCAATCAATCAATCCATCCATCCATCAATCAATCAATCCATCCATCCATCAATCAATCAATCCATCAATCAATCAATCCATCAATCAATCCATCAATCAATTAATCCATCAATCAATCAATTAATCAATCAATCCATCAATCAATCAATCTGTTCAAATCTGTATTAGTTCTTGGGAAAAAGCTGTCTGAGCGGAACTTTCCCCTTCCATTTGGAAAATGATTTTTGGAAGTGCATCCATAGGCTTATGCCAATGGAAATTTGACATAACATGAGGATATGAGTGTCAACTGAAAAGTTCATAGTCTGACCAAGATACTCTTCTGGAATATGACTAAATAAGGTTTTTTTCAACAGTCTGCCTTGCGGTCCTCACACTTATTCCATCAGTGTTGCAGTACTTGGATCCTACTTGTGAAAAAGCTTTCATATTGTTGGTTTGGCTTGGTTTATTTTGTTTTACAGCATGTCAACCACAATGGGTTATTTCATGCTCACAAGAATTTTAGGATATGTTTGTATGAACAAAATATGTATTCTTTGTAAGAAATCAGTTTGTAGGAGATTAGGTTTTGTTGATGTATTTTTTTTTTTAAAATGGGTTTTTGTTGAGAGTCAAATCTATTGCTGGTAGTAATTCTTTTCCAAAATGTATTGCTGGTATTTTTACTATAAAAAACTATTTTTACACTTTCATGGTGTTTGGGAGTTAACTATTTGCTCATAGCCAGAACCAGAAGAGGTGCTACCACACTGTGTCAGGGTGAACCTGGGAACAACAACAATTAAGAGTTGGTTCCATGCTCCTCAAAATCTCCTGATCGGAAGTCCTTGCTGCCAGATGTAGTTTATCGTCATACCCAGGATGATCATCTTGTTGGTTAAAACAGTCATCAACAACAGATATGATGTCATCATCATCACTGTGATATTGATTACCAGCCAAGTGTTTTTTTTCATGTTGGGAAATAGATGATAGTCAGATGGGGTCAAATTAGGAGAATAGGGAGGGTGATCAATCAGTTCAAAGCCACAGTCATGCACAACAGCCATTGAAACCAAGAACTTGTGTACTGGAGCACTGTCCTGATGAAACAAGACACTTTTCGTTGGTTTTCCTGGGTGTTTGGCCTTGACAGTCTTTTGTAACTGCTTCTGCAAGTTGGCATAGTACTCTCCATTGATGGTGTGGCATGTTTGAAGATAGTCAATAAACATAATGCCTTTTGCATCACAAAGAACTGAGGCCATCATCTCTGTGGATTAAATGACTGGCCTTCTTTGGAGCATGTGAAACGGGATGTTTCTATTTTATGGATTGTCTCTGGCTCAAAGTCATCCTGAGTTAGCAAGCTTTCAAGGAAACTAGCTGGATCTGCTTCAAACAATGTCAGGGGCATCGTGGGGGTGGTTATCAAGAATAGGTGGTGGGAGAGGCTTAAGCTTAGGATTAGGTCCTTCACCATCTCGCACTAGATAAGGCTAGCAAGGTAGAGGCTCTTAAGGATAATCTTTCCCAGGTGGTGGCTGGGGGGAATCCCCTAGAGGTAGCCTTATCTAGGGAGGCCCTGGAGTGTTCAGCTAGTGAGCACTAGATAGGTCAGGTAATTTGACATAAGTTAAGTAAGATGTCTTCCTAAGCTAAAAATCTGGGTGCAGAATTGTGCAAGGAAGAGATCTGTCAAAGTTTCAGTCGTTACATTTGTGGGGTCAAAACCCCCGGAGGGATATACTCTTTGGGCCACTGATGACATGTGCGAGGTGTTCCAGCGAGTTGATGGCTCGTCTTGCTCTTGAAAAGCTCATACTCATTGATTGTGCATATGTGTGTGACAATGTGTCATCCCCATATTCTGGGGTGAAATGAATGGTGTTTCTATTGCTGCTGGTCATGGCTTAAATGGTAATTTGGACAAAGTCACAGGAGGAAGTCTTGCAAGACAACAATCTTTCTCATCAGGATCTTATTCAATTCTTTGAGCATCAGCTCAAGATGAAGATTAGAACTGGTAGAAAATGCTTGGTTTTGACAGACTTTAGTGAAAGGTGGGTGACTGAGATGAGCTTGGTTCATGTGAAAAGGGCTAGACTTGATTTTCTCTTTTAGGTCTACCTAATTCACATCAGAGGGGTTTCCTGTGGAGCCCTCCCCTGGTCAAGCCAGACAAGCTTTATGTACCTAGTTAATGTAAGTGTTGTTCCCGACCTGCTCTTGGCTACATCTTTGGTTATGATCCAAGTTGAGATTTCCAACCTCCCCAGTTTGTTTTTGGCCTCCTTTCATCTCGACTGAGTCAGCTTTATTTATTCCCCATGTCCATATATATTTTCTTCTTTCCCTCTTCCTTAGTAAGAGAGCCTCTTGATTCTGTTGTAGGGCAGAATACAGCAGCCTCTCTTTTTTGAGGGCTGGACAAGTCCAACTAACATCAGTTATGTTTAATTTGTTTGTTTTGATATTTTAGTTTGTTTTTTTGGTTCATCCCCTCCCCTCTCATTTTATATCATATACAAATTTTTATCTATAGTATTTTATAATCATGAAATTAAATTTTTATGTTATGGGCTGTGTTTTGTAGGCCCCCCCTGAGAGTATGTGGTATTATGGTCTATGGAGGATTGATTGGCGATGGATGAGTTATTGTGGTGAATGTGACAATTGTAATGAATGAATGGGTCATGAATCAGATTAGCTAGGTATAGGATAGTAAGTGACAACCAGCCTCAACCCCATTCCCCACTTTTCGGCCTTGTGCCACAATTGTGTATTTTACGCAATGAATTTTAACAGTGCCAGATTTTCACATGATGTAATCAGCCTGAAGACTACCATGCAGAAACCTTTCGTCATGCCAAATTCATTGTGTAAAATATCCTAACTCTTTATGTTATGTTAATAGCATTTCCTATTTGATTTATAGTCAAGCACCTTCAACATGTGGTAAACACAATCAATGTTTTCCTTGGTGGTGGAAGTTGTAAGATGCCCAGACCTTGGGTCATCTTTAAGACTTTCTCTCCCCCTCCCAAATTTGGCTGTCTTTAATGTCTAAACTCTTTTTCTGCAGGTACTTGGTAATACCATGATGCCAAATATTGTCCATTTCCAAGAGAAATGACTACAAGTTATATTGAAGTCTTTGATCAGTCAGATGCCTGTTTACCTGGAAAGAACCAATGCAGAAGTGTTGAAATTAATACCTGCAAGATTCCACAACTTTAGCATCACTCCTTCATAGTCAGCCTATGAACTTTTCAGCCCACCCTTGTACATATCATGACATATTAATTCCTTTGCCTGTTGAAGAAACTATGCTTTCTTATTCACATACATACAAAAACTTTCATTCACACTTACATACATATATGCTTTCATGTACACAAAAACTTTCCTGCCAGTTACTCACTAAACATTGAACCTCATTAGTAAGATATTTTTTGTGCTATGTTGAAATATTAAATTTTATTGGGTATAGCTGTAATAACTTTGTCTGCATTTTTATATTTAGTAAAGGAAATTACTTTTCCTTAATCATTTCACCCCAAGGTGATAAATATTAAATGCTCAGATACAGGTATACCTTATATATCAGTTATTGATTGGACAAAGTTTTATACGAGCTTATATTTGTAGAGTATCCGGTGAGGGATATTATAATTGTTTATGAGATGAACACCTAACTAATGCTCTATGTCAGAGCCTTTTCTGTCTGCCTACTAAGTTCATTTGCACCATTTTTTTGTTTGCCTACCTGTATACTACGTCTTAGTTTTATACTGAAGTTAATATCAATGAATTTGTTCTTAATGCAGAGTCATTTGTTGTTTTATGAATGGAAACTGATGTACTCATACTGTCAAAAAATGATGGCAAATATTTAATTTATTATTAATACTTCCACAGCGTTGGATATACTTATATGCTTTTATGAAACTTACACTGCCTTTGGTTCACACACACACACACACACACACACACACACACACACACACACACACACATATATATGATATAACATTCATGAAATGCATCACAAGAAATTTTACAGTTTGTCATATTTTTCTGAATATATATATATATATATCCAGGTAAGATGAGAACAAATAGAGTACAATTCCAATGTTTGTAACATTTAATTTTAAAAAGAGCTTAATACAAAATAGAGCAATATTCTTTATTTTAGTATATTACATCTAAAACGTCAAAATTGCTACACAATTGCACTTGTGTTTTGATGCATATCAACACATCACATGAGGTGATTGTAAATTACTGAAGAGTGAACGATTTATTCTTAAATAATAAATCGTTCACTTGCCAGTAATTTCCTAAACATTGCTCCACTATCCATTTATACAATTTTGCTAAGTAGGTTCGGCTTTGTTTTCCTCAGTCTCTCCTGCCTTCAATCTGTCCTGTGAGTATCATATTTTCCAAGCCCTCTTTCCTCATTAAATGCCCTTTCAACTCTCTCTTTCTGATGTTAAGTATAAGTGTTCTTTTCATTTCCATTTTCTCTAAAACCTCATCGTTGGTCACATGTTTGGTCCATGGTATTCTCAGCATCCTTCTGTAGAACTACATATCTGTTGCTTCAAGTCTCTTCATCATCTGCAAGGAGATTGTCCAGTATTCCCTACCATATAGAAGGACTGATATTACATAACAGCTCAGTACTCTTTTCTTTATTCCTAGTGAAATTTTTCTGTATAGAAAAATTTTGTGTGTGTGCGTGCATGTGTGTGTGTGTGTGTGGGTGTGTGTGTGTGTGTGTGTTACTTTAAATGTTATTATAGTGGATACATTGCATTTGAAATAGATGCCCCATTTTTATTTATTGAACAGTGTGTATTAGTCTATTTATTGAGTGGTAAAGCACTCCAATCAATCCAATTGATCAAATGTTGGTTTCCCCTACCAAGGGAGACACAGATTTGATCTCTACTGGAGAACACATTTTCTTTACTGAGATTCCTTGAATGGAATGTTCAGGTAGGCGCTGATAGACAATACATACTGCTTAATGAATAAAAATGGGGCGTCTATTTCAAATATGACGTATCCACTTTAATAACATTTGAAGTAACATATATATATATATCACAGACACTGGAAACACACTCACAACGGATTCTGGTTCAGTACGCACTGAAGTGACCTGCGTTGGGCACAAAAGGCTACTGACTTCTCAATGAACACTCGTCTTTTTATAAGTTCTTGCCAAGCCAGAGAATTGGCATATTGAGCACACTGCCAGCCTTGATCTGACACAATGATGCACGTGCGTCGTCATTCCAGTGCTGATGCTCAGATGGTTTGCCTTGTAGGCAATTTGCTCGTCCGATACTATTACTCTAGCCCTCTTGGACCTCTGAGTTAATTCTCCAATATATATATATATGTGTGTGTGTGTGTGTGTGTGCACAGCAGCATTGTTAATGGTTCATCTATCATTCCATCATGATATATATATATATATATATATATATATATACACAGTGTAACCCTGATATAAGAGACCCGGATATAAGAGAGATTTTCTCTGGTCCCAACTTAGAGCCTGTGTTAATGTATATATAATAGACCAAACCCGGATATAAGAAAAATCCGGATATAAGAGACTTCTCCGGTCCCGACAACTCTCTTATATCCAGGTTACACTGTATATATATATATATATATATATATATATATATATATATATATAAGAGAGTTGTCGGGACTGGAGAAGAAGTATATATATATATATATATATATATATATATATATATATATATATATACAGTGTAACCCGGATATAAGAGAGTTGTCGGGACCGGAGAAGAAGTATCTTATATCCGGGTTTATCTTATATCTGGGTTTGGTCTATTTTGTTTTATTAACACAGGCTCTAATTTGGGACCAGAGAAAATCTCTCTTATATCCGGGTTTATCTTATATTCGGGTCTCTTATATTCGGGTTACACTGTATATATATATATATATATATATATATATATTTAGGCAGCATATCTTTATTCCAACATGTTTCATTGAATAATATAGACATATGTCTATTTATTTTTATATATTATATACATACATATATATATATGGTGGGTACTACTTCAGAGCCCCCCCCGACAGGAAGTGGGGGATTGGGATGGGGGCACCAAACAGTGTTTTGTGATCCCCACTATCTTACCAACATTTGCTTTTTTCTACCTACATTTATGTATGTTACAATTCAAACTAAGCACAAATGACGATTAAAAGATGAGAAACTTTTGCAAATTTTGACATCACCCTTTGGTCTTTTTTTTGTTCAAATCTGTGAATTTGTTTTGCTCAGGCTAAGTCTGAAAAAACACTAAATAAGATTCACTGTTTTATCCATAATGTGGAATGTGTTAAAATTATTCAATTTTTTAACAAGAAAAATCTTAAGTTAATGCTAAAAATTGCCCCAAAACAGTGTTGATGGAATGATCTATTATAATATGTCTCTAATTTGTATTTAGATACATTGGATTTATTTTCAGTTTTTCTACTTGAATTGTTCACCTATATTGTATATGATTGCTAAATGCAATCGTCAGGTTATGTGCATTGTGTTTTTGCTCGACTGTTTATATATACAGGTCAGTGATGCATTGTGGGTAGTCTATTGCATTGTCAGTAGTCTATTGTATTATTCTAATGGTTATTTTGTTGGGTGTGGTTATTTAATTTGTTTATTACTTATGTGGTTATTTAATTTGTTTATTATTTACTTTGTTTATTTGCTTATTTATTTGTTTGGATTCATTTATTTTACTTGTTTTTGTTTATTTATTTTATTTATTTTCAATTATTCTTGTTCATTTGCACTTTTCAATTTTTAAGTAACGTAGTAAAATTTGTTTTTGTATCTGCATTTTGAGATGAGTTCTGATCATTTATTTAGTAGTTTGTGTTGGTCTGGGAAGGTAATTATAGCCATTTTCTCCTCCAGGCAGAGTTTACAGTTTTGGGATCAATTGTCGTAGGCTGATGTTCTTTTAGTTATTTTTCATGATATTTTTGGTGCGATTTATTTTTTTTTTTAATCTCCCAGATATGTTTAGAAAGCATTGTGCTGTTTGCATATTTACTGTTTGTAAATGATGTTTTGTGTGCATAGTTTCTTTGTTTCCAGGGTTCTTCAGTTACTCTTATGTCTATTTTTTCTTTGTTATCTGCTGATTTTATAGTGGCTTAGTATATTACATTGTTCTGCAGGAAATTGTCATTTAAGGGACATTCATTCTTTATTCTGCAGTTACACATGGGTTTAATTTGTTCAGGTGGTTTGTTGATTGTTTTCTTGTTGTGCTTTTTTTTATTATTTGTGGCATGTTCTCTGTGCAACTGTAGCTCATTTTTACTTTATTTTTGCTGAATATCTTGTGGAGAGTGCTTGATGTAGGGAAAGTGTTCGTGTATGAGTGTAATAAGTATTTTTCCTACATTTGTTTTTGCGTTTTTGCTGTATGGTGGGTTGAACTGTATGATATTTCTTTTCTTGTTGGCTTTTTTTGTACTATGTGGAGTGTTGCCAGGAATCCACTATTTTTTAGGGCTGTTTTAGAGTCTTTCTTGACCGTGCAGAGACCTGTGAATTCATAGGTATATATTTGCTACACAAGTAAAATAATTGAAAAAAATGATACAGGAATCTACAGGGACAACAGTCTCATAATCTTAAAAAACTGTAACAAAACACAGACAAATCTAGAAAATCAATCATAAAGATTTTCAAAAATATGGAATTTGACATATTGTGTTTAAGAGGGCTTAGTTTGTATAAATTTCTAGTTTTGTCTGATGTGATAAATATGTTAGATGAATTGTTTATTTTAGTTATATCTTCTTTTATTTTTATTTTTAGTAGACATTTTGTTGTTTGTGGAATTTTTTGTTTCTTACTAAGTTATTCAAGTCTTTCTCAAAGTTGTCTAGTTCTTTGTGTTACAGGGGACATTTTTTGTTTTAAAGTTGTATTTTTCCTTGGGTATGGTATTTGTGTTAAATTCTTGGTTTAAAAAGAAATGTGCTTTCCATCTCATTCTTTTTATGAAGATTTCTATTAATTTTAGTTTGTATGTGGATGATAATGAGGTGGGTATATTTTTTAGGGACTAGTTGAAATGTTCACTTTTATATTTATATATATATTCAAAATATGTATATTTAAAATATGTATATTTAAGCAGCATATCTACATTCAAGCATAATATAGATCAATTGATGGACTGAAATGAAAAGAATGAAAAAACGAATATGGTAAAAGTGATGTTAGATTTCATCATTTTTTAACAAATGAATGTTATCAAGATAATGTGTAGATATCTGCACATAAAATCACTTCACCTCGAGTACTCCAAATCTTCACTGCCTGATAAAGCCTATTAAACTATAAAGTATTCATTATTACTTTCTATAGTGGCTTTGCTGATGTAACTGCCCTAGTAACCTGAAAATGTCTTGGTGGTCTACCTCACCCCATACTGTAGACCAGGAGCTGGCAACATACGTTTTGTGGGCTGGATCTGGCCTGAAAAGGAATTTTGATCAGCCCATGAGAATTAATGCACAATGAGTCAACTCAACGCATTAGACTTATGAGTTGAGGCAAGTCATGACCAGAGGTTGAAATTGGACTTGGCTGGACCAAACCAGTTTGGTCTGACACCAAAATTTACTTGAAAATTCGGCCCAAGTCCAGTCTGAAAAGTTCAGGTCCAACTTCCACCCCTGACCAGTAGCTTAACCAAAAATACATTCAGTCAGGCTATTTTGTGCTTTGGTGTGCACAGGAATAACATAAAACCAAAGAGAACAGAAGAAACAATTTTAGGTCCAATTCAAAATTATTTGATCATATGATTGCTTTGTAAAGAATATTTTTTTGTCTTTCCATTCTTAAAATATTGTAAATAAATTATTTAGTAATTGGCTTGCCAGTCAACTTGAATTGAGTCATGACTTGATTTTAACTTGACTTACATCATTTTTTATTTTTAAAATTTGACTTAACTTGAACTAAGTCGAGTCTTGCATATCAGTGCCTGCAAGTGAACATAGACAATTGTGATTTTCCAGCCAGATGAGGTGCACAAATTTCAGTATGAATATTTTTGTTCAACCTTGGTGCTTATTTAAAATTTAACTTTATTGTAATATGAGAGATGAGGTTTTTGAATACAATAAAAGGCCTGCTGTTACATGCTTCCACAAATCTTCTTCTGATTTGCCCCCACCAACTGGATGGGAACACTATGACAGCAAAAACACAATTAAAAATGTATCGTGTATGCACATCATTTCTGCTTGCACAACACAAAAATAATAACAACAATAATAATAATAATAATATATACAAGTTATAGCCAAGTTATTAGCCATAACTAATTGGTATTATAAAAATTGTAATATAAGAGACGAGGCTTTCAAATACAATAAAAGGTCTGCCATTAAAAAATCAAATTATTCAGATGTAAAATTAGTAAAAAAATCAAATTATTCCTTTTAAACAATGATTAATTTGTTTAAACATTTATAAAATTAACCTCTAGATGTATTTGTATAATTTGGCTCTGCATTTTTGCAATTTGGCTCTTTATTGTTGTACAAAACTGTAATAATTTAATTTTTAATTCAAATTTAAATTTTATTTGTATGAAAAATTTTGATGACGATGAATGCAAAATGAAGTATGGTAGATGCTGAATGCCGAATTTTCTAAGATACTTGGACATTAGATTATTTCTTCATTGAGCACAGTGGGAACCCAGTTTGTCTCATATGTCTAGAAAGCATTGCTGTGAATAAATAGCAAATATTAGGTGACATTACAAGACGCACCATTGTGAAAATTTTAGGAAACTTACTGGACAAGCAAGGAAAAATGAAGCTAAGTGGTTGAAGTCTACTTTTGAAAAACAAATGTCATTTTTTAAAAAGAGAAAAGGTGAAAATGTGGCAAATACAATTACCAACTATGAAGTCTCAAAATGCATTGTTGAAAGATTAAAATGTTTTACAGATGGTGATTTTTTTTTAAATTCTTACTGGCAGTGTTGGGTATTGTTTGTCCAGAAAAAATCATCTTTATATGAAACTATCAGCCTGTCTCTGAGTTACATAGAGAGTTTAAAAAAATGTCAGCAGCTGTTAAAAATCAATTAATCAATTCCTGCAGTGAATTAAAATATTTTTCAATTTCAGTTGATTAGAGTACAAACTTAAGTGACACTGCACAACTTGTTGTCTTTGTTCAAGGAGGGACTTCAACTTTTCAGATCTTTGAAGAATTTATTCAGTTAATTCCTATAAAGGAAACTGTAACCAGAGCAGACATCTTTGAACCTTTGTTGAAAATGATATCAGAAAAGAAGATTGATTTTTAAAATTTAATCGGCATGAAGAAGGCTGGAGCGTACAATGGCTGAAACATCGTGAATATGACAATAAAGATAAGGACAACAGTCCGAACTATGTAAATAGTTACAATATCTCATCTCAGAAATATAGACACAACCAACATATCTCTGCATTTCTTTCACTGCTATGTTACATAATAGATGAATGTTTCTTACAGTGAATGCAAGACATTGAAGGAAGGCCTTTGTAAAGTGTTATTCATTAGTGAAAAGATAACTGTTAAAAAATAAGATGCTGCAAAGATTTTCCAATCTTAGAAACAAAAACAGAACTTCACCAACATATTTTTTCATTGCCAATGAGAGGGATGCTGACAAATTTTGGAAACAAAAGAATCAACCTGTTAACTACATACTATACATGGATAGGGCACCTTGGCATAGTGTAATGGCTAAGAAGCCTGTCTTGCTAGAATGATTATGACTGAGTACTGATTTTGATCCTCAGTGGGTGCCCCATACTTTTGGCCTTATGCCACATTGTTGTAGCATACCTACGGACAATAATAGGTATGTCCCCATTCAAATAAATACAGTAGTAAATACTGTATGTTGGTCTGCAGTTGGAAATTTGTCTCCAGCTGTACTGGTCAAACTCTCTGCCTCTGGGCAGAGAGGATCCTCAGACGAGGCTATGTCAAAGGGCAGAGTCACATCTCGGGAAACAACTACCCAACCCTGTTTTATATGGGATCTACAGGGAATTTTTGGCTGAGCCTATGGGCTTGGATACCCCACATTAAATTTGACCTTGTGCCACATCTGACTGCGTGGTGCTGTTGGTAGATATCCTGCAGTTGGAGATTCATTGTGGAATTCATTTAACTCACTTCTAACAGTTGACTACTTCTTCTATGTGCTGCTGGCGAATCTTAAATGTGTTGTTCTTGTTCTAAGTGTTATCATTCATTACCACCTTCGTTTGATTATTCTATTCGGTAACCTTTCCTAGGTTACAACATGCATCTAAGCTATGCTTAGAAAATCACCATGGATATCAAACTTGTATATACATATGTATGTGTGTAGATGTGTATGCTTCTTTAATTTTTTAAAATCATTTCACCCAAGCAAGGCACTAAGACAGAAGGGGTTACTGAGAATGAAGGAAACTGAGAAAACATTATGGCGAGGGAGAGAGTATAACAAATTTCAAAAGACAGAAGAGGATGACTTATATTTTGTTTAAATTTTTGACAGGAAAGCAAGAAGCCGGAAGAGAGTTCCACATGTGAGAAGTGTGAGAGAAGAAATTATTAGAAGAGAATTTACGGTTATATCTAGCAACTTCAACAGTAAAATGAAGAGACCTAGTTGACAATCTAGTAGTACACTTAAATTCATGCTTGTATGTGTATATACATCCACACACACATACTTGCAGACATAGACATACAGAGATAAGCAGATGGGGCTGAAAACAACCTGATGCATTTTCTAATATCTGACACAACAGTTTTTTTCAGAAGTGCTTATTTTCCTCCTTGTGTGTATATATATATATATATATATATATATATATATATATATATATATATATATATATATATATATATATTTGAATATATATACATTTGAATATTGACATATTTTCTGCATATACGGATATATGGGTGTAGGTATATATGTATATGTATGTATATATATATATATATATATATATATATATATATATATATATATATATATATGTATGTATATGTATATATGTATGTATGTGTGTATGTATGTATATGTATGTATGTATTTATATGTATATGCATATATGTGGTAAGGTGTGTGTATATATATGTGTGTATATGTGTATACATGTGTATGTATATATGTGTATATGTATAGGTGTATATGTATGTATGTGAATTGTGTGTGTATATATGTATATATGTATATGTATATGTGTGCGTATATATGTGTAGATGTATATATAGGTGTATATGTGTGTATGTATGTACGTGTGTATATCTACATGTGTATGTGTATATGTATGAGCATATACATATATGTGTGTGTGTGTGTGTGTGTATGGGTGTGTAGATATACGGATATATGTGTATATATATATATGTGTGTGCATGTGTGTGGATGTGTGTATATATGTGTGTGTATATGTATGGGTGTGTGCAAAAATTTTTTTTTTTAAAAAAGGATTTACAGGTCTGTTATTGATGTTTTACCCCATTTTCTCCCTTAATATTCTCCATTTGGAATTGTGAGTT
This sequence comes from Acanthosepion esculentum, assembly GCA_964036315.1. Classification (NCBI taxonomy): domain Eukaryota; kingdom Metazoa; phylum Mollusca; class Cephalopoda; order Sepiida; family Sepiidae; genus Acanthosepion; species Acanthosepion esculentum. The sequence goes on from OZ038497.1 coordinate 7,963,009, forward strand.
TAAAATTCTTTACAATACGGAGGAAATTTTTTTTTAAAATTGGTAATTGAAATTAAATGTATTACCCTTTAATAATCATTATTGATGATATAATATTTAGATTTTTGATAATTGAATACTAAAGTCATCACCTAATATTTTTTTAGAGAAATTTTTTATGAAATTCTAAGGACACACCTATATATATATGTGTAAGTATGTGGAAACATTTAAAAAGATATATGTAGGTATTAATACATGAAATTACCAGTGTATATCGGTACATGTGTACCTGTATGAGTGACTGCACATGTAAAAGAACGTACGTATATGTGATATTTGCATGGATGTGTTTACAATATATGATAGAGCAAGATCTCTAATATTACCTTCAAATATCACTCCATATTAACTTAAAAACTAAATTTTAAGTAAGAGAAATTACCAATCTAAAAATAGTTGCTAATTAAATTCATGAATAAAATTCAAACTGATAAAGATATCACATTAATAATCAATTACAACTAGAAGTAAACTTATATTTGAAAATAAAATTTTAGTGTTTTAATGTAAATTCTATGAATACTTTTCTAAATCGACTATTTCATATTAAATCCCAAAAATTTTTGTAATAAAGTTTTTAAAAAAAACTTTAACAAACATTTATAATTAAATTCCTTATAGACTGTTTAAACATTCAAACTTATATCAAACATTATAATATTTATGAACTCTCAAAGTAAAGCAAAACAACAGCATCTATTTCATTCCAAAGAAAGTTAATGACACTTTCTCTCATGACTTCTTTCTCTCTTTTTCTCTTTATGCCTTTTTCTCCTCTCCCCCTTCCATATCAATATATAACTTCCATTAAGTTAACCGATTTAATGTGTCAATGTCTGGATTTCCTCAAACAATTTAAATTTGAAAGAATAGAAATGTTACATCTAACTCAATCATGTCTCTCTCCCCCCCCCCCTCACTTCCTAAGTTTGTTAATTTACATATACTTAATACTGCCCATCAAAAATGTGTAAATTTCTTTTCATTTTTCGTTTCAATCTTTGGAAGTAAAGTCTGATGATCCGCAGTCCTTTAAAATGGCTGTGGTGAAATAATTTATTATATGGAACCTTAAAGTGGTCTGTTTTTATTTAAATTATTAGCTCTGATTTACATTGAGCTGTCTGGATTTTATCCTCCTTAGGTCTACCCATACGGATTACCTAGTTTTTCGTAAACTAAATATATATATATATATATATATATATATATATATATATATATATATATATATATATTAATAAAGACAATAAAAAAACTTATCTTAGCTAATGTTTTGTCCTCTGAGGGACTTTATCAAGACAAATGTAAGTATTTTATTTTGTGACAACTATTTATATACAAGAGCAAAAATGTTATTATTTTTACCTTGATAAAGTCGCTCACAGACTAAGATAAGTTTTCCTTTTGTCCTTATTCATATTGTCCTTTAACAGATATACTCTATCTGAAATCTTTACACACACAGATACACACACACACACACACACACACACACACACACACACACACACATATATATATGAAAAAACTAAAAAGCAGTCTACCTAGCAAAAATATGGGACACTTCATTAATTTGCATGTTATTTACTCACTTCGGCAGTACATATACTAAAATTGGAACAATACAAAGATTAGCATGGACTCTGCACAAGGGTGACATGGAAACTCATGAAGCGTTCCATATTTTTGCAAGGTAGACCGCTTTTTAGTGTTTTCTTAAATGTTTTTGCTCTGCATTTTCTGTTTCGGATTTTTGTATTGGGCACTTTTTAGTGTTTATACCTTTTAAGCATGGCTGTTTTCAGCTTCCAATTACAGTATATTATTTTATATTATATATTGTATATTACACACACACACACACACACACACACACACACACACACACACATATATATATAAAGTATGTTCAAAAGTTTCCAGCATTATTTTTATTTTAAAAAAAGGTTCTTTTACAGTGTATTCTGTTTAGTTTACGAAAAGTGAGCAGAGGGAACCTTTACAAAAAGTTGCTGAAAGGTCTTTTGCCTATCCTATTACTCAAAATTTGTGATCAAACATCTGAGTTATTTTCGAAGAGCTTTTTGGTCAAAGTGGGGTCTTTTCAGCACCCCTTACTCCTTAACTCCCATCAAACGGAAAAACATAAGAACATAAGATTGCTGGCCAATATATATATATATATATATATATATATATATATATATATATATATATATATATATCTATATATATATATATATATATATATGTATGTATGTATGTAACCCCCTGTGTCATTGATCCTAATCAGCAGTAACCAATAATATAACCCAGTCATTGGTCCACAGTTTCCTTCAGATCATCATCATTATCATTTAGCTAACTTTTTACTCGTTAGCATATGACTCATTGTCACTGGTATTGTGAGAGTATGCACAGTTTCACTCCACCTATCTGGCATTTCTCTGTTCACAATCATTCACTCATCTGACAGGTATTTTTGATCTCAGAGGGTGAGAAGATCACTGATGAAGCAAACTGAAGTGAAGATGGTTCGACAATTTTGGAGCGACACAAAAAAACAAGAGTCCTTTTGAATTAATTTGGGTTAAAAATATAACAACGATTTGGTTTATATATGATTTGTTGTATACAGCAATTTTAACCCTTCCCACTGGGATCCCTATAGTTTGTTTTAGTAGTAACTTAAATTTCCAAGTTCTGGGATTCAGGTTCAGCACAAAGACTTGGTCAGGAGGTCTGGGTGAACAATGTAGGTTCCAGTAGCAGTAGTGTGGGGACTCTCTGTGTGTGTGTCTCTCTCTCTGTCTCTTGTCTACCTAAAATCTTCAGCTTATATGGAGTCCTGCGTCCAGGGGTGGGGTTGACAAGTGTCTGGGTTTGGTTGTCTTCTACTCTAAACATCAACTTTTTTAAAATTTCCATATATAAAAATACATATAGTGAAGTGGTTTTCCAAATTTGGGGTTGTCCAGCCCCCTTTTGAGAGTGATGTTGTGGCCTGGTAGGAGCCAGAAAGAAAGACATGGAAAGAAGAAGGTAGGTTGAACAAGTGTATTGAAATAACAGAACATATATACAAAATAAGAGTGTTATTAGTCAGCAGATAGAAGTGTCCATCTGAACTGTCAGGTTACACTGCGTCCCACCTGCCTGCCTAGGAAGTCTCGCAGGTTATTATTTATGAAGAAGGAAGAGTTCATTCTAATGTAGATAGGTCACCATAACAAGTGGTCAGAGGGATCAAGCTAACCCTTAACTCCAACTCTCTTTATGCCACACCTCTCACCATAGGAGGTGCCAATCTCTTTCTTCCTTCTTCCACTTTCTCAGCAGCCAACCTCAGCCTGCTCCCTGGGCTGGAGTGACAAATCCAACTTCCAGATGGCACAGCAAAATAAAAGGAATTTTCAGTCATTAACCTTTATCTCTCAGCTTGCCCCATGCTGGGATCTTTCAGTTGACCAGATCACTCAAGAATTGGAAAAGGAAAGAAAAATGATTTCCACTCTCCTTAAAACGAAAGTTAATCTTTTCTCTATCTATGCATTTTTTGTATGATTGAACAGACCACCCAGCCTTTTTGCCCATGGTCACTTCAAAATCGCAATTAATTTTTTCCTTGCCACTTGTATTCAAAGGAATCCGAATTAATGTTTGGATATAAAATTTTCTCTGGATGAATGTCACTGAAATTATAATGATGAATATGTCCAGTCAGTCACTCTCTCTCTCTGTGGGGATACTTTTCTGGCCCTTTCTGTCCAGAGGAATCATGAATGTTATTTATTTCAGTGACCACCCTGGTTTCTTTATCATCAATATATGTTTTTACTTTATCTGACATCTTCATGGATACCATAATGGTCTCTTTCTTATTGGCAGGGAAGGATGGGTAGTCTTGGTTTTGCTCAATCTTACTGAATACTGTCTAGTTAAATTTGGGTCTGATTCTGCTTGGAATTATTTCAAAAACATGATTTTTCAATGCATTTCATTTTTAATTTTCTTCTCAACTTTTCAATCCACCTTCCTGCAATTTCAGCAATTATCATCCAGACAGTAGACTCTCTACTCTTCCTTTCTTCTTTCTTTCTTCCTCTTACTTGTTTAACTTCTGGAGATGTCAGTGTTTCACACACACACACACACACACACACACACACACACACACACACACATTTTTGCGTATATAGGCAGCAATCCTTCCTTCATGCATGTTTCATTGAATATGACAGACAATCTTGAAAATGGCTAAATGTATATAGCTGAAAGTGCTTGGAAAAAACTAACAATTGGACAGTTTTTATATAATTTATCTACTTAAAATGAAAAAAATTTTTAAGATCACATGAGAAATTGTATAAAAAACTAAATCAAAGGTAAATCTTGTCTGTCATATTCAATGAAACGTGCATATATATATATATATATATATATATATATAATATTAGTGGTTAATATACACACATATATATATCTAAAATATCTAAATATATACATATACATACATATATATATATAAAAAAAATTCCAAGAGGATAAAATCCAGGTAGAACTCAATGTCCAGGACAGAGTAAGAATATAATAAAAAGGCTTAAACACTAATATTCCATGGTATATATATATATATATATATATATATATATATATATATATATATATATATATATGGTGAGATGGGTAAATTGTTGCCATTTTAATTTTTTAATTTTGCACATGCATATTGTTTTTGATTTTGTCCACGGCACAGTATAGTAGGGTCAGTTGGGTATGATCTGTGGGAAAAAGAATACCATGACCCAATTCACTTCACCAGAAATTTGGAAATGTCCTGCTATACTGTTTGGCATTTGTGCCAGAAACTCCAATATGAACATTTCAAAGTGTTTTGGTGTCTGAGGCAGTGCAGAAGAGTTGGAAAGAGTTGGATGAGTCTAATGGTGATTACAAAAGTATAGCAACTTAGAAAACTCACTCTGATCAGTCTGATAAGAAAAGAACTGCACCATGCCACACAGACAACAGAGTCCAATCATGGCTGTCAGACAGTTTCTGCAACCAAATCACCCCTTACATCTGGTCACTTAACTCTCCTGACTGCAACCCCCTTGATTATTTTGTGTAGGCCACAGTTGAGCGTGAAAACAACAAAACTCTTCATAGAAGGCAAGTATCATGGCAACATTCACCAACTTAAACAAGGAGACTGTCCAGAAGAGTTCCAGGAGATTCCAAGGTCATCTGGAGACCATGGTTGAGGCCGGTGGCAATTTTATTGAATAAATTTACTCTTTGCTGAATATAGCATCTATCAGTTCAGTGATAAATTTTATTTGCATTAATACTACACATATATATATATATATATATATATATATATATATATATATATATATATATATATAATAATAATGATGATAATTTAGAAAACCTCAAATATTCATTAGGCAGAGCAAACCAAATTAATCCCAAATAGTCTAATGAAAGAGTCTGTAATACAAATAATAACTAGAGATTACAATAATAATACCATTTGTGTATTTAATTCACTGCAATAATTAAATACACAAATTCTAACCAATTGTTAAATCAATGGAATTAACTGATCTTCAAATGTAGATATAGGAACAAATTTAAAATCCCCTAAAAACGTTTATTTTTTGGGGGAGGGGGGTGCACACTTGAAGTGTTGGTTTGTTTATATGGGTAATAGAGTACATGGGTGTACATTCATGTGTATGTATGGAGGTATGTACACATATGTATATATGTGTAGGTGTGTATGTGGGTTGATATTGAGTATCACACAATTTTGTTGTTTTTGTGTGCTTCTTCACACATAGTTGGATCTATGACTGTCTTGCCAATGTACACCACACCTATATTTCTAAACTAACATCTTTTGTATCATTATCCATACACCATTTTTTACTTTTATTTGTATTTTTATTTTTACTTTTACTCTTAATTTCCTAAATTTATTTGTTTTATTTATCTGTATATAAAATCAATTTATATCTGATAGTATTATTACTATTATTATTATTATTATTATTATTATTATTATTATTGTAATTTCTACTTATTTTTTTTTTTAAGGACTCTTTCATTGAACTAACTACTTTCGAATTGTGTTGGTTAGTCATGACTAAACAATGGACCATATCAGTCAATTTGCTTTATAACCCACTGTACAAAGTTCCAAACTTTAAGGAAATTCTTGGCTGGGCCAGTCTGTTAAAGCTTACTACTACCTAGTCATTACTTCCTTAACCCTTTCTTTTCCTTACCCACCCCCCTCCATCTCAACTTTTTTAAAAGAGCCTTCTCCTCCTTCTCTCATATCTTCTCTCTTGCTTTCCCTTCCCACTTTCAGTTTAATATATCTTTCCGGTATATTGTCTCCACTAAGAAATTTCAGTCTGAAGAGTGAAATTTTAGGCATTATTATTGTAATCTCTACTTATTATTTGTATTAAGGACTCTTTCATTAGACTAACTAATTTTGAATTAAGTTGGTTTGTCCTGCCTAAAACAACAGGCCATATCAGTCAATTTACTGTATAACCCAATATAAAAAGTTTCAAACGTTAAAGGAAAAGTTCTTGACCAGGCCAGCTGGTTTAAGCTTACTACTACCCAGCCATTACTTCCTTAACCCTTTCCTTTCCATAACCCCACCTCTATCTCATCTCTTTTCTTGCTTTCCCTCACCCCCCTATTAATCTATCCATCTAGTGTATTGTCTCCATTTACTAAGGAGATTTCGATCTGAAAAGATGAATATTTCGATATTCACAAAATTAATTATAATTGAAATGAATATTTAAGGTTTTCTTCTTCTTTATTATTATTATTATTATAATGCTCTGTAGTCTACATTGAGCTCTCCCTGGATTAATATCCTTCTTGAAATTATCCCTACCAGCCACAAACTGGTAATACTTATATTTACACACATATATATGTGTGTGTGTGTGTGTGTGTGTGTGTGTGTGTGTGTGTGTGTGTGTGTGTGTGTGTAGGCAACAAGTTTTCATTAATGCATGTTTCATTAAATAATACAGACAAGTTTTGTCTATTTATTTTAAGTAAGTTCCATTCATATTGTCTGATAAGCTTAATCCCATTATCATTAAAAGATGAAAGGAAATCACCATATTGATACATGTTTAAATCCAATCTAAGCTTTCGGCTTACATAAGCCATTATCAAAGATGACAATTTCAGTATATCAAACAACACACGGATGAAACAATAATGATAGTCCGCCCTTGCTGCATGAAAAATAAATAGACAAAACTCTTGTGTATATTATTTAATGAAACATGCATTAATATATATATATATATATATATATATATATATATATATATAATAATAATAATAATAAGTAAAGACAATTCTTAAAATTCCATTTCAGTTATAATTTATTTCATAAATAATATATCTATTTAAATATTTATTTCTTCAGATCAATTTTTTTAGAAAGCTTTTCTAAAAAAAACCTTCTGTCTAAAGAGATGAATATTTAAATAAATATATTCATGAAATAAATTATAACTGAAATGGATTTTTACGGATTGTCTTTACTTATTATTATTATTATATTGCTCTATTACTTACATTGAGCTCTCTTTGGATTAATGTCATCATTGGAATTATCACTACCAATTACCAATTGGTATTATATATATATATATATATGTATATATATATATATATATATGCAAGTTTCATTAAAAACGACAGACAAGGTACTACGGTTAAGTTTTTTATTTAATTTTTCTTGCATTATGTAAACACAGACAAAAATTTACCAGACTCCATCAGAAATATACTAGTAGAAAACACAAATATATTAATTGCTTCCACCTGTAAAAAAAGGTTAAAAATAATGGAGGCTTTAATAATAAAAAAGAAAAAGCCTACCCGTAACAATATTAACTACGAACAAAGCCACGTGCTAACTGTATTTGGAAATTAAAACACCACTACTACACACTAAGACATACACATAATGCACACACTCAATTAAGCTGAAAAATTAAATCATCCTTGATAATGGCTAAAGATATAGCCGAAAGCGCTCGGAAAAATAAAACATTTGGACAGTTCTTACACACCCTTTGTCCAGCAAAGAAAGCTCTTGTTCGTACACAAGAAAAATTAAATAAAAAACTTAACCGTAGTACCTTGTCTGTCATTTTTAATGAAACTTGCATAAAAGAAGGATTGCTGCCTAAATATACAACTATCTATCTATCTATATATGTATATATATATATATATATATATATATATATATATATATATATATATAATGAGAGTGAGAGAATTAATATAAGTAAATGATTTGTCACTTATCTGATTGATGTTACCTTCAGCATACCGACTTCAGAGTTTCGTAGACAAACACACTGGGAATCACTCAGTCCACTCCTCAGTGGGGGTAAGCATGCAAGCTATAGTCAAACATGTCAATATATATATATATATATATATATATATATATATATATAAATACTTACTTTAAAAGTGGTCAGCTCCATGCCAAGTACTTTTGTATAGAACTGAGCAGTTTTGTCCATATCCTTTACTGTAATGACAAAATGGTCAAGTCTGTCTATCTTGAAACCAGTTGCCATTGTCTTGGCCACTAAAGACCTTGTGAACTGACCCTGTGAATAAACAAAAAACTGAAAACCTGAGCACGATAGAAAGTAGTGAATGCTTGCAAGGACAGAAAAGTAGGACAGGACATTAGTACGTTTCTAACAGCTTACTCTTTTCCTCTGTGACAAGCATAATTTGAAATCTGCAATACAGGACAGCAGTATTAAATAGGGCAGAAATACTTATCTAGGTTTTGCCTTTTCATCTGGAGTTGTTAAAGATTATTTTATTGACGGTTTATTTGTATTATCCTCAATGGAAATTGTTTAAACAGGCAATTTATACTGTATGATAAAAAGCGTAGTGGCAGATGGAATTTTATACTTAATGTATTCGTTAATGATATTTGAAATATGAGGGTCATTCAAAAAGTAATGTCTGCACTAATTTAATTTTAAAAGTATTAGAAGTCTTTTTTTCACGCTATAAACCATAAAGTGTCTAGAAGGCCAGGTGAAAAGTTTGAGAGTTTTGTTCTCTTTTCCTATCCATAACCTTTCAAAATGGTTCTCCTAGACACATGTAAAAAGAAATGAAACTAGATTTACAGTTTTTAAGGAGAAGAATGCTGAAAATGTTCATAGGTGGTTAATGAATGTTTATAGTAAAGCTGTACTTTATATAATGAGATATCAGTAGAATTAATAGCAATGCTATAGAGAAAGAAGAAACTGATTCTAGTGACATGTTTCAAAGTGGAGAGCAGCTGCTGTTATGAATGAGAATAGGACCAAGCAGGCTAATCATCTTACTACAGCTAGCAGAAGAATCACTGTTACAAATATCTGTGGAAACTTCAGGTAAGCCATTGGAGTGGCCGCAGTTTAGTGCTGACTTATGGCTACTCAAAAAATCTGCACAAAGTGGATTCTAAGAATGCTGACAGACTCTATGGTTGGGTGCTAAGAGCTTCTAGAGCTGCACAATATGGATAACACCCATGAAAGAGGAACTGAAAGGACAGCAGTTCTGCAAAGATGATGAGATTAAAGAGTCAATTTGTACATGATTAAGAAAGCCGTCAAAAAGATACTACAAGCCCTTATTCGAAAGTGGGAAAACAGTTGAGAAGAAAGGAGATTATAATATGGAATAGATTTGGGATTCTGAGTCTCATGATCATTGAATATTGCTGTCATATCTGGTCTGGTACTCTTATTATATATCTCGAGATTCTTGAAAAAATTCAAAGAAGGGTGTGTAATGTAATCGATCGTGATCTTGACTTCAGTCATTTTCTCACTGATGTGGCTTCCCTCTGTTTTTCTACAAATATTTTCATGGCAACTCTTCTGACAAGCTTTTTTTCCTTACTGCCTTGACTGCATGAATTTCAGCATGCTACTAGATTGGCAACTAGGTCTCACCGTTTTACTGTTGAACTAGCTAGATGCAACCATCTCTTCTATTCTAACAGTTCCTTTTCTCGTACTTTTCACCTGTGGAACTCTCTTCTGATTTCTTTCTTCCCTGACACTTAAAATCCTAAAAACTTTAATTGCAACACCAATTGCCATCTTCTGTCTTCTTGACTCCTGTTCCTTTATTGTCCTTTTCCCACTTCTCCTCACTAAAATCTTCTCATTCTCTTTCATTCCCTATAACCCCTTATATCCTAGTGTCATTATTGCTTTGCTTTGGGTGAAAATGATTATAAAAAAAAATTTAGTATGCTTTGTCTTTCTACCATTAACCCTTTAGCATTCAACCTGCTCAAAACTACCCAATAAATATTGGCTCTCAATGTCCAACCCACCGTAACCCACCCCATGTATACTCTGCCATAATATATGACAGCATCATTGCAAATAATGCAGGAAGTCATGCAGACAGTAAGTCTTTGGCCACAACAGTAAGACTTTGAGAACTGATATCTATGGGACGGATTTGGGTGTATTGAATGCTAAAGGGTAAAATCTGGTTTAATTGAAGAATAAGTCATTAATCTTTTATAAATTTTCATAACTTAATTAGTCAAATTTCATGTTGTGCTTTAAATTTATAAGATTTTACCTTCTCATAGCTGAAATCATAATGGTAATGGTGAAATTAGGAAACACTTGGCATTCATTGACTAAATATTTAACATTGCTGTCAGTTAGAATTTATAAAATATTTCTCTTCAGACGGTTTTTCAGGAAATTAAACATCTCAAATCCAATATTAAAGAGTTAAACAGAAAGAAACAGTTGGAATTCCTGAGACACTTAATGAGGAAAGAAGGCTTGAAAAATTTGACACCCACAGGACATATTGAAAGTAAGAGGGGCAGAGGCAAACAGCAAGTAACCTACCAAATAAGCTTGTATAAATGGATAGCAGAACATGGACTGAGTGGGATGGTGAGGGGATAATCATTCTTTAATTTTATGAAAGATAGGAAATTGTGGAGAGCCACCATTACCAAAGTTCTGAAGGGATATGGCATATTGAAAAAATTTTCAGGGGTAACTTACATTCTTTATAGACAGAATCAAAACTGACAATGGATATAGCAACCAATTTGCTATTCCTAACCCAATAAGGTAATTGAATTGTCACTAAACTTATTTACTTATCTGGTTTTCTAACTTTATGGCATGCCAGTGACAAGACAAAATGAAATTTAGTATTAGATTAAAAGTGAAATAAGTAATTTCAATCTAGAATTTAATCTCAGTTAACTAATTCTGATTCCTTAAACAATGATCATGGCTTGTGGCCGCAACACGTTAAAACACTGGTTCCTGTATGATCACTGAGGTTAAGCAATGCTGAGCCTGGCCAGTACTTAGATTGGGGACTGTTTAGGAAAATCAGGTGCTATAAGCTTGTATGCACGGGCGGTGAAATAGATAATGGCTTGGAATTGTAAATCAGAGAGTTGATTTTCAATTCTTATTGGGTTCATATATTCACTTATTCTTGCCAGGTCTGTTATATTCACAAATATTCTTGGGGAAGGTATGATTCCACTTTTTCTCCCCCACCCAGCTATGGGTCAATTAGTAAGACTTGTATCACCAAACCATTAATATCTCCTTAAAAAAAAAATTCTTACAATCTAAAAATATTTTCTGGCTTTAAATAACCTGCAAAAAGTTGATAAGTCATAGAAAATGAATGAATCAATCCAATGATCATCATACCACCTCACACATCTAAAATAATAGATTAAGACATTTTTTATATTTTAATTACTTCATTTTTACTACTTTTATTTACATTATTTACATTCAGATGTCCTAATCTTTGTTGCCATTATCACAAAATTTCAGCCATTTTGCCCTTCAGCCTCTTTCAGATATCTGTATAGCCAGGTACCATTCAGGGAATTTCAAACTTTGTTTTCAAATTTACACCAAGCAAGTCAATAAAGCCACTAAGACACAAGGGGTTACTGTGCATGAAAGAATTAGAAAACAGAAACATTATTAAGGAGTAATAACAACAGGAGAGTAATCAGGAAGACAGTAGATAAGGATTGACATTGCATTTAAATTTGTGAAGATCAAAGTCGGCCAGAAAGCATGGAACCATATGAGAGTTTCACAAGAGAGAAGTGTGAGAAAAGAAACTGTTAGCATAGAACTTACAATTAAATCTAACCAATTCAATTGTAAATCGATGAGTCCTTGATGCCAATCTAGTATTGTGCTTAAATTAAAAAAAAGTCTAGGTACCATGGCAAAGAGCTCATCTGAACAATTACCATGAAAGTATTTATAGAAAAGGCAGAGTCAACCTTATGGTACTGGGAAAATGACTGAAGCCGAGCTGCCAGATCAGGACCAATAATATTGCTGATTCTTCTTTGGATTTTATCAAAGATCTCTAAATATATAGCAGGAGCACTGAACCATATATGGCAACAATATTCTAAACACGGGAGAATGGTAGACATAGATATGTAAGATAGATTCAGGAGAGAAAAATTATCTAGTATGACACAGTGAACCAACTTTCTTAGCATCTGACCTAGCAATGGCTTCAATATAGTCTTTCCACTTCATGTCTGCCAAAAATGTTAACCTAAAAAGTAGCAACAAGTTATTCTCCTGGAGGTTAGCATCAGCCATGCTGATGGAAGGAAAAAAGAAGTCTTTCAGATGATTTTAATCTTTATTTAATCTACAAAAATGGATTGTCTACATTCTGTTGTTCACATCTAAGGATATTTTGTCTTGTTCTTTTTAGTACTGCTCAGTTATTGCTTGCCCTGTTTCCACTGAATCTAAGTCTACACTACCCAGTCCAGGGATTGAACTCACAATGACTATGTATCCAAATTCAAGAAGCAATTCTTTAAAACATCAGGCTGTTGTCTAAAATGAAAATATGAGATATCCTTAGATATGGAGAGCAGAACAAGAACAATATACCCTTGTAGATTAAATAAAGGGTTCATTTCAAAATTCCCTGAAGATTACCCAGATCAATGAGCAGCTAATGAAGACCAGAGGGTGTAACAACTGAAACGTTGTGATAACAACAAAAATGAAGACAATAGTCCAAGTATAAATAATCATAACTCATAATTCAGAAATAAGTTTTTAAAATAATTCTTGGATATTAAAGTAGCATTTGTCCTTCAGGAGATGGCCAGTTATGGCTCTCCACAGCTACCTGTTTTTTGTTGCTTTCAACAATATTTGTTTCTCAATGACCTCTCTTTGTGTCTGTGGAAATTGTTTGATCATCCATTTGCTCAAAGGTGTCAAGTAAGTTTCTTATTGCTTGTGACTGTTTCTTTTACTTTTAATAAGCCATGTGAATGTTGAATTCTCCATGTAGATTAAGTAAGAGGTTTAGTTTGAAATTCTCTGAAGGTTACCGGCATCAAAAGACACCTGAAGAAGGCTGGGGGGCAAACTAGCTGAAACATAGACTGAATGTAAATGACAATAACTCCTCATCCCAGAAATTCCTTATCAGAAAACACAAATAAATACTGGGATAAAAAAAAGTTTCATCCAATCCAGAGGAATGACTGCTAAGGACATCCACTTCCACAAATGTATAGACAAATCCTACAGATGCATGCTGGGATTTCTTCCTAACCAATAAAAATGGCCCAATTCTTGGTCTCATCCTCCATATTTTTTTTGTCTTAAAGTCAGAAAACTATAACCACTTGACTGCATCCCTTTTGTATGTGAACACAATTATTACTTTGTGAACTTTTTGCCTTATTACTATAGCTTTGCCTTGCATGTGTTGTGTGTGTGCGTGTGTATATATATATATATATATATATATATATTGTTTGCTTAGTATTATCTTGCTCTGTCCTTTTTCTTTGTTTTCTTATTGTTTATTGAAAACTTTGTCAATTCTGTTTGTTGAGAATTTTGTCAGTTGAATTTAACTGTGTCCAATTATTCGTATTGACATAATTTTCCAAATCTGTGGAATGAATTTCATTTCCCCAAATATATACAGTCCTTTTTTATTTGTTGACCATCTGGTGCCTACTCATCAACGGTACAAGAGGCTTGACACCACAAAATGTCAAAAACAAATGAAGAAGGATGGCGTGAACAACAGCCAAGACATTGTGATAGCAACAACAAAGATGAATAAAATAGACTGAATAGAAATAATGATACCTCCTCATCCCAGAAATTCAAACACAAATCATTTTTTACTGCCTAAATGATATTCCACAGATTTAACCTAAGCCTTCCTTTTTTGCTGACTGAATGTCTTATGCAAATCATTCCCCTAAACAACCAATAACAACCCAACCTACTAGATTCTTCCAAGAACAACATGGATTTCAGTAATCATTCCTATGACACATTTGTTGCACGTGTTCAGTTCATTCTTCCCTTGTCTGTGTCCTTTTGTAATATGTTGATTAAAGTCCAAAGTCCATTTGCTTTGATTATCATCTGTGCTGAAGACAATCCTCACTTGAAAAGATAAGGACTTGATTAGCTTCAGGTGCATGAATTGAAAAGGTTTTTGTTCATTTACAAATGGAAGAAAAATCTAGGGCAATGAGTTACATCATTTTATCGGTCAGTTTGCAAAGTTATAAATATTATCAATCAAATGGTGAAAAAGAAACTCAAACACCATTCAATTTCGGTTGATGACTTCTTACCAAGATTCTAAGTTTTACTGCAAGCAGTTAGTCATAGCTCCATGATTAAAGTGTTTATCTCAAGGCCGTAGGTATAGATCAAGCATTTATATGGTTATTTAATTTGAATGTCTTTTTTGTTTAATTATACATCATATAAAAAATACGTTTTTTTCAGAATCATGGTTGAATTGCCTTGTTAAGGTTTTTGAAAGGTAATATTAAAATATCAGTGAATCATTGCAAAAAGTAATAAATATTAAAACACCAGATATATTTATATTGTTTTCTTTCTTGTGTCATAATTAAGAAAGGATATATAAAAACATGGGGAAGAAGATATGTTTACTTATGTGAACAGTTTGTTGAAATATATATATATATGAAGAAATATAGTTTTAAGGTGTGCTATATTTATGGGATAAAGTGCTCAATATCAGAGATAGAGCGTATGTAAATATAAATATAAAAGTGAACATTGAAGTCAACACTCAAAGGTGACAGACAGTTTCATGCTAGCTGCAATCATCAGGTCGCCTGATGATTGCATCTAGCATGAAACAGCCTGTCGCTTCTGAGTTTTGACTTCAATGTTCACTTATATATATATATATAGGATAATGATATATAGATTTTTATATATCAAGAACAATTCTAGTGGAAAGATGTATGACAAAGTGGAAACACATTTTGCCCTTTAGAACTTCATCAGACTAAGTTTATGTTTACGTTCATGTGGCTACATATGTGCATGAATGAGTGATGCTGAAAATATATATATATATATATATATATATATTCAAATATATATATATATATATATCATTATGGCTTAGTTTCACAAAACAAAGATGAAGAGGGCATCTGTACACATTACTTGCAAGGCACGTTTGTGACTGATATATATATATATATATATATATATATATATATATATATATATATATATAAAAGGCAGGATGTGTGTGTGTGTGTGTGTGTGTGTGTGTGTAACGAATGCACGGCTGCAATTTTGGACGGATTAGCACCAAAATTTACATGCACATGCTCCAAGTTAGTGGCAAGGCCAAGACCGACTTTGCATTTCCCAACTCCCATCGATAGTGGAAATAATTGATCTTTTCATGCTTCTATGGCAGTTTTCATGTAGTTTGCGGCCATTTTCTACTGGCCAGAGTGAGAGCCTATAGCTGGCTGCCACGAATAGGCAGGAAGATTCTATTGGCCAGTGTGAGAGCTAGCATGCAAACAAAATCAATAGCTGTATTCGTCACAAGTGGGAAAAATTTTAATCTGCATGGCACTTTACTCCAATTGGCTCATTTGCTTGCTTAAACTCAACGTTGATTCTGATTCCGCAGAACTGGGTTGGGTGTGAAAAAGTATTTGCTGTTAACATTCTTTTATCATTTGGTTTTTCCAGTTACGAGTCATTTTTTAAAGCTGATCGTTTTGTGTTCATTTTGTTTAGTTCTTTTTTCGCAACAGATTTAATGTTTAGTATAGAAAAAATTCACAATGTGAGATAGGCAAGAAGTAAGGCATGTAGCAACATCATCATGGCAAAGGGCACTCCTTTAAAGGCAAGGAAGGGCAAAAATATTTTATGTCAAGTGATAGCGATTGCTGTATGCGTCATACGATTTTTGAATCAAGCACGGGCAATGCCGGGCCATGCTGCTAGTATATATATATATATATATATATATATATATATATATATATATATATATATATATATATATACACACAAGTTAAGTCTTTTATTTAATTTTTGTTGTGTTCTTATAATTTCTTCTTTTCTGGACATAAATGTGCTTGACCATAGAAAACATTTGGACAACTTCTACATAATTTATGTCCAGAAAAGAAGAAAATTATAAGAACAAGTAACATTAAATAAAAAAATTAACTGCAGTGCCTTGTGAGTCATTTTTAATAAAACTTGTATAAAAGAGGGATTGCTACCCAATTGCACAATTATATATATACACACATATATATATATATATATATAATGTGTTAAAATTAATTGGTAATCTGTATGGATAATTCCGGGAATGATATAGATCCTGAGAGCTCAATGTAATAAACAGAGCAAGTGATAATTAATTAACAAATTGGAGACTTCGGAAATCCATGGTAATATTTTATTTCACAAAATCAATAATTCAATTTCGTTTTGTCAGACCTGGCAGTTTCAAAACAATAGATGGATTAAAAAATCCTTCCAAGAATCAAACGAAAAATGACAAACAAGATTAATGGAAGTTGTGTTTTAAGATAGTTCCACAAAGTAGAAAGAGAAGGAGAGAGGTATATGTCTCTGGGAGATGCGATAGTAATAGTGTTGACCTCTTGTTCACTGGGCAAGAATGGAACAAATAAAACAGAAAAAGAAGAGAACAGGAGAAAGGAAAGGAGAGGTGAACTAGAGAACATACACAAATCTCTATATCTACATGCATACACATTCTTCTATATACATATATAAATACACATATGTGCCTACATCCATACACATATTCGTGTCAATCTACACATATATGTTTTCATGTAAATGTGTTCACACAAAGATATATACACACACATTTTATACACACATATCTATTTGTATTCATAAACACTTATACACATATTTGACAAGTACATTCCTAAATAATTATTTAGATAACATGTAAGATACCCTCAAATACATTATTAACCGTATTACTGCAAAGGGGTACTTAAGAGTGTTTTACTATCAAGTGTACCCAGATATATACACAACATGTAATCTATGCACCTACTCATGAGAGAATACAACATATAGCACACGAATACACACCTGTACCTATCTACACAGATGGGGGCACACATGTTTGCATATACAAAAATATATGTCCCAACACAGATACAAAGGCAAAGAAGTACAATAGTATGCTTGTGCATAAATGTACATAAAGAAGAGAGATGTATAAGTGATAGATGCCCAGGTAAGAGGGATTTTTGCGAAGTGAGATCACATGTGATGAGGAGAGGGGAATTACATGAAGGTTCATAGGTGGAAATTCTGACTATGTGATTTATTACCCATTAGTATTTTATGTATACGAAAGAGTAAAACAAAATGTATCTATATATATATATATATATATATATATATATATATAAATATATATATATATTTGTATTTAGATATGCATATACCCATATACCTATCCATATACATATACATATGTACAAATACATGTAAAACATCTGAAAACCCAAGTTTGAGTTAATTTTCTTTAAAATTGATGTTATTTTAGAAATCCGAAGTGATTCTTATGTTTGCACTTGAAGACAAATTCATTTCATTGATTAAGTAATTCATTGGTGTTTTCATATTTAATTATCAGGATCTTTTCTTTGATGCAGAGATCACATCTGTCCCTCAAGTTGTTGGGGGTTCGAGCTTTACAGATGATCCCCCATTTTAATTGTGGGGTGAAGCCGCCATCACTAATGTCCCAGTAGTGTTTTGACAGGGATGTCTGATGCCTTAGGATTCATTGTTGAAGGAATGCCTCTGATTATAGAAACATTGTTTCTAATTTCCCACTGAAATTCCGATGTAAATTTTTTTCTGGTTCACATTTTCCTTTGGAAAAATCGTACCTTCATATACCACATTTTCCCAAAAAGCTCTCAGGATTTATATCATCTCCGGAATTATCCATACAGATTACCAATTAATTTTATCACATGATATATATATATATATATATATATATATATATATATATAATTGCAAAATTGGGAAGCAATCCCTCATTTATACAAGTTTCATTAAAAACGATTCACAAGGCACTGCAGTTAATTTTTTTTATTTAATGTTACTTGTTCTTATAATTTTCTTCTTTTCTGGACATTTTCTCTTCCACTAGACAAACAGCCTTAACTCTACAGCTACAGGGAGGTTTGTTCCCCCATGACTCACTGTCGTGAAATTTTCTTAAGATATGGTTTCTGTGGGAATTAATTATATTTTCTACATTACCAACACATATGTAACTGATTTTTAAGGTTTTTCTGTTGAATATTTTCTTCAAAAGATTGTTATTATTAATAAAGTATCTATCTATTAACTTAAAAAAATATTTGCCAATATTGATGTTGGATAACCTGCAGAAGGGTGGGTTAAACCATATTATCTTCCTTTTTCTATTTTTAGACTTGTTAGGTGTATTATTTTTTAGATCTTGTTGGTAATTTAGCTCTTGTGTAAAATTATTTTTCTAAGGGCCTGATTATATGTGAATTTATTTTCATTAAACATTTTTTTGCTAGATGATAACTTATTGATTCTAGTACGATATTAGGAATTTGTTTTAAAATTGATTTCGGGTGGTTGGAATGGATGTTGATATATACGGTGGTTTGATTTTGTTTCTGAAAGGACTTGAAAGTATCATTGGAAAGATTGAAAATAATGTCTAGGAAGTTAACTATTTTGATGTTGGAAGATATATCGATTTTAAATCCCAGAAATTGAAAGGCCTTTATGATCTTTCTTTGTAATCTGGAAGAAAGGGTACCATTACTATCTGGGACACTTATGAGTCCGTCATCCCTGTAAAGACCTACTTGGTAGTGGCTAATAATCCTAATCCTACTGAGTGTGTCTAATATGTATATCTCTACTAAGTCTGCTATTTGAGCAGAGTCGTATGCTCCCATAGGAACATCAAAGTTATTATTATTAGTTTTTACCCAGGAAGAGTTGTTATACATTAGTATACATTGTCTAGATGCTACAATAACTTTAAGATCATCATCAGTAATCTTAGTATAATTCTTAGCAAAGTTTAAACTTTTCAGTAATAGTTCTTCTGAAATGGAGGGGTAGAAGTCTATGATATCAAATTGAATAAAGGTAGCGTTTTTCTTATTAGTGATATTCTGGAACCATTTAATGGTGTCAGAAGAATCTTTCCAAAGGTTGTTAGAGTATTTTTCTTGTACAGATGGTACAATTCTTTTTAGTATGTTTTTGGAAATTAAGCCTAATTCAGATTTGGAGGGATTTATTAATCAGGTTTGTAGGTTAAGCTTGCCAGTTGACCTGTACCTTATCATAATACCATCATGGCAGTCTCTGAATGCGTCAAGCAGTACAATTGCAAAGTATACAGAAAAGAATGTAGGAGTCAGAAGATCTCCCTGTTTGACTCCATTTCCATCTTGATGGGCTCCATAAGCATACTGCCAAAACTTACACCGGATTCCATACCGCCATGGAAGGACCTCAGAATCTTGAGAAAGTGGGGGAGGGAGCTCAATTTCGAAAGGATCTTCCAGAGACTAGCATGATTAACAGTGTCAAAAGTCTTCCTCAGCTCTACAAATATTTGATAAAGGTCCATTTGTTGTTCACAGCTCTTTTCTTGGATTTGTTGTGCTGTGAAACCACACTGTGACTCAGGCTGTATATTGTCAACTATGCTCTGGTTTAATCTTAATAGGAGAATAGAGGTTAAGAGCTTACTTGCCAAAGAAAGGAGAGCAATCCCTCTATAATTACCACATAATACCTGAGCACCTTATATATAGGTATCATTGTTGCAGCCCTCCAATCTTTTGGCCCTTCTCCATCTCTCCAAACCTTTACAATAAGATCATGTATAAGTTGACTTATATGTATTCCACCCTATCAGAATATCTCAGCAGGAAGGCTGTCAACCCCAACAGCCCTGCCCATGTTGCATCCCTCCATACCATATAAAACCTTGCCCAGTGATGGTTGGCTGTCAAGTTCTACCACTATGGATCTTTGGAGTATTTTAGCAAGAACCTCAGGCTCCATATTCGAAGGCCTGTTCAGTAACCCATCAAAGTATTTCTTCCATCTTTTGGCCATATCATCCATGTCTGTGAGGAGATCATTGCCATCTTCTGTCCTCAAAGGAGTGATCTTGATGGATCTGGGGCCAAATATTTATTTCATCAAATAGTACATCTGCTTGGTATTATTTGAATTTGCTACATTCCGTATTTCATCCACTAGCTCTGTCCACCATTTTTTCTGCATAGTTCAAAGAGCATGTTGAGCTTCTGCTTCTACAGTTTTAAACTCCTTGCACAGTTTACTGTGTTGTTCTTTTTGACAGGACTTTTTGCAACACAGAACTTCATATCTGATTCTTTCTTGCAACAATCTCCTTGATAGCATCTTCATTTTCATCAAACCAGTCTCAATGTTTTGCTGGCATTTTGCCAAAAATTTCCTCAGTTGCTTCATATATATTCTTCTTCAAGAAGTCCCATGAAGATGTATCATTGATTTCAGCAAGTCATTGTTTTAGTGATTCCTGTGTTTCCAGGGAGTGCAGTTTCATGACGTTCAGATGTGCAGGAGGCTTTCCATTGTTTTCTTTAGTTGCTGGTTTAAGAACATAGTTCATCTTGGGCCTCACTAGGGCATTGATCAGTCCAACAATCCACACTACGCATAGATCTAACAATATGGACATCCTGCATATCTCTCTTGCAGATGATGACATAATGAGATGCCACTGGTGTGAATGGGGGATGCATCCACACCGTAACATGATCACCTCTGTGCTTGAATTAAGTGCTGGAGATAAAAACATTAAAGTCAGTGCAAAGTTTGAGAAGCATTAAACCATTGGTTTTGTTTTTCCCAACGCCATATTTCCCCACACTACTCCAGGTCTCCCAATCTGCACCAACTAAGACGTTGAAGTCATGGAGGAGGACAATTTTGTCATCTTTTGGAGTATACTTTTCAAGGACTCATAGAACTGGGCTTTTAAAATGTTGGTAATGTTCATTGTTTGAGCGTAGGTATCAATGATTGTAGCATATTGTGATCCATTGAGATGTAGGTGAAGGGTCATTAAAATATATATATATATATATATTTTTGTCATCCACAGACAGACTGTTTCACTGTTTCACAGCTCATCAGTGTGGCTAGATGTCCGGTTGCCTCTAGTTAGGATCGAAACCCGACTGAATTTGTGCCAGTCGGAACTTCTCCCACTAAGCCGTCGGCGCACAGCATGGATGAAGGTGAATTTTAGCGTGTTTATTTTTAGATTTAGATAAACACACAGTGACTGACAGTGACTCAATTCTGCCGAAGAGTCGTGCAATATTAGCTTAAATAGTCACTGTTTACAAATTCACACCTCAAACCAGAGAGCTCAACCGAAATTAATTTCTCAGGAGCCACCCCACCTAAACTATATATATATATATATATATATATATATGTATATATATATATATATATATATATATATATATATAGTTTAGGTGGGGTGGGGGTTCCTGCTAACAAACATAGACATCAGTTATTCAGCGAGTTGTGTGGGTTTTCAATGACAAAAAAATTTTGGCATTTTAATTTATCCGCTTAATTCAGATTTTTACACACAAAGATTTTTTAAAAGGGTCATTTAAATATGTGTAATAATTATATTTTTAATATTTAAGTTTTATTCCTACAGATTTAAATTACCATTCCTCCTTCTAATAACTAATAGACTATACGGTATTTTTATAAATAAATATATTAGAATTTAATTACTAATTTTTTTTTTTTAAGCATTTCACCCCAAGCAAGGTAGGAAGCCACTAGCACACAAGGGGTTACAGAGAGTTAAGGCCAGAGCAAAGAGAAGTGATAGAGGAAAGGATGAAGAGAAGAATAGGGGATAGATCAGGGCATCTGGAGACGTCAATTGACATTACATTTGAATAGTTGGAGACTGTAGCTATCAGGGAAACAAGAAAATGATTAAATATAAAAATGTATATTTTATTTAACATTTTTTTTCTAAAATTAATTATTACTTAAGGAAAATATTTGACAGTGCCTACAAAAATTTGCTATTTCACTTCTTTGATTTAGTAAATTTTTATTTTATTTTTTTCTTAAGTTTCTGAAAAATAAATATGAATTTTATAATTAAATTTATAAATTAAGTTTCAGTTTTGAAACAGAAATTTCTGTGCCATGATGGAATCATATTTTTAAAAAAGAAAATAATTATAATACATATATATGTATATATATAAATATGTATACATATACAGATATATGTATATATATATGTACATATGTATATATATATATATATATATATATATGTATGTATATATATAAATATGTATACATATACAGATATATGTATATATATATATACATATGTATATATATATATATATATATGTATGTATATATATGTACATATATATATATATATGTATGTATATATATATGTACATATATATATATATATACATATATATATATATATATATATATACGTATAGAGATATATATATATATAATTATATATATATATATATATATAGATATGTATGTATAAATATACATATATATGTATATATATAATTATATATATATATTTATGTAAAATTTGTATGTATATAATTATATATATATATATATATATATATATATATATATATATATATGCAATTTTTATATAAATTATTTATATATTATATATGCATGATACTTTTTGGAAAGCGTTCAATATCAATGATAGAGCTAACATATTTAGTTGGATTTATGTGAGTTTGTGCAGTCAAGGAACCTCAATGCAACTGCAGAAAAAAAAACATGTCCACTCCAAAAGAACTACCAACAAATGAATATAATATATAAACCCAAGGTAAGTGCAAACAACAGCACAATGTACTACATCTGTGACACTGAAGGACCATTCAAGAAAAGAAAACACAACCAGGACCTCTCATTCTCTGATAGAAAATACTCAAACAGCTCTACACTATCCACATACATATAGCAACTAAAAAACAGAAATATTACACCAAGAATAAGATGGGAAATATTGAAAAACACACCTGCCTACAACAACATAACAAAGAAATGCCTACTTTACCTACACGAAAAGGTATCAATAATTTCCCACACCCAACAAAAGAAATTACTAAACATAAGAACAGAAATAATTTCTAAAAGCAGACATGAAAACAAATACCTATTATTGCATTTTATACCAAACGAATAAAAAAAAAAGAAAAAATACCAACATTGCTATATAAACCACCATTGACCCTATGAACATGAAAAGACCACTGGAACCATAACACCATCAATTATTTTCTAATTCAAACTACCATCATAATAATTATAATTATTATTATTACTATTCCACCACCATTACTACAATCACTTCTACCATTTTACCATAACTATTTGCTGCTACAGTTGTTATTATCGTCACCCTCTCCCACCGCCATTACTACCACACCACAATTACCATTGCTGCATTAGTCAACAATTACTACCATACCACAATTACCATTGCTGCATTAGTCCACAATTATACTTCTTCCCCCCACCCCCAGTAAAATTAATACCACTGCATAAATACAAATAAGTATTATAAATTGGAGTTTGTATCATTTACATAAGCGCAATCGCCAAAAACAGGCAAATAACTGGCTTTAAAATAATAACAAAACAGCATTATAGAATTAAAAATAATAACAATTTTACCTACCATAGTCTTACACAGACCCCATCTTAAGTAAAAAAAAACCCAAAAAAAACAGACCGATAGGTGTGTGAATGCGGGTGCATACGTATATACAGGGGTTGGACAAAATAATTGGAACAGGTGCAAATTCCACTCCTATTATATTAAGAACTTTAACTAAAACTTTGTAATTGCAGGTTATATCTGTTGTAAATATGTTTATTTATCTAATTTACTGTATTTGTCTTAATTATTTTTAGAATTTGGTAAAATTTAAGCTAAATGCGTGACCTCTCCGAGTTCAGAGAATGGCTGAAAATTCCTCTGGATGAAGTCAGGAAGCTGTATGATTCCATTCCTAGACGTATTAAAGCTGTCACAAACTCACATCAATCCAACTCAGTATATATACATATATATATATAAGCATTTATATATGTATATATATATACATATATATGTATATATACACATATAATTGTGTATTTAGGCAGCAATCCTTCATTTATGCATGTTTCATTAGAGATGACAGACAAGATACTACAATTAAGCTTTTTATTTATTTTTTCTTGTGTTCAAACAAGTGTTTCCTTTTCTGGACACAGACTGTGTAGAAAATGTCCAAATGTTCTGTAATCCAAGTGCTTTCAGCTATACTTTCAGTCATTATCAAAGATGATTTTATTTTTACTTTTCAATTGGGTTTATGGGTTGTGTGTATGTTTCTAGAGTTATAGGGATGTTTTATTTTCCGAACACAGCACATTGTGGTCATGTTCGTAGTTAATATTATTAAGTGTTGGCTTTTTCTTTTTTATTATTAAGGCTTCCATTATTTTTAATCTATCTTTTTTTACATGTGGATGAGGTTATAATGTTTGTATTTTCTACTAGTATATTTTGGATGGAATATGGTAAGTTTGTGTGTATGTTTAAATAAATTCTAATAGAGCTGTGTTTGGGTAGGTATAACATAAGGCATCTGGATAGGCATGTAGTAATGTGACCGATGTAATTATTTATGAATTCGGTTTGATCAGGAACACAGTTCCTTAAGGGGCATTTGAACTCTAGATTATGTTTGTTCATTGTAATTTTGATTTTGCTGGTGTGTTGTTATTTTTGAGGATAAGGTTAGCTGTTTTAAATTTTTTGTAGTAGATAATTAATTTGATTTTTTTATTCGGGTCAATTGGGGTAGTGTATTTCTTTACGATATTTCTAAGTGAAGATTCATCTTGTTTGTAGTTGATGTGCATTTGGTTTTTGTAGAAAATATTTATGTTATTATGGATGGTTGAGGGATAGTTACTCACAACAAATTTATAGCAGGACAGACTGGGTTCTATAGCCTTGGATGGCAACTGGTCTAGGAGAAGGTCAACTCTGAATTCAAAACCATTCGGCGTCTGCACCGGCATCCGGCGGCCTCTTGGTTACTCCTGCCTCTGCGTCTGTGGAAATTCTGCGGCAAGTAAGAGCATATTCCTCTCTCCACTGGGATAGCATGCGAGGTGTGGGGACCGCATGTGAAGTTCAAACTCCCTTGTTACTCCGTTTCAAGAGTTCGCCGCCGTTGGAATCGGGAATGGCTGTCGCTCGTTTCAGCATTGGCGACGGATCGCTGTGCTTGGTTGGCCTTCGTTCCGGACGCGGTGAATTCCTTGGGAGGAGCCGGCTTAACCGATCCAGGGTGAATGCCACAACATACATACATACATAACAAATTTATTCACAAACGTAGAATATAGTAACAACACTTTTATCACCTCATTATCTTATAACCCATTAGCAAAAACTCTTACCATCTTAACTATAAAAGTGAATGCCCACTCAGATACAAAATAGCAGTGATAAAAACTTCCTAAAAAGAGCACACCAGAATTTATCCTCTTGACCACTCTTCCTTAAAGAACTCAATAATGTAAAACAGACACTAGTTAACAATGGCTTCACTAACCACCTTATAGACCAGCAAATTAGACTATTTCTTCCTAAAATAAATAACAATGATAGTGAACATATAGTAAAAAATAACATAAATATTTTCTACAAAAACCAAATGCACATTGTCTGGTTAGCAAGGTCGAATTACTGCTAACTAGATGCTTGCTCTGTAGCTAATTTTTATTTCACTATTTGATAAGAAAGACTGGACCTGTTCAAAATTTTGTCTGGAGACACCATAACTTTTCAATTTGTGTAGAAAATCAGTACGCTAAACCCTGTTGAAAGCTTTTGAGATGTCCAGGCTGAGCTTCACCATTCTTATCTAGCGCTTGATAGACTCTTTCCGCAATTATCCTCAGTACATCAGCAGTTGACCTGGAGAAAGAAAAGCCATATTGCTTGTCTGAAAAAAGACCCTACAATATGAGATGCTTAACCATTTCAGCATTTATTAGTGCCACTCATAGTTTAAAAAAAAAAAGGTAAAAAGGCTAATAGACCAGTAGTTGGAAGAGCTGGACAGTTCATCTGAGTTCTTAAATGCTGGAACAACAGATAAGGATTTCCAACAGGCAGGAAAGCAATAGGTAGCAAGGCATTTATTATACAGTTTAGAGGAACAAGACCCAGTTTGGGAGCACACTTCTTAATGATTATTACAGGGATATCACCAGGTCCACATTCAGCTTTATCAGCAGATGTTAACACCTCCCATTGATTGAAGAGTGAAGGAATAGAAAACTTACTCTTATTTAATACACTATTACAGAGCTGACAGTAATAACAAAGGCCAAAGTTGTTAGATGCAATATGGTACCTCATTCTCTTAGCAGACTTAGCTCCTTTGAGGATACTTTGACATTTATTACATGCAGCCCTGAATAGGTGTCTCTTGTGATGGGAACTGTCATGCTGATATAGCTGGAAATAGTGGTTCCTGTAGGCTATAGGAGCAGAGCATGCTGGTGTGAACCATGGAGAAGATTGAGATTTCATCTGGTATTTCCAAGAAGGAATGAATGCATCCTTGCTGGCTTTGACCCAAGAGGAAACCTCAATGGCGCAATTTTCAATTTGAAGGTTAAAAATGTCAGTTCAAGGGGTATCTTGAAGAAAGTCACAGAGTGAGTCCCAATCAGCATGCTGGTAACAGAAAGAGGTCTTATGAATAGGAGGTTCCTGTTTAATAGATGATTGGAATTAAATATCAATAGATACTACAGAGTGATCTGACTTTCCCAGAGGATAGTGTTGTGAATCTCGGCAAGAGCGAGGAGATGAGGTAAGAAATAAATAAAGAAGCCTGTTGCTCGGATTTGTTAGGGAAATGAGTAGGAAAATCTACGATTTGAGTAGTGGATGTGTGGCTGAGCACTTAGATTGTTAGCATCCTGACTATGAGATCCAGGTTCAAATCTGGTCAATTTGTCATGGAAGTGACTTCTTGGTAATATCGGCCGAGAGAGATGATCCCAGTATGTTGGGATCATTGGGAAGTAGCTGAAAACCACACCACAGATTGACCCAAGCCTTGTGATTGAAACTGGGTAAACAAAACTGTTTGGAAGCTGTCAATGTTTGTGTTAGCACAAAATCACAAGTCATTATGACTAAATGTTTGAGTGCTCAAGTCTTGAACAAACTGGTGATCCTACCAGATTATATGCTCTCTCACAGAAACTGTAACTAAGGTCTGTTCAGTATATTTACAGTATAAACCAAAGGTTGGGTCTGTGTGTGGAGAAGAAACACAAATGTGCCTGAGCAGGCGTCTATAACAGGGATTAATTAGTCACTTTAGCAGACACTCATACTCAGATACTAGTGACTATACAAACATTAGGTCAATATATATATATATATATATATATATATATATATATATATATATATATATATATATATATATAGAGAGAGAGAGAGAGAGAGAGAGAGAGAGAGAGAGATCAATTTACAAAGTGACTTTTTAAAATGACAGACTTCCAATTTAAAAATTCAAATTTGATATATTTTGTCTTACAAACTTGTCTTACAAACTTGAAAGCTAAATATAAACATTCCAGTTACCTGAATATTGCTACAATATTTTTTCTTAGGGTACAATTGCCAAATGCTCTCTTACAAGACAGAAATTGATTGATTAATTTGGTTCTTTACATTATCATATTTTTACAGGTTATTTAAAGCCAGAAAATATTTTTAGAGTGTAAGAATTTTTGGGGAGATAATAATGATTTAGCGATACAAGTCTTACTAATTAACCTATATGGGGGAGAAGAGGGGGATTCATACCGTTCCTAAAGATAATTGCATGTAAGTGAATATAATGAACCCAACTGGAATTGGAACTCAGCTCTCTGATTAACAATTCTAAGTCATTATCCATTACACCACTTGCACATCCAAGCTTACAACACCTTGTATTCCCAAGGAGTCACCCATTGATATAATAATAATAATAATAATAATAATAATAATAATAATAATAATAATAATAATAATAATAATGATCCAAAATGAAAAAAAATTGTGAATGGTTCCAAAACAGCTTTGAACAACTCAACCTAAGTGAAATCTAACAAAGAAAAAAAGTTCCTGTTTATATTTTATGGAATTCAAAGTCTTTATGATAACATATTGCTGGAAGCTGAATAAATTGTTACTACACAATGCTACGGTGAATAATTATTGTATCTGAATCCCACAATGAAAGAGAGAGGATCTTTTTCAGGGCAAATAAAATCAAACAGTGATTTTGCTATATAACAACACATCTCTTTATTATTATTATTATTATTATTATTGTTGTTGTTGTTTTTTGCCTTACTATTTGAATTAAATTTTTAAAATTTATTTTGCTAATGTTCACCCAGTACAAGACCCAAGAGCCACTCAAAGTAGAAGGTTACTGTGTGGTGTTGTATTAGAATAAGAAAGGACAAGTTCTTGGGTCTATGCAGGAAAGATAACAGCTAACTCTAGACTTGAAGAGGTCACTATTTAACTAGCCAATAAAATTTCAGAGCTCAGAGACATTAGAAGTATGGTATGGAAGTAGACTTTAGAAGGAACTGGAAACCCAATCCTAAAAGGGAAACAAGGGATAAACCACTACTCTTATTCAAAAACCTGGGAGGAGTGTGAACTGGATGAGAGGTGAACTTATCTACCCCTATTAGGGAAGACAAAAAATAAATAAATAAATAATTAGTCAGAGCTTAGTCAGAGATTTTAGAAGTATAGAGTTGAAATAAACTTTGATTTTTATACATACAATGTTTCAACTGATCCTCTTCAGTTGTCTGTTGTACTTGGTAACCTTCTTAGAATATTGAACGGGACCCTTTTATTCGATCTATACAGATTGCCCTCACTTCATTTTCCATGCTTAGGAGGATATCTCATATTGGTTAATTCGCTCAAGTTTATTGGCCCTTATATCAATCATTTCTTCCACTAAAGCTGAGTATTACTTTTCCCACACTACCTGACTCAGGGGTTGAATGTCTGACTGCTAGGAAACCAAATTTGCTTTAACCAATGACTAAAGAGTACAACGGTAAAAATGTTAGGAATATACCACTATTTTAAAACTTCTGATTTCTCTTTATGTTAAAGATGCAATATAGTGAATGATCATTGAGCCAGGATTGGAAATTCTTCTACATGTCGTGTAATCTCCAGATGATAATTTCTTTCATATCATACAACAACCCTTGCCTGGTCAAATGTGCCAAGATACTGAAGAATTCATTGAATTTGTATCAAAACCAGAATCATTCTTTTATAATGGAATAAATAATTTAGTTGAAAGGTGCTATAATTAAGTTAAGTAAACATCTTTAAATGTACAGGTTTTGTATCTTTTTTTTTGCATCTAAATGTTTTCATTTTGTTCTGTGTTTACAATAGAAATGAAATATAATGTAAAATAAATTAAACCCAGAAATTTACATGTCAGTTATTGAGATCTACTCAGCAAACAATTTCTGAGAATTAAAATATCAAATACTAAAATATCAAAATCTATCAGACTTTTTTTATTGCTATTCAAATATTGATTATTGACTAGTATGTTTTCATTCAATTTCTTTGATTTAAATATTAATTACTGATTAGCATGCTTTTTATTGATTTAAACATTACTTGCATTATCTTCATTGATTTTCCTCAATTCAAAATTTGGTTACTAGAATATTTTAAATGATTTTTTTTTATTCATGTATTGATTACTTACAAGTATGTTTTTAATTGATTCAGATGTTGAAAATAGCATGAATTTCATTGATTTTCATTGACTCAAATGTGGATTGCTAATATACTAAGTATTGATTTTCAATGAGTTAAATATTAATTATATATTTGCATGTTTTTGTTGATCCAAACATTGATTAGTTACTAGTTTGTTCTTCATGGATACTTTATTTCATGATTTATGTTTTAAAATGATGAAGTATATTTTTATCATGAAATAATATCATCAATAGTAATTGTAAAAATTCAGAGTTTGCCAAAAACATGTATACACATTTCAGGAAAAGAAAAACTTGTATAGATATTGTAATACTAAATTTATTCAGATATCATGAGATTAATATAAGTTACCTTTGGACTCAACAATCACAAGAGATGCTCAAAATGGCGGCATTTAACTTCCAGGCATTTATTCATATGGTGAACTACTGCTTGGGCAACGTTGACCTAAGTGTTCAGTGAGATTGCTGTACATGTATTTTCAATTTCTTGACTAAGAGTCACCAATGTAATGTCATCTGTCAAGAAAATATCGTAGGACAGTAAACTGTGTTATCACAATTTGATAAAACTATGAAAGACAAGTTTTTCTTTTCCAGAAGTTTGTATACATTTTCTTGGCGGATTCTGTATAATTCATATTCAAAAACTTAAAAACAGTACATTTTGTTTTAAAATTTTAAAAAATTGTATCAAGATCTTACTAAACAAAACATTATCATAATTTACAGTACTTTAAAAATAAAATAGCTCTCTGAAACAAAATGTAAGTCCATTTGTTTATATGAAAAAATATAACTCTACTTGCAAGCATTTCTGTTTTCTGAGGATTGTATCTCTTTTGAAATGAAACCTTATTATAATTTGTAGTTCTTTAAAAATGCAAGAAGTCTCTGTGTACGGATGTAGAAGGTGATTATCTTCCTTTTTACAGGTCCCCACAGCATCACCTGCCTATGCAAAAAAAAAAAACAATGTTTCATGACTATTAAATGTTCATTACTATCATACAGTGATGCAGAGAGATTTGGTGATGTCCAAGGCCAACTCCTTAATTGTATGCTCCTAAGACTCAAGTAGGGGTCCTACTCCAGTCTTGCTTATCAAAGCATGGATCCACATTCACATCAGCTTGTGGGACTTTAGGGTGTTTGTACAACAAAGTTAACAGGGACAATTTCAAATTTCAAAAAATAAATTTTTATTTCACCCTTTGATTGGATGCCCTTTAAACATGGATGTCCAGGGCTGTCGCACCCTCTGTCCCCACTACTGCATGCTACTGATATCATAACATTGTAAAGTTAAAAACTTATCAGTCAGGATATCAGAAAGTGAAGAGTATTTACATTTATTTGGAATTTCTTTATTTTTTTTACAATGACATTTTCCCTTCTCATTTTATTTCTTTTATCATTTTATTTTTTATTAGCTTCTAAAAAGTGATGTCAGTTTTATTAATATTTGCTTAACTTCAATCCTGTTTTTGTTGAAATTTATTTATTTTTAAATGGCATGAGTAAATTTCTAAAATTAACTACTCTAATTAATAGATCAATTGTTTTCCCTATTCACTGGAGAATGTAGCTGGTAGTTTGCACTTCTACATCAAGGAGAGAAGTGTGTCTTCTGCACAGTTCTGGTTATGTCAGAATAAAATTCAAATATCAGAAAAGAAATTTTAGGACCAATCAAGAGTGTTCTCACATGTACCAAAAACACCACAACTTTATCCTCTCATGCTCTATAAGAAAACAGTTCTGATAAGCTCATATCAGACAGAAAGGGACATTCCTCGAGTTTGATCACTCTGTTTCAACTAAGTCCATTCATGCTGTTTCATACTATTTGATAAATGACTACAACTCAAAGACAATTCTTTACACAGACACACATTAGGAATTTTCTTCATGAATACTGAACAATTTATTCACACAAAAGACTGTCACACAAAAACTGAATTTATGGTACTATATATATATATATATATATATATATATATATATATATATATATATATATATTCATACATGTTTCATTAAATAATATAGACAAGTGTTGACTATTTATTTTATGTAAATTCTTTTCATATCGTCTGATAAGATTAATAACATTATCATTAAACGAAGAAAGAAAATTACAATATTGATACATATTTTTTAATCCAATCTAAGCTTTTGGCTTACATAAGCCATTATCGAAGATGACAATTACACAATATATTAAGCAATACACAAACAAGAAATTGATGATAGTCTGTTTTTGTTTACATGGATGATTTCCAAGCAACAATAAACTCATGCATAGAAGATGCTGGAAGCGAAAATCTTATTTAATACTGTTTATTATAAACAGAGCATTTACTTAAATACTTGTATCTATAAAAAGAATGTTAAACATAAAAATGTCTTTAAATAATTGTCAGACTTTGTCCATTTCATAATATATATATATATATATATATATATATATATATATATATATATATATATATAATAATAATCACCATCCAATTCATCAAACCTACAAATTCAAAAAGAGATCACAAAATATAACTCCGGGTAAAAAAGCAAAATTTTAGTGAGAATGTATGTGTGGGAGTGGGAAACAAATGTGAGAGGGAAATGTATGAAAGCTCTAGAGAGAGGTGTAACAGAAGAAAGAAGAACTATAGTATATGTGTATGTGGGTATGTAGGTAAAATGTTTTTATACACGGAGTTATATTTTCCGATTTCTTTTTGAATTTGTAGGTCTGATGAATTGGATCGTGATTATAACCATGGAATATTAGTGTTTGAGCCTTTTACATTATATACCCTTATTAAGCACTTATAGAAAACAGTTCTAAACTTTGTATATAATATTTACTTGTTGAATAAAAACACCTGTCTCTTTTTCTTAAGTCTATTTCAGCATGTCTGCTGCAACAGTAGAAGAAAGCACTATTTTATCTCATGTTGCTTTCTCTCTTTTTTGTGTCAATTTTTCAGGTTGGCTACCACATATTTCATGCTCATTCTCTGCCTATGGCCACTGACAATAAACAACACGACAAGACTTGAACATCATCACAGTAGTCCCCTTTATTTCAAACTGCCTGCACACCTACATTATGTGACCTGCTTCATCAATATAAGTGATGTCCCACAAAACAAGTTCCCATGAAACACTACAGAGACAACATAGATGTGGTTCTGCAGAAGGCTACTAAGAATGCTATGGACAGAGCATGTAAGCAACGAGGAAAATTGAAATAAAAGGGACACACTTAAAATCAGAAGGAGGCAGTTGAAATTTCTAAGACACATAATGAGGAAAGAAGGGTTAGAAAATTTGACACTCATAGGACATATTGAATGTTTGTGTAGGTACCACCATGAAAATGCTAAAAAAATCAGCATACCATGATGAAAACATGTTCCAAACATCATGAAAACATAGTTTTATTGTCAAAATCTTTATGTTATTATTAAGAGAAAGGATCAAAATATTTTTGGATATTTAATTAGATTTTTTACACCTTTTTAGAACATTCAAAATTTTGATTAAAAAACTTGTTTTTCTTGCGTTGTACTAACTTTTAGCACAGCAGATTTTGGCCTCTTTTTCTTGCAGTGACAGTCACTTTAATTTCGAAATTCTTGCAAAAATCAAATAATTGCCAGATTTTTATGAAATTTTCAAGACTTATTCACAAATGAAAGAAATTGTTTTTGAAATATCTTTTTTTAGAAAAACTTGGTAAAAATATTTTTTTTTTACATCTTTTTCAGCCCCTTGCTTAATTTTATGAAAACTTGAGAAATTCAATGAGATAATTTTTAGTGATTATATTAGTTAAAAGCAGAATTCTTTGAAGAATTTAAATCATCAAATTTTTCTTTCAAAATCGGACCTAGTCTTATGGAAAATCTGTTCTGAATCAATAAAAAACACAAGAAAAATAAGACATTATTTAATTAGAGAAGCTTTTAATTACTTTTAAAGACAATATTGTCTCAAGAAAAAAGTTTTTTGGCAAAAAATGAATTTTTACAAGATTAGACTTTATTTTTTTGCAATTTTAAATTGAATAGTTTATAAAGTTTTTAAATCTTTTAAAATCATTTTCTATGAGATAATTCTTACAAAATATTGTTATAAAGTAAAACTATATTTACTAATCACATATTGTAAATCTGACGACCCCAAATATTTTAAAAATATTTTCAATTTGTTTTTGTATGTGTGATTATGTGCAGAATTTCTGAAGTATGGATGTACAAATTGATAAATCTATCATCTAACAGTCACATGTTTTAAGGGTTGTCCACCCTGTTATGGCGAAAAAAAGAACCCTCAAACTATTGTCGCAGTTAGCTCCTCTTCAGTTCTTTAAGGGCTGACCCTTCTCTCTCTCTCTCTTTTTCGACTTAGGTCTTGGGCCGCTAGCTCGCAATGAGGTAAAATCTTTCTTTTTCCACTTACACCAATATGTGACCTCTCACAGATACAGTGTTCCCCAAATTCTGGGAACACGCTAAGAACAATACACATACGTACGAACACTTACAACACACACACATAATTTCTCCATACAAACTCTATGTAACAGTCCATGTCTTTGTTTAACTTGTTTTGTTATTAATATATATTTGTTTACCCATGTATATCGGTCTTGTTTGTTTTCTTTGTCTTCTTTGGACTTAATTAAAGTCCAACATTCCCATGTAGCTGGACCGGCCAGCAAGAAAGTTTAACCTTCTGATATCTCTTCACATCTTTACCCCCACGGTCTGCTACACTATCATCTGCTCCACCATATGAACATGTAGTGATTACTACTATATTTGCCACGCCTACATTTTTCTCAACTGTGATTGGTCAAATAATAAATACTCACTATCACAGGACAATTTACTGATTGCATTCACCACACTGAATTTTTCCTACTGTTAATTCACAAACATGCTTTTGTTATAAAATCACCGATTGGGTAATTTTTCATCCAATCAGATATTTTTTGTGTTCTCTCGAAATTTCTCCCACCATTGTCCTGGGAGCCTACCGATAGTAATATGAACCAGGATTCATTCCAAAAATAGACAGTAGAAGCAGAACTCAGTAGAACTCAGCAACTCACACGCGTCTACACAGACTATTCATTCTACTCACTACACACACACAGAGAACTTAAATATCATTCACCATCAGTTCTATGTAACAAGCCAAGTTGCAACAGCTCTGTTAGTTATATATAATCCAGAACTGAATTACTACATCTTCTTCTGAAAACATCATTCTATCTAAATACAGAAGTTTGAACCTTTTTATTCAGAAAACTTGTTTTATTACATTTAATCCTACAGCTAACAGATAAAGGGAAACTACTTCTTCTTTCTTATTGTTTCACACATTACAAAAAATGTTTTGTATTTGTTGATTTTAATATATATTTTATCGTTGAAACAAAAATCGGTTTTCCATTGTTTTTCCTTAATTCAAAAATGTATAATTGTTAAATGCTATTCAACACGCAGCCACATCAATCTTTTCAACACAACCAGCATTTACAAACACATTCGACTGTCAATGAAAAATGTAAATAAATCGATGATTAACTAAAACATGTCAGAAAAACAAAACCCCGTGATTAAGAAATGTTTGTATACAAGTTACAACACTTTAGTTTATGCTAATAATATTTGTTTCAAATCACTCAAACTTTAAATTTGCTAATTTTCCTCAACAGAAATATATTTTTAAAACCGAGAATTAACTAGTTTACAAATGTGTCAAAAATGGCCGTTTTGATCGATTAATGAAAAAAAAAATCGATTCCGATCAATATTTGTTTGAAATAAACCACAGAGTATTTTGCTTAGGCACCACCACCAAATGGATGCGTTTTTTCCCGAAATTAAAGCAAAAATTGCTCCCCACTGTTTTAAAAATATTTATCAAAAATCAGGGAATTATCCGATTCAAACAAAATTTTCAGTACTTATTCATTTATGAATGAATTGTATATACCTGATAAGTTAGTTTAGAAAACTCTTTGTTTCACTCCGTTTTCGATACATTTTTTTCGTTAAAAATAATTTTTTTTACAATTAAAGAAAAATCCATGAATATGATGTTATTTCAGTAAAAAAAAAAAAAAGAAAGATGAAAAGTGCGACCATACTGAAAATTCGTCCTGAAAATAAATATTTTTATTTGAGAATTGGTGCTTCAGCTTACATAAATTAATAAAAAACAAAACATATTATGAACAGAAAAATCTACACTTAAATATTTATTTTACAAACAAAAGAATTATTTGTAATTTTTCAGTGCTATTTTGAAATTCCTCCAGTTGCTGTTCGTCACAAGAGTTTCTTTTCAAAAAAAAAAAGACATGTCTGAAGAATCAAACAATGTAAAGTTTAAATTAATTAATTAATAATATTAACATCATTTGCGAGTGTGAAATTTTCATGTGTGAATAAAATATTTAATGGAAAATGCTTGGGTCTCTTTGAATGTGTGTCACTGTTGAAAAGTGTTGGTAATTGTTACTTGAAGGATATAAAATTTCTAAAACCAGTATCTTTTTTAATTTTGCAGGTTATGATATTGTTTTAAAAAATGCCGTGTAAATTTTTATCTATCCCCCCAAATTATGTTTATTAAATTTCAAGTTGGTATCAAAAACCCTAAAGTTGGTTTTGAACTGAAATGAGTACAGTACTGAAAGTGGTTAATTTAAAAAATAACAAAAAAAAAAAGTTCTAAAAACAGCTGGACTATAAACAATAAATGTTCAAATTAGGTGAAATTTAATAAAAAAATTATTATGAGAGAATAATTAACGATTTTAAAAAAATCATGTTTATTTTTTTGTAACATCATATGACAAAAAAATGTAAAATTATTAACAATACAAAGCAGTTGTTAAGTTAGCATATTTCTTTTACGAACGCAAACATGATTTCGGATTTAAAACTTATTATGTGTTCTCTTACCGTCCGATTAACGAGGGATGACGATGCGTGAAATAAACGATGCATATTTTAAGTGTCACAAAAACAGGACCTTGACATTTAAAATGTAAGTTAGTCTCAAGTGTGCTTCATCAATTCATCCAACGGGCATTAACAGACGTGGACTCAACTTTTTTTTTCCTCACTAAAAAAAGCTGACAACTGACACTTTTTAACTATCGTTGTTTATTTTTAGCCCAACTGGCTGTGTCTGGTCTGTCAATGATCTTGAATAAACATTAGGGGATAGAGGAAGTTATTTGAGTACTCCCGGACGTGATTTTGAATACATTCAGCTGGATGGGATATACCAGAAAGTTGGGTTTTTTTAACTTATTGGCTCCCAGAATGAGAGGTGCAAAAAAATATTATGACCTGTCAGAAAAAATTAACTGACTCTATTCTATTTAAACTGTATTTCTTTTTTTGGATAACAAATTTGGAGTTGCATATGTAAGACTTTTATGTAACTTAATTCACTGGCCATTGTATATCTTTATGTTATACTCTGTTGCAATTAGATCTCTTTCTGATTCATTCTGCATGCTGGCCAGATGTGAAGGCCATGAAGGCAGAGAACAAGCCGTCCTCTGCTCATAGGCTCTGATCATCACATCCAGTTTATGAAGCAGGCCCTGGCAATGAAAGTGACACTGGTCAATTACAAATGTTCCTGCCAGAAAAAGGGATGCCCCTGGGGAGTACCAGATCTGCTTAAAAGTAGGTCTCCAATAACAACCAGGGCAGTTGTAGGCCAGGAGGCCACTGACTGACATGCAGAGCGCTGCTGCTGCCATCACCACTGCTACCGACATGACTACTCCTCTCAATGACCGTTACCACTCCCGGGCTTGACAAATCATCCGACTCTCCACACATGGAATCCAGAACAGCATCTCAACGCTGTCACCACCCAGCTGTAGGCCTTCATCATCGCTGACAATGTCACCTTGGTACATCTGACTCACTACAGTGGCCGACCATCCAGCTTCGACATGATAACATTTCAACGTTGTCACCACCCAGCTACAAGCCGTCACTGTCACCAACACTGTCACTGACACTGTCATCTCAGCAAACCCGCCCAACTACAGCGGCTGACTATCCAGCTTTGACATCACCTCGTCACCTCAGCAACCCATCGCTGTCACTTTGGCATACCCAACTCGATACAGGCATTTCCTTTGCAGTCATTATCATGACCCCCGTTCCATAGAACAAGCATCCCAACCACACCAATCTGACACCACCTCACCACCCCATTAAGGAGCATGCAATTAAGGAGTCACCTCGGCATAACCGACTTGTTACAAGCATTCCCTTTGCAGTCATCACCACGGAAAGTGTTAGTTTGTGAATTTGGTGACAGTGGTTGTGAGTTCAATCCTTGAGTCAGGCAATGTGTACTTGCACTCAATGGAAATAGGCGAGCAACAACTGAACAGGATTAAATAAGATTTAGGCAATATCACAAGACAAGACAGTTTAACCGGTTCCATTCAGAATTCCCTGTAGGTTAACCAGATTGATATACACCTGAGGTAGGCCGGAAGGCACATTGGCTGATAACAACAAAGATGAGAACAATAGTCTGAATATAAATAGTGCAAATAATGATAACTCCTCATCCCAGAAATTCAAACAAAAATAAGACATACATATTATGAGGATATGTAGAATAGATAATGGGCTGACTCTAGACATGTAGAAGTTAAGATTGTAGTCTGTTCCACAAAGTAACAAAATATTTGTATAATGTCATAATCCTTCAGTGTGACATTGTCATGACATCATATGTGGTTAAGTATATGGCTCAAAAGGGCATCTAGCAGCTACTGCTGTTGTTGTTGCAAGTCAGTTGCATTGATATGTTAGTTTTAACAGCTTTCCTAAAACTAATATAACAAAGTTGGACTGTCCCTGTCTCTTACTGAAAATGAAATCAGACATATTTTTACCAGGAGAAAGGTTTTTTTGTGTAATGTTAGATAGCACAACACATATGGTCTGTATTGTCTACTTTTGTTGTCCTTAGTAAGGAAACTTTCCTGACTACTTGTCAGTAAAGAGGAGAGAGAGAGGAGCTAAGTGAGAGAGACAACTGATCATTTTGTTAATGACTATCTAGCAGTTATAGGCCACATGAGTTCACTAAAAGGTAAAAATTCTCAATGAAAAATTTTAGAGGGAGAAACTCCTTTTTTACAACAAAATTTCTTCACCCTCTTGTTAATTGTGTGGTTGTTTATTAGGAGATTGTTTTTCTTCCCCAATCTTTAAACTTAAT
Organism: Acanthosepion esculentum; assembly: GCA_964036315.1. Taxonomy (NCBI): domain Eukaryota; kingdom Metazoa; phylum Mollusca; class Cephalopoda; order Sepiida; family Sepiidae; genus Acanthosepion; species Acanthosepion esculentum. Next base: position 8,002,821 of record OZ038497.1, read on the forward strand.
TTAATTCTCCTTTATTACATATACATAAAATTATATCAGATCTTAGTCAAGCAAGACTCTCCCCAGCTTCCTCTTCTTTGTGAATTGACAAGCATTCTTGGGAAAGATAGTAGTGATTTCCTGTTTCCTTTTCTAAGACTGGTTGCCACTCAAGGCTAGAAAGTCCAATCTACCATGCTATTTAACTCGTAACTGGGAAGTGAAGAGATGGATTCATGCCTTTCTTAATGGACATGAGTAGAGGCTCACACCTTGTTTCTTGTTTAGGAAGGGGTTCCCGGAACTCTCTCTCTCTCTCTCTCTCTGGCCTCCATACTAGTGCTGCTGTGTTTCTCCCGTGATGTGCGCAGTCTGTGGCATTACCTCTTCATTCTGAGGGTACACGGTTGACAGTTCCCTATTGACATCTCCAGCTGCCTTGATCCATCCTCTATCCTTCTCCACATCCTTTCCTCTAACACTCCTATTTGCTCTCGCTCCAAATCCTCTGTAACCCCTTGCGTGCTAGTGGCTTCCAGCCTTGCCTGAGGTGAAAAGCTTAAAAAAAAAAAGAAGAAATTTGCGCAAAAGTCAATGCAACAGATGAGCTCTGAATTAGAACTCAGCTCCCCACTTCCACTTTAAGTGCTGATGCCTGTTACACTTCCCACACATCCAAAATATTACTATGGTAATGGTAGCCTTACCATTAACAGAAAAAAAAAGTGGAAGTGATAAAACAATAAATGAAGATGTTGTTGAGATAAGTAAAAGAGTTTTTATTTGCAGTGATTTACAAAGTTCAATTGTTTGCTTATTCTGGGATATCATATATCAGTTGTGGGAGAATGAGAGTTCATTTGCATATAACACACAATAGTATTAGGTTGGTGCAAAAATAATGTCGTTTTCTCACATGAAGTTGAACGTCAAAAAACAACATTATTTTTGCACCAACCTAATAGTTGAGATAGATGGAAATGCCTTGGAGTTGTCTTGATTATGCTTGCTTGCTTTGGGAGTGTGTTGCTAATGCTAGCCTATTCGAATCTGCCCACATGGGTGGAAATGGTGTTGAATTTATAATCAGTCAGTGGCTTGGAGACGGCAACTGTGAAAACTGGGCGGTTTTTTTTTCTGATTGATCAGAAAGGATGTTTTATGACCATAGTATTTTGGGGCAATATTCCAGAAGTGGGTGTGTCGAGCCAGACAAAATTAACGTTTGTTTTCATCATATGAGCTGTGAATGTCAAAGTGAGTACTTCTGTCTGAATTAAAGATTTGGAGTTCCAACAGGGTATGACACTATATCATTACTTTCTTAAAGATATTTTTCCAAGTACATGATAAAAGAATCTATTTCTCAAATGTACAAGGGTAAGCAGTTATTTCTTTTTGTTCTAGAAAGTAATTGAGCAAAGGGCAGACAATTATACAAAGTCATTTAAAAAAGAAAATGACTGAAGGATGCATATCAAATTTATATGTATTTATATGTTTATACATATAAATTTATATGTATTTATATATTTGTTGAAAAATGCACCCTCGAATGTAACTCATAATTGATACAATAATAGTTAATAAAAATGAACACGCTACCACACCTGTCTAAATGATTGGATTTCTCTGTATCCTTGGAAACAAAAAAATTATGAATTGTATGTGCGTTTAAAACTCAGTAAATTTAAAAATAAGTTATTCCAAAATTCGTTTGAAGATGAAACAGAACTAATGCTTTTAATTTAATTATATAATTAAATTTGAAGTTTTTAGTTTCGGTTTTTGAAACATGGTAATTCCTGTGTAACAAAGAAATCATATTTAAATCAGTTAATTTATAATATGTATTTATATATATATATTGTTTCTTTGAATGATCATGGTCATAACCTAACAATATAATTTGCTGACTAGCAATTAGTGAAATGCTACTTTGTATTTGCTGGTCTTTTCAGCAAATCACTGCTCTATCTTTTCTTTTCTTTTTTACTTTTTCTTTTTTAATCGAGATCACCTCAAGTGATCACAGTGAAGCCATTAAAACACATGGCGTTACTGCTGGTTGAACTAGTAGATGATTCTGGTAGTGTGGTTATTAGGTTATTGCAGGACATGACCGAGCCAGTAAACACAATACTAAGTAATGGTGTAGAGGATGGCTGGCTGGCTGGTCCTCCAGCAGAGCTCTTCATTGGACACAAAATTGAACCAATGCATGCCCTCGATAGTCCTGAGAGTCATGGACATAAGGAGTGAGGGTCTTGCTGAAAGTGCTGTATAATAGATGTTGCAACACCGTCATAGTGGTCTTGAGATCTCTCATGACACCTGCAGCCAGTTCACATCTTCTGTTGATCTTTGTAAGGAGGTTACCAGTGTTGGAATCTTCTGAGACCAAGTATATGAAAGACATGGCAAACTCAACAGAGTCACTACCAATGAATGGGCTATTGATCAGAGATGTCTCCTATGTGCATCAACTTGGTTTCAACTTCAATTCTTGGCTGCACTTCAATTGGTTTCGACCAATTGAAGTGCAGCCAAAGCCTTGTTGAATCCTCTTTAAATTTGTGGAGTGCCCCTTCCAACCTGACTAGTGAACAGCAGAACAAAACATAATGAAAGACACATGGAAAAAGGCAAGATTGACAAAAAAAAGCAGTATAGGGTGCTATTATAGTTTTGGACCCTCCAATCTTAAAACACCATATAGCTACTTCTCCTGTATTAAAATTTGCATCATGAGACTAAAATTTGTTGGTTAACCTGTTTTGCCAAAAATTCGTTAGAGGTTGCTGTCAAGCAGCTACAAAAATGGGATACTTCCTGACTTTCTCTTCTCTTTCTTTTACACCCAGCATTCTATAGTGATGACATCCACAGGACGTTGTTCTTGTGCATGGGGATATTTTTCCCATTAGTGACTGAACTTTCATATACACACACATGTATCACCTACATAATTGCTAACTTTCAGTTTCACCATTCTTTTGCATGCATACTAATGTATTTTTTCTCTTTTTTTACTCAGTTATATAAAAGCAAAAATATAAAATATTGCCTTGGTGAAATTGTCTTCTATTTTCTTACACTTGTAGAAAATATTGTTGCCACTGCTTTTAGTCTAATTTGAAGTACCGCCTGCAACAAATTGAATGTCTATATTACATTTTCATCAATCCGGAAGTTTCCAATTTAATAAAAATTCAAAAACCAATAATACTAAAATATATACAGGTTGAATATCCATTATCTGAAATCTGAAAACCTTTAAAATTTGAAAGTTTTTCAGGTGCTGACATGATTTGCCACAAATGGAAAATTTCAGTAAGCAACATGGCTACATGTAGCAAGATTATTGCATTGCAGTGTTACAAATAAAATGTTGACCTTTTTTCAGTGTTCATTCCATTTAGCTGTAATCAGAATCCATGTTTTGGTTTTATACAAATACTGTACCTGTATGTATTGTAACATTTTGATCAAAACACATCATTGGTAGAAACTGATAGCTTACCCAATTTTCCTTTTCATACTCACAGTAATGTCATCGATGATGTACCCGCTCCAGTCTCTCACATTTGATGTAGAAGTAGTGTTTGGTGTTGCATTTAGATATTTTTTGTAAGTAGTGATCACATTTTTTTTCTACAAATACGGAAAGTATAAACCATTATTTTTATGTGAAATTTTAATTTCACTCCATTAAAATCCATGTGAGCATTACATGACTAGAGTCATTACCTGTATCTGTATGTACACAAAATTCATTAAATTTTATATAAAACTACTTTCAGGGTATATACAATTTATATAAAATTACCTTCAGAGTATATGTATAGCCCATGTTTTGAAATGTAAAGGGATATCATGTTTATGCTTGGGTTCCATTCCCAAGCTGCCCCATTTTATAGATGCTATAACCAATTAAATTCTTTGATTCCACATATACTCTGTAAAGTATCATCCATCATGTCATATATTATTCTCCATGGAGAATAATATATGACATGATGGATGATACTTAAATGAAGAATAAACATATATATAGTATATAAACGTATATATTATGTACTTTTATTAATTTATGTACATTTTTGTTCTTTATTTAAAAGAAATCTTTTTGTAAAAAAAATTCAGTTTTTGTATGCAGAACAGTTAAGTCCAGAAAACCCTGTAAAAAGTCAGGGACTGATTTTACACTGTATTGATATTAGGAATAGGACACCCTTTTTAAATCGATAAAAAATAAATATTTTTTTTATTCTAACAAATGTTGTAGGCTTATGGCCATATCACATTGAAACACTGGTTCTCTTACGATCATCGAAGTTAAGCAACATCAAGCCTGTTCAGTACCTAGATGGGTGACTACTTGGGAATATTAGGTGCTGCAAACTTGGATGTGAGGGGAGTGTAATGGAAACAGCTTGGAATTGGAAATCAGAGAGCTGAGTTCTAATTTCAGTTAGGTTTGTTATATTCACTTACACGCAAATATCATTTGGGAAGGTATGAATTCACCTATTTTTCTCCTATCTATGGGTTAATTCATCAGTAAAATACTTATTATCTCAAAAAAAAAATTCTTACACTATAAAAATATTTTCTGGTCTTAAATAATCTGCAAAGAGTTGATAAGCCATAAAAACAAATCACTCAAATGACAAATGTTATGGCTTCAGGAAAATCTGATTAATGCTGATCTCCAAAAATTCTATTGTTCCCCTTTTTCTTATGAGTGAACAAGTTTATTTAAATAGTGTCACATCATGGTACGATTGTTGGTTTGTTCCCGTCACAATTTACTAATGTTATCTTTTATGTAAAGTTAAAAGAAAAGATTTGATTCATAGCATAAGAATCATTCAATGGTGTTAACTAAAGGGGAAAAACTCTTCCCTTGTTGACATTTTAAAATCTTCTAGTTATGAGAGATACTTTTCATCCCATAAAAGTTTAAACACTTGATTTGAGTAGAAAAAGGATAAAAAGAAGCTTTTGTAGTTTGGATAACGCAAGTAAATTTATTTAATAATGTAAACTAATTTAATAATCTGAATAGAGACAAGAATTATTATTCAATGGTAAGTTGACAAAACAATTATGAATAATATATAGAATATGTTCTAAGTCAAAGGAAAGGGGAAATAATTGCGAGATTTGGAAAATAATATTTGTTATACAGACGAATAAATATGATCATGAAACAATGATGAAATGAATTGTCATAAGAACATTTTAAATAATGTTTTAAAATGTAAACATCTTAATAAAATTAGATCTATAGAAATAAAATTCTAATAAGTAACCACTGAATGGGGTGACTAACTCAATCAGTCATAATGAAATATGCACAAAGAAAAATTTTTTTCAAAGTGCAGACATAATAGAAACTGTGTATTTCTATAGCAATAGTAATCTTAGTTGTTTTCTTATAAGGAAACATTTGGCATTCATTGTAATAGCAATGGTAATATTAGCTTGTTGGGGATTGTTATGAGTTTGATTTATCAGAAGGTTAAAATGGTAAGAAGGCTAGATAATGGGTGTGTTCAACAATATTAATCTACAACAAATATAAAAAGGTGAGCATTCAAAATGAATCAATTGCAAGGTAATTTAATAAGAAACAACGGTATTTTAGGTTTCAATAATAATAATAGACATTTATATACAATTTATATACATATAGTGAACTCGTGATTGAATAATGCAAAGTATGACCATGTATTGATTTGATGTCTTAATAATTCACAGTTCAAGATTGTTGTTCATATATTCAAACAGATTAAATTGTGTAGAATGACAAATGTCACTTATGTAGAAATAAATGTTAGTTTGTGTGCGTGATTAAAATAGGAAATAAATGTCTTAAGTCTTCAGGAGTTGTTCACCTTTGACTGGTTTGAATTTATCTGGTTGCTGATTACAATTTCCATTTTGGTAGTGTATATTATCACTTTTCTTTTGTAATTTGTAGATAGAGTTTGTGAGAGAAATGATGATTACTGAGTCAGCAAGTTGACGCACGAAAGGTTCTTTAGGTCAGTGTAATGAAACGCATGGATTCGTTTAGCATCTCTCGGAGGTTGTGTGGCTGACTGCTTGAACTGGATCGAACGATCCTATTTATCTATTTCTTGAGTCTTAAATTGGCTCCAGGGCGTTGAGCAGGAAAGTAGATTTTAGACAATTGCTACACATTTTGTGTTGTCTCAACCAATGAAAAGTCGAGATTTAAAACGTGAAGTGTTGATTGGCTAAAACTGGTTTGGTAGAAGAGTGTATTTTAATTCAGGGGTGAGTAGTAAATATGGGTGATTCCATCAAGCTGTTTCTTTATACGGAAACATTTGGCACTCATTGTGTGAATAACAAATGCTACTTTTGGTTGAAATTTATAAAATCTTACTATTAAAATAATTTTTCAAGAAAATAGGTTTTTCAAATTCAATGACTCTTATCACTGTTTACAGTATTGATGAAGGTTTCCTTCTTAGTCATTTATTTAAATTAGGATTGAGTGTCAACAACTTGATTATGACATTATTTTCTGTTTGTGTTACATATGTTATCCATTTTAGTTGTTGCGGCTGTTTTAAGTCCTCAAAGATGTGGTTTCTGTTATTTGGTTCAGTACTTTGTGATTCTGTAGTGCCAGTCAATGGGGTTCAAAGATGAATGGTCCTCACCAAGAGCTATAGTCTTCATTCACTTAAGACATTTTTAACCAATGGTCTGAGAAAGCATTTTTGCCAATAAAAACTATGCTAAATCAGTGGTAAAAAAACAGGATAAAACACTGGTAAAAAAACATTGGTAAAAACTATGGTTTTTACCAATAGCAATAAAAATGTTGCTTTGAGAATGCCATCACAAGTTTCCATGGCTATAATTCTGTAGAAAGCACCCCCCATCACTACATTTAGTATTCATGTTATGTGAATTGTTTTGTTCACAGTTAAACTATAAAGATTTATGCAAAAACAAAAAAATAGCCCTCTGCTATTTTGCACTATCTAGAGTATAAATATTTTCAACCTTTTTGATAAGCCTTGTTTCTGAGTGGGTGGTTACATAATATCTGGTACAAGGTAATAAACAAAGAATATTCTGGAGAAAAAGTATATGTCAGGTAACTTAATGAGTGCTACTGATACTATGTAATCCAGTACTATTTGCCACATAATCAGGTTATTGGCAAAAAAAACAGTTCTCCCAACAGGCTTTTCTTGTGAGGAGTGTGGTTAGACCCCCAGCAGGATTATAAACTAGACCTGATAAAGGGTGGATGAATCCTTTCATGGAATCAACGACTATCTTACAAAAGTGCAGGAGAAATACCAGGCTTGGTAAGCAAGTATGCACCAGGCCTACTAGGTGTGTTTGACACTTTTTCGCTTTCATTAAGGTATCCAACTAGGAGAAGGAAAACTCTGATGTAATAACTGTGACATTACAGCATCCAATGATGTTGACTGTTTTTCTTTTTGGGTTTATACTCTTCTTACAGAGTGGGATTGATCCAATGCAGCAACTTTCTCCACTTTAAACATTTCATGTACAGATATTATTGGATATAATAAGATCTTTTTGCATGTTGAATAGCTGGCTGTAACTGAAATAAGTAATTATAACCAATGAAAGCTCAAAATAATGATGACATCACCAATGATGTTTATGGTAGATTTTGCTTGACTAAAGCAGAAAAATTAAATCATATGCAAATTCATTGTACCAGAGTACCGATCAACTATGAAATGGCATTAAGTACTGATAATTTATGTCATATTTGTAGAAAAGTGTGCAAATTAGCTGGTGGGCTGAAAAGATGTGTAAACATTTACAAAAATAAACCTAATGACAATAAAATGTATGCATCTCATGTCTGCTAACTTTGTGTCTGAGGTTTTAAAAGTTTGTCTGGTAAGGCAAAATTAAGCAAGAAATATTTTTTTTTAATAAATGAATATTGTTTAAATTGTGATTAGATTGTTATTTGTTATGGTATGGGATGGACAGATGTACTGTACATCATCAAAAACATGGGGTAATGGATTTAACTGTTTTCTTTTGATTTTGTTAACATATTTGTAGTTGTGTATATTAGCTTTGGAAAGTAGTAATTCTTTCAGGAATGGTGGGATTGGAAAGAAACCAGGACATAAATGTATATTTTGATAAGATTCAATAGTGGCACTCTGGAGAATTTCCCTTCTGAATAAATTACTTTCTCTTTTGAAAAGTTTGCCATTTTTAAATCAAAATTTTGGTCGAATTTATTTCTGTGTATGACTAGTGCATTTGATAGATTGTTATGTATGTTTGTGTTCATAGACATGTTTTTTTTCAATTTCTGCATGTTTCCCCAATGTATTATGAGGAACAGTTTTGGCAATTTATTGTATATATGCCTGTTTCTGAATTATTATTGTTATGGGTGTTTTTGGCTTTGAGTATATCCAGAATAGTTTTGGAAGTAGTTGTGACTATTTGGATGTTGTTTAGATGGATAAGTTGTTTTGGATAGTGAATGTTATGAAGTTGATAAGTAGTATTATGTATCTGCTTTTGTCTAGTTTATTGTTGTGGATAATGTTCTTACCTTTGTTGCGAAATTAATACAAAATTATATTATATCCAGATTAATCTTACAAATAGAAAAATAAGCCATATATAGTGCAATGTAGTACAACTAAAATATAAGAAAAAGCATTATCAAATTCCAAAGTTTAACTAAATTGTAAGGTAAAAGGTAAACTATGCTTACAATTTACTGTTAATTCACTTTTTTGATTTAATAATGAATTTTTGTCAAAAAAATCTGATGATTTCAAGTTTTTCATGTAAACACAGAAAACTAGGTTCACATAAAGATCTTGCCATTTTAAAAATTTTCCATTTTACCTTAGGAGTTTTATTTTCATCTTTTAAACTCCAAAAATACTTAGAAAGTGATGTATTATTTCTGTAAGTACAAGATATGTTGATACCACCTAGTCTTAAAAGAATTCTTAGTACTACCAATAGAAAAGTTTTCAACCATCAGATTCTCTATTGTAGAAATAGTACTAAGATAAACAAGAGATTTAGTTAAACATTTGTTTAGCAATAGGCATTGGTCAGAATTCCTACAATTACATTGGTCGATATGATTTATAATATTTATCTTGTAACGTGTATTATGGTCCAGATTATTAAATTGGTTTAAAATTTTATTATTGTATAAGTTTATAATCTTTTCAAGATTGATGCAGCTATAATGTTTAATGTGTTTCTGTTAAATATTTTACTAAGGGGCTTACTTTTAGGAAAATGCTTATCAATCAAATGAAAGAATTTATGGCCTAACTTAGTACTGACTAATTGTACCAAATGATCTTCCTATTTCTATTTCTTTTCTTTGGACCACTATTATATTTTCTAAACTTGATTTCAGCGCACTTATAACCACTATTCTTTAAAACTTTATTATACACACTGCTATATTTATCAAGCACATCGTAGTCCGATGAGTGATTGCTAATCCTACATTCTACAGATGAAGGTATATGTTGGATTACAGATGGAGGATGGTAAGAATTTTGGTGAATATAAATTGGGTTGGCATTGTTTTTCATATAAGGTTGAATGAAAAATAATGAAAATTTATGAAATATGAAATTTATGAAATTATGAATTAATGAAATAATAATAATGAAAAATAATAATAAAATAATAATAATGAAAAATAATAATAAAATAATAATAATGAAAAATAATAATAAAATAATAATAATGAAAAATAATAAAATAATAATAATGAAAAATAATAATAAAATAATAATAAAATAATAATAATGAAAAATAATAATAAAATAATAATAATGAAAAATAATAATAAAATAATAATAATGAAATTATGAAATAGTTTATGAAAAATTTGAAGTTTATAGGATTCTATTTCAGTATTGTTAGCAGTAATAAATTTGATATGGTTTTTAAGTTGGGAGGTGGTGTTATTAGTTAACTTTTTAAATTTATTGTGATCATCCAAAATGGCCTGTAATTTTGAGTGGCACTCATGTTTGTTTAAAATAATGAAAGTATTAGTTTCATCAGCTCGTTGGCTAACAATACTATTGTTATTTTTTAGTTGTTTAGCTGCTTTAATTAAAGGAGTGTTTATAATTCCATTCAGATTTTTATGGTATCAGTGTTTAATAGATTCGGCTTTAAGTAAATTTTTTAAAACCTACCTGTGTAGTCATATGGTTATCTTGTTGCAATAGAAGTATTTGTTGGCATAAAGCTTAAATTTGTGTTTGTTTAAACATTAAATTAGTTTTCTGTGTGACATGAAAATTTTTATGACTGTTATTGTCGCATAGCAAACTTCTGTGTAAACATAACAGGATGTCAACTTTGATGGTGAACATCTCTGTTGTAATGTCAATATAACCACTCTGATGATTGCCCATGTCAGCCAAAAGCTTAGATCAATGAACAGCATAATAAAAATTATCTAAATGTTGAACAGTTTTTGTCTTTATTTTCTTCTGAAACTAAAGCCATTATATGAAACTTAGAATGGTTCATGATTAAACATAATAGACATTTGTTGTCTGTTATATTTAACAATATATGTTTGAATAATGATCTGCTGCCCATATACACTATATATATATATATATATATATATATATATATATATATATATATATATATGTGTAATTTGGCAGCAACTTTTCTTTCAAACATGTAGTGTTGAATGTTAAAGACAACATAGTCTTACATATTTTCTTTTGAATTTTCTCATATTCTCTAATGAGACTTTTTATTTGAAAATAGTTCCGAAATATGTATTTTCCATACGATGACCTAGCGCTTTCGAACATCATTGTTCATCTTCAGGGTCAATATTTTAGTCAAAATTTTTTTTTTTTTTTTTTTTTTTTATATTTATATATACATTATAATAAAAAGAAAGAACAGCAAGATATATAATTCGGTGTTCTTATTGATATTTTTATTTTTACAAAACAGTGCTCAATGTAAATTTACAGAGCATAAATATTATAAGTCAGCTGATTTAAAATATGGTTTCTTCGCTACACAGGAATTACCATGTTTCAAAAACCGAAGCTAGAAACTTCAAATTTAATTATATAATTAAATTAAAACCATTAGTTCTGTTTCATTTTAATTTAATTATATAATTAAATTTAAAGTTTTTAGCTTCAGTTTTTGAAACATGGTAATTCATCAGTTGATTTATAATATTTATGCTCTGTAAATTTACATTTATAATATATATCACCTTTTGGAAGTGCAGTCTGATGATCCTATGTCCTTTAAAAGGGCTATAGTGAAATAAATTATTACATGGAGCCTTAAAGTGGTCTGTTTTTCTTTAAAAAGAAAATATATATATATATATATAAAAGTGAACGTTGAAGTCAGCACTCAGAGGCGACAGACTATTTTATGCTAGATGCAATCATCAGGCCTGATGACTGCGTCTAGAGTGAAACATTCTGTCACCTCTGAGTGTTGACTTCAATGTTCACTTTTATATTTACATACACTCTATCCCTGATATTGAACACTTTATTCTATAAATATACAGCAATGCAATTCACAATACTTTGTACAAACCGTTTACTAAAATTACACAAGTTTGTAAAACTGGGTCTCCATTAGCTTCTATAACTGCTTTGATTCTATGTGAAATGGAATGAAATCAGTTTTGAATTATTTCCAGCAGAATTTTATCCCATTCTTCAATCAAAATCTTGGAAAGTTGCTTCAGCGATGATGGGAGGGGGTCTGTTACTCACTCTCTGCTATAGAACCCCCTATAATGGTTCAATTATGTTGAGATCCGGTGATTGTGCTAGCCATGGAAGTTGTTTAATTACATTATTATGCTCATCAAACCATGACTTCACATATTTTTGCAGTGTGTATGGATGTGTGGCAGACTTCCACCACATTTATTTAATTTTGATTAGGAAGCCAATCTGATGTGAAGAAAGGACAAACAAACAAAACCGATATATATTAAAACAAATATATGTATTAAACAAAACAATTACAAACCATATAGACAGTTAACATTGTATTTGTGTATTTTGGAGAAGTTTGTAAGAGTTTGTATGTACGTGAATGCGTGAAATATTTTTTAATGCCTGTCCGCAAGGTCAAGACCATAGTTGTAGCCATTGTAAGGACACTGTCATTGAGAATGTCGAGATATTTATCTGCAGTAATTCTACCATTGAGAATGATGATAGGACCAGAAGATGACCAGGAAATTGCTGCCCAAATCATTACTGAGCCACTTCCATGTTTGACTGTCGTGTCTATGCAATCTGGATCATAGGGTTCACGTGGTGTTCTCCAGACATAACGTCGACCGTTTGTAAGAAATAATGTGAAAGAAGACTCATCAGACTAAATAACATTTTTCCATTCCTTGAGTGTCCAATTTTTGTGATCATTACACCATTTTTTTTCACAACTTGGAGTTCATCTTTGTGATCAGAGTTCTAAGAATTGCAGCCCTTCTGTGGATACCAGCTTTGTGGAGATCCTGACCTACTGTGTGTGTAGAAATTGTATTGATTAGGTGAGTAATGAGTTCTGATGTCACTTTTGCTGCAGTAGTTTTATGATTTTTTGCGACAATTCATTTTAAAGCTCGTCAGTCTCTTTCGGTCAACTTTGGTTTCCATCTACTATTACTTTTTACTGATGATGTTTTGCCTTGTTTTGTGTAAGCTCTCATAACCAAGGACACTACAGTTCATGACACATTCAATAATTCAAATGTTTTGGTCACAGATGTTCCTGCTAACCGAGCACCAACTATTTGTCATCTTTGAAAATCTGACAGGTCATGCATTTTAGTATGCAACTAAAAGGAAGGGAAAGGATTAAAGTGCAAAGCAGTTACCTTTTATGCCAGTTTGATGTTTACAAATACCTGGAAATGCAGGTATTGTAAAAATTCCTATTCTGCTGTTTGCATTATTTTGTCTAACCCGTGTGTGTGTGTGTGTGTGTGTGTGTGTGTGTGTGTGTGTGTGTATATATATATATATATATATATATATATATATATAACAGGCTAAAAGATAAAAAAAATTATTTCATTTGTTCTTGGTAAGTCTCCAATGAACAAATACAATAAAAAATAGAAAATATGTTTTAGAGATAGAATTGTTTTGTGAAATTACATGTATATCTTTTCTTTTTCAGGCAAACTAGAAGAGAAATTATAGTCTTACATTTTGTGGTTACAAGCAGGAATTATTACTATAAAAGAAATTTGTATATAACAGAATATATATACAACTTCACTTTTCCCATGAAGAACAAAACACCTTTTCACATTAAAACCCTTCCTTGGGTAAGGTAAATGTACTTATCAAATTTGAAGACCCTGTATTAAACAGTTTATCACAAACAGATAAATTCTTCAGAATTATAGATACTATTTGAAGTAAGAAAAATAATATTTTTTTGTTTTTCGATAAATAGAAAGTTTTCATCTACTTGGACAATTTTAGTGAATGAAGAATAAGTAAAATTTAGGCAAGAACTTAAATCAGTATCATAATGTACATTGTTAGTAACTAGAGGTTTTCTACTCAAAATTAAATTTACCTTGACCAATGATAAAAAAAACATGGCGACACACTGCTTTTGACCTTCCCTCTTCAGGGTTTAAGAATGCATCTATCCTTCAACCTCCTCTTCAAATTTGACTTTGGGAACCACTCATAAGAGCTCACCTTTAAAATGGGAGGTTCTCTCTGAAGAATTCCACTTTCTATTGCTTATTATCAAATTCTTCATGAAAGTCTTTGCCTCAGCTGACAAGAAATATCCCTATCTTTAGAGTTTACATGAGTATTTTAAGGTCTGGTCATCTTTAATGGGGCATTCTACTACTGGAATCATCAGGGATTGATCCTGACCCCCCTTGTTAGTGTAATTGGAAAAGTGCTGCCTGAGGGATAGCCCTCCTGCAGCTACATATTGTTTCTTTGAATCAAGCTTCAACAATGAATATTGGGAGCTGATTGTGAAATGAGATGATATTATTATTGTTATTGTTGTTGTTATAATAATAATAATAATAATGATGATGATGATGATTAAAAAAATAATAATAATATATTGTTAATATTAGTGCCTCCAAAATAAAACTGTTCTTTTTTAATCATCTTAGAGAACCTTTTTTGCCTTCCATTAGTATGGCTGATGCTAACCTCCAGCAGAGTGTCTCATTGCATGTTCTCAGGCTAACTTTTTCTGCTGACACAAAGTGGAAAGATTATATTGAATTAGTTGCTAGGAAAGTCGATTCACTGTGTTGTGCTAGACAGTTTTTCTCGTCAGAATTGATTTTGCACATTTGTAAATCTACCCAGGGCTGGTGCAAGGGTCTTGTAACCCCCCCACCATCTATAATATTGGCCCTCTTTAGAATCTATGATGCGGAGCTCCCACTCTACTACATCTGAACTTTCATAAGGTAGTATTCATATAAAATACAAATTTTAACTCAAACTTAATAACTTGTAACTTAATTATGTACAATAATGGATCATATGCAATAGGTGAACAATTCAACTAGAAAAATTGAAAATAAATACAATGTCAATTAGAGACATGTCATAATCGATCATTCCATCTTAAATAAATCAACAATGTTCTGCGGCAATTTTTAACACCAACTTGAGATTTTTCTTATTAAAAAGTTGAATAATTTTAACACATTCAACATTATAAATAAAAAATAGTGAATTTTATATAATGTTTTTTCGAGACTTAGTATAAGTAAAACAGGTTCATGGATTTGGATGAAAAAACCCCACCCAGAATGATATCAAAATCTGCAAAAATTTTTCATTGAATATTGCTGGCACATCTGGTCTGGTGCTTCCCTTATACATTTAGAGATTCTTGATAAAATCTAAAGAAGAATCTGAAAAGTTATCAGTCTTGACCTGTCATCTTAATTTCTGTCACTTTCCCACTGCTATAATGTAGCTTCCCTTTGCCTTTTCTATAAATATTTTCATGTTGTGGTGAGCTTTCCTCTTTGGTAGACTTTACAAATTTAAGCACAGTACTAGATTGGCAGTTAGATGTCATCATTTTACAGTTGAAATTGTTAGATGTAACTGTAAGTTCTATGGACTTCTTGCTTGTGGAACTCTTTTCCAGCTCTTGCTTTCCAGTCAACTTTGATCTAAAATTTAAATGCAATAATTGTTTTGTCATCTTAAATCCTGTTTTTTTTTTTTATTGTTCTCCCTCTTTAATAATTTTTTTTTCTCCGATTCTTTCACACTCAGTAATCCTCTTGCGTCTTAATGGCTTTATTGCTTTGCTTGGGGTAAAAATAAAATGATTAAAAACAATGACATACAAGTGACTTGTAATTAATTAATTTTTTCTTGATCGTTAAAAATGGTGAAAAACGTTAGTTACCTCCCTTGACCTGGATTAAACATTTTTTTCAACCGTTAGAGCGCGTTGGTGACGAGAAATGGCGGCATTCTTGGATTTATAGCACGTTATATCTACTGGCCTTTTGAAGTTTTGTATTTTCTTGTAGTGGTATGTATGTTCAATTTCGTTACTTAGATTTAACAGGCCTAATTCGTCACTTAAACAATTTCTCTATATTTTTTTTTATTAGGTTTAGAGGTACAGGGTCTTCGAACGATTAATTAATCACACGTTGCCATGTCCAACTTTTACTGCGTGCGAGATCTGGACACAAGATCGCTTTTATTCAAAGAAGAAGAAGAGGATTAATCTTTAATGTTTTATTTTATGAATATACCTTTTAATATTCTGATAGGATATTTAATAATTTTTATATGATCCTGACAAATACTCTGTAGAAATTCCAATTTAGATGTTGCTGCCACTTAAATTCTTATTTGAAATATATAGACAAATTTAAAATGAAAAAAAACAAACCATTTTGTGATCTTGAGATTTTTGTTGTATTTTTAAAAATATCTTTGTTCAGTTAATGAGTCTATAAATAAACAATTCATGAACGTCTAATACTCTTATGCCGGCTTTTTTAAAAATTTTTTTTTTTTTTTACAGCTATCAAAAAGCATGTTCAAAGAAATATAAATTAATTTTTTATTTTTTAAGACTCCCTCACGAACCTTTTAGTTTTACATTTTAAAATTAACTCTTTTCCCCAAAGGATAGTCTTCTGAAAATTTGTAATAGTTTTCTTTACTTTTTTGTTTTGCATAGAAAGAATTAATAAAATTCAACACTGTATCACCTCCACTAAAAAAAAAAAAAATTGAAAAGAATAAAAGGGAGTTCTTAATTTTTAGAAGGTTTTAGTTTTATTTCTCTGTATTTAATTTAAAATATCAGTTTTTCAACTTTTACTTACAGTTTGGATAAAATCTCTTAACATTAACAACCACTGGCTCCTCTACATTCCTCTTCTTATGTGGTTATGTTCTTAACTTACGTGAATATGCGAATAAAAAATTTTTTTTTTTCCAGGTCCTTTTTTAAAATATAACTAAAAAATATACATCTGTAACGACATACCTTTTTTTTTTTAAATTGCTTGTTGACTATTGTTAGGGCGTGGTTTAACTTTCACTTATTTACACAACATAGTCGGTTAAAAAAAATTGAAAAGAAAAAAAACTATTGCGTGGGAGACTTCTTTTTTTGCGATTTACTTGGCGAATTTATTAAATTTCTTAAATGCTCCAATATTCCATAAGATATGTGCCAACGCATTTAAAACATTTCCCTAAAGTACGATTGCTTCCCCCTCCCAATCTCAAAAGAGAAATAAATATCTCTTAGTAAAACTCTTTTTACTTCGTTAAAGATATGATAACCGTACTCTCAAACGAAAACCTGATCATGTGTTAAATTTTGCATACTATCTTGACGTTATTAAAAGATCAGTTGTGGTTTTGTGAATTGTTTTTTTGGCTAACATTAAGAAAGTAAACCTGTTGAGAAATGTTTTTTTTTTTTTTAATAGAATACAATAAAAAAAAAAATAAAGAACTTAGAAATGAAATTTCAATGAAATGTATTTTTGCACAAAAAAGAAAGTTCCTACGTAGTTTTATTTCTCATCAGTTGTGTTGAATAAACTAGCCAATTTTAATCTGACAATTATCAGATTTCTTAAAGTTGGATTTCCCAGAATTGATATTTAATTCATAGAATTGAGTACATATCTTCAACGTTTCCGTAAATAGGACTTTCACCCACGTGCGTGTGTTTGAGTCAACGGTGTTTGATTTACCATGCCTAATATTGTGGATGCGTTTTGTTTTGTAAAAAATAAAATAAAAAGTTTAATTTTTCTTCATTTCATTGGAAAATGATCGTAAATTTTACAAGCAAATTGGGAGAAATCACTTAAATTGCTGTTTACTGGGCGGGGCTTATTTTTTTTCCAAAGTACGGGGCACACGGTGAGAATCGAATTCATTAGTAGTCCATTTGGCTGACAATTGCATCATAAGGCACTCAGGAATCCTCTTCTGTTTGACTCTAGGTTTTATGTGCGAAGTCGATTTCATTTGCTTCTCTTGTACCAGGGAACGAAATATCGGCCCATTTGTTGAGGATCTCATCCGCAAGTGTCCTTTTTTTGTCGAAAAATTTTTTTCTGTTGCGCAATCACATTGTTCAAAAAAGAGGCAAGATCAAAACTTGAAAAAAAAGACATCTTTAGCCGTTTTTCAAAGTTGTTTACTTTTTTTATTTTGTAAAAACCAAAAAGGCTTATTTATTTATTTTTTAAACACACTGATTTCTTGAGGAAATGCACAGGCAAATGCTGCAAAAAACATTGTCGTTCAGAAGGGAAGGACATTCAAAGAATTATCGAAGAAAGATGGTTTGTTGTCTAACTTAATTTAAAGCCCGATTAATTTTAGATTTTTAGTAATTAAATTTAAAATATAGTCAGTTTGCGCATTTCGAATTTTTTTTAAAAAAATCCAACTTAATGAAAAAATAGTTGAATAAATTATATTGAATTTCACGACACTGTTCTTCGTTTTATTTCTAAAAATTTTTAAACTTATCGAAAGGAAAGTTTATGAAAAGTTGTGTTATCAATTTTAGCGTTTCAAACGATTTTTTTTTTACTCATCAAGCACTTATCTATTTTTCATCGGACGTAAATTTCTTGAAACGAGATTCATAAACCCTCCTTACGACAAGTTATTCATCCGTAATAAAACCAAAAAGAAAATAGTATTCGAAGTGGAATATTATTGCAACTATTTTTTTTTCGTAAATAAAAATGAAATTTTACTTTTCAAATTCTTATAATCTCGGTGGGATAAAATGTCTAAAAGCTGAAATCTATGTAAAATTTGAAAATTACTGTGAAATCTTATTTTTAACTCATTTTTCACTTTTTCTTTTGTCTGTAAAGTTCAATAACTCTGTAAAAGTAAGGGATCGATATTTACATTATATCGATATTAGAACAGGATGACGCCTACCCTTCTAAAATCTGAAAAGAATCCATATTTTTCAATTCTGATGAGTGTCACATCCTTAGGATGGCCTAAAGTATGCTAATCTACAAATATTTCCTTCAAAATTTTCCCTATTTTATTTTTTTTCGTGTGGATCAGTCTATTCAAGTTAGGTACCAACAAAAAAAAAAAAGAAGTGATTCCTAAGGTTTAAAATTCATTTTTAAAATAAAAAATATTTCTTCAAGCTATAATTTTAGTTTTAATTTCAAGCTAATAGATTAAATTTAATATTCCCAATAAGCAAAATACCTTGTTATATTTCAAACTAAGTTTACATTGTTTGGAATTCTTCTTTTTTTTAAATAAACTAGATGATATCCCTAGTCATGAGCAGTGGAATGAGAATAGCCTATGCCTGTAGATTAAAGATATATACCTGATGAAGGCCAGAGGGTACAGTGGCTGAAACTTGATAAAAACAATAAAGATGAAGACAATAGTCCAAATATAAATAGTGTAAATAATATAACTCTTCAGAAATTCAGTCAAAATTAATTATCTTTTATTGAAAAAAAAATCTTTCAAAAATAAAATATGCTTTTCTGAAATGTTATCAGAAAAATTAGCTGATTTAAAGTTTAATTAATTTGAATTGAAACATATTTTAGTTTAAAATATTGTAGAAAAGCATCTATTTTAAAATGGGTGTTTTTTTAAATGAGACATGTATTGAAAATGTTTGGAAAATTTAAATAAGCAACATAATAGAAATAAAATTACATGAATACAATGTGAACATCTTTTTATATAATTTTTTCTAACTACTCAGTAATTTTATAAAATTTAAATATTTAAAGCATTCTAATATCTTATTGAATTTTAGGTACTTTGGCTTTATAGTCTTACTTACAAAGACACTTATTGAGAAAATATTAAATTACAAGTAAACTTTAAATTTACTTATTATTTTCTGGTAATATGTATGAATGTCTATATTTACAAAAGTTGCCATGTTCATTCATAATCTTGTAAAAAAAAAAAAATAAATAAATAAAAAAAATTAAATTCTTTTTAAAGTACTGGGTGGTCATTGAATTATAGTACACTTTTTCATATATGATGAGTAAATACAGTTTTAATTTAATATCACCACTTGACGGCTATAAATTAATATAGAATTTTAAAAGTTTACAAATTATTCTAATTAAAATTCTTAAAAACTGAAAACAGTTATTGTAAAAATTAATTATTAATCATAATTTTTTTAAGAAAATAGGGTCCATAATATATTTTATTCCTAAAAGTAATTAAAAGCTTTTCTAATTGAATGTTGTCTTTTATTGTATTTTTTTATTTTACAGTTCAGGAGATTATCTGTAACTGGGTGTCCTGTTTTAACAAAAAGAAATTGATGTAATTCTCCAAGTTTCATAATTAAAAAAATAAATTAATAAATAAGAATATAGAACTTTTTCCACTAATCTGTAGGCATCTAGTTTAAAAATACCACCAAAATGTAAAACTTGGCATACAACTTGTTCGTCCAGGTAAATTTTCAGTTGTATTTTAAAATAGTTACTTCTAAAGCATACATTGCTAAGCAAACAAATATAGGATATCATAAAAGAAACAAATATTGTGGAACTTCAGCCCAATGTTTTCTCTTCAATTCTATTTCTTTTTACAAGAAAAATAAAATATTTATGCATGCAATGTTTTCTTTTTTGGTTTCAGGGCTTGATAAATAAATTTGGGGAAAAGAATGAAATTCTAAATTTGAAAGATTTAACACCATCTGACATTAACTTTCATCTTTTAAAATAACTATGAAAAATGAATTGGTTCTGACAAAATTGAATGTTGTTTCAAGGAATTTGGAAATTGGAAGAAAAATTATATCCTCCATATTGATATTCATTTTTTTTTTACTAATGTTTTAGTGTAAATTCATAATGGATGTATACCGAGATGACCCCCCCCCCACACACACCCCAAAAAAATCATGATATCTAAGATGCTAGTTTGTAACCAGTTTGAGCCACCTCCGCAAAAGGGTATTTTATAAGATCATTAATAATTTTTTTATTTATTTACCTATTGTTTGGGTTAATGTACTTTGCTTTTTATAAATGCCAAATATAGAATTTGTCTTTTAGTTAAATTTTAATTAAAAATATGTCACCAAATAAGATGTGTCAAAGAGGATGGTTATTCTCTTGACACTGCAATGACTGTGTACACTATTGATAAAGCTAAGCCAGGTAGCATATTGATTGAAGCATAAAAAAATGACCAAGATAGAAATATTAGTCTAAAAAAATTATGTAATAATGAAAATCTTCGAGTTTAGCACTTTGCAAAATACTAAATTTGTTTACTAAATATTTTTTAGTTCACTAAAGCTGTCAAGCAAGTTTTAATTAATTGATGATGTAATGCTTTTCTTTTAATTTTTTTTTTAAGTACATACTAACTTTATACTGTATGAAATGTTTGGTGGAATAATTGTGTGTACTCCCTCCTATAAATAATACTTTACAATTTTAAACTTTCTCACCTATGATTTTACTATGATTGCCAGTTGTTTATTTAAAACTCATGTCTAATTTTAGTTAAAAGCAGTGATAACTGGCAGGCAGCATTGTGAAATATTTGATATCAAAGTTCAAAATATCAAATGAAATCTCTCATGTGATTAAGAAATTTTGCATTTGTTATCATTGGACATTAGTAGGTTCTCAGTAGTAAGTCCATCTCTGTAATAGGTGTAATGCAGGCGGTTACCCAAACGTTTTTTTCTCCTGACCACGAAAAGCGTCCTAAAAAAAAAATCTGATATTTAGTGTCATTTTAGCTGACTTTACAGAAAGAGTTGAATTCTGTGGAGGTCTCTTGATTGGGCTTTTGGCTTGTTCAGGAGTTTGAGAATCCCTAAGTCTTTGCATATTCTCAGCTTTGGAAGTTCTGGCTGCTATTTGATCTGGGTTTTCATTTGCATGGGACTTTCTTTTCCATCTCCTTGACTCTTTTGATTGCAATCTCGTCTTCTGTTGGCAGAGATTTGTTTTTGTGAAGCATACTGCTGCCGTATGCAATAGGCAACAATAAACTGCAGAAGAACTCAAAATTGATTGCTGAATTTAAGTATTGCATTAATATTTTAAGCTTACTTTTTAAAAGCTCAACAATAATTCATCTTCCAACACTTAATTTAAAGACAATTTGATGTATGTAGGTCCTTACTTTCTGTACAAACAATTACTTTTATTTCATGGATGACTTTTGCTGTATTTTGCAATTTCAATTATTAGTAAATTTATTTGCAAGTTATAAAAATGGTTATGCAAAAAATATCTCCAAAAACAATAAGCAGTAATGAAAATTTGGGAATCCAAAATTTCAGGATTGTGTCTGGATCCAGTTCAGAATATTTATAATTTGCTCATGGATTTGGCCTGATTCCAAAATGGTATATGTTGGGCCACGGCCTCTTGGAGTAAAGTTGAAAAAGTGTGACACATGCATTTATTTATTCATTTTCTTATATATATATATATATATATATATATATATAGCACTATGTTGAAATTCAATAACATGTTGAATCCTTGTTTTGATAATCAATCTGATGCCATTGCAAAGACTTGGGTGTCTAGATTTCTCAAGAATATGATTGGAGGTTTTCCTTTTGGTTGGAGGGAATTATGTACTTTTTTTTTTTTTTTTTTTTTTTTTACAGAAAATAATTATAGGATGGATATTCTGCTATTAAAGTAAATATATTATCTATGTATTTTATCAAATTAACATCAGTAATTATTTTTCTTGAAATCAGAAAATAATTACTTTATTTAAAATAATTTTTGATTTCATATTGCTTTTTAAAAAAGGTATTTTATGCTTAAATTGTTTTTTGTCAGTAAACTAAAAAAAAAAGTAGACAGATTGATTTCATGGAAAAATATTTATTCAAAACTAAATCTCTCTCTCTCAAGTTGTAAACTATCTTTCATGTCTGGTCTATGATAGGAAAATTATATATAATATAATATAAAAATATAAATATTTTTGAAAATTTAAATTTAGTAAAATTTTTATTAATAATAAAAAATAATTCAGCAAACAATGTTTTTGAAAGCATGAATAATTTTTAGAAAATTAAATAGTTTAGTAAAATTTTTATGATCCCACCTCCAGCATGTTTAAAATGATTGTGTATATTTAGTTAGAATAATTTGTTTTTGCATTAATTTTTAAAATTTAATAGCTAAACTTTTAAAAAAATATTAATTTCAATAAAATGGTAAAAGAGAGTAAAAAATTTCCCAATTAAAAATATTGAAAAAGGTAATACATATGGTCTGATTGTAAAGCTACTGAAAATTCTTCCCCCACCCAATATCTACAGGAATTTATTATGTTATGTTTTTACAATTTTTGTTTTGAATATTTAAATAAAATAAAAAATCTTTTTTCAAATAATTGTATTTAATATTCTTCTTTTAAATTTACTTTGTTGTTTTAATATTCATTTTTTTAAAGTTACACTTATTTACTATAGATATGGAAATAAATTGAAGAGAATAGAAATTTTAAAAATAGTGTTTCTAAATTATCGGCAGAATTAAAAAGTGAATGGAATAATAATTATTCCCATTTGTTTTTACTTTGAATTCTGAGAATTCTGAAATGCTTACATGGCTAAAAATGCCCTATCTATTTTTAATTTTAAAATATCTGCACAAATACAAATCATACGATGATAATTTTTTTTGCAAAATGTAGGTTAGGTGATTGTGTGTGTGTGTGTGTGTGTGTAATATATATATTTTGTTGTTAATTATTGTAGTTTTTTAGTTTTAGCCAGGCAACTGCCCTTTATTTATTTATATATATATAATTTTTTTTCAGTTTATTTATTTTATTTATTTATATTTTTTAAAGGTAAAAACTGATCCTCTGGTTACTTTCTTTGCATTTTGTACCCAGTTCTGTTGCTACTGGTGGGAATAACAGCAACATTTAATCATGGCATCCCCTCTCATTCCGGTCACCCAGAAAGACTCTTTTGAGTTGGCTGGGATGTTGTTGGATAACCACACTCAGGAGGACGACAAGTTCCATGACCTCTCCACTCTACTTCGTGTTGCAGCAGATAGTAAGTATATCTCAATAAAACAACTTTTTTCGTCCTTCTTGGACCCTTTCAATGCACTGAGCCAGCCTTTATGCTTAATTATTGAATTAAAATTGATGTTTAACATTTTTCTATTTTTTGTAATAACCCAATCAAACAGTTCACTGGTATAATACTTCAATATCTAATCACCATAATACAGATATACTGGTAAGTACTAGTTTACTGGTACATTGCTCTGATGTGTAGTCATTGTGGTAGTGATAAAAGCATTTATCTCAATTTTAGAGTTTTTAAAATAGCTTGAATCTGTATTCAGTGGAGTCCTACTCTGTATACCCTTTGGAATATGGTAAATGGCTACACCTTTTGTTTAAATTGTTTCTGCAAATAATTTGAAGTGTTCTTGCATCCAAATGAAGCTGGATGAAGACACTGATGAAAATATGTCAGATGTGAATATGACCACTGTTATCTTTGTGTAATCTATTTTCACAGCCAAACATGTATGACATAAGGCTGTTCATATGAGCAATTTTGTACTGGCCATTTGCTGCTATTCACTACTGATTTGTTCTGTTACAAAGACAATTTTGAAATAGAAAAGTTTGCCTAAAATGTCTAGAATAGTGTCTCAGCAAGTGGGATCAGGTCATAGGTTTTAAAGGGTTTAAATCATACCAGCTCTTGTGGGTTGTGGAAGGGGATCGTCTAATCACTGAAAAGAATTACACAGCCAAACATGTATGACATAAGGCTGTTCATATGAGCAACTTTGTACTGACCATTTGCTGCTCTTCACTGCTAATTTGTTCTGTTACAGTTTTGAATTAAAGTTTGCTTAAAATGTCCAGGAATATTTTATCTGCAATTGTTTAAGTCTTGGGATTTAGTGGGTTAAATTCATTCATAATTATCTTCTTTTTTTTTTTTCAAAATTAAATTACATTTGAATTTAAGGGTTAATAATTTTTTCTAGTTATTTTTAGCTGTTAACAAATCCATTTTTTTAATAGAATACAAGTCAGGGTTTGCATTAAAAATATTTTTAAAACTTGATATTTTCAGTTGTAGAGGTTGTTGCTTTATTAGCCTTAGTGTTTTATAGAGATCTTCAGTATCAAGGTTTTATGCATGTGTGCCAAATGAATTTCTAATGTATGATTATAGATGAGAGAAAAAAAAAGAAAAAACTCCAGCAAAATCGGAACAAAATATTTTCTAATTTTTATTTTTATACATTAGAATTTAAAATGTTCTGTTCATCACTTTTTATTAACAGACATGCCTTGTGTAAGTGGATTGCATGACTATGATTATCCCAGCTTCCTCAATTCTGGCCTTGGAATGGATATCTTCACTGAAATTGGTGACATTCGGAAAGTACCTTTGCCTGCCGAACTGGTTGAGCATTTTGGACGTATCCTTTTCTATGGCAAAAGTCAAGCTTTTGAAAATCTTTTCAATGTGTTGGTTCACAAATCTTCAATTTTCATTTCAATATCCATTTATATAAAAAAGAAATGTATAAAATTTAAACATGTCATAAACTGTTGACTCTCTTGGTTAATGATTGGTAAAGTAAGTCGCGGCCATTTTACAAGTCTGCAGAATTGATTTTGTTTGATCCAAATACGTACTATTTATCAACCTAAACTATCAACTTAATGAACCACTTCTAATTCTATTAGAATTATGTGTTTTTTTTATAAGCAATTCCTTTCTAAGCAACAATACGTCAAAATTTAAATCTTAAAAGAAAAAAAACAAAACTAAATACGTTATTTTCTGTATTCAAGAATTCTACCACTTCTATGAGTTACAGTGAAATGTCTTTTTCTGTTTATTTGATTGATTTAAAAAATTTGAGCAACCATTATAAATAACTTGATAAGTAATTCTTGTACAGAAATAAAGCAATGTGAGTACTGGTCAAAATCCTAAATTGCTTATAAAATAATTATGTACATAGGGTCATCAGTAAGTCTAGCCTAAAAAATTATTTTACTATCATTTGATTCACCTATGCTAATGTGTGTGTGTGCGTGTGTGTATATATATATATATATATATATATATATATATATATATATATAGGCGTGTGGGTGAGTGGTGAGAATGTTTGCTTTCTAACCATGAGACCTGGGTTTGGATCTCACCATGGCTGATTTGTCAGGGAGGAGACTTCCTGATGTTATTGGTTGGTGTGGGGATTGGCGATAACAGCATGCAGCATGTTTGTAAAGTGCCTGAAAAAACATGCCATGGGTTGATCTAAGCCGTGTGAATGAAATTGGGTAGATGGAACACTTGGGGGTTGTCAATAGCTGTGCTAGTACAAAGTCACAAGTCATCGTAACAGAGGTTTGAGTGTGCTGGCCCTGTTCAGATTGTTGATCACGATAGATAACATGCTCTCTCCCAGAAACTGTAACTATGGTCTGCTCAGCATAGTTGCAGTATAAACCACAGGTGGGCTCTGTGGGTGTTGAACAAGCACAAATGTGCCTGAGCGAGCATCTGCAATAAGGATTGGCTAGCCACCTTAATAGACGGGTATCCTTGAATACGAGTGGCCAGCTATTGATATATATATATATATATATATATATATATATATATAGTAATAATTTAATTATTTCTAAAGATACATTTTTCATTTTGGTGTCATCAGGGAACTAGCGTGTTAAATTGGTTTTAGACTCATTTACCATTTGTAACCAAACCATTAGGGTATAAACATTGATTTTTGGGGGAAAAGTTTGTTTTATATGGTGTTTCTTTTTCAACATATTGTCCTTCCTCTTGCATACTCTTAAGCCAATGCTTTGACATAGTTCACATACACTGAATATTATGCAGTTAAAATTTCAGATCACAATTAAGTGCATTACTTTATAGGCTTACCGAACCATCTTAACACAGCATTTTTAACCCTTTATTTTTTTATTTATTTTTTAAAAATCTATTCTCTTATGACTTTACTGTTATTTTCTTGACTTGACAAAACCAGATATGCAATGCCACTGTGCCATGGGTTTATTTCCTGAAATTGAGCGTGCATGGCTGACAATAGATAGTGATATATTTATATGGAGATATGAAGATGGGTAATGTTTACAATCAGCTCTCTATCTTTCTCTCTCTCTCTCTCTCTCTCAAGTATGTGGTTGATGTAAAAGTTCTAAGTATTGTCTTTTTGCACAGTGCTAGAGAAATCTTAAGAATTGTCTTTGCAATTTACGCAATTCCTTAGTTTTTCCAGTCAGTCAATTGTAGTCCTTTACAATCTTTGAAAATTTAGATGCTAATAAAATGAGTTTCATATACATGTATAGAAAGGAAAATTGGTCAGTATTTGAAGACCGTCTTTCTCTTTCGGATTAAGTCATTTTTGGATGAGGTTGTCACTGGCCTTGAAGCGAGGGGGGGGATCTTATCACAAAAATCCAAAATGATGACAATTGTGGTGAGATTTAAAAGGAATTCTTTTTAATGAATTGCTGCAACCTAGAGAGATATTGTTACAAATGAATAATTGGCTTGTTTGAAAGCCACATTTTCTGAATGAGGAAGTTGTGATTTTTGTAGAAGAGAAGATGATTTACCTCATGTAGCAATGCAAGCACATAGATGCCTGGCATGCAAAACAAGGAAAGGAAAGGAAAAAGAAACATGGCTGCCCTGACACCTTAATTTAAGAAAGACGCAGTCTCAGAGCTAGGAGAATTGGGCAGATGCAAATTTTTTGTGAGATCAGGTCTGCATAAAACACACCATGTGCGAGAGAATAGGCAGTTTTTTGCTTGCGAATCTGATGCTGCTTGTACGGAGAGACTTTGTCAGTTGGAAAGAGGTTACTTGGGTCAGTTTCACATGCTATTTCAGCGAAAATGATGGCGAGGAAGTTTGACCTCAAACTCATTCCCAAGTTCGATAGCTCTGTGTCTGGACCATTTGTGATTGAATCGATTGAGAAGGCTGAGCTGGTCTGTAAGATGTGCTAGGTAAAACATACAGAACATGTAGTTGGTGAAAGAACCCTCAGGTGCTCTGGAGTAGGACTTATTCAACTTGATGTGAGCAACAAGACCCCTATTGATGTGGGGGTTCTGGTTGTGGACGGAAAATTACTTGGTTTTGACCTGTGGGTCATTCCATGTCGAAACACCAGCAAAAAGTTGAATTCTGCACCCACCGACACTCAATTACTTGAAATTTGGCACAAATGTTCCCCTCCATGAGTTAGGAAAGTGTGTCAAATTATTTTGTTCTAGACTTTACCGTTCCAATTTTAAGGTGGGGGTGTATAATTTTCCTATTTTGCCTCTAAATTAAGGCCGCACAACGTTGCCGAATCTCAGTATTTTTTAAAAATTAAAGAAAATTACTTCCATGCCTTCAATATTTCTGAAATTTGGTATGTAGGGCAAATAAGAAGTGTAGAATCCAAATATTTAACTATTTCAAGCCTACACTTGTTAGAAAATTTTATTTTACTCACCCAAATACATGACCCCAAAATCAACAACTTTTCACCTATGTAGCTTACAGTCAATCGAAAATACGTTCTCTTCAATTTTCATAATATTTTTTGCCTAACATCTACAATGCCTGCTCAAGTTCACCAAAAAATTTTGTGAGGGTTTTAAGTCTACTTTAGAAGATATGACCCTGCCAAGTTTAGAGTTTTTTTCTTATGTATGTGCAGGATTTCCGAGAAAGATTATAATTAAAGACAATCATGACTTTTTTGAGAATGAAAAAAATCAAATGTTTTGCTTGTTCAGGATGTTCCATTAAAGAGGTGTTATATTGGTATAACATGATTCCAGAAGACAATGCAACAGCTTCGTCAGCATCAGCTAACGACATATATAACTGTCAAGTCCGCATAGAGGGTATCGATGTTGCATCACCACTTGAATACACAGATCCTGGAATCTACAGAGTGGGAGATGTGGTATGGGTAAAGACCCCATGTGATCAATATTTGACACAGTTCAAAAAGGGGACAGTGACAGGTGTCTACAGCCCACATTCAATTCTCATTAATAGAACACCACACCATATCAGAGACCTCCGTCAGCTTCAGAGATCTGCATCATCAGAAGATGACATTGATAAGTTGTCTGAAAGCGACTCAAATTCGCTGTTGTTTTTCAGCACAGGGCCAGATTATTCATCTAGGGATTTGGTCATTGGCTAAAAAGGAAAAAACATAAAGGCTTTCTGGCAAGAAGTTAAAAAATACTACAAAATAACTTCAGTCGGGTGTTGTTAGGTTTTACTGGTATAGTTTACATGTCCGGTCAGCGAATGGTAGTAAGTGGACTGCTCTGAGTCAGATTTTTATAACTGACAGAGAACTAGCTTAATTTTGGCACCAACTAATGAATACGAATACCCAGATGACAGATCTCCACTTTGTAAGGTCATCTGACCATATCAAAGAGTGAAGTCTTTTATCTAAATGAGCCAGTATGGAGTGTATACTATTCTCATTCTTGATGGGACAATTTCTTCCTTCCAAGTCTTGAGACTGATGCCATTCTCCTAGAATGGATTTATTTTTGGAAAATTTGTTGTTTGGGTGCTAGTTCCATAACTTTTTCCACTTATTTAGAATGTCTGAGTTTATAGTTGGTTTGAACTCTGTATAAGGAATTTTCAAATTTGAAATGTCGATTTTTATGTTATAGTGTTTATTAGATGGAGAAACAATTTAAACTTGAAATTTGATCATCTTGCCAGCAAAACAAGTAGTTTCCTTTAAATAAACCTAAATTCCCTCACAAACCAAATGGCCATGTAAACTTATATTGTGTATATTAACATTATATTCAGTTCCCAAAGTGCAAATAAAACATCTGCATTAAAAATTGCATCATTGTTTATATATTTGTGAGTAAAGATACAATACAGGTATTTTTATATTCTTCTCTAGTTTATTTTCATACATTGTATGTGAAGCTAATTTAAGTTATTGTTCAACTTGTTAAAAATTGAAAAGCTAGATTTGAATTATTTTCATTGACATTAAAGGCTTTTTAATTTTTTTTTTTTCAAGACAAGATGTCCTCTATTATGATGGAGTTGATGAAACTATTTTGTGTGCTGCTTTGGTTACTCCTAAACCTGGTAATTTTTTTCTCTCTCTGCCTTACCTCATCACTTTATTTCTTGCACCCCACTATAAATTAAAAAATATTGCTTTATCAACAGAAATATTGCAATTTTTAAAATTTTAATTAAAAATAGATAACACAGAAGAAAAAGCAAATTAAATATTACTACTAACGTTGTAAATGCTATTTGTTAATAATATATATAAAAGGTTAAGGATTCTTTTATGTGTTAACATTGAAGGCTGTTTTGTTCTACTGATGTAAGTTAGGGGGGGGGACACAGTCAAAATTTAGCCTTATGTGGATTTCTAAAAGGATAAAAAGAAATGGTTCAATATTAAAAAAAAATGAGATTTGTTAGGCTTTTGGTATTTTTAAATCTGACCTTTGAACTGCAAATTATTTATACTTGAAACAAACTGATTTTGATTAAGAAAAATTTAGTTTTGTGGTCATTTTTATCATATTGCAAGTTTATTTTTTGTATTTAATACAATAAATGCAGAATTTTATAGATATTTCCAATTACTTTTGACAAAAAAATCCCATCAAAACTTGTATAAAAGTTAATTTTTATTCCATTAGTAGGAAGATAGATTGGAGAAACTTTTGATATAAAAAGTTGGTCCTCTATATAGAACCAGAGATATTAAGTTTTGAAAAATTGTTTATGCTGTATAAAATAATTTGAGTGGGAAAATATAGAAGCCAAAAACATGCAGATTTTAAAGGTCAGTTATCAAGATTTCAATAAGGTTTTTGTGCTTACTCATATTTTAAAATGTTTTAAGCTTGTAGAAATAATTTATTAAGTTAATGAAGCACCTTTTTATTTAATTTCATGAAATCTCAAAATATTTTTTGGACATTCAAAGTATTTACATTTGTAGAAGGAAAGTCTCTGGAGAAATTAAATCAATTAAAATTTTATTTGAAACTTCAACTGAAGATGAATAAATCTGCCATTTAAAAATTTTTTAAAATCTAAAAAAAATAGTTTTAGAATTATTTCTTTATTATAATTTTTATTGTGCACTTCAGAAATGGTGTTATTAAAGAAATCTGTTTTTTAGTAATTGGTTAATCAAGATTAATTGAACAAGAATTTTTTTTTTTTTTAATAAAATTGTTCCTTTGGATATCCATGATACTATTTAGTATATGAGTTTCTGAATGCAAATACAGGTGTTTATCACATTTTGGTGACCTCGCCCATGTTTCAACTGTCCCATTAGATACTCTAAACAGATTATTACCAATCAGGACATCATTTTAGCAATTTTGATAATATTACAGATAAAGCCCTTTAAATTCTGTTTTAAGTTTGCTAAAATATTTTTATACAAAAAAAATTTCCTATCAAGTATAAACATAGAGAAAACATTTTCTAATTTTTAAGCTTAGTCAATAAATATATATATCTATGTTTATACTTGAGATATATATATATATATATTAACTGTTGTTTGATATTTTTTTTCCTCTTTCTTTCAGATGTTTTCCAGTCATCCATAAAATATATTCTGGTTCTTGCAACAACAGTTGAAATTGTGCTCCTCGGAGTCCGCTTCACAGATTCTTCTGTTGGTAGGTTGACCCCCGTCAGATGTGAATTCTCTTTTTGTCTATAGACCAATGTAAAAGGTGACAGAATGAAAGCATTGTCTATTAATCTATTTTCTTTTTTTTATGTATAAACAAAATTAGAATTGCTTAATATTACTTGATTCATATAACTATTACCATTCTAAAAGAGATTTCTATTTGGGTTTGTTTTACAATGACAGACTATTTCATACTAAACATAACTTTATGAATGAAATAATAATATAAAATATGAAAAAACTAAAAATGCACATAAAACAACCTAATGTCAACATCTTGTACATAAGAAATTGGGTCAGAATTCAGTTTTAAATGATTCCATTTCATTCTATTCATCAAATCATAGGAAATTATTTTTTATATCCTAATATGCTATAAAGCGTCTTTTGCATTTTGCTTACAAAATATTTACAGCTATTTTACACTTTTAATAACCAAAGAAAGCAAATATCAACTTAAAATAAAACCGTGTCCACAATAGAAAAGCAAGTGTAAATATTCTCCTGTATTTGTTCAATACAAAATTTATTTGCTTTTAGTTTGGCCTCTGTCAGAACCATTGTTGCATAATCCTAATAAAATAAACTTTGCAATATTCAGTTTGAGTAGTTATTTCATTTTAATAATATTGAAAATAGTAATATTAAATTATATTGGTGAATAGAGAACTTCTGACATTGCTTTCATATTTAACACTTTTGTTGCTGTGGATATACTTAGATATCTTTGAGGCGCTTACATCGTCTGCTTTACGTTTTTGAGACCCCATGAAATGTAAACATCTGTGTTAGAAGCTAACTAATGCTTAGTGCTATTCTCAAACTAACATAGGCATAAAGTAGTGCACAATACAGCCTTTTTTTTTTTTTTTTTTTTTTCTAATGTATTTTTATAGTGTGTCTGGGAGGTGGGTGTTGTCTATACTGCAGAGTATCTGATTGAAATCAAAATGGCAGAGACCATGATAAATTGCCATCAGCATCTTTATAGTCATTCATTTTAATTAAATGGTGATTTCCTATTTTCTGAAAATGTACAAGCACATCTAGGCAACAATGCTATAATGATCTGGTTGAGCGGGGGTCTCTTACTTTTTGTTTATTGAATTACAATCGACCCTTGCATTCTATTGAATTTTTTGTTTATTGAAGTATGCTTTTGTTTATTATTAGTTATGATTTAAAACAAATTATTGTAGACGTATTCAAGTTTTAAAATCTATCAATTTTTTTATTACTATCAAATTTTAAAACTCCTCTATAAAAATAATCATGTAAATGTATATGTACTAATATGAAAAAAGAAAGATTTTCACTAATATATGCAAATATTTTGAGTGACAATCTTGGAAAGGCAGGGAATGACATTCTAACTTTTACAGAAAAAGATGCATTGGGGAAAAGAGGTAAAGAACTACTGTTATAGTGCATCTTGGAAAGTGTTAATTTGGGCAGTTATTATATTAAAACTCTTATGTAGGATAATTATATATTTAGTTTTGTGTTCAGGATAGATTTTTACTTTACAGTTACCTTTTATTTATTTACTAGCAGAGATACCCGACATTGCTTGGAAGATCTATGAATAATAGTTTATTATTGACAATTTAGTGATATTCTTCAGCCATCTTATGGGAAATAATTTTTTACTCAATCTTTAAAAAATAAACTTCATTGTGTGTGTTTTTTTTTTTTTTGTTTTTTTTTTTTGTTTGGTTTGTTACAAAATTACTAAATTTAGGAAAATACCACACTACCAATACCACACTTGTGGTGAGGTCTTGGGGGGCTGAGCATCCCCATATCAAAAAGAAACTTTATTTTTTGATTTAAATACTAACATAAATACTCTGTTAATGTTGTTTTCAAACAAATCAAACTTAGATAAAAGTTCATTCACTTTTTTTTTTTTAAATTAATAAAAAAAGTAAATAAACTTAGATTAAGATATAATTAAACGTGTAATTTAATTTTTTTTCAAGCAAATGCTATAGTGAGCCTTACTTAGAAAAATAATTATTTACTATTTATTTTGGAGTGGAATTTAGATTAATTTTTTTTCCTAAGTAAATAAAGTTTTACTTTTAAACATTACATTAGCAAACATTTCTCTGTAAATGAATTTAATTACTATTTTGAAAGAGTAGAATCAAGCTATTGAGAATTTATCTTTGAAAAGTGATTGTTTAAATTTCAAGTTATATTTGTATTTGAAAAGAAAAGAAAAACTTAAATAAAAATTAGGAGAAACAGACATGACTTATAGCCAACATTAGTTGTGTTGAATATTTGTTTTATAAATTTAACTATATTTAAATTAATTTTTGTTTATTTACTTTATTTAGATGTTTTAGCTGGACACACACACACACTCGAATATCTGAATAACTAAATATTAAATTTTATTTTCAAATTATATTTAATATTATTCTTTTAAATTTACTTTGTTGTTTTAATGTTTATTTTTTTTAAGTTATGCTTTTATTTACTATAGATGTGAAAATAAATTCAAGAGAATAGAAAATTTAAAAATACATACTTGGATAACGTTTAGCAGAATAAAAAAGTAAAAATAAGCAGTAATTCAATTTGAGAATAAGAATTCTTACTGTTTGTTTTTACTTTTTAATTCTGAGAATTTTGAATGCATTCTAATGCAAAAATATCTTTGTAAATACAAATCATATGATGATAATTTTTTACAAAAAATCTGGTTTGGGTGATAATGAGTCTGTATACATATTTCTTTGTCATAACTATTGTAGTTTTTTTAAGTTTTTTTCCAGACACATACATACAGACAACTGCCCTTTATATATGTATAAATTTATTTATTTATAGAAATGTTAGTGTCTCAATGCAAATATTTAAAAAGAAAAAAGTATATAGAGGACTGTTGATCTTTCTTTTTTTTTTTTTACGTCTCTAATTACTTTTATTAAGCAGGCAGTATTATTTTATATGGGTATTGATAATGCAGAATCTTTGATTTTATGTTGTAAAAGCTTTAATTTTAGTTCTTTTTTTAAAAAGGCATAGTGACTGAATGAATGATTTTTATTGACAGCTTCCATTGCTGGGGAGTCAAATCGATTGAGTGCAGGTGAGATGCATCTTATTACTGAGCCTCTTTTTACTCTACCTTCTGACAATTTACACATCATCAGCATTGTTGGCATGAACAATGGACGCATCTTTATGGCAGGCAAAGACAGTTGTCTTTATGAGTTGGCTTACCAGGTAGGAAAAAATTTTCTTTTCTTGATTGGATTGAAGATGTTAAATATAAAAAAATATATTACAAGATCTTGAAATGTTTATCCTTTGCTTCTTCCCTTAATTTCTTTTTGGTTAGTACTTGAGTAATATGTGTCGGTTTATGAATTCCTATTCTGAGTAAAAAGAAAAATCAATTCTCATTGACAAACTTGTTTTAAAAAAATTGTCTTGAATAAACTTTGATGTTTGGCATCATTTTATAGATTAAGTCTTCAGAAGATTCTGATGAACATTGAGGGTGGCAGTGACTTGTTAGTTGGGTTTTACATTGTCAATTCTTATTTTTAACAGTTTGTACCTTTTTAGAGTACTATAATTGTCAAGGCAGCCTTATGATAATGTGAGATAACATCAAAATGACAAAGATAGTTTATGATAATGGGTGATAAAACCTATTTAGAAAAAAAAATTATTTTTTATCTTTACAAATATTTACTAAGCTTAGCTTAATCTAGCACAAGACCAAAATGGGGAGAAAATAGGGGGTGGATGATTGAATTGTAGCAATTTTCCAAGTGGGGACAAACTGCCTACTTTAAAGTCTTTCAACTCATATTTTGTACTTGTATGGAGTTTGTATTTGAAATTCATACAAATAAGACAAGTTTTGAAAGTTTGTGGAAAAAAAAATTTTTTTTTTAATCATTTCACTTTGAGCAAAGTGGAAATGCCACTAGCAGAGAGAGAAAGTTAGAGAAAAGACTGAGTATAGGGAGGATTGGACAAAAATGAACAGGATTCAAGAAGATAGAAGAGGGTGATTGATGTTGCATTTAAATTTTGGAGATTGTAGTTATCAGGGAAGCAAGTAAATGGCAGGGAGTTCCATAGGTGGGGAGTGTGAGAAAAGAAACTGTTGGGGTAGAAGTAGCAGTTGCATTTAGCTATTTCAACAGTAAATGGGTGGGATCTAGATGCCAATCGAGTAGCATGCTTAAATTCATGTAGTCAAACACCAGGGAAAAAGCTTGTCAGAGCAGTTGCCATGAAAATATTTGTAGAAAAGATAAAGGGAAGCCATGCCTTAAATTAAAATTCAATGGAAATAAATTTTTACTGAATAATCAACAAATAAGATTATTTAAAACTAAATAGTATTACTACTACTACTAATTATATATATATATATATATATATATATATGTGTGTGTGTGTGTGATCAAGTGGTTAGAATGTTTGCTTTCTGACCATGGTGTCCAAGTTTGAATTTCACTATGTTTGATTTATCAGATTTCCCTGATGTTATCAGCCTGGGGAAGCAATCCCAGTGTGTGGCACTGTTGGAAAGTGTGTGAAAACTACACCTCTTGTTGAGCCATACCTTGTGAGTGAAATTTCATAAATGGAGTTGTTTGGAAGGTGCCAGTTGTTGTGATAACACAGTTACATGTCACTGTGACTAGTGGGTTTGTGTTGACTGGCATTGTTCAAATTGCTGATCATGTCAGATTATGTGTTCTTGCCCAGAGTCTGCTCAGCAGAGTTGCAGTATGAACCACAGGGTGGCTTTTTATGTGTTGAATGAACATAAATGTGCCTGAGTAAGCATCTGCAACATGGATTGGCTAATTGACATAGCAGACAGGTCTGCTCAGAAATGAGTAGCGAGCCATTATATATATATATATATATATAGACATTTATATTATGTTTAACGTTCTTTTTATAAATCTTTAAATAAATTGTCGGGCTATGTCCAATTCAAAAATATATATATATATATATATATATATATATATATATATATATAATGGCTTGCTACTTGTTATATATTCTGGTATGGGAATCTTTGGCTGGCTTTGTTGAGCAATTTTGTTGTGATGCTATTTTTCTTCTGACATTGAGCACTTTTTCAATACACTGTTAAATGTATTCTGACATTTCAGTCATATGGATATTCCCTCTTCAGTGATTTCAGTTGGTACGTATATGTATTCCCCAACTGCCCTTATAACACCTTTGTTTAACTGAGTTGGGAATAAAATGCCTAGATCACTGAAAATCTGATGTTGAGTGCCTGAAAAATGCATTCATACATCAGGAAACTGACAGTTGTAATCAGTCAGACCATTCACCAGGAAATTATTATTTTTGCATATATGAAATTAATATAAAATTTGTCACTTAGCTGATTGATGTTATTCTTAAGGTTTCATAGACAGCCCTCCTCGTCCAGGGTTATACGCGCACACACACACACACATATATATTCAGGCTAATGTCCTCCTCTTTGTTATTATTATCTCGGTATTTCAGCCATTGTGTTCTCTCACCTTCTTCAGAAATCAATCAATCTGAGTCATCTTCATAAAATTTTAAATTGAACCCTTATTTAATCTGTGGAGAGAAATTGTTCTTGTTCTGTTGTTCATGTCTAGGGATCTCTTGTCTTGTTCTTATTTAGTACTGCTGGGTTATTGTTTCCACTGAGTCCAAATCTGTACTACTCTGACCAGAGATTGAACCTAGCATTAATATACCACCAAATTTATGAATCAATGCTTTAATCCAGTAGGCTATTGCTCTAAAAAATGTATACACATCTGAATTATTAATTCCTGCTATGTCTATTTTCTTAAATATAACTTACCAGTTTTAGAAGAGCAAATATTAAAAATCTTAGCTATAAAAGCATTGACATATTCATTTTGTTTAAATCATTCAATATTTAGAAAATGTCTAATAAACAATTTTGATGACCTCCTAGGATGTATTCATAAATACAGTGATGAGGGTATATTTTTGCTTTTGGGTACTTTCCAACTGCCAATCTTTTTTTAAACAAATAACTCAGCCTCACATACCAAGAGATGATATCCATGTTAACTCAGATCACTTGAAAACCCAGGAAGACTTTGTATTGACCAACCTTAAATATTTTATACGTTTTGATGCATGTAAGCTGAAAGAAAATATCTGAAGTTTGTTATTATTCACAGGGCCAAAAGGGCTGGTTTGGAAGACAGTGTAAGAAGATAAACCATTCAACCAGTTATCTCTCCTACTTGGTGCCTAGTTTTATTAACATCTCACTCACAGAAGAAGGTAATTATGCTGTCTAGTAAGAAAATTATTCTCCATGTTGATGTTGACAATTTTTTTTCAAGTTAAAATTTAATCCTTTACTTTTTTATATTGTGTGTGTGTAAATAATATGTTCACTTAAAATGAATTGTAGGCATTATTAGTTCAGAATAGTTTTAATGAATTTATTTTGTTTGTTGTGAGTATGGCCCAAAATATAGACTTGTAATTGTGGCCTGAATCAGCAGATTGTATTTGCCTCTCTACAAACAAGTCTCTTCTCTTTATTCTATAATTATTATAACATGAAAAAATAATATTGAATCAATAAATCACTCTTTGTTTACAGATCCGCTCTTGCAGATCAGCATTGATCAGTCACGCAATATTTTGTACACTCGTTCCGAAAAGGGAACCATTCAGGTAATAAATCAAAATGGCTACTTTGTTTTTTTTGTTTTGTTTTTTATTCCAGCCAGACCTCTGCAAAAAGTTGGGTGGGTCTGACATGTCAGGTTATTTTTCTGCTTCAGCATGAGGAAAAATTTTACACCCAGTCTGTTTAAAGTGACAATCGATCACTGCATTGGTACATGAGGCTAGAAACGAAAATGTCACCATCTCTCTTAACATTTCCCTTTCTGTATGCCTTAGGTATCAGTGACTGACTCTCGTCCTCCCCATTTTGGGTAATTGGAGAGATACTGCCTGGAGGAGTAGGATGCCTCTGGAGCCAAGCATATTATATTTACCTCTCCCCTCCCAACAATTTGTGTATAGCTATTATGTCAGTAGTTCTTTTGCACTTTTTAAAAACAGATTTTTTGTTTTCTTTTCTAATTGCAGTTGGACTTTGTTGTAATTTAATTTTCAAACTTTGTTAACTACTGTTGGTCCTTAAAGTTAATAATCTTTATGAAAACGAGGAAAATCTGTGGCTGGTGCTGACTTTTTGAATGCTTTTATTGTTTTAATGATTTATCAGTTTTTGATTTTATTTCCATTACTTTTTATCAAAATTCTCAAATTATTATTCTAACATTGTTAACATTAATAATCTTGACATCGCTTTAGCTAAGAAATTTATAAACTATAACATCTTGGAATATTTATGAAATTTCCTTTTTATAATGATTTTTGTTTGATCTTCATTTAAAAAATGTTAGCATTCTCTCAGTTGTTCTGTTTGAGTTTGGGAGAATTTTATGTAGCTAAATACAATGAGTTGTTAGCAATTTTTTTTTCTCCTGGACAAGTGGTCAGCCTTAGTTTCTGATGAGTTCTGGCTGAAATTTTTACTTATGATTTACATTTGGATATTCTGTATATTTTACATGTGACAGCTGCTCTTGTATATTTAAATTGAAATCAATGCATTTTATTCTCTCCCTCAGATTTTTGACTTGGGTGAAGATGGTTCTGGGATGAGTCGTGTTGCTACAGTGCCTCTGTCAACCACTGTACAGACAGCCAGTAACATTGCTGGGTAAGCTGCTTTCAGCCTCTCCTCAAGTTGTCTTCTTTCAACTCTTTTTAGGTGAGGTGCTCTGTTTGTTACTTTTGGTATGAAACATCTATTTTGATGAGGTCATAAGAACTGAGCATTAAAATTAAGTAATGTTTTTTTATCACGTATATTAATTTGCCATGTATAGTAATTCATCATGTCCAGTTTTTCTGATTAAATTACAGATAATAATAATGAATTAACCAGGAAATTCTAAAACTTTTTGGATATCTTTAGTTAATTTGTTTAATCCATTTTTGATTACTACATTTTATCTTAAAACATGGGGATATTTATTTAATAATTTTTGTCTTTTTCAGTACAATTGATCCTTCCCTTTTCAAGCCCATTATCCACATAGCAGCATTGACATCCTCTGAATCGTCAAATATTCATCTTGTGGCCATTACACAAGCAGGTATGCAACATTCTCTATGAGTCCAAAATAAGTTTTAGATTTAGGTTTATTTGAAAATTTTGCAAACTTTATCAATCTTATTTATATATTATTTAGTTTGACAAATACTCATAACAATTAAAATTGCTTGGATTTAGAGGCAGTCAGTTTGGCTGAATTGGAAAAGTGCCATTGATGAACTGAGCAAGGATTGGTTTGTGGATTCAAACACTACAATTCACTAGTTAACATTTATATTCACATCATGTGGAAAATGGAACCAAACAAATTCTTTTTTCATAATGTTTTACATTGAGTTCACCAAGTTAGAACAAGTTTATTTACATTCTAAATATTGTCCTCAACTTTGTCATTGTTATCACAAGGTTTTGACTGTTGTGCCCTCAACCTTTCTTGTTGATCTGAGTAACCTTCAGGGAATCTTGAACTGAACCCTTTATTTAATCTATGAAAATAGATTGTTCTTGTTCTGTTGACCATGTCCAGAGATACGTTGTTTTAATTATTATTTAGTATTGCTCAGTTAATGTATTTGCAATTATGTTGCTAAATTCATGAACCAACTCTTTAATCCATGGGAGTGGAGAACTTGAGACCTTAAACCACACATGGGCAATCTTTTTTGAACAGTGGGCTGCATGAGGTACAGTACGTCAAGAGGCAGGCTGCACTACTAAAAGTATTTATTTAAAGATATCAAAGCCATTTCTCCAACAAAACCATCTGCCTTGGAAACTGGGAAAGTTGATTTTTTTTTTTTTTTTGATTTTTTTCTTCCTTCCTTTGGAGAAAAGATTCCTTGTGTAATTAAAAAAAAATTAATGTCTTGGCATAACATTTTCACTGATGACAGTGTGATTAACACATGTTGCTGCATATGATTTGTTTTTAATTCATTCATTTGAGTAGACAAAAATATTTGTCAAAGAAGAACAATTATCATTGACATTTCCTGTTTCTGAAACAAAAGATGTTTACACGTATGATCTTCCTTAGTGAAAATCGCCAATAGTTTAAAATGCTGACAATGTTACCTTTTCACAAAAAGTTACAAAATTCAAGAAACATTGTGCTTAATAATTGTTTATGTATGTGGCTATGCATTACTGTGTGTAAGCAAACAAGTGAGAATAAAAGGAAACAAACATTTTAATAAACATTATTTTCCTCCTGAAATTAAGCATGACATTCAGAAAGCTAATTGGGCTGCAGGTGGCCTGTGGCCTGCATGTTTGCCCATGACTACCTTAACTGTAACCTACCTGCTGATGAGTGCTGCTGCCACTTGTTATGCTTGACTGTATTCCCCAATTGGATAGGTTCAATTGTTTACTGAATAAACAATTTATACTTAGAGAATAGAAGAAATATAAACACCAAAACTTTAATTCTATTTTTTTTTTTTATTTATTTTTCCCCATTCAGGTGTTCGATTATATTATGCTGCTAAGCCTTTTGGTCAAAAAATCTTTTCCCGCAAGTGTCCTACCATGTTGAGATTGGTTCATGTTCGTCTGCCTCCTGGCTTTTCTGCTAATGCTGCCCAAGGACGGCCAACAAATGTACGATTAGCTCATTACAAACGAGGTATGGCTACATTTGTTTCTTTTGCAAATGTCTTGGGTACTTGACATGCCTATTAAGTCTAATTTTTCTTCATGTCATGAACCTTTCTTCTTTTTTCTTCTTTTTTCTTTTTTTTTTTTTTTTTTTTTTTTTTTTTTTTCTTGAAATGTTCATAAAACTCATCTCTGCTACTTACTGAGTGGCAGTTTTATTTGTAAAATATCCCTAAAGGCAGGTGGGAAACCTGTATCCTGCCTGATAATTTGTACATATCCCACAAGAGCACCATAAACATTGTTTTAAATATCAATAGATTTTCGTATTGGTTACATAAAATATTAATCTGTTCTAAAGAAGATTAAAGACAACTATGAGAGAAACCATATATATTTAATAGTGTACTTTAGTCATCAGGAAACTCAGTTTCTACAAATTCAGCATATTGTGCTATCACAGGAGCACCTGGATCGCTACATCCCACACTTCATGGACATCAGTATTCAATCACCGGCACAGTGTGAACTGACACAGTGATCTAAGTGCCTGTGTGTACATAAGATGTCATTTTTGTGCTTTTCTATAAACATTTCACAAGATTTATTAAGAATTTCTTTTGTAAAATATTTTTTCTTGGATGTACAAATCTCATTAATATTAGCAAATGTATTAGATATTAAATTAATTTCTCAAACATTTCTGCTGCCTGTTTGCAAAATGTAACCAGCAAATAACATGCACGTATATGATTGTTATTTATATTATTGCTGTGAAATTTGTGTTGCTATTTTGATACAAGCCATATTAGACACGGCCAATGATGATGTGGCTCTCCATGAAAAAGATATTTGCCCACCCTCACTTTCAGAAGAAAGATAATATTTGGTGCTGTATGGTTTACATATGTTATCTAATTTTACACATTTTCGTACAGTGAAACTGAAATGCTATATTTTTTCCAGGCACTCTATTAATGGTTCAGTCTCATTCTGAAGAAACAGATCTGTTATGGACGATCAGTGGTGATTGTTTGCCTTTCAACAATGTACTTATGGAGACCAAGGTATGATTAATCAAATAGTTTCTGGTTAAAATCATTAGAAAAAAAAATAGTTTGTGTAATGAGCAAGGCAAAAAACAAAAACAAAAGACAACTTTACTGTAGTTACTTAAAAGTTCTTACAGGCTTCTTTTCTAAAATGTCCTAATGTCTTGTATATAGAAGAGTAGATTTTCTTTATTGGCCGCATGAATTGTGTAGTAGTAGTCATTCGGGAAAATGACGTGCAATGAAGCAATCATTGTGCTTCTATTTTCAAATGCCATCAACATTTGGTTGTTGATACATGCAGAGGGAAGGAGAAATTTGTGGCAGCAGTCTTTAATTTATACAAGTTGGATAATTTATATTTAAACTTGCACCAGAAACCAAGAAAATAGTTTTGGGGGTGGGAATGAATATATATTATATATATAATATATATTATATATATAATATATATATATATATATATATATATATATATAATATATATAAATGTGTGTGTGTATAAAAAAAAAAAAACTATTTTCCTGGTAATGTGCAAGTTTAAATTATCCAATGTCTGGGTACTTTCTGATTTCATAAACCATTATCAAAAAGTTTTTTGTTATGTCATTTTCAAACATGCCTTTGCTGCAGTTTGTGTTGTATTTTTTTGGTTGGGGGTGTTATTGGTAAGGATTTCTTGTATTTGTTTTGTATCACTCTTTAACCCAACTTTATACACTCAAAGGTGCAAAAACGATTTCATATATATATATGATAAAATATCTGTATGCTAGGAAATTATCTTAATTATTTATGGAATTCATAAAATATATAATAATATATATTGTGATGAGGTAGTCTCTCAGGCTGTATCGGTTAATTATAAATTTTTAAATGAACTTAAGTTTACCATAATGAATATATACCTTGTTCACTTAGGTAACAATAGCAACATGGTGGTGATGAAAGGGCTTGTCTGTGGACTTTAAACTATGAATTGTGGAGGCTTGCAATTCAGGAATAAATTTTTGAGCAGCAGCTAAGTAGTTTTTCAGTACACAAATAGTGTACAGTAGAAAAATGTGAGATAAAAACTGTTGCAGCTTTTCTTGAAAGAATGCAAAAAAAAATTTCAAAGACTGAATTTCCTTAACAAATGTTCATTTCTTAATCCCTTAATTCAACACACTCAAACTCACCCTGTAAATATTGACTCTCAAAGTTTCCTGTTTGATACTTTAACTTTGAAGTATAACAACAGTTAGCTGATGTTAAATTCTCTCTCAACACACTACAAGGCTTATTAAAGTCTTTTACATCCAATAGTGTTTCTGATATACAAATTTATGCCGCTATGTAAAATGACGATCTACATCATAAAATGTTTGATTTTTTTTTAAAATTCTTTTCAGACAAATGCTCTTCTTGGTGGCAATACGTGGACCATGTGTGAGGTGCCTGTCTCAGATTCTGAAACTTACAGTGACTTTAAACAGCGGCCTGACCCCCCAATTGTAGTCACACAGCATAATGAGAAACCAAGAAAATTTGTTTTCATCAACTCTCAGGTTATTCAATTGAATATTAATTTTATTTACCAATGATTTTTAATCCATTAAGTTTTATTTATAAATATTGTCAAGTATTTTTTCTGACACACATGAAATATTCTCTGTAACCCCCCCCTTTTTTTTCCTTCTATATAACCAATTCAATGTGATATCCTCAGTTGGAGTAATGATTGTGTTTAATGTGGTTTAATTTCCTGAAAAAAAAAAGAAATAAACAAAACTGGGCTAAGCTGACGAGTTGATCGATTCACCCTCCTCCCTGGTCTTTTGAACAGGAGTAGAGGTCTGTCCCTTGTTCCCTGCTTAGGATTGGACTTCTGGTTCCTTCTAAAGTCTTTTCATTCTTTTTCACTCCAGTAGCCTCTTGCGTCTTAGTGTCATTATTGCCTTGCTTGGGGTGAATTGATAAAAAAAAAAATAGAAAAATGGACATCTCCATAAATATCAAATTAAAAGAAAAAATTGTTAGTCATTCAAACTAACTTATAATAAGAGATTAGAAATCAAGAATTTTTAAAAATTTCATTAAGAATGAAAAAAATACATATTTATAGATTTATTTTTACAAATTTTATAAAAAAAGGCAAAAAACTAAAGTCTTGCTGTACCAGTTAGAATTTTCTTATAAAATTGTTTATGTGAATAATTTTTTTTTTTTTTTTTTTTTTTTTTAAGGGATGTCACATTGTGTCTAAACTTAGACCTGTTGATCAACTGAGAAGGCTGCTACTCTCATGTCAAGGACCTGAATCAGAAGAAGTGAAAGCCTTTTTCTCTTTGCACAAAGTAAGTAAATGATTTCAAGCAAGAACATTTTTGGATAAATCAAAGCTAAAGTCTTCAACTTGATAGCAAATTTTATTATTATTAATGTAGCATGTCTTAAAAATGGCTTAACTTTGAGAACCTTTATCT
Organism: Acanthosepion esculentum; assembly: GCA_964036315.1. Taxonomy (NCBI): domain Eukaryota; kingdom Metazoa; phylum Mollusca; class Cephalopoda; order Sepiida; family Sepiidae; genus Acanthosepion; species Acanthosepion esculentum. The sequence goes on from OZ038497.1 coordinate 8,047,491, forward strand.
AGCTGGAGGCAAAAATTGTCGCTGTAGAATTCTCCCCTTTGCAGCTCTATGCACATTCTGTCACTTCGAGAGGGTTGCTATAAATAAACACTTGTCAACTTTATTTCTGGTATTTTAAGCTGGAAATAGCCTATTACTGCTTTGGAATGATGCTAAACTTCTGTTTTCTGACACCATTTTGAATTCTTCTATACTCAACACAAGGTGTAACATCGATTTATCGTACGTTAATTTTGTCACAATCTTTTGTAGACAAAAATGGTTACATCAACATCCAACAAAGCTTTTATTTGGGAGCTTTTCTTTGATTCGGACTCTGATGATGATTTTGAAGGCTTTACTCAAGTGGATAATGGCAGTGTAGTGGTCAGAGATAGAGATAATAGCAATGCTAGTGGCAGGGAGGAAAGTTATGATAACCACTAGCTGCCAAGCAGCTAATATCTTCCATGGGTGACTAATTTTATGGAAGATACTGGTCCCATGGATGTACCTGATGGCTTTTCTGAAGTTGAATTATTTTGTCTATTTATAAACAATGAAATAACTTTGTCAGTGAGACAAATAAATATGCTAGTCAGGTGAAAGAAAGAGCAAACAAATGCTGGTGTCTACTCGTATGTAAACATGTGCAAGGACATTACTTTTGATGAAATGAAAGCCTTCTTAGCTATTTTACTTTTTATTGCACCCCAGAACTCCACAAGGAGTGATAAAAGTTAAAGTATGTTAAATTGTTAATGTTTTTATTTTTTATTTTAATTTTTATTTTTAATGTCAAAACATGCATGCAAAATGTAATGCATTCCATCAAAATATTACTCATCCATTCTTTTATTAGTATACAAAAATAAAATCTATACACACAATATAACGTTATAACAATTTTAAAAGAGTAGGTGTTTTTGTGCCCTCAAAAAAAATGCAGTGGCAGGGGAAACCATTCTAGAAAGATTTTGGTAGGGTAAAGGTTTTAATAGATGGAAATTTTGCATATTGAGTTTATAAAAAAAATAATAATAAATCATAAATAATATTAATATAACTGAAAAGCTTTGCTGAACTCAAATTTGGAAATTTAACTTATTAAGCTTGATATCTTCACGAATTTAATTTTTTTCGATTTATGTCGTCAGAAATGGAATCAGCGTTCAGCAATACCTTATATTGGGTTGACCCAAACATTTGGTCTCTTTTTAGTAGATGGCATTAGAAATATTTCATAGTAACTAAGTTCATTCAGAAAGATTACTTTTTGTTGTATTGTGATAACTGACTTATCAGTGTGTCTAAAAAAAAAAAAAGAAAGTTTTGGTAGAATTGGCCTATTTTTGCTTATTGGAGATGGAAGAAAATAAGTAAAACTTTTGACATATCGTTTATTTTAAGAAAGGTAAAAATGCAACTCAAATACAAAAATAAGTTTTGTAGTTTAGTTTATGAAGGAGGTATTGTAAATGATTAAACATGTCAAAAATGGTTTGTGAAATTTCATGATAGGGATTTCTCAATGAATCCTGCATCATGGTCAAGTAAACCAAAAAAAAACAATAATCACTTTGGATTTGGAAGAAAAGAAATTCTTTTGTATCACTTAAATTGTAAAGCTCTGATTGTTGAGATATGAAAATTACATTTTAATTTTTTTTTTTTTTTTTCCTACTTTTTCATTTCCGCCTTTCTTATAACCCTTGTAAATAGAGAAACTGAGAGAATAATTTTCGCTGTGTTGTTTTGAAATTCATAAAGACTAACAATTTTTAGCTGTTATTGCTGCTAAAAAATTAGCTCACAAAAAATGGGCTTTTTATGATATCTTTGTGTTACCTAATTGCTCAAATATATAATAATGATTACTTAATGTTATATTTAAATAAAAGGAAAATGAAGGATTATTTTTTCATATAAAATACAAAAATTACTTAATAAATTTTCCTTTGTAATTTTTTGAGAAAGATGTTTGTATTTTTTTTTAATCATTTTTCTTTGTTTTTAATTAAAAACTCAGCCTGACCAAGCCTGTGCTGCCTGCTTAATTTTGGCCTGTACAAGAGCCCCTGTGGATCAACAGGTAAAGTGAACTTTTACTTGAAACATGCTTTCTTTGGAAGCAATAAATTTTCTTTTATTTATTAAAGAAATAAAACCAAAAACCCATCTTCATTTGAATATTTGAACTTTCAGAGATTTAATTTCCAAGTAGTATTGAATGATATGAGTTATCTCCCCTAAGAATGAAAAGCTGAATGAGACCATCTACTTCCATAGATTGAATAATGGGTTCAGTTTGAAATTCCAGCAAAACATTTGAAGAAGGCCAGAATTTACAACTGAAACACGTTTATTTGCTCATGAATAGTACATTATAGAACTTTGATTTGTTTATGCTTAAAAAAAAGAAGCTATTTTAAATTTATTTTTCTTCTATTGGAATATCTGTTTACATTGTATATCCTTACAGGTAGCCAATTGGGCCCGAATGGCTTTCTTCATGTATGGAGGTTACCCACATGTAAAATTGTCAAATGAAAATGAATTTGGACCAGGAGGACCCACAAGTGTAGGAGCAGCAGCTTATAACAGCTCAGGTAAACAATTATTTCATCTTTGATGAGATTGGGGATTCTTTTAAGAAACTTGAGTATTTTGAGATTTCTTCTCTAACCTGTTTTGCTTGCAAAAGAAATAAGTAGAAAAACCTTATTTGTCATGACTTTGGCAGATTTTGAAAAATTTCAAAAAATAATGTAAATCCTCTTTTTATACGGGACAATTATTTTTCATAGTCACTTCAACCGCTTTGAAATATAATGGGTTTGCAAAGCGTGTTAAGAATGGACATTGATGAAAGAGAGGAAAGAATTGTTCTTGATTGTAGCTGCTTAATAACTTTTAATAAGGTGGAACACAACTGTAAAAAGTATCTAAAATAAAAAATCATTTTTGCCTGTGTTTTGAAGGGAAAATATTTGCATGATCTGACATTCCCCACTTAAAGGGGATCATAAAGCGGGCACATTTTGAAGGCATGGAATCCACTAAGAGGTCCATAACAACAGAGCTGAGCAGCATCCAAGAAGAATCCTTCCATCACTTCATAAAAGCAGATGGATGGAAAAAGTGCATTAGACTCGAGGAGGATTACTTTGAAGAGGAAACCATGTAGTAGTTTGAAATTGAAATAAATTGTTTGACACCAGTCCTCTTACTTTTCACATAGAACTCATACATACATACATACACACACACATACACGTGTATAAATAAATATATATATATATATATATATATATATATATATATATATATATATATGCATGCTAAAATATACTTTTCCACAGTTTTCAAAGGTTTCTTTTGGTTTGTCGGTATAAAGCTGGGAAAATTGTAATTATTTGTAAATTTTATTGTTTAGCTATACAAGTGCAAATTTGGTTAAAACCTTAAATATTTCCCTGTAAAATAGCTTTAGTATTTATTAGTAAAATCTGTTGAAAAAAATAATTGTAAAGTAATTATTTTTTGGCCACTTAAAATGTTACATTCTATTTAAGGTTCATTGGAAATCGGGGAGTTAAAAAAAAATTGTATTTTTGCAAAAGCTTATGATTTTCTTTCACTTTAGACAAAGGATTAAAAAAGAATAAAGTTAGTCATTCACTGTAAATGTTATTTATCATTTACTTTTAATGACTCTTGGTGATTGTAATTTTTGTTTATTTGTAGGTATTTCCCCAATGCAAAGTTCTAATCCCATGGGACAGACTCCACAACAGCAACAATATTCACAGTCTTACCATTCAAGTGTATTAGGGCGGGGATCAACAACTGGGCAAGATGTAGTTTTCTCAGGCAAACACAACGGAATTTGTCTCTATCTGTCACGAATATTAAGGTAAGATGGTCCATTCTCCTTACACCTCTGTCACTCACATTTTTTTAAAAATTTTAAATAGAAACAAAAGTAAAGAAACAAACACTTATTGGAGTCAATAGAATTGAAATCTAGCTATTGTCTTTTGTGGTCATAAATTTATTAGTGTTATTGTTGATAATTTTCTTTTTTTTTTTTTTTTATCTATCGCTTGTATGAATATATTCATCTATTTGTAAAACTGATGTAAAGGCAGCTTTGTTTTGCTGATTCTAATTGGATATATTTTTTAAAATTTTTAGTTGATTTAGCAAACACTTCATAAAATATAAAGCAGAATAATTAATTTTTGTTGAAACAGAATCTTTGATGTTTAAATAGTTTCATTCATCTTATCAAGTGATAAATTATTTTCATTCATCTTATCAAGTGATAAATTATTTTCATTCATCTTATCAAGTGATAAATTATTTTCATTCATCTTATCAAGTGATAAATTATTTTCATTCATCTTATCAAGTGATAAATTATTTTCATTCATCTTATCAAGTGATAAATTATTTTCATTCATCTTATCAAGTGATAAATTATTTTCATTCATCTTATCAAGTGATAAATTATTTTCATTCATCTTATCAAGTGATAAATTATTTTCATTCATCTTATCAAGTGATAAATTATTTTCATTCATCTTATCAAGTGATAAATTATTTTCATTCATCTTATCAAGTGATAAATTATTTTCATTCATCTTATCAAGTGATAAATTATTTTCATTCATCTTATCAAGTGATATTTTGAGTGATTCAGTGTTGTTTTACAGACATCATCTTTCTTTGGTACAATGATTTTTCTATATATATTGTTACTGAAAATTGCATGGTGTGATGAGATGTTTATTATTTTTTTACATTATATATAAAAGAACAAATAAGAATCATTTATAAATTTATCATGAATATATGTGAGAGAGTTTTTTTTGTGTACAGTTTAAGACTTACCTGGAATCTCTTTGTCTATTTTTAGGCCAATTTGGGATCACCTTATTGTAGATGAATATTCTTGTAAAACAGATGATGGTTCCCTTGTTTATGTAAGTACAATTTTCTTTCCTTTAAAAACTCTGTGTCTGCTTATAAACACTAATACTACTTGGTATAGCACAGGTTAAGATTGGTGCATTATATTTTTTTTTTAAATTTACTGACAGTAATATCTACTAAAAGGGGAGGGGGCTAATTGAGATAAATAAGAAAATTATTTGGGACTTGAAAAACAGCACATTGGCAAAATGGATATTTTATGATGTTTATATTTTTTTTATGGTTTCTTTTTTTTTCTTTTTTGAGTTATCAAAATTTTCAATATTTATATTTGTTTATTTATGTACAACTCTCTTATAATTTCTTATTTATTCAGTATATTAAAAAACATTAATTGTTTGAGAGCTTCTAAAACACTTAATGTATGCAATATTTATGTACATAACATTGGAATATATATATAATTTATCATAGAGGTGGTAGTGAGGACAAGTTCTCACTGTCTATAAAATGCTCCTATTTCATACGTCTCAAATAGCCTCAACTAAGTCAACTCAGTCCGGCTCCAAGTCGGAGAAGGGACAAAGGCGGACCACTAATGCCACATAATCAGCTGCTTTGGGTAGTATGAATACATCAACCTGAGAAGGGAGTCCATTTAGGGAAAGGAGAACCTTGATTTTTAAACCTCCACTGCTTTGCAGCCATATCCAAACACAGAAAAGGCTCTGGAAGGAAATCTGGACAGAAAATCCAAGTTGGTTGGCTATGAACACTGCCAACCTTCTGGTAACTTTTGCAGCCAGATTGGCTCCAAATGTAATGCTTTGTATCACTTTGGATCTTGTCAGTATGGACAAGAGGGTTGGTGGGGATGCATGTGGTCAGGGCACTGCTCAGCCACCATATACCATCACCCAGGCTTGCACCCTAATGGTCACTCCTGTTTCACTACCAAAGGACTAAATTTTGACCAGACAGGGTGCTACCATTATCTTGTGAGATAAATGGATACCTACTGAATGTATATTTCCGTAAACTTAACCGTTAATAATCTTACTCGATTTATGCAACCATTTTAATAAGATTAAAAAAAATGTTTTAAAACTACTTTATCAGACTTTTATCATCACAGTAGAATGATGACCTTATAATTGGGTTGATTCAGTCTCCCCAAAGAAAAAAATTTCTCGTGTGTGTGTGTATTATTAATGTTAAGTTTTAAAATATGAACATTCAAAATAGAAAATTAGGCTTAAAAAAGTCTGTCTTTGAAAATTCTTTTTGTCTTGAATTCTGTTTTCACTGACTTATTTGTTTTTTTTTTTTTTTCTCTTTTCAGCTGGTATGCAATTTCACAAGTGAACAGCTTGAGCACACACTCTCGTTAGTGCGAAACGTTTCTGATTTCATTGATTTTAGTTCTCGACTTGATCCTCCATTGGCAACCGAAAGGTGAGTTTGAAAAGGAAGTAAAAGATATAGCTTTATGAGAATTACAGTTTTAATAAAAAAATCTTTTCCTCATTAATGAAACTAGTATTTTAATGTTCAAATAAAAGTTAGTCAAATCACTATTTAAACATTGGTTTCAGTTCTTTTATATAAATACACTTTAAAAACGAACATTTTAAAAGAATGTATATACAAAAAATATATGAAACAACGGGATGAAAGAGGAAGGATATAAAAAAGATTGTCTAATTTTATATGGCCGATTCCGTGTTAGTAATCCTCACTTTTTTGTTTTTTGTTGTTTTTTTGCCATCGTGCACATTTTTGTGCTGAATTGGCTTTGAAGAATGATAACTGGTTTGCCCTTTTTATTCATTTGCTGCTGTTCCTTGTTCTACGTTTTGTTTTTATATATATTTATACATACTTTTAACATTTTTGTTTTTAATGCATAACTAAATTTTGTACAACCAACAGATTTAGAAATGCACTTTTTTCTTCAAGTATTATTCATATTGTTTGGCTTGCATATGAAATTTTGGCATGAGATATTTATAAATGATGAATTTTGTTTTCTTTTGTTGTTTTTTTTTTCTAGCCCATCTAGTAATCATCTGATGCCTTTTAGAATGGCAGGTCCACAGTTTGAAGGTCAGCATATTGATGAACAGACAAAGAAACAATGGCAAAGTAAGCTTTCTTATTTTTTTTAAAAAGATTTGGATGTAATTTTTTTTTTTTTTTTAATATAATATTCTGAATTTTTTTTTTTTAAATGTCAACTTTGGTTGCAATATTCTTAGTTGTCAATTGGTAGTAACATCTTGCATATAAATTGTAAATTTTATGACTTTGAACAAAAGTTAATTTTTAAAACTGAAGCAGCTGAAATTGTTTTAATTCATTTGATGTCGTATTTCTTTTTTTTTTTTTCTTAATCAGTTTCTAAGCTTAATTCTTGATAGTAAAATTAATACTTAGAAATCTGTTTTTATAAGTTTAAGAAGCCATTGTTATTGTCATCTTTTGATAACTTGTGATGCATTTGAATATTATGTGTTGTTTTTATTTCCAATTTGAATATTGAAATTTAATTTTTTTTTTTCTCCTTCAGTTGAATGCCAGAATATGGAACGAGCCTCACTACAAAATGTACGAGAATTGGCCATCCAAGTTGAACAAGTCTTGGGTCTCCTCAAAGTATTAGTTGATCACCAATTCCACATGTTGGCTCAAAAGATGACTTTGGTTAGTTGACATATTTTCTGTTCTTATTTAGAGCAAAATTGATACTATAAGACCAATGGGTAGGGAAAAGTCAAAGAATAAAAAAAATAATTGGTCAGGGAATTTTTTGCTGTTTAGAAGCTTATAATCTTTTGATGTGACATAATGCTTACTTTAGTGCATCTCTTGCATATTAGACATCTTTGTTTTGCATCTTCTTTTTACTTCAGTGTAAAAAATTCCTAAATATATTTGTTGCTTTAATTTAAACTCTTGCTTTATTTGAACAGGATCAACAAAACCATTTGAAAACAATGACGTTCAAACAGCTGGTCATTTTAGGACGTGATGTAAGTAGCTTATTTATATTTTTGGTAGTTTTTATGTTGAGCACAATAGGTTGAATATTATCATCAAAAATGTGAAGTTTTCATCTAAAAGCACTATTTTTGCACATAATCATCACCACTGATTATGTATTTTTTGAGCAGCATCAGCATTATAATTGGAATGATCCCTGATATTCACTTTTCATTAAATTATTATTTTAATAGATTTTTGTTAGTCAAATTGTCAGAAACAGACTTTTAGAATGTTATAATTAAAATTTTCCCACATTTTTACTGAAGTACAGAAATTTTTTTTAAAATCCCGATTTTAATAATTTTAAAATTTTAAAACCTTTTAAATTTCCAAAGTGTAAAAAAAAAGTTAAAAATAAAAAAATTTGATACACATATAGGTTTTTTCTTCTAAGTACTTTGTATTTTTAATTTATTTGAACTGACCTGATATTTAGAATTTTCTCTGGCTTCCTCAAATGAATGAAACAGGAAACAAAAGTTATAAAAGATCAAAATGATGTTATATTTATTTATATTTTAGATGTGCAATGCCTTGATCACCAGTTTGATTGATCGTTACCTTCATGATAATGCAACAATCGATGTCGTTAGCAGCACACTGCGTAAAATCTGTCCACGGCTTTACAGCACTGATGATGAAACCTGCTCCAAAGTAAGTTTTATGATTTTTTTCCTTACATTATTAGTGTTGATTTTGTTATCTGCTTTGAAGAATTTCAAAGCACATAAGGAGTAAAGAATTATTTATATTTCTTTGTATCTTTGTTTATGATCTTTCATTAGGAAAATTATTCTAGCAGTAAATTAATAATTCAAGCAACCTTAGTCCTGGCACTGTATTTTCATCTATCTGGGCTTGTGCCTGTGGGTTTGGTAGTAGCAGAAGAACAATGGGTAGAGGATCTTGTCATCTTCATCTGGTCCTGTCTCTCTTATCTTTTGCCTGCCCAGTTTATATAAGGAAATTCTTCCTTTTTTTTTCTTCCTTTCCTCTCTTCTTCCTTTCCTCTCTTCTTCCTTTCCTCTCTTCTTCCTTTCCTCTCTTCTTCCTTTCCTCTCTTCTTCCTTTCCTCTCTTCTTCCTTTCCTCTCTTCTTCCTTTCCTCTCTTCTTCCTTTCCTCTCTTCTTCCTTTCCTCTCTTCTTCCTTTCCTCTCTTCTTCCTTTCCTCTCTTCTTCCTTTCCTCTCTTCTTCCTTTCCTCTCTTCTTCCTTTCCTCTCTTCTTCCTTTCCTCTCTTCTTCCTTTCCTCTCTTCTTCCTTTCCTCTCTTCTTCCTTTCCTCTCTTCTTCCTTTCCTCTCTTCTTCCTTTCCTCTCTCTCTCATATATATATATATATATATATATATATATATATATATATATATATATATGACCTTCTTTTGTCTACTAACAGAAGGCCTTCTTTTTAATGTGATCAAAACCCATGGATTGCATTTCTCTAACAATATGAATGTTAGCTTAGACTAATAGTATATTAAATCAACATGGCCAGAATTCTTACTTGGGATTGGGGAAATTTTAGAATACTATAAATCTTGTCATGCTGCCCCAGAAGTAATTTGGTTAGTTGGTTGAGAAAGATCACGTCTTACTAAATTTTAATGAATTTTACTTGGTTTATTTCAGGTTCAAATCTTCAAAACACCTTTTTATGGCTTCAAATTTTTATTTTTTTATTTGCTTTTTCTCTTTGAAACTTAATTATTTTCCTTGAGTTTTTCCCCCCAGTTTAATCTTAATTATTTCCTGCTTTAAATTTTCATTAGGCATTCTCATGGATTAAAATGCTGAACAGTGGTTACCACTCTGTAATATCCTTCATGCAGTAAAACATTGAACCAGAGTTACCACCCTGTTACATTGGTGTCAAGTTACAATAGACTCAGAAAGCAAAGCTGTTTATTATGGACCTTTATTCCTTCCCTCCCTCCCTTAGGATGTTGCTTTTTTTTTTCTAACTTGTATATTGTTTTTGGGTATGCCACATCTTTTTTTAATTCTCTTGACTTTTATTTGTCAAAACACACATCAGTGGTTTTATTTTATTAATAATCAATGTGCAAAAAGTGCTTCCCAAAATTTGCTACTCCAGCCTAATGAGCTGTTTTTGTTTTGATTTTTTTTGTTTTTCTTAAATCTTTTCACCCCAAAACAAGATCCACTAAGCCACAAGGTGTTACTGAGATTGAAAGAGACAGAAAAAAATGTTGCTAAGGAGAGAGGTCAATAAAAGAAAAGGATTCAAGGAGACAGAAGATGTTTGTCATTGCATTTAAATTTTTTGAAGTTGACCGGAAAACAAGAAGCCAAAAGAGTTCCATAAATGAGAAGTGCAAGAGAAGAAACTATTAGCATAGAACTTAAGGTTACATCTAGTAATTTCAACAGTGAAACCTAGCTACTAATCTAGTACTGTGCTTAAATTCATGAAGTCTAGGTACCAAAGAGGAAAGCTTATCAGAACAGTTACTATGTAAGCATTTATAGAAAAGTCACAGGGATGCTATGTTACAGTGGTGGGAAAGTGACTGAAATCGAGATGTCAGGACCAATAACACTGCAGATTCTTCTTTGGGTTTTATCAAGAATCTTTAGATATATAGCAAAAGCACTAGATGAGATGTGGCATGAATGAATGGTAGCTTTATAAATGTGCAAGTTCTGGCATTGGAAATTGTCTAGCATGACACTGAACCAAGCCATTACTGTTAGGAATTTTTCCTGACCTATCTTGCACCAAATACATTATGGGCAATGCATTTGATATTTCAGCTTCTTGACTTCTGTTGGACAAAGAGCTAAAAAGAACAATATATTTTTTTTATGTTCATTCAGGTTAAAATAAAGACAGTTCATTGGTTTTGGATTTATTTACAGATATAATCAACATTAAAAATACGACATTCTCATAAATTTTTATCTTTTGTAAAGAAAAATAGTTTTTGTTGAATGAAAGAAGAAATTAAATTTACTTAAGGTGCAAGCAAAACCAAATGAAAATATTTTTGTAGCTCTTCATACTGAGGGTACCTACAGTATTTACATTATTCGGACTATTGTCCTCATCTTTGTCGCCATATTTGTCACAACGTTTCGGCCGTTGTACGCTCCGGCCTTCTTCAGGTGGTTGGAATTTCGAACCGAACCCTTTATTTCGATCACTGGGGTAGACTGTTCTAGTTCCACAAGCCATGTTTGATGGATGTCAGTTATCAGTTATCTCCTGGTAATTTTCCCTCTGAAAGTTCTCCACTGCCTGAACCGGGTATTGAACTCACACTCAAGGACACATGGTACGGTGGATAAAGGCGTTGGTTAGATCCAGTAACAGACCCAAAGAGTGTGAGTTCAATACCCGGTTCAGGCAGTGGAGAACTTTCAGAGGGAAAATTACCAGGAGATAACTGATAACTGACATCCATCAAACATGGCTCGTGGAACTAGAACAGTCTACCCCAGTGATCGAAATAAAGGGTTCGGTTCGAAATTCCAACCACCTGAAGAAGGCCGGAGCGTACAACGGCCGAAACGTTGTGACAAATATGGCGACAAAGATGAGGACAATAGTCCGACTAATGTAAATACTGTACATAATACCTCATCTCAGAAATATAGACAGACTATGAGGGTACCTAGTTGGCAGTTTTCTGGCTGCTGTTCTTGAGTGGTAGTTAGGAGCTCAAACTCTTGCATAGCTTTGATCAGCAGTTGTATAATATTGGGGTTCTTGCAGTTCCATGTCATGCATGGAAGGGTATCCCTGCAAGTGCCCACAGTGGGCAACCCAGAGGCCACGTTATGTTGCAGTCTGTGCCAGTTCCCTTCCAGCACATGTTACATTAGATGACAAACTGCTACTACTACCCTAGGCCTTTCCTTACCAAAATAACACATCATGACTATAAACAACGAAAGTTATAAACCTAAACTAGCTCAACAAAAAACACCTAAACCCCTCAACCTTTCTTTCTTCAACATTTGTGATATTTGTACCAACTTCTGCAGTGTGGAATTGTTCCTCTTGGAAAAATCTTTGGACATCCTAGCTCTGTGAAACTTACCTTCACTTTTCATTCCCTTTTGATTTTTCAATTCCTGGCTACCTTCCTCCTCTTCCTACTCTAATGTCACTATGCATGGCCTGGGAGTTTATGTCCATGAACATCTCTTGCTAGCTAGGGAACTCTCCTTACATATGTCTCTGTCTCTCTCTTTTCTTAAGTTAGCTATCTCTTTCTTTACTGTTCCCCTTCCTCTCATGACTGTTGTATGCTAGATAGTATTTCTGATAATATAGATAAGGCCATCTCTCTACACACATTTGCAAATATATTTGTGTTTGGTGACTTTAATGCCCACCATAACAGGTGGCTTAAACACTCTGTCACTGACCTCACTGGCATCCAAACCCTTAACTTCTCAGTCTCTCATGCATGTGGTTGACTTCCTCAGTAACCCTGACAAACACGCTTCTTTTTTAAATCTTTTTTTTTTTACCTCTATCTCTGACTTGTGTCATACTATGCAGCTCTTCCCTCTTAGCAACTCTAATCATGTCATAGTGTCTGCTTTCTGCTCCCCAACCAGCCAAGAACCTCCTACCAACAGAATATCTTTCTGTTATCAATAAGTAAATTGGGACTCATTCCATGACTTTGTGATGTCCCTTGGAATGAAGTTTTTAATTATCCTGTTCAAAAATACGTGTCTGAGGTAGCCTCCTAGGTAAAATACTGCATCGATGCTTTCATTGCAACAAGGAAATACCAAGTCAAATCACATTCATCTCCTTGGTTTTCAACTGCAAGCTATAGCCCACAGGAATCACTTCTTCCAGCTGTACCAGAGTGACATCTCTTTGTCTTTGTTCACAACGAGTGCAATTGTATCCTCAATGAAGTGAAGTTACTATTTGCTGATAAAATGAAACAACGTATAGCATCTTGCAAGTTCGGTTCTGGAGATTATTGGCGGCTCTGCAAGAGTTTGCTGAACAACAGCAAATCCTCAATCCCTCCCTATTCAATCAATTTTAAGTCCTGACATCTACAGCAGATAAGGTTGAATGCTTTGCTTGGAAATTCTCTTCCAACGCAACACTCAACTCATTTGGAGTATCCACACCTGATTTTACCCACAAGAACAGAGGCTCTACTGAGTCATATGCACATAACCCCATCACTGGTATCAGAAATCATTCCTAAATTAGACTCCCATAGTGGTTAATCATCTTATCTCTCCTGATAAAATATGGCTTCCATTTTTCCAGGTCTACCACTGATGTGATTATGGTTATCACTGAATATGTTTATCAAGCTCTTGATAATAGCAATGATGCTTGATCTGTGGCAAAGGCATTTGACAGGGTTTGGCATGCTGGCCTTCTGTATAAGCTCCAGGGCTACAATATTACAGGACAGTTGTTTGATTTAATCCAATCATTCCAATCAAATTGTGCATTTTGAATGGGCTTCCAGATCTTTTCATATGAATGCAGGTGTCTCCCAAGATTCTATCTTGGGTCCTACGCTGTTTCTGATCTTCTTCAATGATTTTCCTGATGTCATCAGTTCCCAAGTAGGCAGTTAAACAGATGACACTACCATTTACTCCTGTCTCAATAGCAAATCTATCAGAGCTGACAAAGTTAATGGCTGCTCTTGAAAAGGACCTCAAGGAAATAAATTTTAATGTTTCCAAAACTAAACTGCTTTCATTTAACCACCATAGAGAAACTTTCCTGCCTACCATCAGCATGGCTGATGCTCGACTCCTGGAGAGCAACACATTGTGTCTTGTTGGCCTTGTGTTTTCAACTGACTTGAAGTGGAACAACTACATTGAATCAATAGCTGCATCTACTGCAAGGAAAGTTGGGTCACTGTGTCATACCAGAATGTTTTTTCTTGTCAGAGTCCATCTTACACATTTACAAATCTACCATTTGCCTGTGCATTGAATACTGTTGCCATATCTGGTCTGGTGATCTTGCTATTCATCTCGGGGTTCTTGACAAAATTCAAAGAAGTATCTGCAATGTAATCAATCCTGATTTGGCATCTTGACTTCAGTCACTTTCTCACAGGTGTGATGTGGCTTCTCTCTGTCTTTTCTACAAATATTTTTCTGGCAACTGCTTTGACAAGCTTTTTTTTCCCTGCCTGGTGCTACTAGATTGGCATATACATCTCATCCCTTTTACTGTTGAAATAGTTAAATGTAACCACCATTTCTACTCTAATACTTTCTTTTCTCACACTTCTCACTTGTGGAACTCCCTACTGTTTACTTGCTTCTCTGAAAACTATAATCTTCAAAAATTTAAATGCAATGTCAATTGCCATCTTCTGTTGCCTTGATCTCTGTTCTTTTTACCTTTTGTCAATCCACCCTTTACTCAGGCTTTTCTCTCACTTTCACTCTCTATAACCCCCTGTGTAGTAGTGACATTCCCACCTTGATTTGGGGTGAAATGATTTAAAAAAAGAAAAAAAGAAAGAAAGCATTGAAAGTGGGGGAAAATTATAAATTCTTAGTAATAATCTCTTCAACTTGCTCATAGTTCTTTTGTTTTCCAGCGATCTTTAACCAGAAAAAATGGTGTGTCAAAAGGATGGTTTTTCCCAGCATTGCATTAGTTTTAATACAATTAGTTTTTTGAAAGTTGCAAAATATAAAAAATTATTCTTGTAAATAAACAATCTAATAAATAAATAAATAATGTTTAATATTTTTAAAAATGTATAAATTCACTTTCATCATATGTTTAGGTTTTATTCCAATTCTAATCATTGCTTTTAAAAATTTTATAAGATTTTTATCACCAAGCTGTCCTCTTCACTTTGATTTCATTATTACTTCCATTTTCTTCTCTCAGGCTGTGGAACTGCTGCAGGCTGCAAAGGTGAATCCTGACCAAATGAAGAAGAAACAACAACTCAGGGAAGCTTTAATGGTAAGATCATAACATTTATGTCTCATTATAGGAAATTCAACAAATGCTCTTTCTTCATGTTCATATCGTTAAATAAACGTTCTTGTTTTTTCTATTAGAACATATTTAATGTTTCTACCAAATTGCTTTTTGCATCTTTGCCTGTTGAAGATCCTATGAAGTCACACACAATTGAGACTTGCAAAATATCAGATACCAACTTCCTTGGCTTTAATAATGCTGCCATTAATATTTTTTGCCTTAAGTGTGTGAAAGGCCGTGATGTATTTTTGACAGGGGAGCTGTTCTCTACTACAATAGAAATGTAATTAAGAGAGAACAAGTTAATATAACAGGTAAGTAAAGAGATAGGAAGGTCAAATTTAAAACTGAAATAAAATGTGATTATTTTCAAGTGTCAGCATAAAAACATTCATATTACCCTAAAAACTTTGACATTACCCTAAAAACAGCACTTGTGATGCACTTGTGATTTTGGTTCTTATTGTATATGGGTAAAAGCATATGTGTGTACATAGGTTTGTATGTAAGTGTGTATTTGTATGTGCTTGTCTCTCTCACTCACACACACGCACACAGAATGATTATCAGAGGCTAGAAGGCTGAAATATTTTCTCTTCAAAGTGGCAATTGCTTTAGTTTTTGCTCACTAGTAGCTCAAGTACACTGAATATGTGATGGCAGTAAAACCTGAAAACTTTGATCACCCTCAGGTGATGCAAGAATAGAACAATCGGTGACTGGCAAAGATGTTAACCACCAAATGGAGGGGAACATTGCATCAAATCACACTCTAATGGTTGTGCATCAGTCAATGCACTATAAAATATATAGACAGCATTTCATGCCGTTTTGCAGAATCTGTCTCTGGCATTGTAAGCCAACATTTATAAAATAGGAGGTGTTACATTCACAGCAAATGTCCTTTTTTTGTTAGGCTCCAGCAATTCAATATTCACCTGTTTTTTTTCTTGGTTTAAAGATGACTAATTTCAGAACAATACTTAATTGAAACAAATGGTCATTAGCTTAACTAAAATTGCCAGTTCAATCTTCATTGGGAGTTTCACAATTGAGCTCTTATGCTGGATAAGGCTTAACAATTACTTCTTTTTTTAATTAACAAATGCTTTTCAAGTTTATGGCCAAATCATGTTGAAACACCAATTCTCATATGATCACCAAAGTTAAGAAACATCTAGTCTGGTCAGTATCTAGATGGGTGAGCACTTGGGAATACCAGGTGCTGTAAGCATGGATGTGTAGGTGGTGTAATGGATAATGGCTTGGAATTGGAAATCGTAGCACCAAGTTCCAATTCCAGTCAGGTTTGTTATATTCACTTGTGTGCAGATATCCTTGGAAAAGGTATGAATCCACCTCTTTTCCTTCCAGTTATGGGTTAATCAGTATGATTTTTATCAGTAAATCATTAATACCTCTCCAAAATTCTTAAAATCTAAAAATATTTTCTGGCTTTAAATAACCTTCAAAAGATTGATAAGCTGTAAAAAACCACACAATCAATCAAATTTTCAGTTATCCAAATTCTATTTTATTAAAGAAAAACTGCCTTTTTTATGCCAGGGTCATGTTGATGTGCTGTATACGTTTATTCCAACTCCTAAGTTTTTTTTTTTTTTCTTCTTCTTGCTTAGTTGTATAAATCAGTAAATCAGCCATTGCAGTTGTCTCCAGTCTGTAACCAACTCTCATCTGCCCAATATTATGAGGGAATTGTTGATATCTGCTTGTGCATTGCACAAAAACGTGATCCCCAAAATTTTGCCTTACATTTCCACAAGAATGGAGAACAGCCTGAAGATTCCCAAGGCAAACAAGCCTACATGTCCCGGTAAGTAACCATTAAAACCTAATCAATCTTTTAATAGTCATTGATTAATTTCTTTGTTTTAAAATTTTATGAAGTAAGTTTTAGTGTGTCTCTTAAGAAAAAAAAAATCACTTGTCAGTTGATAGGATATTAAAAGAAAGAAAAAGGCATGATTGTTCCTTATAAACTTTCTCGTTAACTCTTATTAACATGATTCTTGCTTATGGGCTTGTCAGGATTTCAAACATTTAACAACAATATCACATCTTTTAAATAAAACCTGAAAAAGGTTATTCTCTGAAGGAAAAGTAGAAGCAGAATGTCAGTTCAAATGACATTTATATATTCTTTTCAGAAATATACAATAACAATAAAATATTCAATTTTCCTTGCAGTGAAGTTTGTTTTATCAAGTAATAATTGTTCTTATTTCGGTGTGAGAAGTGTGGACAGACTTACTTTATGATGGTCAGTTTAATGTTTCTGTCAGTGCATGGACAAGTCCTTAGTCAGCAGCTGCTGACTATTCTATTGTTTCGGTGTATGTATGCACATGTAGATCAAACTGGCCTCCAAAATTGAGAAGCAGTATGCAGGGTTTGTACAAGTCCTGAAAACCTTTAAAAGTCCTAGAAAATTGACAGGGCCTTTTCCAGGGCTTGAAAAGTCCTGGAAAAACTGGAATATCCTAAAAGGTCCTTGAAAAGTCTTGGAATTTTCTAAATTGGGCTGCCCATACATCCTTTTTCTCAATTCATGAAAGTCAAAATGCCAAGTCTCAGAAATCTGGCTTTTTACAAGCTAAAAGTATCCTTTAAAAAAATGATTTTTTAGTTGTCAGTAATATTTGGTAATTATTGTGAATGGTGAATGAGAAACTGGAGAAATAATATGAAGGCGTGTCTTCTAGCTGCTACCCTCACTCAACAAGAAAAGGAGAAAACAAAGATAAGTCATTACAGACAAGTAAACATCTCTGTCAAAGAAAAATTAATTCACACTCAATGAATTCATAGTTGAAAGGAAAAAATAAATTATTTTACAGTAAAAAAATACATTTTAGCAGAATCTTGAACAGTCAGTGTTTTTTAAAATTTAAACAATTGAAATAATTTATTCACATGTCAATTTCGAAAGTAAAAAGTTCTTTTGATCTCTAGTCAGCAGTGGATGAGATCATGTTGAAAAATAGATACTTTACGTGACCGTATCTATGTGTAAACTACATTTGTCTAAATTGTTGCCAAAAGTAACAAGTTTGTGAATCAAATTTAACTCAAAGAAAATATAGACAAGAAGGATTATAGAAAATGTGCCTTTGATGTGTTTTAGGATAGATAGAAAATAAAAATGTAATTTTTAGTGTGCAGGCTCATAATGACCTGTACTTCTAGTTTTTGTTGTGTGAAAAAACAATGAAATATATATATTTGGCTTTTATTGTTTAGCTTTCTATTAAAAGTTCAATCTGACAACCCTGTCCCTTCATTTTTGAATTTCTGCGGTAGAAGGCTAGAAAATGTACAAACATTTGAACAACAACTAGACATTTGACCAGATATCATCACATTTGTGAACTTAATTTTAAAAAAAAAAACAAACAGAAAAATCTCCCTGGATCATGTCCTCTGCAGTGCTGTCAAACGTGAATGACATTTTATTTCTGGTGAAACTACAGATTTTTGTGTCTGTTCAAGCCAGGTCGATAAACCATTACTTCCTTTCCTTGCAAATGATCTTTTTAGCATGATCATGAAAGTGTTAAGATTTGTGAAGGAAGACCACGCTAAAAAGATAATTACATTTTCCAAACTGAATGAATTTGTAAGAATTTTTATCAAACCAAACATGCATAAAGATGCTGCAAAGATCAAGTGTGGATTTCCGGCAGATAGAGCTATGCAAAATTTAATGCAAAAAAGGAAATGTCAAAAAAGATCTGTTTGCATGCAGAATTGCAACAAACACAATGTTCATCAACATCATTGAGAAACTTCTTGAAAATTCTCCCCTTAGATATCCTCTTGTAAGGTCACTTACATGGTTAAACCCTTGATCCATTTGTGAAAAATAAATTGCCAAAGAAGACAGTCTAAAAAGATGTTTTTCCCACCTGATGGACAGAAAACAAGTCATCAAGTCTGCTTGTGATGACATCATCAGTCAGTACAAAGAGTTTGAAGAGGAGGAGGAGGAGGCTGCTGGAATTATTGCTTTCAAGAATTTCAGCAAGCATGAAGACCGTCTGGACACTTTGTTCTACTCTTTTTTTTTTGTTTAGCAACAAAGAATATCAAAAACTGAGAAAAGTTGTTCTCAGATTGCTGGTACTCTCTCATGGACAGCCCTCAGTGGAGAGAGGTTTCACAATCAATAAGGAAATTTCCACTGGCAGTATGAAACAGCAGACTCTGGTCGCACTGCACATTATCACAGACTATTTGGTCACTGTTGGAGGTGCTGGGAATGTTCCCATGACTAAGGCTCTTCTCTGCAGTGCTTCCAATGCCAGAACAGCATAAAACCAATACCTTGAGAAGAAAAAAGGCAGGAAGAATCAGTTGGACAAAACCAGATATCCATGCTTATGGAAATTGAGGAATTGAAAACTGAAAAAATACAAGCTTGAAAGTTGCACACAAGATTTGCTCAAGTCAGCTAACAGCTATGCAGAGAAAGCTGAGGAGACTCAGAACTTGACACTTCTCAAAGTCCAATGCCATGCAAAAACCTGCAAAGGACAAGTCAATAGAGATATCAAAATTGGGAGAGGAGCTGAAGGGTAAACTAGATTAACTAAAAATGTTAACTTCATTGTGTTCTGTGCAATGAAAGTCATGAGTAGGGGTAGCTAAAATGTGTAGTCTTTTTATGAAAATTTCTATTTGTCATTCTGTTCATTAAAACTATTATACTTGACTTCACAAGAAAAGTGTAGCAATCAAGAATTTTTGTGACGTTCACATTTGAGTAATCTAGATAGCCGAAATGGATTAAAGTGTGTGCAATTCAAAATTTTCAAGTGTAGTAGAACTCCAAAACTGTAGAATGCTACACAAAATGTGTAACATAACCAGGTCTGCATTCAGTTGTGCTTTAGCCTTCAACACTTTGATTTCTTCACTGCTTTCAACTAATCCATAATGACATGAATTATTGGAACCAGCTGTAGCTTTTCTTTGAACATATCATCTGTCAGACTATTAATCATGTTTGTGTTTTTTAAATTGATGACCATTCACTTTGTGTGTGCCAGTTTCAGTCCTTGAAACTTAACATAGTCCTGGAATTATTTTTACACAGATCTGTGGGAATCCCAAGTATGCTTCTATTTTTATACCTGTAAAAAGGATCCAAAATCTAATTTCACGTAGAGCTGCAAATTTTTGTGAATTGATTATAAAATAATTTCAAACTGACTTGTGAAAGTCTTTTTCTCTAATTTGACAGATTGGTGAAGGGAGTTATTTTCTAAATGGTCCAAAAATAACACTTGGTAGCACTACAACTACATCCACAAGTATTTCCACAGTATTTGCCCTAGTAATTATTGTTTGTCAAACAAACCTTCTGATGGGAATTTATTGATTGAAATATATATATATATTAATTTAATTCCTGTAGGCTTTGCTAACTTCAGAATATGATCTGTACAAAAAGTATTTGTTTTACTTGATTTCCTCTTCAGTTATTTTTTACTCAAATAAAAATGGATTTGTTCTGTTTTTGAATATTACACAAAGTAACTTTGTCAGAGTAAAATAAACTTAACACTGTTGACTCTGATATTTGTTTAGTTATCCAAAACCTTTGTAGGTTTATTTGACATCAGATTATTTAATTTTCAGAATGGAATGTTACAAGCACATAACAGAAACACTTGGATACCTTCTTTATGCTAGTGTATCACACCCACAGTCACCAAGTACACCAAAATCTCCAGGAAAGGCTCCAGCACCAGATCCTAACCGTTTGGCTCCATCAGAAGCAGAGATTCAAGTAAGTACTTTATATTCTCTTTAATTACTTCTTCGTTTCATGAGGAGAATATAGAGCCATTAGGTGATCATAGACAAGATGTAGTGTTCAACAGAATAAGTATTGGACACGCACACATATGCTCAAGGCAGAAACTGCACCTTGGTGTCCCCACTACAATAGAGTTCTCACTGTCAAACATATCTACATAGAATCTAAGAGGCACAGAAACAATACGTAGCAACTATTATCAAGCACAAAATCTTAACATGCTCTTCAAGAATGTACCTAATGCCCAAATAATGGGATATCTGAAAAAGAAATTCTACTTCAAACTTCTATAGGAAATTTAGAGCTTGGATTTTGAACCATACAACTTATGCTTTGACATACGCACAAACCAATCAGCTTGAGACATTTTGAAATGTCTTTAACTATACAACTTGTGATGTTTTGGAAACATTTTTAATACCTTATAACCACTTGAAACATTTTGAAACATTCCTGAATAAAAATCCAGTTTCAGCATTCAGGGATTTTGATACACTGGTAAAACAAATTAACAATCAATCTTCATGTCATGATTACATGAAGAATAAAGATAATTCATTTTATTGTTTTCATTTGAAAATTTAGAAAACAAGACAAAAAAAAAATGAAAGCAGAAACATTGTCTGCTCTTAATAATGTGAATATCGTGAGAATAAACAGGAGTGGTTTACTCATTGTGATGTCCCCCTCCGTCCTCAACAAAATGACTTGAAGTGTTAAAGAAGTGTGGAGGGGACAAAGGCCAATTTACCTTACCATTTATCATAATGATCTGTAATGTTTTTAATGCTTAGCCAACTCAATTGCTTTGGCAATATTTATAATTTATTGTTTGTTTCTGATGACATCTGCTCTGGTGCTCTTGCACTAGACCAGATGTCTATTTAGAGATTCTTCATAAAGTCCAAAGAAGAATCTGCAATGTTATTGGTCCTGACATCTTGGCTTCAGTCTCTTTCCCACTGCCGTAATGTAGCTTCCGTGTGCCTTTTCTATAAATACTTTCATGGTAATTGTTCTGATGGACTCTCCTCTATGGTACCTGGACTCTACGAATTTAAGTGTAATATTAGATTGGTGGTAAGGTGTCATCATTTTACAGTTGAAATTGCTAATTGTAACCCTGAGTTCTATCCTAATAGTTTCCTCACCTGTGGAACTCTCTTCTGACTTCTTGCTTCCCACTCAACGTTGATCTTCAAAAGTTTGAATGCAATGTCAATCAGTATCTTCTGTCTCCTTGATTCATGTTCTTTTATTGTTCTCTCTCCTTAATAGTGTTTTGTTTTTCTTCATATTTTCTAATACTCAATAACCCCCTTGTGTCTTAGTGGCTTTATTTCCTTGCTTGAGAGTGAAGTGATTTTATATATATATATATATACACTTTTTTCTTTTCTTAATGTATTATGATTTGTTATATATACACTGTTGTTCTAGGTCAACTGCTTGATAAGGACAATTGCCTGATGGGAACAATTTCTCAATGGTAAAAATGCTCAATGTTTATATATATGTAGAATATTTAGATATTTTACTGTTATTCAAAAGGGAAAGTTCTAGATAATAGCTAACTGTTTCATCCCCCTTCTCATGGAGATGAAGACCCTATGCCGATATGAAGCTTACTATTTTTGGGATACAAGATATTTTTGAGAATGAAAAATTATGTTGGGAGTCTGCAAGAGTTGGTTTGTTTAATATAAAATCATTCTTATTATTAATTTCATTATTGCTTTCTTAATATTTAAGATTATTATTACTATTTGCCTTATTTATATTATTGTAGCCTTCTTTTTGTCCGATGTCCAATCCACGTGGCTGATTTGATGAGTTGACTGTTTTGATTCGACTCTTGCCTTACATTGTGCTTGGTTTTGATCATAACGCTGGCAAAGATTGAATCATCATCGGGGTTTGTCATCTCGGGTTGGTCCAGGCAAAGTGGAGCCACAAAGGAGAAGAAAAAATAATTTGAGTAAAAGAAAATGTTTTTATATGTACAGGATTTGGCAAATTCTTGATATTAAAAATTATTAGTTCTTCATGCAGCAAAATATCAACCCTTCCCATTTTGTAAGTTAAACGTGACACTTTGGTTGGTTTAGCTAAGTCTGGACAAGGTTTATGTTGGAGGTTTCTTTCAGGCAGGAAGTCGCATGAGGTTGTCTTTTGTCCGGCATCTGGAACAACTGTCTGTCAGCCGCTTTGATCTCCTATTTATATGAACCTTCACCTGAAACTGGCACAAGGTATGATGTGGACTGGAGTTCTAGTGATTTCCCTAATTGCCAACAAGAGCACAGTGTTTTCTGGTTCCGGGAAATTAATTACATGCCCAATTTTGGGGAGATTCCCTCCTTCATGAGTAGTGGTAGCAGGATATTGATCCACCCTAACTCTTTCCTTCTCATTTTGGTACCTCACTCCAACACTTTTCAATGGACATGGGCAATTCCTCTGCCTTCCTTGATATTTCACCTGTGCCTGCCACCTTGGCTACACTTTGACCAATCTGGCTCTTGACCACTTGGTGTGGCCTAACTTATGGTCATTAATTGAAATTATCATTTGAAATTTTGCGTAAGTGAAATTTTCTTAGCCTGGTTTTGCTTAAAAATAAGGAATTTACCAATTGGTTCTCTGGTCAGCCATCCCCTCCAAATACACGAGGTTACACAAAGAAACTATATTCACAGATCAAATTTTATGTCCTACTTATATTGTGTTTCCGTAACCAGTATTTTGGAACTGGGTCATTAAGCAGTTGTCAGCTTAAAGATTACCACATGGCTTCTTGTGGTAATATCACCTTCCCTTAAGTAATTTTTCTGGTTTTAGAGAATTAAACTTTCTTTTTGGAAAAGGAAAAATCTCCCATCTTTCTCTCAGTCTGTCTATCGTTCTATTCGTTAATCCTTCTCGTCTCGTTCTGCGTTATGTTTTTGAGTTAACCCTTTTCTTTCCATTTGGCAGTGCCAAATAGTGTCTTATTATTATTACTGGAACATTATTATAACAAAAAATACAGTGAAATCATAAAGAATATATCAAAGGTTTAAAACTATTAAAACTTTTTTTAGTACAATAAACAAATGCCAGTGAAGATCAGAAATGAAGAATCAAAATTTCTTTCTCTCCTTCAAAAGATTGATTGTATTTTTCCATGTGTAACACAAGGAAAGCTTGCACTGAAATTATACTATGATACTTTCCTTTTCAAATGACAGCAAAAATATCTAAATATTCTAAACACACACACACACACACACACACACACACACACACTGGGCATTTTTCCGGCAGTTGTCCCTATTGGGCACTTGGCCGGATACCATACACTGTTAACAACACAGTAATTTTGAAAACTGAAAATATTTGTTAGATTTACTAAATAAAAATAACTTTTCTTATTTTCAACATTAACTTTATATGCTTTGCTATTCAGACCAGCATGCTCATCTTGGTTGTTCATGCACAACTGCTGTACCTTTTGACATTCTTCAAGTTTCTACCTTCATACTCTGTATTTTTTAAACCAAACACTTTATTCAACCCATAGGGTAGATATTTCTCATTCTGCTTTCCATGCTTAAGGAATATTTCATAACAGTCTTGTTCACCTTTGTGTGACGTGTCTGTTTCTTCTACTGGACAAGATGTTTCAGCATTACTTGATCCAGGGATTGAACATGCAGCTGTCAGTGACTCAGTTATCTTTTAAGCAAGACATTAATCTCCAAGGCTGTGTGTCTCCACGAATTGTACTGAACAAAATATTTTCTTTTTCATTTCAATATCTTCCATCTTTGGCAACTTCATAATTCCATCTTGTCAGAAAATTTTATGTTTTTCTGCTCTAGATACCTTTCACAGGTTTCCAAGGAATCGTTTTTTTCTTTTTGTTTTTCTTTTTTCATTAAGAGAAATCTGTAAATACTGGAATAAATGATGAAGATGAAATATCTGATGATATGATAATTTTTACCCACTCATCAAAGAAATCTGATCTTTGTTATCCTAATCGGATTTTTCCTTTTTGTGAACAGTGTTTGTTCAAATGAATTGTTTGATTCTCTGGAAGGAGTTCATGGTAAAGAAATTCCTTCTAATCTGAACACATTAGCTTTGGCTGAAGACTGGGTTTTTGTTATGGTTAGTGCTGATTCTTTTCACACTTACTCTATCATCTCTTTTATTCCATCTTGTAAAATCTCCACTTCTAATCTTCTATAACAAAATGGAACATTGAATTATCATCCACTAGGGGTTTTTTTTTTGGGGGGGGTTCCTTTATATATATGGAAGCCACACATCAAAGTGACTAACATAACCAAGCTGATACAAAGAGTTCCATGACTTCATTTGAATACTTTGAGTATGCTGCTTATCACTTTTCTCATATAATGTTGGTTGTTCCCAAGAATTTCTTTAATTACTAACTCTGCAGTATCATTCATTTGTCCATTTCCACTTCTGACACATCCAATTATTATAATTATTGTCTTCTTCAGATACTACAAATATTGTTTTTTTTTTTTTGCATTTGGATAATAATTTGGCAATGTTTAACATATATAATGGTGTATCAAAAGGATGGCTTTTCTCTTGACAGCGCTATTACTGTATACCCTCACAACAATTTTTATTGCTTTAAAAAGTACTTTTAAGAATTGTAATAAAATCCAAACACATGAAACTGGAATTATTCATTCTCTTTTTTTTCTTGAAAATTGACAAGAAAAAATTAAATACTGTTTTATTAGATTGTTTATTTTCAAGAATAACTTTATGCTTATAAAAATGTGAGCAAATTACAAAGAAATATTTACCATATTGTAAAGAAATAAATATGAAAACAATTATTTTTATTCTGAAATGTAAAAAAATTTCTGTAACCAAGAAAATTTAAATAAACACCAATGAGTAATAGTAATTATAAATTTTGAAAAAAATGCATTTTCCAGTAATCTTTCATTTGCTCTTGCCACATAAATTCACTGGAATAAGTTGAGAGCATCTGAATTTATACTTTTTTTAAATTTTTTTTTTTAGAATTAGCAAGAAAAAATGTTTATTTACTAGTCCATTTAGTTATAAAATTAGTATTTAATACTTTTGTTGTCCATTCTTGAGATAGTGCATAAATCCAGTTTCATATGTTTTAGGTTTTATTAAAATATTAAAAATAGCTTTTTAAAACAATAAAAATTATAGAGTATACAATAATAGCGGTGTCAAGAGAAAAACCTTCCTTTTTGGCAATTTTTGTTTTGGTATGTATGCTAAATTTTGCCTTAAATTTTACTTTTAAGATATCAAATATGCTTAAAATATTGTTTTTTTTTTTTTTGTTTTTTTTTTTCTTCCATTTTCTATGTTAGAATCAATAAATAAAAATATCAGTTTTGATAACATTTAAAAAATGTCTAATGTCAATGATTTTTATGGCCAAATCAATATTATTCTTCACAGAAGGCAATATTTTCTGTCACCATTTGTAAGGAGATCAATGTGCTAGAGAATTACATTCCTACACTGTTTTCTAAATTTCATTATTGCAATAAGGAAAGAATATTTAAATTTTGGAGTAATTTTTGTTGGTAGCTAACATTTAAAATTTTTGAAATAGTTTTTTTGCATTTCATATCTACCACTACTCAAACAAGTTCTACACCGAAATAACCCTATTTCAGTGACGAACTGAAATTAAATCTTCTTAATTTGTTTTACAGAAAGACCATGTGTTTAAATTGGCTTTGAAGTCTGATGATGAACTATTCCATGTTGCACTCTATGACTGGCTATTACATCACAATTTAAAAGACAAACTAATTGAGGTAAGCTAACAAACATGATGCTGTGTATAAAAACGGATTCAATTATATAATAAAGTATTTCATACTTGATAAATACTTAAAATATGGTATGAAATTTCACTGTTGATAAATACAAGAAAAGCAAGTTTGCTAAATCTCGTTAGAGTCTGCTGGAGGATGACTGAAAATAACTGTTTCTCTATATCCATTTTGTTGCAATTTCAAATATGTGGTAGGTGAAGCAGTTTTCAGGCTTCATAATTGACTTTTGCATATATAAACGGTGTGGATAGAGAAATCAACACTACTGTCCATACTTTCTATATCTACAAACACTCTATCTCCAATATTGAGCACTCTTCCACCTTAAATACAACAAATTTTAAACATTATACAATACATTATACATGGGGAAGAGAATGGGTGATTCCTGATGTTGTTAATGCAATAGTTTGTTCTAAGGAACTGACGCTTTATCTGATATTCATATTGAAAGATTTATTGTATCCATTTGTATTAATAATATCGATTCTCTGTTGGTGTGTGGGTTGTCTTATGGTCAATGTTGCAAAATCCACTTCAAATTCTGCCCTAGTCTGTTGCTTTCAATTTCATGTCAGTACTCTTAGGAAAGGCATGAATCCATCTCTTCTCTCTTTCCCAGCTAGCACGGTAGACTAGGCTCTCTAGCTTTGGATGGCAGGAGAAGGCAACAAACATTTCAATACCTTTCCCAAGGAGTCATGGTAATGCACAGATGACAAAGAAAAAAAACAATCTGTGGAAAACTATGATCAGGACAAGACTCATTTATTTATTTTTTCCAATTTTAATTCTTTGAGTCTATGCCATTCAGTTCCTCTCAAGAAATATTCTTTCCAGTAATCTCTTTTCAGTGTTGTAGTACAAAAGTTAGAGCCTGTGCCTTTGATTCAAATGTGACCATCTTTAGAATGGATTAATAAACAAAAATAAAATTTCCTGCCTTGATACAGTCAATTACAAAGAGCGATGATAAAATTTTTTTGTTTTCTTTTTATTCACTTAAGATCAAGAGTCCATTTTTGGAAAATTATCTTAAATGGAAAGTTAGCATTGTTCAAGAGGAAAGGACCATTATTTTAGACTTGCTGTGGAAATTTTATGAAAAGAACAAGAACTTCCCTGCTGCTGCTCGTATTCTGTCTAGATTGTCTGAAAAACATGGGTAAGTACCTTTTTTATTTTATTTTATGCTATGCGCTGAATATGTAAAAGCAAAGACATGAAGAGATGGGCACTGCTCATTCAAGCATTTCATGTCACATCCCAAAATGATTCTACTAATAAAAAAAAAGCTTTCCTGCTTTCCCTTCCGAGGCCAATGTGGGAGGTTGCTGTGCTGATGACATAGGTATTCATAACTGGGATAAGAATGATCTTGAACAGAAAATCAGCATCCTCTATTAAGTGTTCCAAGAAATAGGACGCAAGATAAACCTTTCCAAAACAGAAACTATGATCTGGAATTGGAATGAAATCAGTGATGGTATGCACCCTGAATACATCATAACAATTCAGGATGTGGAATTAGTAAATACTAAACACTTCAGATACCTCAGCATATGGATCAGTTATAAGAAATTTAGTATAGGAGATAAGGAAATTGAATAGGTTGCGCTAGAGATATAGTTTTACTAATATCTCAAGTTGCTACAAGACCAAAACATTAAACCAAGAACTTGAGTCATGTTCTTAAATAGTTCCATCAGATCGAGATTTGAATATGGATGTCATGCATGGTGCCAGACAGACTCGTTCAAAAATGTTAACTGTCATTTGTATATAACCACTTTCTCAGATAGAACTGTACCAAATAACAGACATCACATCAGCAGCAACAATGAAAATGGATAGAGAAAATAATGACATAATACTTATGGTAACATTCCTCACTGCTTTGAACAAAAGGTTAGGAAGGAAACTCCCATAAATACTGGAAAGAAAAATAACAGTGGAATTGTAAAACCTATTCTGAAAAAAACTTTAATAGAAAAATTTTATATATTTCAGTTGAATGTAGCACTGGCTACTTGGTCAATGAATGTCAAATGTTTCCTTATAAGGAAATGGCTAATATTACCATTATTGCAGAATTTTAAGCTTTTTTAGTTTTAATTAACTTTTATAATTCATGATGTCAATTTCCTATTGAAAGTTGGTCTCTATTGGTCTATATATTACTAACTGCATAATAATGTTGATCAAAAGTCATTAATTTGTGTTAACAATTATTTTGTTTTTCAACTTTACTGAAGTAACCAAAGTCTCTCCACATTAAAACTAATGATATTTATTTTGCAAGATGTACTTATTGACTATTATAAAAATTTTAATTGAAATGAAAAAAGTTTTTACACAAATATTTTAGAGGTATAAATTATTTAAATTATTTTTTGTATTTGTCATCTTCAAATATTTAATGTTATTTACTTTTATCACTGGGTAAGTAGCAATTGCATGAATCTGATATGAAAATATTTAATTTTTGACTTTCTTAGATGAGGAATTTTTGATTGTGTATAGATCTATTTCGACATAGGTTCTAATCTTTTATTATTTTGGTGGTTCTAATAAGCAGAATAAATCAACAGGTTCAAATAAGTCAATGGATAATAAAAGATATAATTTGTATTAGAAGTTTAATAATATGAGCTGATGCACTGGGCAGATAGACAAATAAATAGCCACTGATGTGAATTGGTTAAGAGAAATATAAAGAAAAATATCAGGAATTTATTAAAATGTGCTTCATTTGTCAGAATTGCAATCTCTGCTTGTCTGTCTTTGCTCATGTAAAGGTTTAATGTTGGGAATATTTATGGAAATGCAATTATTGCATTGGAGAATAGTGGTTTTAAATTGCGGCATTAGAAGAGATGTTAAAGAGAAATCATTTCAGGAACTGAATTTTGTGAGTCTTATTAAAAGGTTCTAAAAATGTTAGGAGTAGGGAAGAGAAACACCTTCAGAAAAAACTTGGAGCAGGTTCATGTACTAAAAAAAAAAACGTCACCAGTATATAAACGTATGCAGGACAAGGTTATTCTCAGATTAAAGTACTCAAATCATTATCTTGTTAGATGAATATATTTGTAATATACTGCTTTTTTGTAGTTTTAACTTGTAAAACTAACCTGAAATCAATCGATTTTTATTGACTGGCAAGTAGTTTTTTAATCGGTTAAAATTACTCATGACCATTATCTGAGCATTAAGTAAGCATTGTATGTTATTATTTTCACTTTGATGTCAATATTACAAGCTTTTTGTTGTTTGCCATCTTGTTCCCAACTGAAGTTTTTTTTTATGGAATCTCCATTCATATATTATTCAAGAATGAAAGTATTTTTGATTTTTAGATTGTAAAAAAAATAGTAAACTTAGTTTTGAAAGAGGGTTAAATGTTTACCAAGTTTACAAAGTATCAGGAATGATTGTTAACTTTGTGTTAATTAGATTGTTTTATTTGATAGTAAAGTTGTTTGTTCTTATTTCCAGAACTGATCTCAGCCTGTCACAACGAGTAGAGTATTTGTCTCGTGCTATTGTATGTGCTAAAGGTTCCACTTTGATGACCAGTGTAACCACAGAGGGAGAATTCTTACATGAGCTTGAAGAAAAAATGGAGGTCAGTACACAAGTTCTTTGAATAATCTCATGAAGATAGGCTTTCACATACTTTATCAGTTCACTGTCCAAAAATATTGTTTAGATCTGCATGACCCACATGAAAGCAACATTTTTCACAAAACATTCTGTATTTTCTGTTTACATCATCAGGGCAGTTTTTTCTTTATACTTAGCTTTTTAATTATTTTTAGTCTATTTATATTTACACATTAAATCTTAAATTTTATTTGAAAATTTGTTATTTACTACAACGGAATTTTCATAGCAGCTGTTTATTAACTGTTAGATCTATTTTTGAGTAATATTTTCAGATTTGTTTTTGATTTAAAAAAATTTGTTTTAAACTGGTGTGATCTATCTATCTATGAGATATATATATATATATATATACATACACACACACACACAGGGGAAACAAATAGTTATACACATACAAATTTTTAATTTATTGTATTTCCAACTAATGAATAAACATACTTTTCATATAACTGTATACAGATATATAATAACTAAATATGCATAGAAAACAGAAAAATTTGATTTAATAAAAATAAATCTCATTTATCCATCTTAATGGGTGAAAATAGTATTCATACAATGCAAATTTCAGTTTTTAAAACTTAATTTGCTTTAATACTCTAGATTATTCAAGTAATATTCTAGAATGTTCCAATAATGTTATTGGTAGTTATTTTTAGCCTAAGAAAATACAAAACGAACATTCTGTAATTGATATTCATGCAAGAAGGTTATCATCATCTCAAGAGGTAAAGAATTGACAAATTCACAAAAAGAACTGATTGTTAAGCTCTGGAAAGAAGGTAAAAGTTACAGGAAAATCACATACAACCTCATTCATTCAAAAAACTCAAAACTGTTGAAAACCAAAGAAAAACATATGCTCCATGGAAGATTTCTTTAAGATCTTCAAGGAAATTAATGCATCAAATTAAACAAAATCCAATGGTTACTCATCAAGAGTTGCAGGATGATTTGCTTTCATCAGGAATCTGTGTCACTAAATGAACAATAAGCAATGAAATTCATAGGAGCAATCTAAAGTCGTGCTCTCTTCGGAAAATTCCATTGCTATTGAAAAGACACAGATGCCAGGTTGTTTAATTTCCTGCTTTTTTGTGCATTCTCCATTGCTTTTGATTGTCATTTGTTTCATGCAAATAATCCATTATTTTGCTTATTATTTCCCAGTCTCTAAAGTCTTGCCAGCATTAAAAAATCATTCAGATTATTGATATGTTTATAGTTGAGTATAATTAGCAGATCAAAATGTTGATAAAGACAGAAACCTTTCAGAAATTTTCAATTTTCTTTTTGATGTCTCTCCAGTTTAATGAGACAGTTCATAGAGAATTCATTTGGTTGTATTGCGTAAGTCTCTCTCATTGAAATGACTTTCATTCTTTAGATATCTAAAGTTGATGTTTTTTATTGCAGGTGGCTAAGTTACAAATGATGGTGTACAACAAACTAAGTAGCAATTCAGGAAACATTGCAAATTCACGGGACGTACTACAAGCTCTCAATTCTGACCTTTTAGATATTTCTGCTGTAGGTTTTGTTTTTTCTTTTCTTTTATGTACAATTATTTTAATATGTTAATGAATCTCATTACAGTGTAGGTCAGTTCCATATTTATATACAGTACATAATGGTTTTTCAACAATTAGCACAATAAATATTTTCAAAATTTTATTTTCAACTTTATTTTTATTATTATTGTTTGAAAATTATATAAGTGAAAAATTTAAAACTGTGAGATAAAATTTTATTGGTGCCTTGCTAAATTATTTATTACAGTAGAGAAAACCTTTTATATATTAAATGCTTTTGCTGTGAAAAACAATCATGCCCGTACAAGCACAAAATTGCCTCTTCTGATTCTCAATATGATTTGAGATATATCTGTTAAGGAACTCGACCAAATGTTTCAGCCAATTCTTGAAACTGAAGAGACAAGCTTTCCAATAATTTTATCTCTCTCTCTCTCTTTCTCTTCTACAGAGTCTCTTGATCAAAATTAAAGTTGATATTAAAAGATTACATTGTAATATAAATTGATATTTTCATGATAATGACTTTTTTTTGTGTTTTTTTTTTCTTTTTTAAACTCTAGTTATATGGTGAATTTGCTGAGCCTTATAATCTTCATGAGTGCAAACTGGCCATTGTCCATTCTGCTGGAGTCTTTGATCCTGCTCTCATTGAAAACCTTTGGCAAAGTATCATTGATACAGGTCAGTAGGAAATTATTTTATTATATGAATGAACAGTTGTAACAAAAGCTAATATCAAGTGCATATGTTTTGAAAAGCAGAAGTGATCTATTTTTAATTCAATTTTACTATTAACTGCTGGCACAACAATTTGCACATCTAACTATAGATCAAATTCTAAGTTCAATCTTGAAAAAGTTAAGGACTTCTTTTTTCCAAAACTAATGCATAGACAGAATGACCTTTTCAAATAAACTTTATTTATAAATTTAGGTATTTTAGTTTAATTTTGTTAAATTTTAAGTTTGTTTTATGACAAAATTCTTGTTCTTGAACAGTTGTAATATAGTGACATGAGTCAAATGGTATCAATATTATTTTTTTTTTTCAAATTCAGTTTGGTGTCTGCTTTTTTTTACTGTACTTCTTCAATATTTGATTTAAAAAAAAAAAATTGGGGCCTTCTAAAGTAATTAAAATCCATAAAATTTAGTTATCTATAATTTTACTCATAATAATAATAATAAAAAATATCCATTAGTAGAAAAAGAAAATTTAATTGTAATTGGTAAAGTATGAATTTGATTGTTTTTTCTTTTTAGCTGTGAATAACGCCCGAAATATTTCCAGTGTGATTGACCCAATCAATATTTCCAGTCAGCTGTTGCCAATTGGAAAGCAGTATATCTCAGCTGAACGTTACTTCCCTGTTGGTAAGTCTCTTTCCTTGAACAACAATACATGTCTTTCATATTTTCTAATCAACTTCATGTATTATAGAATGAACCATAGCTTTGTCCATTGCTATAAAAATAATTCTTTTTTGTTCCAGCCTTTATCACCAAATATCTTGAACAGTGCAGCTGTCAACATAATCTTTCCACCACTTGGGTGTTCAATACACTTCTTGACATTGGAGTAAAAACAACAAAATTATTACAAATTTACGATTCCATATTCAAATTCAGAGTAAGTCAGTAATTAACTTTAACATTTGATGTTTTGAGAATTTTAATTTTTTTTTATTATTATTCTCAATCTTTTAAATGATTGTTTTTCATTTAGGATCCATGCTGGCACAAATACCATAGACCACTTCACATTCTCACAGTTCTTTTTCATCTTATTGACAAACTGACCAGTACACAAAGTTTGATTGCATTATCAGAACGGTAAGAAGTTTCTTCATTCTCTCCTAAATTTCTTGTCCATGTTCTGCTACACTGAGTCTAGTTTTTTCCTCCCTGTTATTCATCTGCTGTTGACATTCATTGTATAGAGAGGCATTACAAAAGTTCACAGACTTGATGAAATACATTGCAGCTGATTTAATAAATAGGTAATCAGATAGTAATTTGATGAATTGGGTAAATATTTGTTTTCTTACATGTTAAATGTAAGGTTAAAATTAGAACAACTTCCCTATTTCTATGTATAAAAAGATAAAACTGATATATAAATGCATATTATATTCCTGATCACTTCAATCAGTGTTAATTGATAATTGACTTAGAGAAACCAACTACAAAAGGGTAGGGGGCTCTGTCCAGTGAATCTGTTTCAAAAGAGCAAACAAAAGAACATTCTTTAGAATATAATGTGTGGAGGATTCTCCAATAGCAACAGCATCTATTTAATTCTCTGGACACTATAACAAATACAGGCTTACGGCTACATAACATTGAAACACTAGTTCCTGTATGATCACCAAAGTTAAGCAATATCAAGTCTGGTCAGTACCTAGATGGGTGATCTGTTTGGGAATACCAGGTGCTGTAAGCTTGGGTGTATGAGTGGTGTAATGGATAAGGGCTCAGAATTGTTAATCTGAGAGCTGAGTTCCAATTCCAGTTGGGTTTATTATATTCACTGATACACAAATACCCTTGGGAAAAGTATGAGTGAGTTCACCTCTGCAAGCTTCAGTTATGTGTTAATTTGTAGGGCTTGTATCATAAAATAGTTATCTGAAAAAAAAAAAAAAAAAATTCTTACAATCTAAAAATATTTTCTGGCTTTAAATAACCTGAAAAGTGTTAAGCTGTAGAAAACAATCAATCAATACAACCAAATACAATGAGCATAACACCATTAGACAGAGCACATTTCCATTAATAAAACAGTTTTTCTACAGTGTCAACTATTATTGGATATGCATTTTCACCAGTGATGATTGGTTAGTTTTCATTTTGTGGGTTAGTGATAGCTGTACTGCAGGGCTGTCTGGAATATAACTTATCATACGTATTGCATTTTCTTTTTTTACATAATAATGTCTGTTTTTAATGTTTTTCTTTTCACTTTTTTTTAAAAAAAAGTCTTCTATTTATTTTTATCTTTCAGACGGCAATTTTCTACTTACTGCCTTGATGCTGTGTCTGGTTACCAAGTAGAATTGCAAGCCATCAGCAGCACAGACCCTGATGTTTGCCATTTGGTCAATTGTTTCCGATCTGTTCAGGCAAAGCTCGAACGAATGTGAGCTCCCAAAATACAACCAGAATAATTACTGCTGTTCTCTTAATTATTACTGTTTGAAATCTTTTTCATTTCTTGTGCCCCCTCCCACTTTGAACTTAATGTATCTGTTCCAAGAATTGCCCCCTTTTGTAGGGAGAAGGGGGAACAATGCTTCAAGAGTGGATAGCATAGTTCTTCTGGTTGAAACATAGTTTCTAACCAGCAGGTTTGAAAATCTAAACTGTGGGAAAGCGTTTCACACTTCAAATCTATTACAGTCAGCATATTAATGGGCTTGTAAAATCTGCATATCATCGTGGTAATAATAACCTCAACGGGTAACTGTTTTGTTTTAGAGAGTTGAGGCTAACGATAAGTTGTCTTCAGAACGGGACAAAAACACATACTTACGTCAATCTCAAACCCATTAATGCAATGATCCATAGATGCAAACACACATCTATCTCACTTGTGAATTGAATTTTGTAAAAAAGAAAGACAAAAAAAAACTTAAAATTTTTTTACAAAAATTTGTTATATTTAATGTAAGTTTTTGGCAATCAAATCAATCAATAAAGCAATATTCATCACTAATGGCTTAAGCTCTGAATAAAAAGAAAAACTTTTCTTTTTTTTTTTTTACCACTGTTATTGATCATATTTGAATATTTCTTTAAATGCATATACCCCTCCCCAAACTTCCTTTTTTCTTTTTTTTTTCTTTTCTAATTGATTATCACATATATTTGCATTTATCTTTATTAAACCAACCTGTTCGACTAGAGCAGGACTTGAATGTGATACTGCAAATGTCATGTTGGGTGTGTGTGTGTGGGGGGGGGGATTATTTGCAACAAGGGCAAAAGTGGCTTTTACTCATAGTGACCATCTTTGTAAATTTTAATTGGACATTTATCCTTAAATACAATGCTTGAACATTCTAATTTTGAAATTTGAAGCTGAAATGGCATCACAGGTTTATGTAGATTGGATAATAAAAAAAATACCTAAAGCTCATGTATTTTGAACTCAGTTAGCAAAGAAAAATGAATCCAATATGAATGATGGGATTAATTTATTAAACCAAATAAATGTTTAATTTATTTAGAATTTATTTGGGTAAATAATTTAGTGGAAATAAACTGCTACAAAAGTTCAACTGAATGGACTAACTCCTGCTAAGATCATGTCACGTCTTAAACTTATCTTTTGGCTCATATCAGCAATGGACAGAGGCATATGGCCGAAAAACAGTTGGAGGAAAATGATTTCATAAGGAATTATGAAATTTATTTCACATTTTTGTTTGTCTATTAGATAAAATCCCTGATGAATCTTGAAGTCAATGTGAAAAAATAATTCGATAGCTCTGCCTAAAGACTTGACTTCATGCACTTTTTACATCTTTCTCAGTTATTGCTATGAAATCAGTAACTAATATCATTTAACAGGCAGGAAAAAAGGGACCAGATTTGACAATTAAAATAATAAATTCAATGTAACAAAATAATTAAAAACCACTTTAGCAGATGTTACAGCAAAGGTATTTTAAAAAAAGTTTTTATTTTGTACTAGCTTTTTAAAAGCCACCTGATAGGGCAGCATTTAAGCTAACTCCTGTGGAGGGCTCTTGATTGGGCCTTAATCACAATAATTAGTGGGGAGTAGATGTGATGGGCAATAATAAACTACAGTAGGACTCAAAATTGACCGCTGCATTTAGGTATTGCATTAATATTTAAGCCTACCTTTTAAAAGTTCAACGATAATTCTCCTTACTTTCTGCACAAACAATTATTTTTATTTCATGGGTGACTTTCGCTGGATTTTGCAATTAATTTCAACTACTCCCAAATTTATTTCCAGATTATAAAAATTATTGTACAAAAAAATTAATTGTAAAAATTCACGTAAAAAAATTGCTGAAAATAATTGCAGTAATGAAAAGTTAGGAATACAAAATTTCAGAATTTCAGGTCTGGATCCGGCCCAGAATATTTTTAATTTGCTCACAGAGTTGGTCTGATTCCAAAATGGGTTGATATGTTGGGCTATGACGGCCTCTAGGAGTAAAATTGAAAAAGACATTCACATTTATTATATAGATTACTATTACTACTAATAATAATAAAAGTAGATGACTTAAATCCATTTGCTGTGAGCATGTGAAAAGAACTGAATATGATTGGTTCTTTATGATACCTTCCATGATATCCTGTTGAATTATCATTTTGCTATAGCTGAGTAGTCTTGTACAAAAATATATTTCTCAAATATTCAATGAGGATTAAATGAACGATCATGACAAGTGTGCTTTTTACTAAACTCCACCAATGTTTACATTAGTTTTGTTTCATCAGAAATATTCTTGTTACTCTTATGAGATTGTTATATATATATAATTGCATGTTGCTCATTAATAATAATTGTACTAATAATGTCATTATGTAATTGTTTGGAAACTTTATATAGAAAATGGGTTGAGCAGGTCAGTGGTAAAAATATGGATTGTGAGGCTTCAAGGTTGTGACAAATATCTGAAAAAATGACTTCTAAAAGTTTTTTTGGCCAGGTTTTAACCTTTGTGCCTGCAATAACATGGTGTGTTAAAAGGATGGTTCTTCCCTTTACACCACTATTATTTTATCTACCTTCACTTCTCTGCATTGTTTGTTGTTTTAAAAAGCAATGATTAAAATGAATAATAAAATCTTTGTTCTTGAGAATTGACAACAAAAATAATAAACATTATTTGTTAGATTGTTTATTGGAATGGTTGGTAAAACATCAGCAAATTGCCAATTGGTTTGAAATTTATAAAATGGTAAATAGATTTCATTACAGTTGACATATTTTAATAATTTAGTAAATGTTTATAAATTTATGAATAAAAAATTGTTTTCATATTTTTCTTTATAAATTGTGTGTGTATAATGATAAATATTGCATTGCATTAGTTTTAATACAATTGTATTAGTTTTTAGAATGTAAGTAAAATTATTCTTGTAAATAAACAATTTAATAGTGTTTCATATTTTTGTTTTAAATTCACAATAAAAAAATTTTTTATAAATTCACTTTTATCATATGTTTAGGTTTTATTACAATTCTAATCATTGTATTTTAAGACAAACATTACCAAGGAGTGAAGGTTGTTAATTAAAAATTAGGTGATATTCAAGTGTTTTCGAACATAAACGAGATATTTGCCTCAGTAATTTAAACAATGCTTTATTTGTACACATAACTAAATCTGATCATAATTTCGACTTTGATTCTGTGAAGATTTTAAAATATATTCATAATAAAAATCTTAGACGGATTTATGAGGCAGGCATAATATCTATCTCATGCACGGTGAATACTAGACCCGGCTTCTTTAATATTTCCCCTTTTCTGGCAAGATTAATGCTGGACAAATGTACTTATAATCTTTAGATTCTAGTAAAATTCTTCTCTTTCATTAATAGTAAGAAACTCTATTTTAGGAATACGTTTTCACAACATCGCCGACGTGATCGCATTTCAAAACGGAACGCTGATCTTAAAATTTCAGTTTATTTGTTTTGATTATTCTTATGCCTATCGTCTTTTCATGTTGACTTGAATATCGTCTAATTTTAATTATGTTTTAATAACTATGTCCTGTAGAAGGTCTATTAGACCGAAACGTCTGACGTCGACATTGAAACAACATTAAAAACAGTAAACTTGCATCTTTGGATTTTTTGTTTTTCCATATTTTTCCTCATATATATATATATATATATATATATATATATATATATATAATAAAAAATTAGTGATAGTTTACATGGCACAAGGCTGCAAGTATGAAGCAACCAATAAGGATGGGACTCCCTAATCGGTCATTGATCTAGTGAAACAAGTTTACTAACCATTGTTTCATGTCAAAGGGTAAGATATATAAAATTTATTAAATTGTCTTATAATTGTCTCTGTTCTGGGTTTTGTGGAATCACATCCACTACAAACTTTGCTTGGAAGAAAAATCAAAATGTTAAATAAAAGGAATGAATTTCAAAGCAAATGCAGACATATTAACATATTTTATTTAAACTGGATTGGGAAAAAAATGATGTGATTCCATGAAATTTATTATTATTAGCTGTATCTTTTGATATCAAGCACAAAAGCTGCTTAACTTTAAATAGGATGCCGTCCAGTTGGTCAACTAACTTTTGACACAATACAATATTTGTTATGTTATTAAGTATATAATGTATTGAAGTGTATAATTGTTTTGTGGTTATAAAAAATATTTTAGAGGTAGAATAGGTTATCACGTCAGATGGAATCTGAACCCAATCGAGATTTTACCTCTGGCTACATATGTTTACTTTGCACTTGAGAAAAACATGAATTTGTTTCATTCTGTGCTCTCTCTCTCTCATAGACAGATTGTTTTACAAAATGTCTTGTTTCTGATGTTCTGTGATGGCTAATTAAGAACTTGGATAAAGCACTTTTCTATCACTGCCTCACCTACCCAGGTAGCATTGTTGTATTTTAGTAGAAAATTAAAAACAAGTGCAATGAAAGTTATTTTTTTATTATTAGAATTTCCAAGATTTTAATTTAGACATATTTGAAACAGTAGGCTTACGACCACATCACATTGAAACACTGTTTCCATATGCTCACTGAAATTAAACAATGTCAAATCTGGTCAGCAACTAGACGGGTGTCCACTTGGGAATATCATAAGCTGTAAGCTTAAATCTGTGGGTAGTGTAATGGATAATAGCTTGGTACAAGACTATTCAGCTATAGCAAAATGATAATTCAACAGGATATCATGGAAGGTATCATAAAGAACCAATCATATTCAGTTCTTTTCACATGCTCACAGCAAATGGATTTAAGTCATCTACTTTTATTATTATTAGTAGTAATAGTAATCTATATAATAAATGTGAATGTCTTTTTCAATTTTACTCCTAGAGGCCGTCATAGCCCAACATATCAACCCATTTTGGAATCAGACCAACTCTGTGAGCAAATTAAAAATATTCTGGGCCGGATCCAAACCTGCAATTCTGAAATTTTGTATTAACTTTTCATTACTGCGATTATTTTCGGCAATTTTTTTATTTGAAGTTTTGCAATTTTTTTGTACAATAATTTTTATAATCTGGAAATAAATTTGGGAGTAGTTGAAATTAATTGCAAAATCCAGCAAAAGTCACCCATGAAATAAAAATAATTGTTTGTACAGAAAGTAAGGACCTGCGTACATCAAATTGTCTTTAAATTATTTGGTGACAGAAGAATTAATGTTGAACTTTTAAAAGATAAGCTTAAACATTAATCTGAGAGCAGAGTTCCAATTCCAGTTGGGTTCATTATATACACGTACACACAAATAACCTTGTGAAAAGGTATGAATCTACCTCTTCTCCACCCCACAAGTTATGAGTTAAAGACTTTTATCATTATTATCCCTTCCCCCACACACACACACACCAAAAAAACATTTGTTAAAAGTTCCCTTTTTTTTTTTTTTTTTTTTTTTCAAACACAAATTTGATTGTTTAAAAAAAAAAAAATGGGTGGGGTGGTGGTGAAAACATTAATTTTGGCAAGGGTTTACTTTCATCTTAATTTTTTTCCCTGCTTTTTATCGCACTTTTAATCAGGTCATCATTCTGTGGCAGTAAGTAAAGTTTGGATAAAAATTAAAATTAAAATTCATGCATCTTTTACTACAAACAAGCCTGGTTGAACACGCCAACTTCTATAACCAACTGACCTAAGAGTACCTTATAGATTACAAATTAAATCTAACTAATGAATCGATCCATTCCACAATCTTGCTACCATATCTGTTTTTTACACTTGTAGTATTAGCTGAAGCATTAACAACCATCATTATTAACTTTACTATGAAGTTAAATCTCACCAAACTTCTTTATTTTTAATCTGCAGTCTACTGCATTGACATAGACTAGTAACTTGCATAAAGATGAAATAAAATAAAATTTGTTGAAAGTAAATACTTGTTAAAATTAATAATAATGGTTGATAAAATTTTATCTGAAATAGACATTTAAAAAACAAAAATGTAATATTGCTCTGAGAAATTTTTACTAACAATATTCTGTTTTAAGCTAATGAGGGATTTGAAATTCTTATATTAATCTGATAAAACTAATGTTCAAATTATTTATGCATTATGATCTTGCAATGGACATATTTCTTCTACCTCTGCTGTTTATGAGGAAAAATTGTCCTTAAAAAAAAATCAATAATTCAAGACTGTTTATTTTGTCACTCATTTTGCTGAAAATACCGACTGAACTTTATTTTAATTTGAATAATTGTTCTATTTTCTACTCTGGTCCAATGTATTTTTCCAAATACAAAGCCTGGTAAATTATTGGTGCAAAAACACTAACTAAACTGATTGTTCAAACTAATATTGTTTTTAAAAATCAGAATACACCTTTTGAAGTATTACTTTCACCCTATTTCATGTTTTTGTATAAAAATTGAATAATCTTTTTCATGGCCATATACAAAGTATGTAATAAATTGCAATGCAAATTTTCAAAATATGTATAAAACAGAAAACACACACTTTCTGTTTATGTTATTTTTATAAATACAATTATTTAAGTAAATGGTCTGTTTATAATAAACAGTATTATATTTACTGACCTGAATGTCCAAGAAATATTGTAGAAAATATGTGTCCTCTGACAGGAATCAAATCTGTATCCTACATGGGACTGTCATTTGGCTGGATGTGGTATACTATTTAGCTACAGAGTTTAAACAAATTTCCCACAATCTTACTTATATATATATATATATATATATATATAAATATTCAGTAGAATAGCAGTGATCATTTGTAATGTATTCAGCTCATTGTACTGCAAACAAACCCCCAAAAGGTCAAAAAGTAAAATAATTTCTTTTTATAAGTTTCATCTTAAATAATAAAAAATAATAGAACTGCTCCAATGTTCTTATCTAAATCTTATTACCAAATTCCCAGTTTTCTTTCTTTAAAAATGATTTTAAACAGAACGGAACACAGTGTAAGGTATTAAAATAGGTATCCCAATGCAGCTTAGTTTACTGTGTGATAATGGGTCAAAAGAGTGAAATTTCCTGCAAGTTGAACTGGCAATACCTTGAGTATTTTTACAGTTACTTTGATAAAATTAGTATGTAAAGGAAATTTTAATGTTTTCTCTTTATAAAGATACAATTCTTTCTGTTGTGTGATAATTAGGTTTTATTCCAGCTCTCTTTAAATGAGGTCAGGTTTCATTGACTGCTGCTGCTTTTCCCGCTTTTTAAAATCAGAATTTTATGTTTTTGTTTTGAAACTTGTTGCGCTTGGAGTTGTGTGTTCCTATGCATATCAAAATAGTCCCATCTTAAAGAAAAAGGACACAGGTCAATTTGGTGGGATTAAAATAAAATTTGATGTTATTTTTCACAAAAAATTTCCAAGTTGAAAACTTCAGTGGATGAAGTACCAGAGAAATTCACTTAAAAAACAAAAATTCTTATAGTGCACCGTTTTGTGTAATAATTGGTTTTGTATCATGACATCCAACCAACTCAAAGTGCAAATAAATATAAAAGGTGTTTTTGAGATTTTAATTCACCGGATGCCCTGATTGACATCCAATTTTTAAAAATTCGACTTGTTTCATTGATGGACTTTTCACAGTTTCTAGGTGAGTTTAAATCTTTTCTTTGTATTTCTTATGTTTATAAGTTGTATAAAGTAAATTACTTATTGTGTAAGTAAACAGACATTAAAAAAAATAAACTAGAAATACATTTTAATTAAATTTTACACACTTGTATTTGTCCATGGAGAAAAAGTAACTTTGTGTATGTAAAATAATGTAATTTTTAAATGTACAATTTGTCAATGGGGGGGGGGGGATTTGTGTGCATAAAAAATGAAATAAAGGATTGTAATTTTAAAATGTGTGTATATATATTAATTTATTTTTATAAATTTTGCGTTTGTGTACATAAAATATTGTAATTTTAAAAATATCTATTAAAATTTTATATTTACTAATTAACTAATTTTTGGGATTAGCTCCTAATTTCATGGATTAAATTGAACATTAGGTTGTTTTTAATTAGACTCAATACATTTTATAAAATATAAAAAGATATTTTTCAGTTGATATATAATTTGTAAAATTAAACATTACTTGTATTTTAAATGGATATTTCTTGGAAGATATTTTTTACTTTTTTCATTGTAAAGTTTTTTTTTACTTTTCTACCAAATTCATTTTGAATAATTTTTGGTAATTAGTTTTTTTT
The DNA here is from genome assembly GCA_964036315.1 of Acanthosepion esculentum. NCBI lineage: Eukaryota > Metazoa > Mollusca > Cephalopoda > Sepiida > Sepiidae > Acanthosepion > Acanthosepion esculentum. The sequence continues at coordinate 8,090,787 of OZ038497.1, forward strand.
TTTTAATTTTGAAATAGATTTTATTTTATGGTAATTTTTTACTTTTAAGCATATTTTTAAATTTTATTTAACAGTACATTTTAACACCACCTAATTTGAAAAAAAAGTACATAACTTTATTTTGAGTTCATTTATTTTTATGTAAAGTTTCGATTGTTGTAATTTTCTTTATAAAGTGAAGGCCTAAACTTATAAAATTTAAGACCCCCCCGCTTTTTTTTTTTTTTTTTTTTGGAGTGCTTTCCATGCCTGGAGATTACTTTAGGTATTTAAATTCACAATGATGAATATTTAACATCTTCTATTGAGTGAATGATCTACTAAACATCCTGAGAGTTTGGCCTACCTCTTTTACTTACAAAAAAAACAAAAACAAAAAATACCTCAAAGTCTTTGTAATGTACAAAAAGGTTGCTGATGCAGTTAGAAACACTGTGTGATGAAAAGAATGTGGAAACCAGTGTTGGGGGTTGGGCCTTAATGGCAGTAACACCCAGTAATCTGAGTGCAATTCTGGTGAGGTCTCATCTATTTTATAGCCCAACTTTTGTAACTTTTATGGTTTTAAGGATCATATGGGAAGCACTTAAATAGACAAAGAGCTCACAGATTTAGAGGACAATTTAATAAAAAAAAAAAAATCTTTTCGTAAAATTTTTAAGGAGTACATTTCTCTATCTTTCCTTTTTTCCTATTTTTTTGTGATACAAGAATTGTACGTTTTTACTTGCAGGTTTTTGCATGGTTCTACAAACTATCCTAATACAAGGATGGAACAGTCAAGATTGATGAAGCAAGTTCAACAAACATTTAACACGAGCCAAGAAAATTTTAGCCACTAAAGAAGATAACTTAAGAGCCTTTTTAAATTCTTCCCATGATGCTTTTTTTGCAGCTGATGAACTCACTGCCACTGAAATTACATCACAGGAACTTGAAGACCTAGTGACTAACTCTAACTGTGATGAAGAAGAACCTTTATCAAGTGATCTTCAGATATGAGAGACAAGGCCAAAGGTTGCCATATACTATGATTCCAGTTTCTACATTGACATTACATTTTTCTAACTCCAACCAAGGGTAGAAATGATTATTTCTGATGGCCTTTAGTGGGTGACATTGCACAGGTTGAGTCAATTTTTGTCTTAAGATGGGACTTAGGTGTAATGCCAGTTATAAGTGATGGTAGAATCTGGAATGTTCCAGAAATCTTGGTTATAGAAGCCGACAAAGAAATTCAAACTGCAAATCACACTTAAGAGAGGAAGTGCAGTATGGCAGTTCAAACTGCCCAGAAATTCTTTTTCATAAATTCCAATAAATGTAGTTTTACTCATTTCAATTTTGTTTTTCTTAATTTAAAAATTGAGTTTTAAGGTTTTGTAATAAAATTGATCACGGTTTCCTTTTGTATAACAAGTTTCAAAGTTTTCATGTTGACAATCCTTTTTGGGAAAGTCAAAAATTGTATAAATTTACAAAATGTTCAAAAAATCAAATAAATTTATGAGAAAAACTTTTAGTATTATAGAAAAAATAATTATTTTGTTGAATTCCTCATTCAAAAATGAATAACGTTTCAGGCTTATACCCCTACCAGATACTTTCCCCTCTTTTTTTTTTTTTAACAGCAAATTAAGAAGCTATATTTTTTTTACCCTACTATCAAACTTTGATTCCGCCTGTATACTTACATGGTGAAATAAGAGTTGTTTTAATAATGTAATCCTGTGAAAAAAAATTAAGCTTAATCTCTAAGATACTATGAAACATTAAGAAGATTCAATGATTTAAATATAGAATTGAAAATTTTATGAAGGGTCAAAATTGTCTTCCAGTATTATTTTTACACTGTTTTAAGGATGGGACCCCCTCCCCGCGTTTAGGATGGTCTAATCTAATAATTAATTATTAATTCCATTCGTATTATCTTTTTTTTTTTATGATTTAATGACATTGCATTTATAATGATTTTTCACTTGTTTGAAGCCTGCATTTTCACATATACACTGTTAAAATGGGCTTCTGGTCCAATCACACTCAAGATGGGAAATCCAACAAATTTCAAAAGGTCATAACTAGGTTGCTAATTAAACTGGCAAGATAAATTTGATATCATTTTTTTATGTTTTGTTAAGATCTATATGCCTACATGAAAAACTTTTAGATATATTGAAATGTATTCAGCTCATTGTACTGCAAACAAACCCCCAAAAGGTCAAAAAGTAAAATAATTTCTTTTTATAAGTAAACACACCTTAAAAATATAATTTTAAGGTATGCTATATTTATGTGTAAAAGTGCTCAATATCACGGACAGAGCATGTGTAAATATAAAAGTGGGCACTAAAGTCAACAACGATTGACAACAATCTGTTTCATGCTTAAACACAATCTTCAGGCCATCCTGCAAATATAAATAATATATATATATATATATATATATATATATATATATATATATATATATATATAATGCATATGTACTAGGAAAAAAAAATTTCTAAACTGGGATTGTATTTAAATTGATATTCTTAATCAAACATTAGGTCAATTGTGTGAATCTGTGAAGTAAATTAGATTAATGTTTGATATTTTTACAGGGTGTCCCAGAATAAATGTAACCCAAGAATGTGAATGCCATTTATTTTCTGTTTACAAACTATATACAAAGCATATATTTCTGAAAACTAAAGAAGTTAGCAAATCTACTGCAACAAACAACATGTCACTAGCTCTGCTGGCAAAGATTTTATCGTTATTTGTTGAATATGCTCCAAATGTGCTCCATTCTGCTGAAGACACCCTTAAATTCTACAGGCAAATTTTTCAACGTCTTTGATGCACTCTTCTTTTGGTATAGCTCTGATTTCTTGAGTAATTGCTGAGATGGTGTGGGGGTTGTTCTTGTAGACTCAATTCTTCAGATACCCCCAAAGATAAAAATCTGGGAGGGGAGTGAGGTCAGGGAATGTGGAGACCACTCAGGTTTGCATTTATGTCTGATTAGTCTTGCTGTATTAGGAGTGCCCCCCCCCATCTTGCTGGTACTACTCGTGCCCCCTCTGAACCCTGGCTGCACCTCTACCACGGCTCATGAGCTCTAGTCTATGCCAGAATTTGTTCAGAACCCTCCAAATAGATTTCCTTTGTGACAGTCAACATCTGTTCTTGCGTGTCTTTGAATTAGAAGGGTCTAATAATGCCATACTTTGTTATAGCTGCTAAAGCAGTATATTTCAATGAATGAAGAGGTCTTTCTAGAACCTCATTTAGGGGTTCTGAACCCCAGAATGCATTGTCCTTACTATTCACATGGCCTGAGAGCAGAAAATGCGCTTCATCTGTGAACCATGCATAATCGGGAAAGTCTGGCTTGTCTGAGAATCAGTTGAGCATTTCTACTCTCTTTTTGTTATCAGTAGTGGTCAGTTTTTGTTATACTTGTATTCTGTTTGGATAAAGATGAAGATCTTTGATCAGAATATGCTGAACAGGATTTGGTGAGGCCAAGGTTCTAGCACCTTCAGGCTCCTGCCTAGACAGCTGTTATGTTTTCAGGAGACTTTAAAGTAGGTTTTCTGCCAACTTTGACTGCTGGAGATATTTTTATCGTGTTGTCAATTGTCCCAGTAACCTCAAACTTCTTGATCCACCAGTAAATGTCAGTTTTGCTAGGTGTTTTATTCTTGTAATACTTTCTGTAGAATGTTGTGATGGCATGTTTATAGGAATTTCCCTCCAGTTTTCTCAGCATACAGAAAATTTTCTGTTCTGCAAAAGGCATTGTAGTTGCTGCTCTGGTTTTGCTATTTCTCAGCTTTCTAAGTCTGAACTATAAAATCAAAATATTAAAAAAATCAACAAAATTACATAGGTTTATTTGGGTTACATTTATACAGAGATACCCTTTACTTGGAAATAATGATCTTTTGTTCTGTGAACTACAAACATTTTGTTCTTTGTAAAAAAAAGTTTTATTATTTGGTACAATTTTGCTGTTTTACTTTGAAAAAAATTATATTAAGATTCAATTTTAAAGAAAAACAATACTCATTTCACCTTACCTCGTAACTTTAAAAAAAAGAAACAAAAAAAAAGGAGAGAACATGAAGAATACTTTGCTAAATGTTTGGAGCACCACGCTTAGGTGTTTCTCTCCTGCTAACAAGTGAGAGGGACATTTTAGAAACCGTTTTGCTGAGCTAAAACACTAAACACAAGATTTACTCAGTTATTTGACCCACTTCCTCATCTGAAAAAATATGCCAAAGTTGGGGAACAAGTTTTTGGTGATTAAATATTGGGGGTTCAGTCTGTGCTGTGTGATACATGCTTAGGCGATCATGTATCTTTTGATACATGACTGACAAAGCAGATTTTTTTCCCTCGCAGTAGGTTGCCATTTCTTTCTGCAGTAGAACAATTGCCATCCAAGGCTATAGAACTCAGTCTGTCCTGTTATTTACCCATAGATGTGGGGGAGAAGATGCTTCATACCTTTCCCAAGCACGTAAGTGAATATAATGGATTTGACTGGAATTCAAATTTGGCTTTCTTATTCCTCAATCCGAGCCGCTATCCACTTTCAAATTTGTTTAAAGTTCAACCTTTGATTTTATTTATTGTCACTTCATATAATCTGACAAGAATAATTAGTGAATCTGTGAATAACAAATGTAGAATTCAATGGCAATTTAACCAAATCATTAACTAGTGACTACTAGTTTGTTTTTTTTTGTACAGCATGGGTATTGCAGAATGTATGAGCTGATGTATTCAAGGAAGAATGGCAAGCTAGATGGAGAATATTTTTCAGAAAGAATATCTTTCTAGTTATTTAAAATTAAGAATAATGAGTTTTTGTTCGTATTATAAATGCACAATTGAATCTGAAAAGAGATTAAAGCTGTGATAGTTTATTAAAAATAAGTTTTTGCTATGTCGCGTGTAGGAGTTTTAAAGGCTCTGTGTTGTGCATTTTTTAATTCAAAAAGTGTGAAAATGTTCATTAAAGTATGTAGAAAGAAATGTGACATTTAGTTTGTGTGACAAACGAATTCACTTAGTGTATGCACCTCTAAAAAAGAAATTACTTGCTCTAAATGTGCTTTTGTCAATTTCTATTTTTTTTTTTTTTTCAGCGGTAGATGAGAAGCTAAACTGAAAGCAGACGAAACTGAAAGATAAACACGGGAGGGATTTCCCATCAAACTTTGCTTTAAGAAAACTGTCTAAACAACTAAATGTTCATTTATAATACGTGTCTTTGACACAAGTAGGCAAAAAAAAAAAACAACAGCTAAATGAAATGTAACTGGTTTAATAATAGTGTGAGCTCAAAAGAAGCCAATGACTAAGAAGATTCACTGGATTGAAAAAAGAAAAAGGCGACAATTGACTGCGAATAATTTATTAATTAGTTTTAATTGGATGAAAAATATTAATGCATTTGTTCTGCGCATTTTTATTGGGTGGAAAATATTGACAACAGAATTAGAAATTTGTTGGAATTTTTTTTATCTTATTTTCTTTTCAACTTTTCACTCGGTAACCTTAATGATCGGACAAAAAGTTTAGCTTTCGTTACAATTGTTTTTTCTTTTTATACAAAATATATTTCAACAGAAATTGTCATTTATAGTCTGTTAACAACTGTCAAGCTTTATTCATGATTTCAAGAAAAATGAAGAAAACCTCTTCTTGCGCTTAAAACAGACGAGTCCCTATTTATTCTCATCTCATGTCTTTTTCTTGTATAACTAGTGCGGCCATTTGCTCGCATTTATTTACCACTTAGATTTGCCTCCTACTCAAACTCAATGGTAGGGAAGAGCGTCGAAATTGGATCGGAACTGGAATATATAAGTAAGTGCTAGGCAAATAAAATAAGTAAGCCGCAAAAATCCCTAAAAGACTTAGTCTTAATTTCGCTGCTTAAATTCCGTACAGAAAATCAGGCGTGGGTCTGTGTTCTAGTCTAGTGAAATAATGTTAACTGAGTTCAGTCCTCACTGTGTGTGTGTGTGTCAGTCAGACGAACTTGCACTTCCCTACTCGTTCGGTACATGTGCACTTAGGAGCTTTCTTTCTCTTAGTTTTGCAAACATGGAATGAAAAATAAAAACCATTTTTTACGATCCTTTACATAGCATAGTCTGAAAATTTACTCTGCCATAGTTTGATAAATTCGGCAAACCAAGAACCAATTAATAAATCGTTGCTTGTCATGACCGAATTTTTTTTTCCGAGCAGGTTGTTATCGTCGCATAAGTAACTGAAACATTCGCGACATTTGTTATGTTTTTTTTTAAATCTCTTCTATGGTAATAAAATAAACCCGTAAAAAGAAAAAAAATGCCGCAAATGTTTTTAAAATAACCATATTTTAAAAACTGAGGAAAGTTTTTTGTTTTTGTTTTTTTTTTCCTTCTTATTATCACCAGAGGGCTGTGTTCGAGTTTAGGCAAAAAAAAAAAAAAAAAATCAGGATTTCAAACACTATCCAAGAAAAGCTAACCTTCCTTACTAAGATTGGCGTAACAAGATCTTCCTGCTTCTATAAATTTTACACTTAGCTTTGTTTTCAACCCTTAGTTGCCAGAGTTTTTTTTTTCCACAGTTTTCTTTTTTTTTGTCTAATTTTTAGAGAGTTAGTTTTTAACGTTTCAAACGACATTAAAATTAACTTCACCACCACCACACATAGCCGCCTTCTGGATTTACATTTTTTTAGTCATGCATTAATTCGAAATGCAATAATTTCAAATATTTTTTTTTGTCAGTAAATCAGTCTTTTAATGTTTGTTTGCTCTTTATTTACTGTGACGGTGTAACGATTTTTTTTTGTTTGGATAATTTTGATTTTTTGAAGTAACGAAAAAAAAGATTTATGGTAACAGGTAAAATCGAATTCTAAAATGGGAAGAGGCAAAAATAAGTTTATTTTTGTTATTGACGACATTGAAGAGCTTTGAGTTAAATTTTATAAGGAAAAATAAGGTAAGCAGTCCAAGACAATAAAAGAAAACTTGCGAGAGGGAGAGAAACTTCTCGAAGGTACCCTTGTTCCTTTTTTAAGTTGGGTATTCATTGATTCATCAATTTTTTTGGTTGGTGTTTTTTCAATCAATGAATAAATTATACACCAGGCAAGGTATTCGTTTGACACGCAATGATTGTTTTTCAAGATTTAAGGAATAGTTAAAATTAAAAAAAACAAAAAATTAAATTTAATAAGTAGTAGTTACTAAGTTTATCACTAATTACTTAGTTACAGACTTGTTATCCACTAATTTATTTTACTGGTTCATTTGAACTTAGTTAGTGAAAGTATATTTTTCAAATAAATTATGTAGTTTTTTTTTAGTCCCAAAATTTTGAATTGGATTCCTGGGCTGGGTTGGTGAAGTAGCGAGTTAAAAACACTTTTTTCTAGTTTAAATGAAGAACTCTGACTTTAAGTAATCAATTTTGTTGTGGCAAAAGGACTATTTTCTGAAGATTGCTTTTAAATTTCGGTGGGATTGTACAATAGGCAGAAACCAGACCAGAAATAGTTTTATTTTTTTACATATAGCTCACAAAAAATATTCCATTTTTTAACTTAAGTTTAAGGACTAACGAGGTTCAGTTTGTTATACAAATTCAAACCCCAACGGAAAAAATGAAATTATAGTAAATTTTAAAAGATATGGGGGGGGGGGGCTCCACATAACGAAATTCAAATTTCTTTTTTTAATTTTAAGAAATCACGTGGTAAGATTTGTTTTTTTTTTTTGCTTGCGTATGGATCAATTTACTTACAAATTAAAAATTAATTTTTACATAGCAAACCAACTGAACTAACTTATTGAACTTGACTTTAAAATTTTGTAGTGTGCATTCGCAATCTGGAGTGCTTAAGAAGTAATGTTTGTTTATTTATTTTCAGTCCATCCACGTCACAACAGAGTCTGACACAAGGTCAGTTTAAAAAGTGGGTAAGACTAAGAAGTGTATGAAAAAAAAAAAAGATCTTGTCGCAATGCCTATTGTTATTGTACAACTCCACCTAAATTTCGTTTTAGGCAGTAAAAGTACAAAACTAAAAGAATTATAGAACTATTCCCTCTTTATCCCATTTTGTATTAGCTAGAAAAAAGGAATTTTTAAAAAAGTAAAAAAAAAACAAAATAAAAACAAATGACGTTCCCCGCCCATAGGTCAATGTCTTATGTAGACAAGAGACTAATTATTGACTACGCCAAATGAGAACATTATTCTACCAACAAAGAAATTAATTCTTTTCTAAATCACCTTGAGTTTTTTTAGTCGTCTAGGACTAGGAGTAACTGTTTTAACTAAGTCATGAAAGAAAGCCCCAAGACAGTTGTGGTCAGTCACAAGTACTTGTGAATGTAGAGCTTAATGGTCGGGTAATAGGACCGAAGTATTTTTAAGGTTACATTCTAGAGTTTTTGGATAATTCTTTTGCACTCCATACTTACTGCTATCATTTCTTCGTTGGCATATAAAATAAAAACAATTTTAAACTAAATATTGCCACTCCAGTTTTAAATGTTTCTATTTAAAAAAAAAAAGAGATCTAACCTTCATGTACTTACTTTAACTATCTAAGGAAATATGGTATTATTGACAATTAATGTGGAGCGAAAGCAAAAATTCAAGGTAGAAATATTTTCGGGATGTCCATTCGTAATTCCTAATTCTTATTTTTACTTTTAAACTTTTTAAAAGTGATCCTGTCAAACAAAAACTGTCCAAATAAGCAATTTATAAGAAATATTAATTTCAAGCGTACTTAAACTGATTACTAAGGAAAGGATATTTGTTCTAAATTCTCAATTTTCTTACACTGGTATTACTTTTTAGGAAGTATAACAATTCCGAATTTTAAGATTAAATCCTCAGATCTTTTTCAGCCAACAGTCCTCTTCCGCCACTGGCGCCAAACGCACATTTTCAGTGCAGTTGTTTCGTAGTCTACCTTGCGATGTCTGACATTCATTTTTTTTTTAATATTTGAAATTTCATAAAACAAAGAAGTTAAAATAGCCAACAGTTTTGTTTCAACGTTGTTTTTTTTTTCACTTAATAGTTGACAATTTCAAGAAAAGCGAAAACATCCGTTGAGTTTAGAAAGTACGGTTGAATGAAAATCAGAAACAAGAAAAGCGAAACGAATAATAAAAAAACTCATCGATTTTATAAATAATGCGTAGAAAATGAAATTTAAGGAATTCCATTAAATTCCGTGTTTGACAATAATTTTCAATCTTTAAAAGAAAAATGATATACATTTTTGGCTTAATTTTTTTCTTTTAAAACCGATCATTCTTTTCAGTTTCATTTAATTTTTTTTTAAAGATAAATTTAAAGTTTTATTTAAAATGATTTTTAAGAAAACCTTGTTTTATAATTTATAAATTAAATGACATTATTATCTCATTTAATTTAATCATATTTTGATGACTAAGATGTTACTTGAATATTTATTCCTTATAAAATTTCAGTGATATTTCAAATTTTTGTTGTCACTTGAAAAACAGTTAAAAATTAATTATTTTTAAAAATGAAGTTTTAATTTGTAAATTCAAATTTCAAAGCTATAGCTTGCAAGTTTATTCTGAATGATATCAGAAATCAAAGAAAAATACCATCTTTAATTAATTTCTGTAAAATTTCATTATTTTGAGAAAATCCTTCTCTACCTCTAACCATATTTTTCTCTTTCATTATTGATATATGGGCAATGCACTTTTACAACATCACTGCACCTGTTATCTAATCAAAAGAAGAAACTGTCACAACAAAAAATTAACAAGCTGGCACAATAAAAGTAGACTCAAGCTTTGATTGACAAAACCAAAACGTACACCATTTAAATTAATGTAAGTTTTACCTTTATTCAAGATAATTTTAATCAATCAATGACATGATTTGATTTCACACATGTTTTTACAAATTATTATTTAATTAAATATTTTAGTAATAATTACACATTTGACATGGTAGAACCCTTTTAGAGCAGTCTCAGTTGAAAAAGATATACGGACGTGAATTATTAGGAAATCATTTTTTTCTGTATAACAATAAAATAGGGAAGAAAAGTACATAAACTTTTTGAATGTAAACAAAAATAAGGATTTGATAACTAACAATAGCCTTGCCTCTTGTTGAGTCAAAACTTTAAAAGAAGGATCAAGAAAGTCACCCCGAAAAACATGTCGATAATAAAGTCTGATTAATTTTAATTTTTAAACATTTCCCTGTTTAGTTTAAAAACAGCAAAATAATAATCAAATCAATGCTACGTTCTGATTTTTATGAAATCTTAAATTTTAGTTAATGTTTAAATAGTTTAATTGTTTAGTTAAAGACTAAAGATAAAAAGAAAAATCAACACCACTTTGTTGAATAATGAATATTTATTTGCTTTTAGTTCTTATGCTATTTTGAAATTTTACTCCATTAAAGAAGTTTTTCTAAAGTTATTGAATTTTTATATATTTGATAATTGACTGAAATTAAACTAAAAAGGAAGTTTTAACCATTTGAGAAATAAAAGTAAAATTTATAGTTGTAAATTAAAAACTATAAATTTTATTTTTATTTCTGTGAAAAATCATTCTATATACTTTCTCTAAGCTATGTTTTTTGTAGTTTTTTATTAATGGTTAGGTTGCGTTAAGTTACAACAAAAAAAAAAGGTAACTTTTTTTAATTAACTTTTTATTTTCTATATTGTACTTTTTTATTTCTGAAACAACTGAACTGTAAAATTACGTACAAGATCGTAACACTCTTTGGATTTTTGATTTGATTATTTTCACATCCAAAAGGTCATTTAGGCTTCAAATTACTACACCTTTTTTTGCTTGATTTTACTGAGGGTATGCTTTTATTTGCAAGTGTGTGGACAGCTCTTCACAATACACAAAAATAGTATCAAAATTCTTACTAAAAATTTAAATTAAAAGCTGTAGCTTCATTAAAAGAAAGTAAGAAAAAAAAAGCAGATACTACGCTTTGATTTTTGTCGAAGAAAGAAAAAGTTCAAGTGAGACTGGTGAATGCGGACAAGGGAATTAAAACCAACAATTATAAAAACCCACCACCGCCACCACCACTTACACAAAAACGTAAATCGGCAAATAATTTTTCTTTTTTTTTTAAGTTAAAACTGAAATTGAAATACTTACTGTCAGATAATTTGGTTAATTTAATAATAAAACGCCTTTGCCTAGTATAAGGAAAATAAATGAATCATACTAAATTTTATTTTGCAAGCGCATTTGTCCAATCACCACTTACCATGCTAAATACAAGTTTTGAAATGTTTTTGAATTTGAAATTCTAAATTGAAAATTAATTTGTGTATTGAATAATTTACCAGAAGCCATGGCGACCGACAAAAATATTTTGTTTTCAATTGAGAAACTAAAACGTCAAACGATATTCTAAATTTGACATATCTCTAGAGAACTTTAAACTACCAGCAGTAGAAATTGAATTGAGTTTTACTTTTGGTTTTAAATTGAATTCTTGAAATTAAGATATGAATTGTAAGTTTTATTACGTAAAAAATGTAAAGGACTGATTAATAAACGGAAAATGTTATTTTTATGGTAAAAACAGTTTAAGTGAAAAATCACTTTTAATTAAAATAAATAAAAAATGAATTATCAGGTGCTAAACTTCCGAGGTAAGCACTTTTTTAGCCTATGTTTAAGTTAAATTTTAAGCAAAAAAAAAAGCAGCTTTTATTTTCAGGGGTTTTTTAATCGCTAGTTAGCAGTCATATTTTTTTAAAAGCTGTTGCTAAAAACATTAGTATAGGATTACTTAAAAAAGAAAATGTATTAACCAATTTTTATAACGAGCAGACAGTTCGAAAAAATGATATAGCATTTTCTGTATTGAGTCACGTGATCTTTTCAATAAAACCCTTTTTTATTTTAGTTTTACTTTTTTTTTAACACGATTCGAATTTTTGGAACTATCTGGAAACCTTCAAGATTTTACAAATGATTATCAGCTACATATCGGTTAGAAAATACGAGTAACAAACTATCAAATGAAACGAAGCTTTAAAAAATTAATTTGGTTGCTTAAAGAAAGGGAAAACAAAGATTTTATTTAATAATTTATCTTGCCGGCAATAACCGGATCGAATGAGTTCGTTTGTGCAATGCGTTTCGCTGAAACTGAATCCATTCCGGGTTTTGAACTTTCAGTTACTGCTTCCTTTTTATCCCTAAATACATTACTGAAAAAGACGCACAAATTCTTACATAGTTGAATACGCATTAGAAGAAATGCACACACTTACAGAGGATTAGGAACGATTAAGGTAATTTTATGCATATGTCACATACAAAGATGCGTATCTAGCCCCCAAACACAGTTCCACATACATCCAATACTCCTACACATGTGAATGTAGGTATGACATTGTATGTCGTCTAAACATACACATTACCTTAGAAATTGATAGTCTATTCAACACATTAACAATACACTTAGAAACAAGAATTGGTGTATGTACACACATATACATATATATATATATATATATATATATAACTAAACACAGTTAGAGACCCCCCCACCCCCTCAGTACACAGACCTAATGTGATCACGTGGTCTATTACGTCAGCGATTCGAGTTTCTTCTAGAATCATCTGTGCTGCTGCTGCTGTTTAGATCAGAGAAAGAGAAGGCTATAGAAGAGTGAACGAGACAGAAAGAAAAAGTACAGATATTTATTCAGATTTATTATTTGATTCCGACTTGTTGGACGTGACAAGGTAAGTTAAAGACGTACAGTGCTTTAACTCTGCATAATCATTAAACAAAAAATAGAAACGCCTACCTAAAATATTCACAAATATATTTTTAAAGGGTTTGAAAATTATATTTTCTTTTTCACGCCACTGTTAAAAAAAAAAGAAAACGGGAAAGAACTCCTTTATTCAAGCCGGTAGCTGGCTATTTCCTTTTTTTATTTTATCTTTATATCCCTGAATCATATCTCTGATAATCTTATTTTAAATGTAAAATCTACTACGACTTTCTTCCTTTTATTTCCTTTTCCTTTCTTTCGGGAACAGATCTGCAGATTTTCTCCAATGTTCTTTTAGCTTTGAAAATGCAGGGCGGAACTCAACGTAAAAAAACAATGATCATGGCATTTTTTCTGCTTGTTTCTCATAAAAAAAAATCGGCCCGTTTAAAAAAGAAAGTAGAACTTAGAATGTCAGTTAATTTTAAAATGTAAACGTTTTTTTCTTCTTTTTTTTTTGTTAACTTATTTTTTTCTTATGAGTCTTAAACGCCAATGAAAATGTTTTAGATATTTCAATATTTTTCTTTATGAAGTAAAAGGCAAAAAAAAGAATGCTCTTGCTTGCTGCTATTATTAATGTTCACCAAAAAAGACTAGATATTTCTCAAATTATTTTTATTTCTTCCTGGGAAATCACGTCTCATAAATTATATGATTATTACCAAGTCCGGGTACTTTACCCTTAAAAACGAACACAAATTTAAATTATTTTTCAATTTTAAAATAGTATTTAGTAATGTTCGGCTGATCAGTTATTTAATAACTATCAAACCAAGCAATTAACTAAAACATCTTTTATAATTTTATATTTGTTTCTCTTCCTTTGATTGACGAAAATACATTCATTAATGTCCATATTTTTTCTTAAGCTTAAATAAAAATCTTTCCTTATATTCCAGATTTCGGAACTATTTTCTTTTCTTTTCCTTTGTCTCTCTATTTCCATACTTTTTAATTTTGTGTTTATCATGAAGTTAAAACTAGCTTTTTATTAAATAACGACTATTAGAGCCGAGCTTTTTCGTCCGAAAATGTCCACTTAAATTTGTACTGATTTCAATTTTTCATTTTTGCCTGCTTTGTTATATTTTTTTTCTATAAGTCTTAATTTTTAAATTCTTTTAATTTTTGTTTTTACCCCTTTTAAAAATATGGTTGATTCGCTTTTAAATGCCTTCTTCCTTGTTGTGTGATTTTTCGTGTATTTTGTGATTTTTCAACTGTCGTTCTCTTTGGACTTTACATAACGTATTTATTAGTCACTCCTGTGATCTACATAAGCAAGGACACAACGTTGATTTTTTTTTTTTTTTTTTTTTCTTTTTAATTTTAGATTACATTTAAAATTGATTGGAATTTAAAAATTTTTCAATGAATTTTGTGCTGTTGGATTGTAATGATCTACTTCTACATTTTAAAACTTCCAGTAAAAAGAAAAAAGGACGATGTCCCAACCTATTTGTTCTTTTAATTCATTCAGTTTTCTCAAACGTAAACATAAACTGCCTTAAATTTCAAACTCTAAATGTAGAGAGAGATAATCGATGCAACTTATAAGTTGTGCTTTTATTTCGTCATCTTTTTGTCCCAAAATACTGCAACTCCATTCAATGAAGAAAAAAAAATTATCTTGTTACTTAACTTAACTGTTTCTTTTATTACTAACTTAGGAAATTAAATTATTTATCATTTTAAATGACTCACTACTTTTTTTAGTTAGTTTTCAATACTACTTGAACATTGAAACTTACAATAATAGAATTTTTTGATCGATCAACTAAAGTTTCTTAAATTGGTGGAAGCTTTCTCATAGTGTAGTGGTTTGTACACGAAAAGGACAAAGTGAAATTTCATTCGTTCTTCGCCAAATACTTACAAAATTAGATCAGAATTTGATGGCTTTTGTTAGTTTTTTTGTGAGGAAAATTAATTTTAATTTTTAATATTCTTGTAATGTTTGCTAATTATAGCAAAAAGTATTGTTAATGTTGAGAAAAAGAAAAACGAAATCCAAAGTCGGCCATTAACCTCTTCTAACGCTCTTGCAGAAGAGAAAAAACATTTTCTTTTGTAATAATATTAAAATGTCTATTTTGAAGACTAGTCATTTGTAGCGAAAACGAAGACTTTCCTCTACACCTTTTTATAACAATCAACTATGACCAACAATAAACTACTTGAAATTTAAATCTAGTTTTTAAATTATTTACTTCAAATATTGAGAAAGGCACCGATGAAGCGTTTTTAGTTTTTAACTTAAGTTCCGAAGCCGAAAGAAAGGCAAAAAAAACATTTTTGTAGGTAAATCTATTTTACAAGGAAACTGATTGTTCAATTTCAGAATTTGACTTATTTGGAAAAACTCGACGATTAAAGGAACAATTATTGATTCATTCACAATTTAACATATAAAAAAACCCCAAAAAACACACACAAAATAGAACCCAAACTGATTTAACAGTTTTTTTTTTTGTATACAAATTTTTTTCGTAATATCTGAGTAGGAATTTATGCAAGAATGACATAAAATAAATGAGCTCCCATAGACTGTTCGCAGTAATTTAAAAACGGTGACTAATCGAAAATATCCCAAAGTATAAAAATAACAATGCCGGCCTGTTACATCACTGATTTGATTTTTAAATGAAGATGAAATTAAATCAGCGACTGAAAGTTGGGCTATTAATTGTTATCTAATTTTGGGATTAGATTAATCCTGAAGACTTGAGTAGTCAAATTTTCTTTCGTGTATTGATTAAAAACAATGATAAACCGAAATTAATTACTCCGGCTGAATTCTGACATTTCTTGCTTACTTCATTATCACGTGATATTTTTGTCTCACAAATCCACGGACATTTTCTCACACTTCAAAAGTTTTTTTTTTCTTTGAAAAATTTAACATGTGCATTTCCTCAGTTATATTAGTCTTGTAAAATCGATAGCCGACTTCTTTTTATTTTAAGAGTCGATTTTTTTTTTCTCAAAAATTACTGGAAGTTTTAATGATTTCACTTGTGTACTTTTTATTCCGTTAATTCTCAACAATCGTTGTTGAAATACCTTTTTCCCGGCACAGACAATGAAGTTTTATTGTTATTGCAGAATATTGTCATCAAGACTAAAAACGTAAGTGGAATCCTGTTAGTAAGCAGAGTATTTCTGTCAATGGTGGTTTCAGGTGGGCGCTTGTCCCCAGCATAGTGTCACAAAGTAGTGTGTTTGTTCCAGTTTTGTTGTCTATATCAGTGATATGCCGGAAGTGGTTAGCTCACTTTGTGATATATATGGTGAAAAAACAATTCAGCAGGATCTAGTTGACTGGCTAACTTTAACAATGAAAAATGCAATCGTTGATCCCAGCAGTAGCCACAGCACGAGTCTTCATGGCAACATTGGTAAAGTGTCTGGGAGTCTCACCTGGAAAAACACCTGAGTATACATGCGAATAATTAAGTTGAGCAAGCACAGAAATCCAGATTAATAAAGCCAAAAGGATGTGTGGGTTATTAGGTCATGGCAGCTTTTGAATATTGTATGGTCTCCACAATGACAAAAGATTGAGGCATGTAAGTACACATGGTTCACACACTGCCAGTCCTTTTGTCATTGGAAGTAATATCAGTATTATGGGGTAAACACATGGAACAGTCTCTCAGCTTCAGAGATAGATGCACAGTTACTATAAGCCGTCAAGTGTGGGCTTGATGGATATTGGACTAAAGAGTTTGTCATAACAGTTGTATTTATAATTTGGCTTAACTAAGGCTTGTAGATATATTGAAACAATCGTTGGCACTCTTTTCAAGAAAAAAGAATGTAGAAAATTTAATGCATTTAATTTGTACATAGTTTGATTCATTGTGATTTTAAATGGTTAAATTAGCTGTCATTTCTGATTGTAATTAGCCTTAAAACCCAACTAGCCAAAATAAAAAAAATTACCTTTTTTTATATAGTTGGAATTTGTCAAGCAAGTGTTTAGCTCATTGAATGAGCATTAATTTTTTTCAAAATTAAGAGTAATAGCTCAAGTAGGTTAACAAGAAATCCCAAAAAGTACAATAAATATGAAGGAGGCTGATTAAATTTTTTTTCAAAATTGTTCAGTAGGCTGTACTGTATACATTTTAGACATTCAATTTTTAAAATTGTTTTGGCAAGGATGATGGCTTTGTTGGCTTCCATATTTTGTATATGAACAACTTTGTAAAATGCATGCATGTATTGGTGACATCAGAAACAATGTGTTTTATTAGTTCCATTCTTAGTCATAAATGCAGAGAAAATGTTATATCCACTGAGGTATTGGAGAAGACTGGTAATAACATTCAATTTGCAAAGTAAAATTTGGTTAATACTAATTAGTTGCTGTATAAACAATGTAAGATCTGGTCACATTTAATGCAAACATTGTTAGGACAGAAAAGATAGTTTTAATCTGTGATTAACTTGACCCATAAAAATATATAAATTTTAACGCGAGTGATTCCTGAATTTTATCTAAAGCTATTGTTTTAATTCAATTTCTCTTCAGTTGTAAAAACTCGAAATGGTGAAAGAAACAGCCTATTATGAGGAACTGGGCATCCACCCTGGATCCTCACAAGATGAGATAAAAAAGGCTTATCGAAGAATGGCATTAAAATATCATCCAGATAAAAATCCCAATGAAACAGAAAAGGTAAATTGTAATTTTGTATATATTTTTTAATGTCTGTGAACAAGTAATGTTGTTGATTTATTTTTATTAATATGGAGAAGAATAAAAAAATTTTTTTTTTTTTCTATATTAGCTGTAAGAATCACTTAAATTGCCTATAATTAGTTAGCCATTAACTGACAGTTACATTCGGGTGGGGAGAGGAATAAGACTTAACTGTATTCTTCTGGGGTAATTTTATCCTAAATATTTTCACTTTTAATTTAAAAAAAAAAAAAAAAAAAAAGTGAAATTGCGACTTAATTGAAACCTAATTTGGTTTGTAAGCAACATAACACTTCTAACCTGATAGGTTGTAAAAACGGCAATTAAAAATTTTAAAGATGAATACATGGTGTTTAAATTTTTCTTTTTGTCTTCACATGTTTAACAGTTTTTTTTTTTTTTCCTCTCTTCAGTTTAAGAGCATTAGCCAAGCTTATGAAGTACTAAGTGATCCAAAGAAGAGAGAAATTTATGACCAAGGTGGTGAAGAAGCCATTAAAGGTGGAGCAGGCAGCGGTGGTGGATTTGAGTTCCATTCTGCTATGGACATATTTGATATGTTCTTTGGTGGCCACGGTCGACAGAGAGGTCCTAGAAAGACCAAAGATTTAGTACATCAAATTAAAGTGACATTAAAAGAAATGTATAATGGAAACACGAGGAAATTAGCTGTAACAAAAGATGTTATATGTGAAAAGTGTAAAGGTAAACATCATTTTTGAATACATATTTAGACTGTCGACACTTAATTTGGAGTTGTAGTTATAACCTCTTAATGAGGTATTAAGTAATTAGTCAGTTTAAAATTGTATACTGGTGTAATACTGTAAATGTTTTATTGGTTTTCTCTTTAGGTGTTGGTGGTAAAGAAGGTGCTGTGGAAACTTGTCCTACATGTCAAGGAACTGGTATACAAGTAACTATGAATCGGCTTGGACCAAACATGGTTCAACAGATGCAGAGTGTATGTTCAGAATGTCGTGGCAAAAAGGAATTAATCAACCCCAAGCTCCGCTGTAAAGTTTGTAATGGCAAAAAAACTACCCAGCTTAAAAAAACTTTAGAGGTCCATATTGATAAAGGCAAGTTTTTAATTTCCTTGTATAACTTAAAATTATAGAAAGAAAAAAACCACAAAGCCTAAGATTGAGAAGTTAAATTTAGTTTTCCAGAAATGAGAATAAGATTATTTTTAATCTTTTCATAAAAATGGTTGATTGAAATCTGTTTTTAAAATTGCTGCCTCTGTTTAAAAAAAAAAAAAAAAAAAAATTTTTGGTATGTACTTGCAGTTTTTTTTTTTTTTTTTTTTGAAAAGGTTTGAAGAAAAATATATTTATATATGTTCATCTCTGTATGCAATTTAATTTTGCACTCACACTGCGATTTTCAAGTCTTTTACATAAGTAAACATGCAGTGCTAAATAACTTATTGATACCCTAGAAAAAGTAAAAATATCAAAGAAAATTTATTTATTTAAATGTTGTATTGCAACTTATTCAGTTTTTGTGTTTTGCATGTTTGACAAATCCTGAAGAATTTATTTTTCTAATAGAAACATGTTTACAGAAAATATTTTTGCTCAGTGCTGCCTGTGGTAATCATCAAGCATAAACTAAAATTTTGTCCTAACATACTTTTATTTAATGGTTTTGGGAAAGCTAATGGTGTAGCTTATTTCTGTATGAAAAGACAAAAATATAATTAAAATCTGGCAGCAGTTACTCTTATGGTTCTATATTTTTTTAAAAAGATATTTGATTTTATCTACAAGTAACCATTGGTTTTGCTTATTTCATATGAGGATGACATTATATTTTGCAGTATAAGTTCTAAGAAGTATAGATTATATATTTCTCTTTTTTCATTATGCTTTAGTTCTAATTGTCATATCCTACAATATTTCTGGGTTAACTCCCTTTAGTTTATCTGCACTGTTTACTCGATCCTTCAATATTAGAAACCAATTTATTTTTATCTTTTGAGATGATCTTAATTTGCTAAATTCTTTTTAGGAATGAAAGATGGTCAAACAATTCGCTTTGCTGGTGAAGGAGATCAATGTCCCGGTGTAGAAGCTGGGGATATTCTTATTGTATTAGATGAACAAGATGATAAAGACTTCAAACGACAGGGTGATGATCTTCTCACTGGATTGGATATTACATTATCAGAAGCTTTGTGTGGATTCAGAAAACCTATTGTAACATTGGATGCACGCACTCTTCTTGTTATAACAGTACCAGGTAAGTTTCCTAATTTTCCTAAGCTTAGCCTTTTGCCTGGCACAAGGAAAAACAAAATTCTTCCAAGTTTGAAGGCTTGCTTGGAAAATCAGCATTCACAATCTTAGCTTTTACTTGTTCTAATATCGAAACAAAAGATTTTCTTGGTTTTCAAAAAAGTGAAATTACATAGACGTTTATTTTCTATTAACATTTATTTCCTAAAAGTATTTTCAAAAATTTTCATAACTGTGTTATGAGGAAAATATTTAGTTTTTTAAGTATTGGCTACAAAAGAATTTTAAGTTCATTCAACTGGGTTGAAATTTAGGATAAACAAGATTTATATTGTATTTATCTTGTACCAATCATATTAAAATGTTATGAAGTGTTGTATTTAGTTTTGTATTTGTCTGATACTTGTAAACTTGAAAGATTATATATTCTTACTACTCTTATAAATCTTATGAATTTTACTATTGAAACTTATTGCAATCTATAAGCCTAGTTTATTTTGAAAGTTATGGCCAAGTCATTTCATGCTATTCTATTTTTAGGAAAGAATTCTTACTTAGATTTTTTTATTGTTTCAGGTGAAGTTATAAAACATGGTGATGTGAAATGTGTGGAAAGCGAAGGTATGCCAATGTACCGCTCCCCATTTGAGAGGGGTCAACTGATAATCCAATTTACAGTAAGCTTCCCACCTTCTAATTTCATTCCTATTGAAAGACTGTCAGAACTTGAAAAACTGCTGCCACCACGTCAACCTGTGGACATTCCAGAAAATGCAGAAGAGTGCACTTTATCTGAATTTAATCCTAAGGAAGGCCGCAATTACCGCAGAGGTGAAGCATATGATGACGACGATGATGAACACATGGACCATCCTCGTGTACAATGTGCTTCCCATTGATACCAGTGATAGCAGTCATTTGTGAATCTAGTATCCAATCTTTGACATCCACTTTCAGTTGACTACTACTGCCTAATGATTAACACTCTTCCATCTTGGTTACCTGGTAATCCTGCTGCTTATTCCATTTGCTTCATCCATCTCTAATCTCTTCACTTGTATTAACATCTGATATTCTAGTCTCAAATGCAGTAGCAGAATTTCTCTTTTAAAACTTCTTTTCTCTGTTACAAGTTAGCAAAAATATTTTCCTTCACTGTTGGTTGTATATTCTTGTATTCAAAGATTGTGTATATTTTATGTACACATATACATGCGTACACACACATACAAAGAATTAATCTTTTTTTTTTTTTTTCTCTCTCTCTGAGGAAGAATAATAAATGAAGCAAGAGAATAAGCAAAACAATTGAGGCAATTGAGTTCTTTTAAAAATAATCTCCTTAATTGATTGGGGAGAATATCAAGCAGCAGATGGGAGGCTAAAGATGTGCTAATTATTCAAATAGTCTGATATTTGAATGTTCGATTAAAAAAAAAAAAAAAAAAAAAAAAAAAAACTGACAGTTACCCATTTGCTGTGCTGACTAGATATTTGCAAAGGGACCCATCAAAATGTTTAATTCACATGGTCAACTTGCTTTCTCAAATATGGATGTAATAAAAACTTGGAATAAAATTAGATAAAAGTTTCAATTTCTTCCCCCCTCCTTATATACACACATACACACACACTTAAACCTGTCTGCTTTTTCTCCTCTTACAGGATTTTGTTGAACTTGTTAAGTTTATTCTTTAACCCTAAGTGTTAGACTGGCCTTTTCAGGCTCATTAACTCCTCCACCCTGTTCATTATTGGATTTTATTCATTCAGTCCCATTCTCACAAAGTAATTAAAATTTGACAATTTTTTTGCTTAATTTCTGTTTCTGGATCTTTTAGACAGCTGTTTTATGAGCTTGTGTTCTCATGAATGAACCAGCCAAATGCATGTAATTGTTAAATTTTGCCAGTTCTTAGCTAATATTTCCATGAGGGCCAAAGGAAATTGACTGTAAATTTCATAGCTGAGAGAAAGATGATGGCTTTTTTTTTTTTTTACTTCTGTAAACAAGACCCCCACCCCCTTTTTTTTCCTTCTCTCAAATTGAAACCTTGGAATTTTGATGTACAGATATCAATTTGTTTTACCAATTTTATCATGGTTTGCTTGTTAGTCTAACAATAGATAATTTTTTTCTTCTGTATTTATATTGTATAATAAAGATCAAGTTGTTACAAAATACAAATATTTGGATATTTGTTGTGTCACTTGATCAAAAAGATGGTAACTCAAATGTTGGTATCGAGTAATCTGCATAATTAAAAGCAAATGGTTCCCATTTTCCCCACCTCATTTCTTTCAACACTTCTGTTTCATATCTCAACAATATTCTCATTAAGTCATAATCAGGTGATTGCTGATCTGTACAAGTTGTGGTAGTCATTGTTGATTCAATTTATCACTGACCATAACAAAAGTAGTCATTTTATCATCAGTAAAATCTACAATGCATTTGTAGCAGAAATGGGCTTCTCATGATGAGGTAATGATTAGTGAACTAATTTGGCTGTCAGTCCTCACTGGGTGTCCTATACTTGTGGCCTTGTTAAACAAAGCTTAGTAAATATGTGCTTTTACTTTAAAGAAAGTGGTTGTGAACTTAAAATCTGATGTAAAGCTGATTTCGTTAGATTAAAAAATCGGCTTAATGGTTTGACAAAATAACGATGCCTAACTTAGAGTGCATGCAAATTAACTTTATTGTACAAATACTGAAGCCAAAAAATTAACTTTAATATAACTTAGTTTAAAGTGTTATAAATGTTTCTCTGAGCAATAGCAGAGTCTCAAGTTTTCTCGATAGAAAACAATGGTTAATTTGTTAAATATAAACTGATACTTTTCATGAGCTGACTCGCAGGGATGCAAATTTTGGTTAACAAGTAATAAATCTGGAGTGAACGAAAGGAGCATTTACTTGCATTTAATGTCGGTGCTTTCAAGAAATGAGTACTAGAAAAATAACAATTTTAATGTTCAGCACTCATTTCATATGCATGTAATATAAATCTTGTACAACTTTTAACTTAGTTTTAACAGTTGCATATATAATGACCTTGAGATTGTTTTAATGGACTGAATACATAAAAACCTGTTCAGAGAGTGAAACAAATATACCTCGAACTTGATACAAGTAACCCAAAAGCCTTCTCAATTGTCGATTTTTTTTTTTTTTTTTTTTTTTTTTTTTTTTTTTTTTATGAGGATATGACTATTATTAATAAAATCAATGACTTAATTAAAAAAAAATATTTAAGGTTTTAAAGATGACCTAAATCTTTGCATTAACATAGGCATTTCTAAAGTGGCTGAAATTTGTGCAGCTATTTCTTTAGAAAAATTTACCATAAACAACTTTCTTTAAAGTAGCTTTAAAAAAAATTTTTTTTTTTTTTAAGTAGTTAAAACTTGCAGCATTTAATATTTTGTGACATTGCATTATTTTGATCATTGAATATAAGTTGTAAAAATATTTATTAAAAAAAACACTTTTTTTTTTTTTTTTTTTAAGCACTATAAAACTTAAGAAAATGAAGTTTAAATGGTGGGTCATTTTCTGCTGTCAATTTTTCTTCTGTAATTAAATGGAACTTTTTAAAGTATGGCACATGGCCAAGTTAAGGGGCAAATAACTCTTCATTAGAGATAGTGAAATGTTTTTTGTATCAATTTTTTGTTGCCCTAATTCTGCATTCTAATTCTGGGTTATATAAGCATTCAAAAGGATTTTTGTGCTGAATCTCTACATCTATCAGTTTTGCTGACTGTGCTGGAAAAGTGGTGCCCAACATTTAAATGGGCATTATTTTGATAGGCTGGCATAGTATCAGTTTTTGGAGCATGTGGATCTGTCTGGAATGGGTGATACCTATGAGTTTGATAGATTTGGTGGGGGAGTGTTCTGTTCTGCTTTAAATTTACTTTGAATTGGACACTTAATACTTAAAATAATTTAGTGT
Organism: Acanthosepion esculentum; assembly: GCA_964036315.1. NCBI lineage: Eukaryota > Metazoa > Mollusca > Cephalopoda > Sepiida > Sepiidae > Acanthosepion > Acanthosepion esculentum. The sequence goes on from OZ038497.1 coordinate 8,114,550, forward strand.
TGTAGTTTGCTAGGAACTTGGTAGTGAATTACAATATAGGGAAGTGCAATTCCCCCTGGCTGCATCTCTCTCAAAATGATTTATTAAATATATTTCAGTTTACATTAAGGAAATACACTCAAAAAGATCATACTGTTAGGTTGTTGTGACACAATCTTAACTTTGGCATTAGGCTACAAGTATGAGGCAGTGTTTATATAACAAGTTAAACTTGGTTTGCAAACCATTACTAATATGCCACAGTTCTAATCCACTTTGTATGTTTAGCCAGTTGAAGGGTCCTCCTTTATTTAGTCACTTAAAAGTAATAAGTTTCCCAGTTTCAAGTTATTTATGACTCTTCAATAAATTTTCATGAGCTTGTTCAGCAGTCTTCTCAAATGATGCTGACTGTTGCATAAATGTGTGTATCTACAATAAGACTTGGTCGAGTGTTCAAATTGAAATCTGTCTAGTGTGTCCTTGTTCTCTTCAATCTTTCTTTTTTCTGAGTTAACTGAGGTTTTCTAAGGTTATAAATTTAGTTCTGTACTTTAATGTACCAATTCTAAAAAACCTTTTTATAAAGCATGATCTCTAATACTTAGAAAACTTTGAGTGGGAGGGGGTTCAATCTAACTGAAAAGCTACTTAAATGCTGTAATTGAAAGTGTTAATATTGATCACATAAGTACTGAGTTAATTTATTATAATTTTATGAGAATGAAGAAATTTAAGCTTTAACATTCCAGAAAAAAAAAAAATCATCAGAACTATTACAAGAGAATGGGGCTTGGAACTTTTTCTGAAGGCAATCTCCTTTTCAGCAAGAGATACTTTTTTTTTTTTTTTTCCTCTCCCCTCTTTTTCTCCCAGTAGGGTGAATATCAAATACTTGGTGGATTTTGTTTTCCTTTTAACTTTCCCTGTTTTTGAAGGTTCTCTGCAAGATGAAAAATACTTTCTAAATTAGTTACTCAAGTGAATTTGTCAGGCTTTATTCAACTTCAATTACTTTATAGTTAATTTTTTTTTTCTTTTAACTTTGCCAATAAAAGGCTTTAAGCTCTACTTTGAATGTTCAGGCCTTTCATTCATATTCAGTGGTTCATCAATATAACAGTTAAATAATCAACTTGTGCAAATATATGCCAACTGTACTATTATCAGTTTACCAAGTAACACCCACTTTTTTTTTTCTTTTTTTTATAACAACAATGATGAAAGATGTCCGTCAAAATGATTCCTTATAGATTGCTGTATTGGACTTGTTTGTAGTATGATTGGGTTTAAAAATTATCAAGAGAAATGCTTCAATTTTTTTGATTTATACTGAAATGGTTCTTAACAAAATTCCTTTTTTCTACAGAAGATGAAAATTTGCTTAATTCAATCTTACAACACATTTTCCTCTGAATCTTAGACCACTTTACCTGTTCTGTATTCATCATAAAATAATGATTCCATTTGCTTTGCTCCATGCAATTGCAGTGATTTTAACAAAGATGACTTCTGAAGAATGTCATGTGGAAGATATGATTGCCTATTTGCACCATAAACAGACACTGTCATGTAGCAAAAATTAGCAGTCAATTCTGGGAGAATTATCTTCCAATGCTTTATTCAAATTTAATTGATCACTGTAGAGTTTCACACAATGTGTCTAGTTTCTAGCAATTTACAATAAACACAAGTTTTCCCATCTGATATTCTATCCTGGCTACAAAGTTTATATATATATATATATATATATATATATATATATATAAAAAAAAATCATATTCGGTGGAAAAACAAACTGAAAAAATACCGTAAATATTTTTTTTTTTTTTTTAATAACTAATGTAACTAGTATGAGGAGCTTGTGTATATAGTGGAGTGCTAAAAATGAAATCATCTCACTTTAGTGATAGTAACCCCCCCCCTTTTTTTGCTCATATATATATATATATATATATATATATATATATATAGCATGATTTTTTTATTTACACTTTTTTTAATGACTAGCCAAAAAGAGGAATGGTTGCTTAAATCTTTATAGTTTTTTTTTTCTTTCTTTTTTTACTTTCAAGTCTTATAAACAAATTTGCAGTCTTAACTGCATACATTGAAATTCTTTAGGTTAGTTTGATGATTTGGTACTAAATATGGTTGAATTGGTAAAACCAATATATTCATAACTATTCTGGACCCACTAAGCATTGTGAAGGGATTACTTGTTAATATTTAATATACATGGATTAACAAAGTTGATATTATTTTTTTTTTTTTTTTTTTTTTTTTTTTTTTAAATGGAAATCTCTCAATGTTTCTCCATAACAAGAAAATTTTAAATTCAACTCTCGAGTAATTTAGTTGAATGTATAAACATTGAAATTAACAAATTATTAAATTTATTTTAATGGTGTTCTGTGCTGTTGCCTTTTTGCTGTTGAGATGAAAAATAAAACTTGTCCAATTGCAAAGAAAATCTTTACAAGTTTGCATGTTCAATTTCCTGCAGAATGACCCGTTTTGTTTATGTAACTATAGGAGGAGTTTTATTTAGAAAGGTGGGGGTATGCACTGCATATATTCCTTTGGGTTTGTTTGTTTTATACAGTGAAAAATACCTGAGGGCTTCTACTTCAATATTGTAAATTATATCCAGTGGTAAAAGCTCAAACCTGTGAGTTCGTTTAACCTTACCAGCATATTTCAATGACTGAGAAAACTATTTAAAAAATATGAACCAGCCTTAAAAATGACATATATAAATCATATACAGAGATTTAGTGAAAAATTTAATTGGCTATAAGTTTTAAAATTCTAAGCTTTAGCTTATAATATTGCAATATATAAACTTTAAATCAACTTTTTGCTAAAACAAGAGTGAAAAACAACTGTCAAAATAAAAAAGAACTCTGAAAGTAATGGGCTTTTTGTTGTTTTAGAAAACCTACATCTCCACTGAAATTGTTCGTCTGAATCCTTTTCAGTTGAATGCTGACTAAATGCAAGAGAATGAATGGTTGAGCCTATAAACAAAGACATTAGTCTCCCGCACTGTGTGTAACTTGGCTTAATCTGTAGTTCACTGTAGAATTATAAATTCTGGAAAAATTGGTAATGGGATTTTAAGTTACCAATCTCTTGCTAGCCCAAATGACTTTCATTTAACTAAAGTTTAAGGTTGCCCAATTGTTCAGATCCAGCCACTGGTTAGTTGGACAGTATTTGCCTTTATTTTTCTACTATGGAGTGTTTAGACAGTTGAGCATTTTCTTCAAATGTTTTGGCCAATCTATGGCTTTTATTCAAGTTAAAACAATGTGGTTTTAGTTTGCCTCTCTCTCTCCTGCAATCAGAAAACAAATAGAAACCAATGTTTTACAGGAACACATCTAATACCAGCAATCCACATGATTGATAAACATAATTGCTGCTGATTCTTTTGATAACAGCCCCCAAACATTCTTTGGAATGATGACAACATTATAGTCGGTATTGTGACTCAAATGATTCTACTTTAGCTTTTATCTGAGTGCACCATCTTTGTTACCATTCATCTTAAAATATACAAACAAAAAAAAAACCCCATTGTAACAGGACAAGATTTTATGCTTGACATAAAATTTGCACAAAATATTTAGTCCACTGAAATGTCCCTTGGTAAAAAGGTGTTACTTGCGTTTGCCTTTCTTAGGTGCAAGTTCAAGACCCTTTACAAATCTCCGTGGAAGACCATATTTACCTAGAAAACATGAAAAATAAAAGTATCATAAAAAATTTAACAGTTTGGGATAGGGTTACATATTTTCTTAAATCTTCTTGATGCTCCAAAACGTTCTTTTACACCACCATCGATTTCAGTTTTTTGTCCCCCCCCCCCACTTCTACATTTCTAAACTAAACAATTGCTTGCATTCAAGATGGTAATATTAGCAGTTTCCTTATAAGGAAACATTTGGCATTCACTGACCAAGCAGCCAGTACCACTTTCAAATGAAATCTCTCTTAAAACAATTTTTTCAGGACAGCAGCTTAACACTCTCTTCAGTAGGATTGGGGAGGGGAGGGGAGGGTGTCCTTCCTAACATTTTGTTTAAAATAGTGGGGAATGTCAGTATCTTGATTATGTCATTATTTTCTCCGAGTTACATGCTATCCATTTTAGTTGTTGCCGTTGAAAGTCCACAAGTGATGTGGTTTCTGTAGCACCAGTCCACAAAGTTTGAAGGATGGTCTTTGCCAAGGCTTCATTCATACAAAGCTATTCTTAATCATTGATCTGAGAAACAGATTGATTGAAATAAAATTTGTTGAATAAGGCCAAATTTTTTTTTATGGAACATCAAATAAGAAAGGAAACTCATTGTCAGTGGTTTTGTAAAATCAGTTTGGCTTGCATTGTCTGGATTTGAAATCAACCATAGTCAGTCAGTGTAAAAATGGCTCCAGGATTTATTTTAACAGTTCCAAGGTTTTAGGTTTTAGTTTTTTTTTTGCCTATGAACACTAATTACTTCATTCATCCACAAAAGTGTCAAAACTTTTGAGAAGCCATAATTACCACATTTCAGCACTTGCAGAAATAACTTTCAAAAGGTGACACATTTTAAAAAAAGAGTGGACATTTTTAATGAAAATAAGAGTAAAAGAAACTAAAGATTAAATACATTTCATATGTACATTTTCTCCATATAGATAAGAAATTGCTCTAAATTTTTTTTCCTAATAGAAATTTATAAATCTATTAAAATTGAAAGAGTATATCATAGCATGCATTCTCTGTTATGAACAAATGCTGAATAGAATTCAGTGGCATCAAATGTGGATTTTCTGTTTTAAATATATGTCCTTGAAATAGTAAAGACTAGAAGAGCAAGCAGTGAATAAGCAAAGTGTGTACTGTTTATCTAAACAAAAGTATTATTTTCTCTGATTTACTCAGCCAACCAATTAAGGGAAGAGTTAATTTATTGAATGGACTTCGTTCTGGCAACAAACAAAAAATAATTAGAGAAAAAGTAAATGAAGAACAATAGACACATGACATGCAACACCAAATCTTTAGCCTTTTCTTTTTTTTTTTTTTTTCGTCAAAGTTAAAATAATCAGAAATAAATGGGGGTTTTGTAAAAAATTAAATTTTGTGACTAAAAGTGGCCAATGATATCATTCTAATCAAATTACATATAATCAAGTTAATGATATATATATATATATATATATATAGTTTAAAGTGTGTCAAGGCTGGTTTATGAGATTTAAAGAAGTTATCACTAAGAAGCAGGGTGAAAGTGCATCAGCTGACGAACAAGCAGCAGCCAATTTTCCTAAAACATTGGCTAAGATCATTGAAGAAACCAAGTTACTCCCTGAACAGATTTTTAATGTTGATGAAACTGGATTATATTTGAAAAAATTGCCAGATAGTTCTTTCATTTCCAAAGAAGAAAAATCAATTCAAGGCTACAAAGTCTCAAAAGAATGGGTGACCATTATGTTAGGAGGTAAAATGTGCTGGAGATTTTAAATTAAAACCATTGCTAGTCTATCATGCACACAACCTGTGTCCTGAAGAACATAATCAAGGCATTTCTTCCAGTTATATAGATGACTAATCCCAAAAGTATGGGTTACTTGTTATTTTTGAAGATTGGTTCTTTAATCATTTTATCCTGGCAGCAGAAAACTATTGCAAGAAGAAAGGGATTTCTTTTAAGATATTAATAATTGATAATGCTCCTGGCCACCTGCAAAATATTGTAGATTTTCACCCAAATGTTACCGTCATGTACCTCCCTCTGAACACCACATCTCTCATACAACTATGAAGCACACATTGCAGCAAGCAATAGCTGCAACTGATCTTGAGTTATGCTCACTTCATGACTTTTGGAAGAAGTATGACATATATAAGGCTGAACAGAACTTAACAGCAGCAGCATGGAATGTTCAGAACACGGCTATGAATGGTGTGTGGAAAAAAACTATGCCCAAAATTTGTGAATGATTTCAAAGGGTTTGATAATGTTGAAATCAACAAATATTGCTGACAATGAGCAAGGGGCTGGAAATGGATCTGGAGGAGGAGGAGGAGTATTTCATAGATTTATTTGAAAAAGACAAGGAGCCTCTAACAGACAAAGATTTGATAGAGCTCAACGAGCAGCAAAAAAGAAAAAAAAAGAAGTCAAGCTTGGGCCATGTTACTTTTTCCCTAAAGAAAATGCAGGAAGCATTTGCTTTTATTGAAAAAGGAATTCAAATCTTTGAGGATATGGACCAAATGGTCAACACTTTTCAAAAGTTATGCGTGCTTGTCACAGAGCTTTTGCTCCTTTATCATATTAAAAAAAGTGTATCGAACAATAGCTAGAATCAGTTGTTGACGCTTACGATCCACAGCCATTTACAAACAAATTGAATGTAAATATTGGTAAATTTAACATAAATTTCCTTATTTTCTACTATCGCAAAATAATTTTAATAACCATTTATTTAACCTTACAAAATCATTTTACTTTCTAATGTCTCAGAGTAAACCATATTCACGAATAAAGAGTCCATGATGTACTGTAAAGATCGGCAATTTACATTTGCAAGTATCTACGTACATGTATTTGTAAATTTAGATTACTTTTTTTCTGTACTAACTAAAATTTATTTGTGTGTAAGCTTAAAATAGGTTTTTATTGACCATATATTATTAAAAATGCATTTATAAATAAAATAGACAACTGGGAATGGTTATTTAAAGTTCCATGGGATTGTTTTGCAAATGCCAAAGACTTTTACAGTTATTTTACACCATGACTCGATATATTTACAGAATGGTGGACCCATAAAGTTTAATAAAACATGAGTGAAATTTAAACTTTGTCAAGAATTATTAATTTTTGATTGATTTATTTTAGCTTTCAGTAGCTTTTTATTGCAGTTACACAGGCCATTAGTTTATGTCTGTCAGTAATCAGCACATTTTCAAAATAAAGAATCTGCTCTTGATTTTTGCTTTTCTAAGGACGGCTGCTTTTACCACATCAATTCAAAATTATATTAATAGTTTACATCAAATATGACATCAAGTGATTGGGGTGCGGTGAGGAAGATTGAATGCAGTTTATGGTAAAATTAGATTTGTCAATTGTAGGGTCGTCATGACTCATGCAGTAGAAAGGACAGGCTCCCCAAGGTAACAGTCCCCCCCCCCCCACATCAGTGTTGCTTACTAATGGCCATAGACTGACAATCTGGACAATAATATATAAATAAGCAACTAAAATTAAAATGAAAGAAAAAAAAAATTAATAATGGTTAACAATGCTTCATTTAACAAAACAACAACAAAAAGCAAGATAGTATGAATAAAATTTCAAATAATCTGATTTTTCAAGGGATGAAGATACTAGATACACACACAAATTTGCAAATGTATAAATGCACATCCATATACGTACACATACATCTGACGCCACAACCCCCGATTTATTGAGATCTTATACTGCTAAGTCTAAATGCAGGAATATTAAAGTCAAGAGAATTGTCCAATAGATTTAAGAACTTTCATCTTTGGACTACAAAAAATTCATCAATCAAATTTTCAACGAAAGTTCATTGTATTGTTTTGTTTGGACAAGTTCTCTTTTCATTATAAACATTATTTTTGTGAGTACGTGTTTATAACTGACATCTATAATAAGAAATATTTTCAGATTTAAAAATTCTGTCATTTGCTTAAATTATAAATTGCCTTAACACTTTCTTTTAGCTTCATTAAAAATCTTTCTTTCAGAGAACTTGTATAGAGAAAATCCAATGACTAGACCCTCATTCTGAAAACATTCAGATAAAATATTAAGTTATATGCACATTTCAAGCAGTTCTGTATGCATGACAGACAAAACTTTAAATATCTACATTCGTAGATTATAAAAAAAAAAAAATCACAAGCAGAAATTAAAACCATACCTAATAAAAGTTGTCCTACAAAATGTACTTGATTTCCTTGTATCATGACTTGTTTCCCCAATGTTTTGTTGTCAGCCTGAGTGACACTTGTACTGCAGGCCACACCGACACTGACTTCATGGGCAAAGTTTTCTGGAACAATCCCAAATGACTCCAGGTTATACACAATAGTTGCCTGGGATAATAAGAAGAAAAAATGAACATCTGGTGAGAGATAAGAGAAAAGGCTAAACAGTTGCAAAAAAACAGTCTGAAAATTGGGAAGGACAACAATTTTGAGGCTTGTTTATTTAAGGGCTACTTAAAATGGTAAAAGATGTATGTAGCTGCAGAATTCTGACAGAGAAGATAGATAGTGTGTGTGTGTGTGTGAGGCCAGTGTGGTGGTTGGGATAATTGCATATTTGCCCATTGATTATGTTTACAGACTGAAAATATAACCTGCTCTGAAAAAAACAAAACATATATATGTGTGTGTGTGTGTGTTCTGTCAACACAATCAGAAAGTGTGGATGATGGCAGTTTTATTTACAGAATGATTCCAACAATGTTTCATCACAGAAGTGAAAAAAAATACTTGGAAACTGAGAAACTGGAATTTAAAGTCTTAATAATGCTGAATATCCTGAATGTGTTTGATATGAAAAAATTTTTTAAAAAAAGACCCAAACTCCAGTAACTGGCACTGGCACTGTGTGCAAGATATTATTGCTCCAAAGAATAATGTAAATGAAGTAATAAAGTTAAAACTTTTTTTTTATAAGCGTTTCACCCCAAGCAAGGTGGGAAGCCACTAGCATGCAAGGGGAGTTGGAGCGAGAGCAAATAGGAGTGATAGAGGAAAGGATGAAAAGAAGGATAGGGGATAGATCAGGACATCTGGAGACATCAATTGATATTACATTTGAATAGTTGGAGATTATAGCTATCAGGGAAACAGGAAGAGGGGAGGGAGTTCCACAGGCGAGACATGAAGCTATTGGAGTAGAAGAGATGGCTACATTTAACAGTTTAGACAGTGAAAGGGTGAGAGCAAGATGCCAGCCTAGTTGAATACTTAAATTCATGAAGTCTGGGAACCAGAGAAAGCAGCTCATCGGAGCAGTTACCGGGAAAGTATTTGTAAAAAAGACAGAGGGAGGCGACAGCATGTCTGTGAGAGAGCGACTGCAGATAAGATGCTAGATCAGGGCCAATTACGTTGCATATCTGTCTCTGGATTTTATCAAGGATCTTGAGACAAAGGGAAGGGGCTCCAGACCATATATGGCAGCAATACTCCATGCAAAGGTGAATGGTTGATTTGTAGATTTAAAGGATCGACTACGGAGAGAAAAATTTCCTGATGCGGCACAGGGAGCCAACTTTCCTTGCAGTGGACGAAGCTATTGACTCAATGTATTTGTTCCATCTCAGGTCAGCAGTCAACACGAGACTGAGCAGCCACAAAGAGGTGCTCTCGTGGAGTTGAGCATCAGACATTCTAATGTGGGGCAGGGATGGTTCTCTGTGGTGAGTAATAGAGAGCAGTTTTGTTTTTGAGGCATTAACCAGCCAATTCCTACCCCAGAACACAACCGATTGGAGGTTCTTTTCGAGACAAACAGCCAGGTTAGTTTTGTCAGCGACACTAGATTTGTTTTTGAGGCAGCAGTAAATAGTAGTGTTGTAACAGATTTTGAGGGAAAAGTTTGGCTCCAGTTGTGAATAACCATTTTAATTCCTCTACTCTCAAACTGCCTGCTGTTCCTGCCCAAAGTTATCAAGTCAACTATCCTCCTAACTGAAGTATGCAAAGGGTGGGGGAGGATGTTTTCATTCTCAGGATTCAACTAATTTCAACAGATTTGCCCGTTGAATTCAAATGACTTCAATCCCGAGAGAAGTTCAACTTTGTTGCAATAATCAAAACGCAAGCTGATTTCTGTGCTTTTTCCATTGCCAGCTTGATGCCGGTTCTAGGGTTTGATTTCCAAATTAGCTTCTTCATATTGTCACTTAATCAGAGAAACAACAAAACAAATAAGATTTCTTGAACATTCATGCGGATAGATGAAAATAAATAAATATACTGTTTACTAAATAAACGGAGCTTCTACTCAAATATGAGTATTTACTGAATATGACGTCTAAAGTGATAAAAGATCTAATATCACTTGATTAGTAGTAGGGATAATTCCAAGGAGGATATAAATCCAAGGAGAGCTCAATGTAAGAACAGAGCAATATAATAATGAATACAGATTCCTTCAAAATCCACTTGGTCAGGTGATATTTATTTTGTGGGCTCGGATGTCCATCTCTTCAGACCAATTTTACAAAAATAAATGGAGTTCAATTTATTCAGACACAAGGAAAATAAAGAAAAAAAAAAGAGGGAAGGGAGATAGAAAAAGGAAAAAGTTTTAATATTAAAAGGTGAAAGAAGGGGGGGGCAGATTTCAATATAAGGTTTTTTAAGGGGAAGAGAAAGAGAGATAGACATGGGGAGGGGAAGGAAAAGAAAGGAGTTAAGTCAGTTGACAGGGTGACCAGAAAATATATATTTCTGGGACTTAAGAAATAGGGTGTGAGAAGGGAGTGATCATATTCAAAATAGATACATTGAAATTGTTTAGTCATTTTCAGTAGTGAAACAGTCACAATTACAAATTGATGATAATAAAATATTATTAAAATATTTGATATCAATATAAAGAAATAACATCAATTTAAAAAAAAAATGAATGTTTTAAAAAATATTTTAAATTTAAAAACTAAAATTTCCTAATTTATCTGAGGATTCAAACCCTTTTCTTTCAATTCCCAAAATTTCTTTGGTGTTTTAAATTTGGATTGGTAAATGAGTGTCTGTGTGTGTAAATTCTCTGTTTCAATTCTCCTGTGGAAATACCAATGTATCATAATTTGTCTTATTTTCTTCAGGGGTGATGGTTGCTAGGTATATAACTAGTGGATCTGCATTTATCCTCAACTGGGCGGTTTTCTCTGTTCATACGATTACAGTGGGGGTTCCTTGCTGGATTTAGTTTTTTCCTATAGAATTTATTTAAGATGTGATTATTATGGGAATTAATAATTTGGTACATATTAGTGCAGGAGGAACTAATTTTTATCATCTTCCTGTTGAATATCTCATTTAGAGGATTGTTTTTATGGAAGTGTTTAGTTATTAGTTTTAGGAAATACTGTCGAATTGTTGACAGTTTGCAGAGGCGGGGGTTGAACCAAATGATTTTTCTGTTTCTACACTTCCATCCCACTTTCAATGTTTCAGTACTACCTCTAGAAGAAAGAAAAATTATTTTTGAAACCACTTTTTTGGAGAGCCTTTTCATATGATTCTTTTTATTAAAGATTTTTTGCATGGGTCGATAATATGTGTGTGTGTGT
>OZ038497.1:8770880-8890880 GCA_964036315.1 Acanthosepion esculentum
GACCTTGGTGATTCCAATTAAATGTTCCTGAGTTTAAGTGAAAGAACTAATATTTGAACTTTCTTTAATGTCAGGTTTTTTGAGATGAGGAAATATCATTATTACATACTTTATTATTTCGATCAACATGCTCATCTTGGATTTTACACTCACTATACTCTGATGAGGAGGCAATCAGAAGCTGTTTTGAAATATGATAAATTTGCTACAACTCAAATCACTTCTGGCTCCAAGCAACAACTTAAATTCTTACTAAATATAAAACTTGTGCCAAGTAATATAATCACATACACTTATTATATCCTCAGCATGATAACGATTATTTAACCAATCAAAAAACTCAAATATAAATTTAATATTTTTTTAACCAATCAATTCAAACAAACCACATTTCAAAACAGCATGCTTCTGGAACCTATTTCAGAGCTCTTCTGACTAAAAGCCAAGAGCTAAGCTTTTGGTCAATGAAATTTGAGCTTTTTATCACAAGTGCCTATGAAACAAAGCCTAGGCTGCAGAATTCCTTCAATAAAATGCAACTTGGTTAAGAAGTCACTATCATGACTCATAATGAACACTTGACACCCTTCACCAAAAATCAAAGTTGTTCTTGATAGTATGATTGAAACAAGAAGATAACACTTTATAATGGCATTTAAATACTGTATTTTCTTGTGTATAATATGATGAGTATAAAACAGCCCCATATTTCTGAAGTTAAAATAGGGAATAAATTACATTCTTGAATATAATATAACCCCATAGTACAGCCATTTACTATGTAATATTTTTAAATGTTATACCATATTATCCATTAAAAGCTCAATGTCATACATATATTTCACTAAAATATTTTAATTTTTCACCAGATTAAAGAATAGAAATGGATAGGTTGTTTAGCCATTGCATCTTTCTTCTAATTTCTGTTTCAAAACTTATTTCCATTTTTTTGGTGAAAGGTGCTAATTAGACATACTCGGTAATATATTTTAAGGTGTTAATTAATCCATCATACTTTTCTATTTGACTTTATTACATTTCTATATGTTAATAAAGTATTAAAATAAAAAATATTGTCTTTTACTAAGAATGAAGAGAGAAACAAATATTGCCGACTGTTAGTTACAATCTGCTTCGAATGACTGCAAAATACTTGCCCCACACCTTTTATAGCCAGAAGCACACAAATGCATGCTGGGATTTTTTCTTAGCTAATAAAATAGGCCAGTTTGCAGTTTGATATGACGCAGTCCTGGTCCATCTTGTCTTGAGGTCAGAACATCATGTTCGCTTGTCCAAACTTAATTTTGTATGTCGATGCCAATTCTTAGTTTGTGAACTTTTTACCTTATTACTGTTAATTTGTCTTGCATATATTGTTTGTTTGCTTGCTTGATATTTCATTTTTTGCTCAGTTCCTTTTTCTTTTTATTGCAAACTTTGTCAATTCTGTTTGTTGGACAGTTCTGTTATTTATTTTTGCATTTGACCATGGCTACTCACTCCACATCAACCTATCAAATACCTTTTGTAAACACCTGCCTACTTTGTGTTTTATTATCTATTGTGATAACTTAGTGTAGGTTTTGCTAAAAATAAGCATACCATGATGAAAAAAATGCCCTAAATTTAATAAAAACAAAGCTTTATTGTCAAAATCTTTGTTATTAATTTTTGTTAGTTTGAAATTTTGGTTAAAAATCTTGTTTTACCAAAGATGAGTATAAGAAATTTTAGTGTCTTTTTGCAGTGGAAAACACATTGATTTGGAAATTCTTGCAAAAATCAAATAATTGTTGGATTTTAATGAAACTTTCAGTGAAATTATTTTAGAAAAGTTTATTTTTTTTAAAATTCTTGTTAAAAACATAATTAAATTTTTGAAATCGGCTCTTTCTTTTTGAATAACCCTGTATATTGATAATTACTCATCTCAAAAACGAAAAAAATTATCTGACTCTTTTGATAAGAGATACAAAGAAAATCTTTTAGTTTGGAATTTTTGAGATGAGGAAATAAGATTATTATATGCATTATTATTATTACTCAGAGAATCATGCTCACCTTGGTAGTTATACTCACAAAAGTTCTGAGTACGACAATCAAGATGAGCATGACAGTTTGAATAAGATGACGCACAATCAAATATTCTTTAGATTGTTAAAATATTGATAGCGTTCTCTCCGGGTGAATTTTCTAATCTAATAAAACTTGTTGAAACATTGTCTCTATGTTGTAACATCCTTTTCCTACTTGAGAATTCCCACTGTTCTTCCCATACATTGATTAACTTGGACTAGTATCTGCATCTTGGCTTTATTATCACGTTTCTACCATTGCACTCTCTGGCCTTCTTCTCTTAGAGTTGGCAACAGGAATTTTGAATTGAGCCTGTTATTCAATCAATAGGGATAGATTGTTTGTATTCCACTGTCCATGATAGGGGGACATTTTGTATCAGTTAATTTGTTCTTGTAATGTCCCCCTTTCACTTCCATCTAACCAACTTTTCCAAGTTTACCAAATACAATGAACACCTGACGAAAGTCCGTGAATAAACAATGAAAACATTGTGAAGATAATGACCAAGATGAAGACCGGTCAAAGCAAATCTGTATAATAAAAAAAAATAAATTCCTCATTTTTTATATTTTTTACAGCTGGACGAATGTCCTCATTTTTGTTGTTGTTATCACAATATTTCAGCTCTTATGCTGTCCAACCTTCTTCAGGTGTCTGTCGATCGAGGTCACTTTCAGTGAAGTTTCAACTGACCTCTTTATTTAATGTATGGGATAGATTGGTCTCCTGCTACGTCTAGAGATGCCGAGATATGGACAGCGCAAAAGAGAAATATCTATCCCCATAGATTAAATAAAGGATTCATTTCAAAATTCTCTGAAAGTGACCTGAAGAAGTTGGAGGGAATGAAGACTGGTATGTTGTGATCATGACAACAAAGAAGAGGATATTACTCCAAGTGTAAATAATGTAAATAACAATAAATCCTCATCCCAGAAAATCAGCCAGAAATAAATTCCTTATCTAAAACAATCCAGACAAGAATTCTGCTATCCTGTTGTAAACAAAGGTCTTTTAAATAAATACTTTGGCATGAATAATACAGTCCAGCCTCTTTAATCTGGCATTCAGTGGCCTATTAACTCCCATAGACCAACACCTTTTTGAATCTGCTGCCAATAGTTTATTCAGTGGTTATGAGAACAGTGCCATATGCTTAAAACTTTCTGCAGCTGCAATCAACAGCAGAGTGTTTTGGTGATACAATCTTGCTCATTTCTTACATCTAGCTGCATATTTACCCATCAGGATAGTAAGTATATATTATTTTTTGGTCTTAGGATTTTTATTTTTAGTCCTTGTATTGCATGAAACAATAAAAACCTTGTTTGGAAGCAATAATGATTGTTTTATTTCCTGTTTTAAGCATTGTCCTACCTTTGATAACAACAATATATATGTGGAATGACTTGGCAAGACCATGTTTACATAAATTTTTAGGAGTGATTTCTGGTATTTTCTGTGGGCTGGCAGTGCCGGATTGAAGACGTTGGACTGTATGAGAAATATATCAATGTGATGAACGTCTCTGGGCTTAACGCAAAGGATAAAACTTACTTCATTTCAATTTAAATAAGTGCATTCAAATCTTCATAAGTATTAAAAAAAAACAAAAAACAAAGAAACATAGTTGAGAATGTCTCTTGCTTATCTTGGTAAAATCTTCATTTTGAAGATTTACATTAAAGGCTAATCTGTTTGTTCTGTCTGTTGTTTTCTGCCTTGGAAAATCTGTGACAACCGATTCAGAAATTTCCATATGTCACTCTGCTAAAAAGCAAAAGAAAGGAAGGAAAACCTTTTGAAAGAACATCAAACAATAATGCTACTTGACAATCAGTGAATGGAAGAAGGCAGTGTATGATCAACTGGGTATAATAATAATTAACCATGTGATCACTTTCAACCAATCAGAGCTTTTGTTATGTTGCACTATATAATACTCCACAGCCAATCATTTTGTGACTCAGGCTTTACATTAAAGTCTCTAAGCTGTGGAAACAAAATAATCAACTGTTTGTCTGTATGTATAAAGGCTTGTAAAGAAGGAAACAGTTTAGCAAACCAGAAGCAATTGGCAGGATGCCATCTTGCTCCTCCCTCTATATTTCCAGCCTAAGATTTCGGAATGGAGATGAGTCTGGACATAAAAATACTGCCAAATATGCTGAGTTAATGGTCTCCAGGGTAACAGGACTATTTTCGGCAATGATGCCCGGAGGAAACCAGCTTGAGACTTGCAATAAAATGTGTGAATGAATAAATACCTTACTGTAAATGTTGAGAGAGAAAAAATAAAAAAGGAAATTTAAATATAAATCTGAAGGATAAAGAAGAGAGTTAAAAGTTAGGGGTTGAAATAAAATGGTTCAATGACCTGATAAGTAAATTGATATTTGATACTTTTTAACCACATAATTGTCATGTTCTTAAGTAGTCTTGTTATATCAAAACTTTCATATGGATGTCCTGCATGGCAGCAAATATGTTCAGAAATATCTAAACTGTCAGTTGCATACAACTGCTTTCTAAGGTCAATGGTTAAAAATGGCTTTGAGTAAGTAAAGCCTATGGGTGTTGGTGAGGACCACACTTCTTTGAACCTTGTGGATTGGCACTACAGATTCACAAACAAGGAACTGTACCAAATAATAGAAACCGCATCACTTGAGGACTACCAAGAGCAGCAGCAACTAAAATGGATAGAACATGCAACTCAACAAAGAGAAAATAATGAGATAATCAAGATGTTGATGTTCCACACTACTTCAAATAAAAGATTAGGAAGGAAGCTCCCATCGCTACTGGAAAGCTACTAGGCTTGAGAAACTTATTTTCCAGAAAAATTGTTTTAATAAAATTTTTTTTATAAATTTCAATTGACAGTAGTACTGGCTGCTCAGTCAACAAATGTTCCTTATAAGGAGTCAGCTAATATTTCCATTAACACTTTGCTCAGTTTCTGAAAAGGATCATTCATAGTTCCTATACATCATTAGATTTCTGTATCACATTTGCTGTCATCCATTATTACGCTGTTCATATTGTTGGATTTCTGTCCTTGTTTCATTTTGATGTCCCTGATGAACAGCATAAGATATGTTTTGGACATTTTCTCACCACCATGAATTCAGTCTTTATTTTAAATTTTCTTCCATTACAGTAATTTGCTTTTTATTTTTTTATCAGAAATTTAGGCTTAAAAATTAGGGTAATTAATGAACAGTTTATTTTTTCCTTTTTTTTTTTTTTTAAAGTTCAATCAGCCATTGTTTCAAGGAGGTTGCATTTCAAAATTTGGTGTAATGAACCAGATTGAATTTAAATTATTCTCATGGTAATTATTTTTTTTACCTGCTTATCACTTTTAGTCATTTTAATTTTTTTTAACAGAAACAACTCTTATTGAAAGTAGTCATTATAATCCATCTCTCTTCCTTGTCAGCCATTGGCTGATCAGAATGGTTTAGCATTTTCCATTCTTATGGTCGCTATAATAATATGATAATAATGTTCAAGTTGGACATGTAGAAATTCCATGGGTGTCGAGGATTTCATTTCTCTCAATTTTTGCCTGTATCTTCTCATTCTCTCCCTTATTCCTTCTAATCTTCATTGCTTGTTCATATTTTCATCTATATCTTATACAATGGATTAATTCCATTTGCAGGAAATGGCATAAGCAATGCACAGATATTTTCTAATATCATCTTTCTTTTAGTATTCTTCTGCTCTTATGCTCCATGAAAGGTTTGAAGGCATAGCAATTTTTATGCCTTTTCATCTCAGCTCATCTTTCAATCATTCATTGTCTCTTGATATCCAATCAGTATGTCTGCTTCTCAATATCTTTCTTTCATCGAAATCCCTTCTCCTTGTTTATAGGTGTGTGTGTATCATTTTTTTCCTTTCAACTGGAATCCATTTCATTTTTCTTATATCCTATCTTTCCTACTTTGTACCCTCTTCTTCCACATTTTCCAAATTCCTTCCTGCTTCATATTATCATTATTATTATGTAGGTCTCTCAGTCAGAAAGCTTAACTGTTTCAAGCCCAGAAGCACTGGCAATAAGGTAGATACACACATGTACAAAATGCAAGTGCCAATACAAATAACTTTCAATTTCCTCTACCCGCACAGCACTTATTTGGTACTTACAGTTATTTTTCAACTAATATTCTTAGACATATTTTAAGTCAGGTCACTCGACAAGTGCTACTGGTGCCGTGTAAACTGCATAATAATTAGAAAAATATATTTAAAGCCTCACATGTGAAAACCTTTTAATAATGGTAAGGACTTTACAAAATATGCCATCTTTTTTGACAGCATGGTTACATTTGTATTAATATAAAAATTTTACTGGGCATAAAATGAGGGATTAGTTTATTATTGTTATTAAATAATAAACTGATCCCCTAAGAATTAATATATAATAAATATAATATCTGGAAGAACCTATTTAAAAACTCACATGTGAAAACCTTTTAATAATAGTAAGGACCTTACAAAATATGCTGTCATTTTTTATGACATGGATAAACTAGTATGAATATAAGAGTTAATTGGATATGAAGTGGGGGATCGTTTTTTAAGTTGAACCCCCACGAAATACATTAATATAATAAGTGAAAAAAAAGTAATAAAGAATTCATATGTGAAAATAATAATAGTAAAGACTGAACAAAATATTCCCTTATTTGTGATGGCATGAGAAAACTATTACATATGCGATAATGATTGCAACATCTTTACAGGTGATTACCGTCTCATTAATTATACATCAGTAAATTATTTTTCAACTCATAAACAAGCATGGGCTCAAAGGTGGCTTTTTAGCTCAAACAACTATCCTTGACACATACATGCATATATAGGGGGTATTATTTTACAGTTGAAATGGCTAGATGTAACCTTAAGTTCTTCTATGCTCACAGTTTCTTCTATCACACTTCTCGCCTGTGGAAATCTCTTCCGGCCTCTTCCTTTCCAGTCAACTTTGATCTTCAAATATTTAAATGCAATGTCAATCGTTATCTCATATCTTCTTAATTCCTCTTCTCTTATTGTCCTCTCCCCATAATAATGTTTTCTTTTTCTCGTATTCTCTGACACTTGGTAACCCTTTGCATCTTTGTAGCTTTATTGTGTGGGGTGAAATGACTAAATAAAAGTAACTAAAAATGATGTGTTCAGAAAAAAAAGCCCCAAAAAACTTATACCTGTTTTATGAATTGGTAATTTTCTTAAGTCTATAACAGCTTATAATTTTTCTGTTTAAAATTGACTTAGTCAATGAATAATAGTAGTTTGGTGTTTGAACAACAGAAATATTGCACTGGAAATGTAAAATTACAAAATCCAGAGAGATTATCTCTAGAAATATATAAATGTAGATAAACACATTTTTTTTATTCTGAAATGCAATTTTCTATTCATACAAATCTGACGATTCCCTGAATTGTTGGTGTATGACAAAACTTCTGCCATTACTTTTGTTATTTTGTTCCTAAAAAATTTCCTGTAGGAGTTTACCAAATGTCTCTTCCATCCCCATGGCTCTGTATATGATTTGCAAGTAGGAGTATAGAAGTATTTGGAAACAACTGCTGAGAAACTGTCAATGCCAGGAATCCATTAAGAATATTGGCCAAGAATCACATCTTCTAAATTCCCATAATGTTCCATTATTGCTCAAGACAACATTTTCCATGATATTATCTCATATTTTGTATATCGGGTTTTGTTAAATTCTTCTTTCTATTTTTTTTTTTTTTGAATCAACGTATAATAGTAATATTGATTATAAGAAGAAAAAAACATTTCCAGAAGAAACCGAATCTATTTATAGTTAATGCCTCAGATAAGCAATCAAGAAAGTATTTATTTAATCATATTGTCATATGAGAAGGCGTTGGTGTGAAAATTACTTGCAGAACCTTCATTTTGATCACTAATATAAGATAAAAAACATAATTTTATCTTTAAAATGTGGGAGAGATTCCAACTACACAACCAGATCCCTTTACACCTCCCACTTTCATCTCATGCTCCGAAAGTGAGAACAGAGGTTACTAAAAAAAAAAACTAAAAATATAAGCAACAAAAAATAAATAAATAAAAATAAACTACTGATTACAATTTAATTGCCAACAAAAAAAGTTTTTTACAGATTTTTCTTTTTAATAAATTTGTACTTTATAATTGGCTGACAAAAAGCTTGTTTTTTTAAAAAAATAAAAAATATATACAATTTCTAATCAAAAAGTATAAGGACTGTTGCTATGGTAACAGAGCTAAATCAAGCAGAGTGAAGATACTTGGTACAGATTGACCTTCAACTCTGTTGTGCATACAAACTTAAGTCATGTTCTTGCTCACTTCCGTTTATTATAGCAGTGCTTGGAAGGAAAGTGTGCAGAATGTGGTTGTCTAACCAGACCACAGAGGTTCCATCAGTGAACATGACATGCAGCAGTTTTTGGCCAAGACAACATTTCCCAAGTTCCAAAACCACCATATACCCCCGATCTTGCTTCAGAAGGGGACTGCTTCAAAGAAGATTAATTGCTGTACTAATATGCATCGTAGTTTTCTTTTTATAGCACCAGTCCTCATACTTTTTGATCAGACCTTGTTTTTTTTTAATTTGCCATTTATTTTATTTAACAAAATATTTACTATTTTGTTCTACTATCCCCTGCTATCTTTCAACCAGCCTGATTATTCCAAAAACAAAAAGTGAAAATCTTTTAAAAAAAAATCTACATAAAGCAAAGGGAAATCTTACAGCTTGTACACCAGTGAAATATTGTAGCAATTGAAGATGGAGCTTTACATGGCAGATAGATGCAAAATGTTTGAAAGGTTTCCATGCAGACATGGGAATTTGGTGCAATACTATGCTGAAAAGAAAATCCTTATTTGAATAATCTACTCTATCATCATGTTTTGGAATTGTATGGTCCTCTTCATCTTCAGCAGAATAAAGCATTCTATTGTTGGTATAGGCAAGATTTGGAATTTGTTCCTTGAGCAACACATTGCAATTGTCCAGGTCCCATATGTGATGAGTGTCCCTGCCTTGACTGTGACATGACTGGTGGTAGCTGAAGGGTTAGAGATGATTGCAAGACTGTATATGTGTAGTTGGTAATAATATCCATTCAGCATAGTGACCTGTAGCCTGTCATTGAGGACAACAGCATTAGTCTTCTGATGTTGCCCCACCCACATTTGAAGAGGTGCGCTGAGGATGATTTAAGTGTGGGTGGTCAAAATCCAGAGACAGATATTCAATGTGATAGTTCCATCTCATTGACAGTCACTTTCTCACAGACGTGCTGTGGCTTCCCTCTGTTTTTTTCTACAAATATTTTCATGGCAACTGCTCTGACAAGCTACTTTCACTGGTACCCCAACTACATAAATTTAAGTGTGCTACTAGGTTGGCATCTCGGTCCCACCCTTTCACTGTCGAAACAGTTAAATGTAACTGCTTCTTCTACTCCGACAGCTGCTTCTCTCACACTTCCTGACAGTGGAACTCCCTTCCTCTTACTTGCTTCCCTGATAGCTATAATCTTCAAAATATTCAAATGTAATGTCAATCGACATCTTCTAATGCCTTGATCCTGATCCCCATCCTTCTCTATATCCTTTCCTCAAACACTCCTCGTTACTCTTCGTCTCACTCTCTGTAACCCCTTGTGTGCTAGTGGCACTCCCACCTTGCTTGGGGTGAAATGCTTTAAAAAAAAAAAAGGTGATGGTGGGGGTTACTGGGGATATATGTGACACTATGATTGGGACATCCTCATAGAAGAGGAAAGGCTAATTTTATCTTGATCTCAAATGTTTCTTCCTTTATCTCTGATGCATAAAGTCTTTGAAGTTGGATCTTCTAAAACATATCAAACTTACTTAAAGGAAACAAACAAACAAATAAATAAAAGAAAGCATTTGGGGTCAAATGACAACAAAGCCAGAAATAGATCATTTCCAGTTGCTTGTCTATATTAACAGTCAGAAGAGAAGTCAGTTCTAGTCCCACCTTGGCAGTGGACAGAGTATCCTTCCGGTTGTTTCAATGCTGCCCATTTGTATTTTCGACCACACATCATCATGTGTAGGTGGGCAGAGTTGGTAGCAGTGAAGAGACGATCTGTTAGACCAACATGATAGAAGTTATCCCAGGTGTCACCCAACTACCTACCCATCCAAACTGAGCAAGCAAAGCCTTGAATAAAGCATCTCTTAGAAACAGGGTTCAAGTGCTTTTTTTTTTTTCGACATGTTTGTTTTCATCTTTTGTTTACTTGTGAATGTGCAGTGGGCATTTCCCACTTTTTGATGTACACCAACATGGACGAGAATTGAGATGAAAAAAAAAATCTATTTTTACCAAATTAAATTTCTCAGAGTTCTGGGTCATTTAGATTGAAGACATCAAAGAACTCTTTGATGTGGGCAGATGACATTACCAAGTGGAGATCTTTCATCTGGGTATTCGTACTCATTGTTTGGCAGCAAAATTAAGCAAGTTAGTTGACAAAGTTGTACAAATCTTCAGAGTGTTTTGTTCACTGACTGGACATCTATGCTAAAAGAAACCACCAACTCCCGACTGAAATTATTTTGTTGAAGTATTTTAACTTCTTGCTAGTAAGCCATTATGTTTTCGCCATTTTAGCCACTGACCAAATCAATAAAATTAGAACAAATTTTTGTTTACTATAAAACTTAGTTAGTCTTCTGTTATTCCCTTTATGTCTTTTTATCCTATTTTTTTTCTCACACACACATGACAAGTTGTCATTGGAAAGCCGAGTGAGGGTCCCATTTGCTTACACTAATCTTTCACTCAAGACAAGTTAACATTTTTTCTTCTTCTTTCTTTGAAGATCATCAGTGATTATATTGCTCTGGAATTAAAAAATATATTTCAAATTGTGTTTTTATAATATTAAATTTATTTGGATCTTGAGTACCTGCATGTTGAAGAGTGGTTGGCATGACCTTGTAAGGTATTAATCTTAACAATTTTATCCTCATTAAATACTAAAAAAGAAACTGTCATATATAATGATGAATAACTCTAGAATAAAACCCCTGAGAATGAGAGTATGTAGATTGGCAGTAACATTCAAAATAACACAAGTTATTTTAATGCACCTACGTTCAAAATAGTAAGACATTTTAGCTAAAAACATAAAACGCACACAAATACATATACTGAAACATTACTAATCAAACTTTTATACATATATACAAATTTATATCACTTCACAAAAATATACAAGACCTATACACACAAAATATATTTATTTAATATACAACCCATGAAAAGATAAATCAAATTTTTCTAGAAATGCTGATAATTGAATTTGAATCCACCTCTTGAGAGGCCCCTGTCCTAAATGTTATAAACTAAATGAATCAAATGAATTGAAGGCATTTACTGTTGGTCAATATTTAATTTATAACTAATCAATTATTTAAGGAAAATGACCGATTTCAGCCCAAAGAGCTTCAGCAATAAAGGACATGTTTGCAGCAAAGATAAAGCAGAGGCAGTTATCGAATTAATTCACAAGTTACAATTGTAGGCAAACATTAAAAAATGATGAAGGATGTTTCAAACAAAGATTTACTTATTTGTGCATCTTTGATGTATGATAAGGAAAATGTGCAATTCAAATACATAAAAGAAATTTGCATAAAACTGTGCAAATATTTGATCAGAAATTGAAACTGGGCAGTTGTCATAAATAAAGTCTAAATTAATATTATACAACCTGGAAAGCATCTACATTACATCTCTGTATTATACATGTGCCTATATTATCAAATAAAATAAAAATATCAAAAGATAGCATCAAAATAAAATTGTTATTATGCAATTATTTATAACAATAAAATTGATATTAACCATCCAATGTTGGTAAAACTTTCAGTATATATTTATATAGGTATGTCCAATTTTGACCTTTTTAGCGTTTTTTTTTAGTTGTTTTTTTGTCAGTTGAAAGACACATTAATTTCGAAATTCTTGTAAAAATTAACTACTTGTTGGATTTTAATGAAAACTTCAGAACTTATTCAGAAATGAATGAACTTATTTTAGAAATGTTTGTCTCTTTGAAAGTCAAGGTATAAATATTTTTTTTTTATATCTGTTACCCCCCTCGAACTTAATTTTATGAAAACACAAAAAAAAATTTATTTGCAACCTCAATTTTTTTTTTAATTAAATGCACAAAACTCTGAAAAATCTAAATCATCGATTTTTTTGTTAAAAAAATGTCCGAAATTGTCCAAACTTTTACCTCAATTGTAAAAATACAAAACCCAATAAAACTAAGACAATATTTAATTAAGAAAGTTTTTAATGGCTTTTCTGAATAATATATACGAAGGTAATTATTATCTGAAAGAAAAAATTTTTTTTGATGAACAATGAATTTTTACATTAATTTTCTTTTTTTTTTCAATTTTAAATACACAATATGACAAAAGGTTGTTATATATTTATACATTAAGTTCTTTCTGCAACCTTATGGAAATGATATATTATGTTCTCTACTTTTTAAAGATCATAAATTTGAAAGCTTATTAAAATCTGACAACCATAATTATTTTAAAAATAATTTTTAATATTCCAAAATTGTATTTAAAATCGTCTACAACGAAAGTACGGATGCACATTGTTGAAATAATGTCACATGAGTAGTTTCCTTTGATAGAAGCAAGTTTTTTTTTTTACTTCAGAAATGGCTTTGATTCATTCAGTAACAAGAAAACAACGCTTGTCAAGTTTTCTGAATATCGTCGTATTATTTTCAATTTTTTTCTTTTTCTATTCAAATATAATCGAATAGTGGGATAAAAGAAAATATCGACTATTTACAATTACAAAAAAAAAAAAAAACGCCCTTGGAAGTCCACCCAAATTTTCAAGTTTGAAATCGAATGTATAAATTCATTGTACATTACTTTGGAATTATTATCCACACGACAAATTATCAATTAAAACGATTTTTGGAGTTTAAATTTTCTGGAGTTAGCTCGCTACTACTCAAACTAAAAAATACTTGTTGAGTCAAAACAAAACCAACATAGCATGTTAATTTTATTAATAAATAAAATAAAATTCATATTACTGCCATATAATTATTAATAAATAGAAAAAAATCTGCCTTAATAAAAAAGAAATAAAATCTCATTTCATTAAGTTAACCCGTTTCAATTAATGGTGTTTCATGTAATTTTTATATTCTCAGAAAAATATTTCATGACTGAAATAATAAACCTCAATTTAAAAAAATGTATTTTTTTTACTGTTTTATTTTTACTTGTAAAATTTGATTTTCTTTCATAATTTAAATGTTATTTTCAGTGCAGAATTCTTCCTCAAACGTAAGGTAAAAAAAAAAAAAAAAAATTTGAAAGTGAATTTTTTAAAAAAAAATCCACTAACCAGATTCACTTAAAATTAGAACGAATTATATCACTTTGGTGCTACCATCCAATAAATTTCCGTACCGTAAGTTGTGAATATATTGACGTACATCAATTAACGCCTGTCAATTCCTTAAAAAAGGAACGACTACGGTTGGAAATATCTCTCTTAAAAAATTTTCTGCTAAAAATGTAAGTAATGTTTCTTTCAAATTACATTAAGTATACTTTAATCATTCTAAATTTCCTAAGATAACAAAAGAAAAAGGTATAATTGATTTTTCATCATTTTTTAACTAACAAACTATGATCTTTCCGACAGAAATGTCGATAAGTTCGATTTTACGAAATTTTTTGACTCGAAAAGAAACAAGATTTTTAATAAAATTTTTAACATTTATAGGAAGGATTAAAAAATCTGAAAAAATATTCAGAAAATAATTTGGTCTTTCCTCTTTAATAAGAACATAAATATTTAAACGTTAAAAATTGTTTTATCAATTTGGGGACCTTTTGTCGTCAAGGTATACCACTTTTTAGCGAAATATTGGACATACCTATATTTATATGAGTATTATATTGAGTCAGTTTCAGTTTGTCTCTTGTTACAAATATTGATAAAAAAAAAAACTCATTTTGTCAGGAGTTAGGTTTTTTTTTAAGTAACATAATTTTTTTTATTCATAATATATCTGAATAAATTCAGTGGAGTAATGGACAGTGGCTCGGATTGAAAAATTGGAGAGCCGAGTTTGAATTCCAGTTGAATCCATTACATTCACTTATGTGTTAATACCTTTGGAAAAGGCATGAATCCTCTTCTCCCCCATCTATGGGTAAATAGCAGGACAGACCAGGTTCTATAGCCTTGGATGGCAACTGGTCTACCACAGAAAGAAATGACAACCCACTGCGGGAAAAGATTTGCCTCATCAGTCATGTATTGAAAGATACATGATCGTCTAAACATGTATAACGCATGGCACATAACTGACTGACATGTTCATATGAGCTCTTTAATATTCTACAACATTTATCACTCTTTCAAATATTGATTTTATTAACTTTTCTATTCATTTGACTTTAACACAATTTGCAGCAGGTTTTATTGATTGCCCGAAATCTTCTTTGCTTGAATACAGCTTTCCATTCTCATCTACATCTCTTTTAATGATGGACCACAAGTCTTCTGGATTAATATCTGGAGAGGCGAGGGCTATTCCAGTAATATGGCATCTTTAAAAATGTTTTGGCAAGGTGGGCAGTAGTGAGCTTTGCAGAAAATGGACAAGCATTGGCTTGCATGTATATGCACTTTAGCTTCAACTTTTTGTTTGTGATCTGTATCATTTAAAAACAAAAAAAAAGCACCATTTTAGCCAAGAACTTAGAATAATTCTCAGCATTTGTTTTGATCTTCAACTTTGAAAGGAGACATAATTTTACTGCCTAACCATTCAGAAATACCTGAACTGTCAGCTGTATACAACTGCTTCCTAAGATCAATGGTGAAAAATGGCTTTGAGAAAATGATGCCTGAGGGTGTTGGCAAAGATCATCCTGCTTTGAACCTTGTGGACTGGTGCAACAGAATCGCAAACAAAGAACTGTACCAAACAACAGAAACCACATCACTTGAGGACTACCAACATCATCACTAACTAAAATGGGTAGCACATGTAACTCAAAGACAAAATGAGAAAATCAAGATGTTGACATTCCACATGACTTCAAACAGAAGCTTTGGAAGGAAACTCCCATCAATACTGGAAAGAGTGATAACAGCTACTGAACTTGAGAAACCTGTTTTTCGATAAAAACTGTTTTAAGAGAAAGATTTTTAAATTTCAACCGAAAGTAGTACTGGCTGCTTGGTCAATGAATATCCTTTCTTATAGGGAAATGGCTAATATTTTTCCCACTGTTCTCTTCTTAGTCATATTGATTGATTACTTTCATGAAGGGCTCGACCTCTACAGTGGCGTAGCTAGAGTGTGTGCTGCCCAAGGCAGCCCTTGAATTTGCTTCCCCCTGGTCCCCGCAAAAAATATATATTGCACAGTGATTCACTCTTAAAATGATAAGATTAGTTTGTGTACCATTCTAATATTACTTTCACATACTCAAATATACTAGTATGCTTTAATTATACACCAAACATACTTTATCAGTAACAGTTAAAAAGTAAAAACAACATATAGGGAAAAAAGTGTAAAATATTAGGACCCCTTTTATTTGTAAAATGGAAATGATATCTTTCTTCAAAGTAACTTTTATTGCTATTTTTGTTGACAAATGACATAAAAAAATTCTTTCATTTGTCAATTGTCACTATTTTTGATAGACCAAATATATGACATAATTTAAGTTACTTGAAATCGAAAAGATCCTTCAACTGTGAATAATGTCCCCCTCCCAGACATTAAAACCACTTTTATTTCAAAACAGCCCATACAGGCTTATAGCCTACAGCAGACAAAAATGCCACCCCCATAAAAGTGACACTGTGGTGGACTGTCCCCTAGCCCCATTCTAGCTACATCCCTGGACCTCTAAGACCAGCAGTCAAGTCCATCTAATATAATTGTCTCTAAAACATCTATTGAGAAATCAGTTTTTACATATTTCCTTGCCCAACATTTTACTTTGTGCTATTTTTTTAAAAGGTGATAATTTGTTTACTTTCATGCCTTCAGCTGATGTTCTTAATAGTTTAAATCTTTTCTCTCTAGTCATGTCTGCAACATCAGCTTCTTGCTGGGACCATTTTTCTTACTTATTAACCTTTTAATTTCTCTCAGATTTGTTTCTTGTAATATGATTAAAACTAATTTTATTTGAAGATCTTAAGAGAGGTACAAAATCTATTTTAAGCAATAAACACAGACTTAATTAAAAGTGGGGGGGGGGGGAGGAAAACAACTATGGTTGTTGACAATATGAAATTAGAAAAAAATAAAGATACTGTATATCCTGATGTATAAACAGACTTCATGTATAGAGTGCCTCCTGTATTTTTTTTTGCATGAATTTTAACCCCGTCAGAAAGAATTTACCTGTGTATAGTGCAACTGTCACTGAAAATGCATGATTTTTAACCTCTTTCAAAAAAAGGACCTGTGTATAGTGCAATCTCACCCCCACCATTTTTTGCGTAAAAGGAATTGTTCCCCCAAAACTTGCACTATACTCAAGTATATACAGTAATAAAAGTGAAAAACAGATTTGAGGTAACTAATTATCACCACTCACTCAACAGAACTTGATTGAGGAAAAAATTAACTGTCTCAATATATTATTATTCCTTTATCATTTTTCCATTTTATTTGGTAGGTACAAACATTTCACTTTCCTCAAATGAGTTCTGATGAGTGAGGAGTGATAACCGGTTAGTTCTGATTCTGTTATTTTTTCTTATAATGATTATAATTTTTTCTCTTTGTCATATTACCAATGGCCGAAGTTGTTTAATTTTTTTGTTCTGACCTTGTGAAAGTTTTCAATTTCTTTTTTGATTGTTCAATCATCACTGTACAACTTTTCATTATTTTCCAATATACTGTTTTGATCTCTCAGTAACTTTATCATATGACTTCTCTTATGAGCTTACATCTTTTTTTATGACCCATGGCAATGTTTATATATCCTAAATTAAAAAATTAATATCAATAATTACACTATTATATATTATGAAAAATCCTCAAATTGCTCCATAAAATCTCACACCAGAAATAAGTTATTGTAAATATTTCTTAATCAAAACATACATATCGTATATTTATCATGAATATTTTAACAATATCAATTGTTTAATATCAATTTTATCACAAAGACACTGATTTGCATAAATCTAACACACACACACACATTCACATATATATATATATATATATATATATATATATATATATATATATATATATATATATATGAATAAAAAGACAATAGTATAAACTATTCTTAGCTGACACATTTCATCCTCTGAGGGACTTTATCAAAGCAAATGTAGGATTTATTTTGTTGCACAAGTTTATATACAAGAGCAAGGATGTCATTGGTTTATCAAGGCTTTTAAATTTGATATGAATATTTGTCAGGTAATTGAAAGCTCAGTTAAAACATGTGGCATACACATAATTCAAATATATATATATATATATATATATATATATATATATATATATATATATATATATGGGTACATATTCAAGTAGATAGAAAATTCACTTTCCAACTATGAGATCTGGGTTCAAATCTGACCATGGTTGAATTGTCAGGAAGGTGACTTCCTGTTGAGGAGGCACTCTGGTGTGTGGCACCTTTGAAAAGTACCTGAAAACTATACTATAGGTTAACTCAAGCCTTGTTAGTGAAATTGGGTAGTCAGAACTATTTGGGAAATAAAGTCATTATGACCAAGGATTCAAGCATACTGGCCTTGTTCAGACTGTCGATTGCACCAGATAATACACTCTCTCTCTACCCCACAGAGTATAGTTGCAGTATAAACAATAAGAAATGTGCCTGAGTAGGCATCTGCAGCAGGGATTCGTAGACAGGCATACTCACATACAAGCACCCATCCAGCTATATATAATGTAAAAATACTGATACAAATAAAATATACCTGTAAAAAGACAAGAAAAAAAATATAACATGGACACAAATTCTATATAACATCTTCTACATAACAAATGATCAAATGCATTAGTCAGATACAGAAATAAGTTGAACCACAACTTTGATTTAAATAATGTCATACTTATTAAAAGAGAAAGTACCTTGGGAACGTTCTTGAGAGTGCTGCTATTGAATCTTAACAGAATATGAATCTGTGCATCAGATTTTTTCAAATATCTCCTTTCCTAAATGATACACTAAATTCCATAACCAACAAACATGACGATAAAAACATATAAAAATAAAACAGTTAAAGTCAAAACCTTCTATTCTGTAAAATAAATAAATACAAAAATGAATATCTCGATAAAATAAATAAAGTAGTACATTAGAAAAAAAGATTCATTGGCACATTTACTCGCTTTTCTTTAAGGCATTAAATTACATCACATTGTATCTTCCACAGTTTACCTTGACTTTCAAAATTAGGCTGAAGAATATTTCTGAGTGTTCATAAATTAAACAAAAAAAAAATTAAAAACGTAATGACATTTTCATCTCAATTTTGCAACATGTATTTATAAACAAAGACCTTATATTTGCCTTGATAAACTCTAACTAAGGAAAGAGAAGTTTTCCTTTTGTCTATATATATATATATATATATATATACATATAAAAGTGAACATAGAAGTCAACACTTAGAGGCGACAGTATATTATTTTTTGTTTTTTCTGCATTAATTAAAAATCGAAAACCAAAAAAAGAAAATATACAGTGTAACAAATAAATAACAACAATTGATCTAAATATATATATATATAAATAAACTAACAACCGATACTGATAAACTAGCCGTTTAGAAAAAACAAATAAAGATAATCAATCCAAATAAATAAATTAAAAACTGTTCCTGCCAAAATAATAGTCAGAACAAACCACAACAACCAACCCCAAAATTCAACAAATAGCTTTATCTTCCCAAACAAAAACAAAACTATTAAATAAGCTATATAAACAAATTTTTATTACGTTAATAAAAACACGGATCAAAATAAAGATAAAACATAAATAAATATATAAAATAAAAATAAATAAAAACTAGCAAAATAATTTGACCCAAATAAATAAACAAATAAGCGACTTCCGGTAACATAACCGCCAAAATAGACTACCCACAAAAAGCTATATAAACAAATTTTTACTACGTTAATAAAAATACCGATCAAAATAATAATAATAAAAAAAAATAATAAATATATAAGATAAAAAATAAAAATAAAATTAAATAAATAAAATTTGACACAAATAAATAAATAAACAAATAAACGACTTCCGGTAAAATAACCGCCAAAATAGACTATCCACAATGCACCACTGACCCGTATATATAAATAGCTGAGAAAAATAACAGCACTCGTGGCCTGACGATTGCATCTAGCATGAAACAGACTGTCGCCTCTAAGTGTTGACTTCTATGTTCACTTTTATATTTACACATGCTCTATCTCTGATATTGAGCACTTTATCCCATAAATATAGCACACTCTAAGACTATATTTCTTCAATCATAAATATATATATATATATATATATATATATATATATATATATTAGGTCATCCCATAAGTTCTGTGCGAATTTTAACTTTTTGTTAAAATGAATGAAATTTAAACAGTATTTTATAATGTCTAATGGAGTTGAACATTATTTTTATGTTTAGATGCATTTAAACTGATCAAATTTTATTTCTCATAACAATAAAATTAAATTTTGTTTGATTAAAACCCTGCTAACATGAAAGTACCCAAGAATCATTTGAGGCACATAATGCGTTATGAGTTCAAGAAAGGAAACTCAGCACCTGAAGCGGCTAGAAACATTCACTCAGTTTATGGAGAGGAATGTGTGAATGAAAGAACTTGCAGAAGATGGTTTGCAAAATTCAGAGGTAGAGATTTCACCCTTGAAGATGAAGATCGAACCGGACGTCCAGTTGAGTTTGATGAAAAGCTTTTTGAAGCAGCCCTTAAGAAAATCCTGCTTTATCAGTTGAGGAATTGGCAGTGGTTCTCAGTTCAAACCATACAACTGTTCATCGTCATCTTCAACAACTTGGAAAAGTTCCTAAACTTGGAAAATGGGTGCCTCATGAATTGTCTGAAAACAACCTCAAATCCCGAGTTGACATCTGCTCTTCTCTCCATTCTCGCCAACTTGTTTTACCTTTTTTGGATAGACTTGTGACTGGCGACGAAAAATGGATCTTTTATTGAAATGTTAAGCGTCATAGACAGTGGCTTGGTAAAGGGGAAGGACCCCAGCCACATCCGAGAAGGGAACTTCATGGGCAAAAGGTTCTTCTTTCAATCTGGTGGGATTGCCAAGGAATAATCCACTTTAATTGTTGCATTAGGTGGTAAGAATTCAATGCTCAAATATACTGTCAGCAATTAGAGCGTTTGAACCAAGCTTTGAGGAAAAAAGACCTGCTCTAGTGAATCGAAAACGGGTGATGTTTCATCAGGACAATGCGCGACCACACACAGCAAGAATCACGTCACAAAAGATCGAAGAACTTGGTTGGGAGAAAATTCCTCATCCACCTTATTCTCCCAACCTTGCTCCTTCAGACTACCATTTGTTTCGTAGCTTACAGAATCATTTGGAATAAACAGCTTTTGTAACACAGGAAGAGGTTAAAACTGACATTTTTGAGTTCTTCGAATCAAAGCCAAAAGAATTTTACAGTAATGGAATTAGTAAGCTTGTTAATAGATAGAAGGAATCATAGATAATCAGGGAAAATACATTGTTGATTGAATCTGTAATTAAATGTAACATTTGGTCACTTGTTTTCTTTATTAAAAATTCGGACAGAACTTATGGGATGACCTCATATATATATATATATATATATACACACACATATGTATGTATGTGTGTGTATATATATATGTATATATATATATATATATATATATATATATATATATATATTTGTGTATTTAGGCAGCAATCCTTCTTTCATGCACATTTCATTAAAAACGACTGACAAGGTGCTTTTATTTAGTTTTTTATATAATTTCTCATGCGATCTAATAAAGTTTTTCTATAATCCTTGAAAATGGCTAAATGAATAGCTGAAACCGCTCAGATAAAAAGAACATTCGGACAGTTTTTATATAATTTATCCTCTGAAAAGAAAAACTTTATTAGATCGCACAAGAAATTATATAAAAAACTAAATAAAAGCACCT
This sequence comes from Acanthosepion esculentum, assembly GCA_964036315.1. NCBI lineage: Eukaryota > Metazoa > Mollusca > Cephalopoda > Sepiida > Sepiidae > Acanthosepion > Acanthosepion esculentum. The sequence continues at coordinate 8,792,306 of OZ038497.1, forward strand.
TGTCAGTCGTTTTTAATGAAATGTGCATATATATATATATATATATATATATATATACACATACAACTTATCTTCATTCAAACATATTTCATTGAATAATATAGACATATAGTGTTTACTTATTTTTATACTGATCCTTTCTCTACTCAGTTTCTTGATATTAAGATGAAATTCATCAAGGAGGGTACCATACTTTTTCTTAACCCAAGTACTTTTGATCTTTTCAAAGACCATCTTCAGGGGTAAATTATAAAGAAACATATTGTATGTGTGATAAATTTAAAACTTCTGAAATAACTACAACAAAGCATTTTCTCACGTGTTTTTAAAAATCACTATGACAACGGAATACAGATTTTATAAAATTTTGTGTTGAGTGACCATATCATGGTGGGTATCAAATACCTGCTAGATAATAATTATGGACCTGAAGCCAAGAAAAAAGTCAGCAGAGAGACCAAAAAATAACAATATCTCTTCTCATCCAAAATTGCTCTACCATTTAGATAGATCCAAACAGGAGCTAAATGAATAACGATAAGATTTTGTTTGTTCACTATCCATGAGAAAATTATTTGATGTAAAACCCTCCAATTTGGTTGTGCTTACTTATTACACATAGGGGAAGATCTTAACATAAAAAAAGTGTTCCTCATAGAAAAAGCAGGGTTCCATCTGTTTTCTATTATGTTGGATTAATTTTTCTAGTAACAATTATTGTTTGCAACCATTCATTATAAGACTATGATTTTTCTTATAATGTCTGGATAGGAGAAATATTCATGTGTTTTGAAAAAGCAATATCACAAAACGATTTTGCCACCACAAAATATATCCCCTATTTTTTATAATGTTTCTTCATTGGGAACTTATCAGGAAAAAATGAAATTTGCTTCATTTTTCTTTCATTCTTCTAATTAGTATATGCAATTATTGTAAACATTAATATGACGTAAAAAGAAACAATTTTTTCATTGGCATAAATGATTGTAAAATAGACATTTCATTAGTTTCCCCTTCATATAAGGAGTTGCCATTTAATTATCATTTATTTCCTTGTTTTATATATAATGCTCCTTCACAACTTCCTATCCCTTGTTGCTCTAAGCAGCTCTTGCCCTTTTACCACCATTTTTGTCCTTGTCCTGTCATCCATTATCCCAAACTCAAGGCAAGTACTTACTGTTTTTCTCTGCTTCTTTGGACTTCAATGTCTTGTGAGTGTTAAATTCTTCAAGCCTGCCTGCAGCATTCATTATGTACTCTCTCACACAGAATAAGCGGGTATCTCAACTAGTACTTTGATATGACTGCTGAGTTGTCTTTTATGTTGGTAAAACTCCTTTGATAAGAGCAAATCTAATGAAATTAGAAAGCTAGTCCCAAACTCAATTAGGACATTTCCTATCCATGTTACTATTAGTTTCAAAGTTATTCTTTATGAACATTTCCAGATTATAATACAATAAGAGGCTTGTGTAGTGAATTATTAATAAAAACAATTACATATATTTGTTTATTAATTATTGCTTTACTATGAGTATATTGTTTTTTTTTTAATCATTCATATAAAAAAACAGAAAACTGATGTTGATCTACAGGTGGCATAGTGGTTATTTATTTGGAAATGGAATTGGCAGGCTGAGTTCAGATTTGGGTCAAAAAGAGTGCATTAACTTTGCATTAATGTTCTTTGGAAAGGTATGAATTTCTTATTAATTTTTTTTAATCATTTCACCCCATGCAAGGCAGTAAAGTTACTAAGTAACAAGGGGTTACTGAGTGTGAAAGTATAAGAGAAAAAGAGTAACATTAAGGAGCAAGAACAATAGAAGAGCAATCAGAAAGAGAGTCATATTTAAATGTAATACCAAAGTTGACTGGAAAACATGGAGCCAGAAGAGAGTTCCACGAGTGAGAAGTGTAGGAAAATAAACTGTTAGAAGAATTTATGGTGACATCTTGCAATTTCAACAGTAAATGGATGAGATCTTGCCACCAATCTAATACTGCACATGATAGTTCATAAAGTCTAGGTACCATAGCAGAGAGTTCATCTGAAAACAATTACCATGAACGTACTATTCCACAAGAAATCATGGCAATTTACAGATAACAAGGAAAACACTTGTAGCCAAATCACAGTTTAAACCATAGTCCATTGTTACAGTCCAACAGGCAACACAGAAACGACAAAATGCGGTCACAAATCAAACCTTCACTTCTCACCAGCAAAAACACTTGTTATTCCACCAAGCTCATAAAAAAATCCCGCCCTTGTAAGTGAAAAACAATGGCTTTTATTTACTGAGTGATTTTTCTGATTGGCCACGCCATTCAGGGGAGGAAAGAACATTAGCATAGATTCTGAAACTTAAAGTAGCAAATTTTTGCTAACTACTTTTTGTAATTTTTCTTTGGCAGATTGCATACAAAATACAAACTCTTTTTCGACGTAGATGATTATCTCTTTCACTACAATCACCTACATTTTGAAAGGAGAAAGACTACTTTGAATTCAAAACTGTAGAGAAGGCAACAGGAAACCATTCCACTATCTTTCCCAAGAAGACATAACAATTTTGAGATAAAACAAAAAGAAAAGGAATCTGTAGAGAGCCACGATCGAATAAGTACTGAAAGGAGAAAGACTACTCTGAATTCAACAGGAAAGCACTCTGAATTGCCATGACTTCTTGGGAATGATAACAGAAATGATAAAGAAAATGAATTTCTGGAGAGCCATAATCCTTACATCATTGAAAGGAGAAAAACTATTATGAATACAAAAGCAGGTAACAAAAAGAAGTTTTTTTTTATTTATTTGGTTCTACTATGTTTTCATAGACAGAATTTTCTCTGTTCCGGGTTCAACATTCAACAACAAAATTGATATTACATTTTTATGTTATACCTAATTTCATCAGACGATTTCTAACTCACTCCACCCCAAGAATACATTTATTTGTTCAGGCAACATGTCTATTTCTTTTTCCACAATCAGATAACAGGCAATAGGAAAATATAGACAAATTACAAATCTAATACAATTAAGTACATCTAAACATGAAACAAAGAGAAACAACAAAACTCTGATAGAAGAGGAACATTTTTGAGGGGTGAGTCACTCAGACTAAATCTAACATCAGATCTGTGACAAAAAGCAGAAAATAAATCCAGACAAAAATTAAAACCAAGATGTTGCTTTTGATATACGACAAAATGCGATCACTACAACAAAAAAACAAAACAAATGGGAGGTGCATGAAATGTTCAATATTTTTTTTTTATTTGTCTTTTTTTTTAATCATTTCAACCTGAGAAACCTGAATAATCTATTTTAACTTCCACTGCTGTGGATGTACTTATACTTCTTTAGAAAACTTACATTGCCTGCTGTCAATGATGTGTGTGTGTGTGTGTGTGTGTGTGTGTGTGTGTGTGTATATATATATATATATTCAGTCGTATGGATATAAGTTTGTGACCCTGGGTTTCATGCTTTTTCGATCATCATACTGTTTGTCTGATGATTGCAAAAGCATGAAACCCAGGGTCACAAACTCATGTCCATATGACTGAATATGTTAGCTCTATCACTGATATTGAGCACTTTCCAAAAAGTACTGCACATATATATATATATATATATGTGTGTGTGTGTGTGTGTGTGTGTGTGTGTGTGTGTGTGTGTGTGTGTGTGTGTAATTTGGTAGCAACTTTTCTTTTAAACATGTTGTGTTGAATGTCAAAGACAACATAATATATATATGTAGACCACTAATAATATATACATATATATATGTGCATACACACACATCTATACATACATTATATACATTTTATCATACATATAATATAAAAGACTCAAACACTAATATTTCATGGTTATAGTTTATTACATTGCAATCGTAATCACAACCCAATTCATCAGATCTACAAATTCAAAAAGAAAACAGAAAATATATCTCCAGGTTTGAAAAAAAAAAATTTTCAGTGTTAGTGTATATATGGGAGTGAGAAACAAGGGTGAGAGGGAAATGTATGAAAGATCAAGAGAGGGGTGTAAAGAAAGATGGAGAACAGGAAAGGGCCTTAAAGTGAGGGTGAGGAATAAAATTGTAAAGAGAGAAGTTAACGGTTTTAAGGAGTGAGATTCAGACAAATATGAGTTATTGTCAGTTGCATAAATCGACTTCCAATTTGTTGACGTAAATTAAAAAAAAACAGACAACAGAAAAGTATGGATATATTTGTGGTGACATTAAGTACAATGAATAAGAGAAAAACAAGATCATTAAACGATCCAAATTTAATGTCTAGCTAAATTACGGTGAAAATGTATATATGAAAATTTTTTGTCTGGTTTGCATTTACTAAATTTATGTATAAATGAAAGGAGAAGATGAGAAAGAGGAAGAGAGTGACAAGGAAAAAAGGTTGAGAAGAAAAGAAAGAAAGAAAGAGAAAAGGCTAAAGAAAAACAGGCCTTTTCTTTCTTTCTTTATTGATTACAATTCCAATGTAATAAATTACAATCATGAAATATTAGTGTTAATATTATATTCTTGCTCTGTCTTTGGCATAGAGCTCTATCTGGATTTTATCCTCTTGGAAATTATATATATATATATATATATATATATATATATTGACTACTAATATTATATATATATATAGACCACTGAAAATATATATATATATATATATATATATATATATATATATATATATTGACTACTAATATTATATATATATAGACCAGTGAAAATATATATATATATATATATTGACTACTAATATTATATATATATAGACCACTGAAAATATATATATATATATATATATATATATATTGACTACTAATATTATATATATATAGACCACTGAAAATATATATATATATATATATATATATTGACTACTAATATTATATATATATATAGACCACTGAAAATATATATATATATATATATATATATATATTGACTACTAATATTATATATATATATATAGACCACTGAAAATATATATATATATATATATATATATATATATATATATATTGACTACTAATATTATATATATATATAGACCACTGAAAATATATATATATATATATATATATATATATATATATATATTGACTACTAATATTATATATATATATATAGACCACTGAAAATATATATATATATATATATATATTGACTACTAATATTATATATATATATATAGAGACCACTAATAATATATATATAGACCACTAATAATATATATATATATATATATATATATATATATATAGACCACTAATAATATATATATATATAGACAATATTAGTGGTGAATATACACATACATATGTAATTATATATACACATACATATATGTATAAAAATAATTCCAAGAAGATATGATCCAGGTAGAACTCGATGTCCAGGACAGAGTAAGAATATAATAAAAAGACTTAAACACTAATATTCCATGGTCATAATTTATTCCATTGGAATCGTAAGAACGATCCAATTCATCAGACCTACAGATTCAAAAAGAAAACGGAACGACGACTCCGGGGAAAATTGGTGAGAGTATGTGTGGGGGGACCTGTGATCTATATAGAGGGGTAACAGACGAGAGAGACAGGGAGGTCCGAAGGTGGAGAGAGCATTAAAATCTAACAGAGGGAAGATTTAAAGAGGGGTTTCAGTGAGAAAAGGGCGCGTATTTCTATAAAATTAAACTCTCCGAATATGACAAACTCGTCGCTGATAAAATTACCAGCTCTTACAAAAAAGACAAAGACAATAGGACCTTATCTTCTATAAATGAGGACATCTGCAAATTTGCTAACAAATTCGGAGTTGCAGACAGAATGGATAAATTTAATGTGAAAGATGCTTACATTCTCTTCAAGGACCATAAGCCTAACTTTGCCAATAACTTGCAATCACGTCTTATCAATCCCTCCAAATCTGAGTTGGGATTAATTTCCAAAAGGATTATCAAGAGGATTACTTCATGTGTCCTGAATAAACACCCAGCCAAACTTTGGAAAGACTCAGCTGACACAATCAAATGGTTCGGAGAGATCCCCAACAAAGAAAGAGCCACTTTCATCCAATTTAACATCTATTTCGGAGGAGCTTCTAATCAACAGCCTCAATTTTGCAAGGGGATATACCGAAATAACGGATAGTGATCTAGAAATTATTTTGGCGTCAAGAAGATCCATCTTGAAATACAATGACACTAATTGGGTGAAGAAGTATAACAAAAGTTTCGATGTACCTATGGGAGCTTTCGATTCCGCCCAAATTGCAGATGTAGTGGGCATATATATCCTAGATACCCTAAGTAGAATAGTTAACATCAACCAAGTCGGGCTTTATAGAGATGACGGTCTGATCTTCCTCCCTAGTAGTAATGGCCCCTTAACTTCCAGCTTACATAAGAAGGTCATCAGAGCCTTCAAATACCTAGGCCTTAAGATTGAAATATCCTCCAACCTTAAAATTGTTAACTTTTTGAACATTACTCTTAACCTATCAAATGATACATTTAGACCTTTCCATAAACTGGATCAGACACCCCTATATATCAACATCCACTCTAACCACCCTAAGTCCGTGATAGACCACATCCCCAAAACCGTGAATACTAGAATAAACAAGCTATCTTCTAACCATAGAATTTTTGAAGAGAATAATTTTACATACAACCAGGCCCTCAGGAATAGTGGTTTTAGACAAGAATTAAAATTTAACAGAGAACCAACAAATTAAAATATTAAGAATAGAACTAAATACAGAAAGAGGAAAGTAATATGGTTTAACCCACCATATTGCAAGCTCTCTAAAATTGATATAGGTAGTTTCTTCCTTAGATTAGTAGATAAACACTTTCATAATAAACATCCATTACATAAAATTTTTAATAGGAAAACACTGAAAATTAGTTACTCGTGTGTGAATAATATAGAGAAAAGTATATCTTCCCATAATTGTAGAATACTTAAAAACTACCACAATAACGTAACTCAAACGAGTGACCCCACTTGCAGTTGTAGGAATAAAGATCTTTGCCCAATCGGGGGTAAGTGCATGTAGTGTACGAGGCAACTATCTTCCCTGAAGAAAACAGAAACGAGAAGAAAAGATACATAGGTATATCTCTGGTGATTGGAAGCAATGTCTATACAGCCATAGGCACTCCTTCAGACACAGATACCTCAAAAACCAAACGTCCCTATCCAAACACTACTGGGATCTGGTGGATAGGGGTCTAACCCCACTTTTCGAATGGAGATACTTGTCAAGAGCCAGCACACCTAATAACTTCCGCGATAGGTGTAATCTGTGCATCGCCGAAAAGATCTTTATTATCAGAGATGAAAATCAGGATGAACTGTTCAACCTTCAGAGTGAGATCCTCTCCAAATGTAGACACATAAAATGGTTCAAAATATGAACACCGTTTTGTAACACGTTGCCGGGTGTGACACTTCCACCTTAGCCCAGTAACATCGGGCATGACTTTCTGTGTATTGAATATTACTTGTATGTATTATTGAGTATTGGTTATGTATTCCAAATTTTTTCTTCATTTTTTTCTTCCCTTTTAGGCTTCATTCATGTAATAACTTTTACTTATATGTATCATTGTGTATGTTTATGTGATGCGCCATGTATTTCTAATTTTTGTAATTTTGGCTTTTCTTTATTCACGTGGTGATACATGTGTGAGTGGTTAGGTAGGTAAACGTTCCCATAATAACTGATTTGCAAAATCAGATAGCATTATAATAGTTAGACACCTATGTATACATTCTAACATTAGCGGTTTTAGAATATTATATATTTTTTAATTGGCCTTTGATTTGGTTTAAATATAGAAATGGATATGTGCGTTCATATGGGTGTAGACGTGTATATAAAAGCATACGCATAAATATATGTATATATATGTGTATGTGGGTAAGTATATGAATATGTGTGTGTGTACACCTACATGTATGGACGTATGGATACGTAGGTAGAGATATATATGCAGATGTAATTATGTGTGTGTGTGCATATTTCGATATGTATGTAGACATATAGCTGTATATGGGTGTAGATGTACGCAGGTATGTATAATCAACCGGAGGTCCGAAGAGTGAAAATGGAATTTTGTCTGTAGGTTTTCATCCGTCTTTTATCTTGTCAGTGGGATTTCCCCCAAATTCCTTGTGTTGGTCAAACGGTCTCGTTTGGGTTGTTATTTGGGATGGGGGCGGAATGAAAACAGGCCGCCCGAGAATCATTTAGCTAGACCAATAAATTTATGGGGGCAGAGATTGTTGGTTTATCACTTGGCCCGGCTAGACAATATGTTTCTGAACGGCGTCTCCACTTAACTTCAGGGAATCCTAAAATCCTTCTAATGTTATCTTATCTAAACTTTTCCTTTATCTCATTATAGCGAATTTAGCATTGGTTTTGAAACCGGCTGTCCTAGGCGTGCAGAGGTAGATGTGTGTGTGTATATATATATATATATATATATATATATATATATATCGATATAGATGTGTGTGTACGTATGCGTTGTAGGGGTCTGGGCGGGAGGATAAGATTTTATCGCCTATGGGGGGTGTGTGTCACCAAGAAATGTACACTCTTCCGGTATATCTCTGAAAATACGTGCCCTTTTCTCACTGAAACCTCTCTTTAAATCCTCCCTCTGTTAGATTTTAATGCCCTCTCCACCTTCGGACCTCCCTGTCTCTCTCGTCTGTTACCCCTCTATATAGATCACAGGTCCCCCCACACATACTCTCACCAATTTTCCCCGGAGTCGTCGTTCCGTTTTCTTTTTGAATCTGTAGATCTGATGAATTGGATCGTTCTTACGATTCCAATGGAATAAATTATGACCATGGAATATTAGTGTTTAAGTCTTTTTATTATGTATATATATATAGACCACTAATAATATATATATATATATATATAGACCACTAATTATATATATATATATATATATAGACCACTAATAATATATATATATATATATATAGACCACTAATAATATATATATATATATATATATATAGACCACTAATAATATATATATATATATATATATATAGACCACTAATAATATATATATATATATATATATATAGACCACTAATAATATATATATATATATATATATATAGACCACTAATAATATATATATATATATATATATATAGACCACTAATAATATATATATATATATATATATATATATATATATATATAGACCACTAATAATATATATATATATATATATATATATATATATATATATATAGACCACTAATAATATATATATATATATATATATAGACCACTAATAATATATATATATATATATATAGACCACTAATAATATATATATATATATATATATATTATTAATGGTCTATATATATATATATATATATATATATATATATATATATATTATTAGTGGTCTGTATATATATATATATATATATATATATATATATATATATATATATATATATATATATATATATATACACACACACACACACACACAAACACAAAAAAAACATATATACATGTGTTTATTCACCCACTTTTTTTCATATTTTGCAGTGTTACCAACTGGAACTTAAATTGATTGAAATGGGCTTTTTTACCATTCAATCAATGCATAGTGCTTTGAAGTCATCTCTTGGATGCATAAGTATTCACCCTCCACTGTGTCAATACTTTGTAGAACCACCTTCTGCTGCAATTACAGCTGAAAGTCTTTTGGAGTATATCTCTATCAACTTTGCACATCAAGAGACTGACATTTTTGCCTATTCTACTTTGAAAAATAGCTGAAACTCAGTCATGTTGGATGGAGAGCATCTGTGAATACCAGTTTTCATGTCTTACCAGAAATTCTCAATTGTATTTAGGCTTGGGCTTTAACAGAGCCATTCTAATACATTAATATGTTTTAATCTAAACCATTCCATTGTAGGCTGTATGTTTAGTGTCATTATCCTCCAGTAAGTGAACCTCCATACTAGTCTCAAGTCTTTTGCAGTCTGAAACATGTTTTCTTTGATGGCTGCTCTGTATATAGCCCCATCCATCTTCCCATCAACTTTCACTAGCTTCCCTGTCCCTGGTTGAAGAATAGAATCTCCACAGTCTGATGCTGTCACCACCATGTTTTACTGTGCAAAGTGCCGTGTTAGACATAAATGTTCGATTTTGGTTTCATCTAACCAATGCACCTTCTTCCACATTTGCAGCACACTGCAAATAGTACTTCTTATGGCTTTCTTTCAGTAATGCATTCCTTCTTGTCAATCTTCTATACAGGCCAGATTTGTGGAGTACACAACTAATAGTTATCCTGTGAACAGATTCTCTCACTTGAGCTGTGGATCTTTGCAGCTTTTCCAGACATTCAGCTGCTTCTCTGATTAATGCTTTTTTTGCACAGCCTATCAGTTTAGGTGGATGGACTTGTATTGGTAGACTTGCTGTTGTACTATACTCTTTCTATTTTCAAATGATGGATTTAATAGTGCTCCATAAGATGTTCAAAACATGGGGTATTTTTTTGTAATCTAACCTTTTATCCCTGACTTGCCTGGTGTGCTCCTTGGTAGTCATGATGCTGTTTGTTCAGTAATTTGTTCAACAAATGTCTGAAGCATCACAGAACAGGTGCATTTAACTGGACAGAGAGAATCAAGGATCTTAACTCTTTCTTCATTCTTTCCTTTACTCAAAAGAAATCGTCAGAATCAAGTGAACTCTATCTGCTAATTATGTGACTAATGAAGGCAATTGGATTTTATTTAGGGTGGGGTGAGTAAATACATATGCACTCAACACTTTTTAGATTTTTATTTGCAACTAATTTTGAAAACCATGTAATATTCATCCTCACTTCAAAATGATGCACTATTTGGGGTTGGTCCATTAAAAAAAACAAAAAAAAAACTATAAAATATGTTTAAATTTTGGTTGTAAGATGACAAAATTTGGAAATGTTACGTGGGGAGGGAATACTTATGCAAGGCACTTTATACCCACACACAGATACATTTACAAATTATATATATATATATATATATATATATATATATATATATATATATATATACATACACACACATATGTTTTTAAAATGACATTGCCTGCTTTCAATGCATATACAGATTTTTAAGATGTACTTATATATCTTAATGAAACATATATTGCCTGATGTTAACATATATCTGTGTTTATAAGACACTGGGAAATGCTGGTCTCTAATGTTTATATTATAAACTAATTGGCACTTAGTGTTATTTCCAAATCAGTGAAGACATATAGTAGTATACAATACAACCTGTTCTGTGATGTATTGTTATCATATTGTGTGCTGGAGTATGTTGTTTAGTTTCATGTGTACTGCAGGGTATCCAATCAAAAACCAGAATGGTGATGCTCCTGAGAAATCACTATCAGTATCTTTATAGTCATTTATTTCCAGTAAATGGTAATTTCCTAATTTTTTTTTCCAAAATTGGTCAGCACAGCCAGGCAACAATTCTTTAACAATATAGCTTTGCAAGTTTTATATAATAATTGGAAAAAATCTACGTTAAGAATGGCGTATAACATTTTTTTTTTAATAATAGTAGGGATTTAAACGAATATTAATTTCATATATGCCATCAATGATAAATTCTTCATAAAAGAAAACTGATAACATCTGTGGTGCTTGATTGGCACAGATTTTTTTTTTATGCCATCTCTATTAAGACAAATTACTCGAACCCAAACAAAGCTTAAACAGTGATCACAAGGTCAGTCATGGACATAAAAACCAGAGTGCATTGAGTGAAATGCACAGGTATCCCCAATGTAGAATTTGACTACAATCAGGAAAACAGACATAGCCAATAAGTTTTTTGAGTGGAGAGGACAAATAAAGCCAAGAAATTAACTTGAATAAAATCATATACAATAATTAAAACACTGCATCAAATAAAATTCTGATAAATCATTGAATCAAATCTTTTTTTTTAAATTTTGTTTATCTCTCCTTTTTTATTTTAACCATTGAGAGTAAAACCAACACAAATCTGATAAACTTGGATAAAATTTAATTTTTGTACTTTCCTATTTTTCCCAAAACAGGCCAGCACAGCCAGGCAAATTTTATAACAAGGCTGCAGAGAATGTGTTAAATACATTCAAAGAGAGACAATTGATGAATTTCAAGAAATTATGAATGATAACCGTGATAAATAAAATAAGGTTTAATTGCCAACAGTAATAGAAAATAATATTAACCCACAAGGAATTTAATAATCTCACATTATGAAATGGCTTTTCGAGATTCTCAAATCTGCTTGAACCACAAATGTTGGAACTATGCTATAAAAACTTAACAGTAATGGATTTGGCTATGGGAAAAGTTGAAATTTTATTGCCTAGCCTAAGAAATTTCCTCTTCAAGAGAATGAGCCTCTGGTTGATGGAGAAGTGAAGCATCCCCACGCCCTCTGAAGAGATACAAGAATGCCTTAAAATAGACTGATCTCCAGTAGATTCAACCAAGACCCTAAGAAGTAGCCATCAGGAGGGGAAATTTTGACCAGGAAAACTCCTTTGCAGAAGCAAGTGACTAAAAAAGTGAAAAAAAAAAAAAAAGTAGATTTTATTCGATTTGAGTGATTTGTTTGTTTGTTCCAATTTATCAACCCTTTATGGGTTATTTAAAGCAGAAACATATTTTATTGTCAAAATTATTCTTTTTTTTTACTTTTACAAGTGAATATTGCATTAAAAATTTTGTGAAAATAACAATGATTTTTCCAGAATTATCATACTAAACCTACTATTTAACTCATAGCTGGGGGGTATATGGATTCATGTTTTTCTCAAGAGTACATGTGTGTAAGTGAATATAATGAACTTGACTGAAATTTGAACTTGGCTCTACGATTTCTGAGCTGCTACCCATTACACCATCCACAGAGGCAAGAAAAGAAGCAGTTGTTCAGTTATTTTCTGTAGTTGATATGGAAAAGCATAGCCATATCTCTCTTGCTTGATTACTATCTGGGTACCTTCAACAGGCATAGAAGACCCTCCTAAATCTTCATTCATGAAGCTAAGTCATAATAAATAAGACATGGAAAATATATCTACCTCTTTTTTCTGTACTTGCTAACCATGAAGAATGCAATTTTTCAAATAATGAGTTAAAGAATTTTTTTCCGTTTAAATTGTTGGCATTCTGATTTTTTTCCCCTGCTCGAAATGTACAGACTAACTGGAATATGAAAAATGCGTTTTCTGTCTTCCTGGAGAACAAAATCTTGATTCTATCAAAAATGGTGACAGATTTTAATACGTGACATTCTTGAATAAACCTCAAAGAAGATTCCTTTTTTTTTTCCCTTTTTATTTTCTCTCCTTAAATTGTGAAGTGTGAGGCTTTGGGATTGTAATAAATCAGATTCAAGAAAGGAATGAATGAGGAAAATGTTATTGCTGCTTCGAGCATAATCAATTATAATAAATGAGGAAGACAAGCATATAAATTCTTTGCTGCCTCATAGCAAAAAACACTGTTGCACTGAACAAATAAAATGAATCTTTAGCAGTTGATTTACATTTTCCTTGAAGAAATTAAATTTAACATCAAAATACTAAATCTGTTAAGAAAAAAAAAAATGCCTGTTAAATCTATAAAGTAAATCTTTTTAACAAAACACAAAAATCTTTGCCCGAACATATAACTTTAAATTATATTAATAAAAAGGAAAAGAATATATACATATACATATATATATATATATATATATATATATATATATATATATATATATATATATATACATGAAGTATTAAGGTGAATACAAAATTAAAATTCATGATTTAAATTTAAGTCTTATATAAAAACTTAAATTTGATTGTGTTATAGTGGAACAACCTGGCACACCCCGACATGGATTGGTCAGTATATAAAAGACTGACGAGCTATTGAAGAACAAGGAAAGTGAGACAGAGAGAGAGACGGCAACCCTTACGAACCTCCATGACTTATCTCCTGTTTTCCTTAGTATTACAAACTCTTGCTCATTTGTACTTTACGTACAATAAACCATTGTTATTTGTTACCTGATTTCTTGTGCTATTGTAATCTTTCCACTCGGGATTACTTTGTTGTTTATATCGTATAATCCACGATATAACAGTGATGACGAGGATTTGAAAAGAACTCACGACACAACATAACAGTGACTACGAGGATTCGAAAACAACTCACAAGACGATATAACAGTGGCGAACGTAAATTCAAAATAAACTCACAAGGTAATGTAATAGTATCGAACGAGGAGTGGAAAAAGACACCCCTCCAAAGATAACAGTGACGACCAAGTCAAACGTCGAATAATACATTTTTACCAGTCGCTGGACTAGTTTATCCATTTTTTAAAGGTACAGTGATTTTTATTTTTATTTTTGTTGTGCCTTAAAAAAAGTAATATGGAAGAGTTCTTGGAATTTTCGAAAACCATGTGTTCTGCTATGCAGCAGCAACAGACACATTGGGAAGAACAAAATAAATTGATTCAAAAACAAATCGAATTATTGCAAGTACAACAATTCCAGTATCAACAACAACAGATACGACGGCAGGAACAGCAGTTAGACTTACAAAAGCAAATTTTAAAGCAGCAAGAAGTCTTAGAAAAGATATTAACAAAACAAGTCGATCAAAAGGAAGGATCAAGATTTTTCTCTGCTGAAGGGATTACTAATTCACTTTCAGAATTCCATTACAAACCGATGGAAGGTGTAACTTTTCCAGCGTACTTCAGATGGTATGAAACAATTTTTTCGAAAAGATGTCAGTTATGGTCTGACAAAGAAAAAATTATATTACTATTACAAAAAATAGGTGCTCAGGAAAACACCAAGTACACTAATTTCATTCTACCAAAGAAGCCGGAGGATATCTCGTTCAAAGAAACGATTGAAATATTGTCTAAAATATTTGGTGAACGTGAAAGTTTATTTCTTACATGTCATAAATGTTTAAATATGGTTAAACAGGAAGAAGACGACTTTATTTCATACGCAGGAAAAGTGAATTCTCAGTGTGAATTATTCAAGATCAAAGAAATTAAAGAAGACATGTTTAAGTGTTTAATTTTTGCACAGGGGTTAACTGCAACAAAGGATAAAGGAATTTGTTCAAGAATACTGGCAATTATGGAACAAGATACGGAAGTAATGTTACAGAAAGTTACGGAGGAATGTCAGAAATTACTCAATATAAATGGGACATTATAAGTATAGACGAGAAAAATATTGCCCAAGTAAAAAGAGTTAAACAACGAGTCTGCAAGGAAGTAAAATACTACTGCAAAACATGTGGTGGAATAAACCATGCTACAAGTAAGTGTTATTTTAGAAATAAAATGTTATGAATGAGGTCGAAAAGGTCATAAAGCTACTGTTTTCAAAAAGAAAAAAACATCAGAAGTCCAAAAGGATAAATACAGTTGTATCAAAAAGAGAAACAAATAATGAAGGATGAAAGTATGTAGACGTTAAAATAAATGGTCGAACTATAAGCTGTCTGCTTGATACCGGAAGTGACATATCTATAATCGACAAAGTTACATGGAAGAAAATTGGACAACTAAAACTACAAAACACTCGGAAAAGGGCCAGAGATGTTTCTGGAAGAAAGCTAAAATTCAAAGGAGAATTTTACGCAAAAGTGTCATTTGGCGATAAAACGTACGTCATATCTGGAAGAAATTCAAATTTATTTGGTATTGACTGGATTGTGTTATTCAATTTATGGGAAAAACCAATTAGCACATTTTGTAGAAACTTAAATGTGTCGAATATAGAAAATAGCAAACAGACAGAAAAATTAATTGAAGAGTTAAAAGATGAATTTCAGGAAGTATTTACTGACGAACTAGGTTGCTGTACTAAGACTGAAGTAAAGTTTGAGTTAAAGGATAATGCAAAACCAGTGTTTAAGCAGAAAAGAAAGGTACCATTTTCGTCACTGGAAATGATAGACAAAGAATTACAAAGACTAGAAGAGATTGGAGTAATTAAAAAAGTAGATTACTCTGAGTGGGCGTCACCCACGGTGTACGTAAAAAAGAAAAATAAGAAAATAGAGTATGCGCTGATTTTTCAACGGGGTTGAAGGAATGCCTAAAGGACCACAGCTATCCTCTTCCTACGCCCGAAGAAATTTTCTTGAGGTTGAATGGAGGAAAGATTTTCTTGAAAATTGATCTGTCCGAAGCTTATTTACAAGTCAAAGTCGAGGAAGAATGTACAAAGTATCTATCAATACACATAGAGGGCTATACAACTTGAAACGTTTGCCGTTCGGGTTGACGGTAGCCCCAAGTGTGTTTCAACAAATTATGGATACGATGCTGGCTGGTCTTGAATTCGCAATAAAATAATATCTTCATTTTAGTGTGGATTAGTAGTTTTTGTTGATTTCAGCATACCTTTTCCAAAAGCAACCCACCCACGTCTTATTTGGTGTATTGCTACTTCTTGGTCATTCTTGTAGGCTTGTGGCCAAGATATATAAAAAAAAATATGTTTGAATATAAAGTGTAATTATTTTGTAAATACTAACATGTTTTTATTTTTGCTATGTTTTAAGATTGTAATTATTCAATTTAACTGCTTACATTTAAAAAACAAAACAAAAAAAAAAATTTCCTTGGACACTCTCTTGCGTAAGAAGGGACAATCTTACTCATAAATGCCAAGTAGTCATCTTTCACTGGGAACCAACATGGAAAATGAAGCAGTTCAAATAAATCATTCTCTCTTTATCACTTGCCAGAGTTCCTTAATATAAATTTACAATACCAATGAAACAAAAAGATCCAAATATAAAATTTTCTTTGAGTTTTTATTACAGTGATTGGTTCAAGCAATGATAAACATTAAAAAGAAAACAAAAAACTTTGTATTTCAAGGTTAAAACCTTGAAATACAAAGTTTTTTTACACTATTTACATTCTTTGGACTATTGTCCTCATCTTTGTCGCCATGTTTATTACAACGTTTTGGCAGTTGTATGCTCCTGCCTTCTTCAGGTGGTTGGAATATCGAACTGAACCCTTTATTTCGCTCATTGGCGTAGACTATTGTAGCTCCACGTGTCATGTTTAATGAATGTCCGTTATCAGTTATCTCCTGTTAATTCCCCTCTTCAAGTTCTCCACTGCCTTAACCGGGTATTGAACTCACACACATGGCACAGTGGATAAAGGTGTTGGTTAGATCCAGTGACAGGACTCAAAGGATGATTCGTTTTGCTTATTGGTTTTCATTAGAAAAGAGGGGCAGATGTGGCAGGTTGGATTCTGGGAGGCAGCAGGAGGAATGACATCCTGGAAATGCATGTCACACGTTAGATTAATACCCTGCATGCGTGGTCTTAGCGGGTATCTCAAACCTGGGTGTGGGAAGTGTATCGACACTTCAAAATTCTTTCATCTCTCTGTTGAATTCATGCCATTTTAGGCTTATTTCCAAAACCCAGACAAAGGTAATCCATCACTGTCAGAATACCACGCCCACAAGGCATTCCGCCCAATCACTGACCATTCTGACCCTGGCCTTTGCATTCGGTAACAGGCTGAATATTTTCCCTTGTTAATTATCCAAAGTGTGAAATTCCATTTCAAGAAGGAATGAACAGGAAAATATTACAGATTTGTTTCTTTTTTTATTTCTAACTTACAAAGAAACATAATTTTGGCTGCTGTTTAAGTAAATATGCCATTCAAGTTGATGCCATCTGTTATGGCAAAATATAGGCTGTTATATTCAATGCTAATCATGACTGACACATACAATGCAGTGTGCATTCTATTCAATTGGCAAAGACAACCCAATAGCATTTAGTCCATGTGCTAGATAGAGGGGATGAAGAGTCTGTGCTAAAGTAGACACTGAATTGTGAATCTGAGAAATGCAGTTGGTGAATAGTTCTTTAGTATTTATTTTATCTCTTTTACGATTTGGCATGCCTTCTTCATGAGTCATAAGAGAGAGAGAAAAGCTAAGAAATTGATAACAATATCAAGCTCTGTACCAAAGTGTGCTTCTTATGGGCTGCTTTTGGAAAAGGTATGCTGAAATCAACAAGACTACTAATCCACACTAAAATGAAGATATTACTTTCTCCAACGGTTTAAGTGTAGCGTCAATCGACATCTCCAGTTGCCTTGATCTATCCACTTCCCTTCTCCACATCCTTTCATTTTCCATTCCTATCTGCTCTCGCTCCAAATCTTCTGTAACCCCCTTGCCTTGATTGACCCACTGTCTTTCTCTTTCTCCACATCCTCTCCTTTACCACTCCTATCTGCTCTTCCTCCAACCCTTCTTTAACTCCTTGCGTGATAGTGGCCTCCAGCCTTGCTTGGGGTGATACGCTTAAAAATATATATATATATATATATATATATATATATATATATGTATATTCTTCCAGTTATTTAGATCATGTGTCATATCTGGTTTGGTGCTCCTGCTGTATATCTCAAGATTCTTGACAAAATCCAAAGTGGCTTTCTCACCAATGTCATGTGGCTTCTCTCTGTCGTTTCTACAAATATTTTCATGGCAACTGCCCTGACAAGCTTTTTCCCCTGGTGCCCCAACTACATAAATTTAAGTGTGACACTAGATTGACAACTAGGTCCCACCGTTTTACTGTAGAAATAGCTAAATCAACCACCACTAAATATAATCCATCGCTAAAGATACTGGGAAAATGGTCAGCCCATTCTACCACTCACGTAAGTACCCGACTCCTGCTATGCCTTATTAGTCTTGGGTATAATGATAAACTACATCTAGCAACAAGAGTGGTGGTTCTGAGAAGCATAGAATCACCCCTTAATTGTTGTTCTCAGGTCCTCCCTCACCTAGGGCGGTAGCACTTGTTAGGATCTCAGCTATGGGTAAATATTGAACCACCCCAAACAAAAACAAAACACTATGAAAGTATAAAAATACATTTTGATATTAAAAAAAATGACAAACAATACCTATTTATAGTAAAATGACCAATAATATATTTTATCTGCATTTGAAGGCATACAATTGCATTCAAAATATTTAAATTTGGCATTAGAGGTTGATATGCCACTAAACAAAATCAACCAACAAACAACCAATCATTTTTGGCCTGATCTGACTCTTCTAATGATACAGCATGGTTGAAGGAGTCAGGTAATTTCTGGAGTGATACAAGGAACTGACCATTTTTTGCAGGGGATCACATGTATGAGTTCCACTTGAGATCTGGAGTGAACATGTGTCCCAAAAGACATTCAAAAGAGGGAACCTCATTGAGAGTACTGTTTTGAAAGTGTGTCCTTCAGACCTTTGGACATAGATTCTTAGAGAACATGTTAGTGAAATATCTAATTTAAGATAAAATCTTCAACATGTATCAGTAAAACCACAGTGCTCTCAACTAGCATTTGAAAATGACATAGCTGATTTGTAATAACTGGAGCAAATGTTAAGTGGCCTACAGGGTTCAAATAATTTGTGTATCTTAATTACTTGTAGTTAAGCCCAGATCTCAAGCACCAATTTGGTCACACATGAAAACTAAATAATAGTGTATAATGAAATGATCATAAATTATAATTTTCTAATTCTGCCAATTTTTGCATATTTTAAAGTTGGGTTTTCATATTATACAAGAGCTATCTTGAATAACATTCTGATCAAGCAAGGTCTATCTTAAAACTTACTGTCAACTAAGAGGAAAGAATTATGATTCTTTCTTTCTTTTTTTTTTTTCTTGGTTAATTATAGAAATTAATCTTATTCTGACCTAAGAACTTGAATTAACTTTTCATTGATGGAAATGATTATAGTCAAATAAAAACAAAATACATAGCTAGGAGCCACTAGTGATCCATATTATGTCAACGATGAATTTGGCCTGCAAATGTTCACTCACACTTTATTTTCACAGCCGGCGAATGTGAGGAAAAGTTTGACATTTTTTCTTTATAAACATTTCCATTTTAGATGAATTTGTATATGACTTAGAATTTAGTGAAATTTAATTCACCAACTATAAAGAGCAACTGAAAGGATAATCACCAGTCCAAGAAGTCCTTCCTCTCCAACAAAATCTGATGTTTGGCTATTTGGTTAAATTTTCGGAAGTCTGTTGGGATGAGAGCTTTTCAGCACCTCCTCACAGATCCAAAATGGCAGTTTTGTTATAATAGTTAAACACATGAAAAAGATTTCTTTATACTATTTGAAAATGTTATATCTTGCACTGAGAAAGTGACAAAGTATAGATAATATAGTAGTGAGGTGTTTAAACATTCAACTATCAATGAGAAGTCATTTTCCTCCATGTGCCAGGTCCTTTCAGGACATAAACAATCATAGCTCTCCACAACTTCCTGTCTTTTGTTGCTCTAAGTAATGCTTGCACCTTTACAACACTACTTTGTCTTCTTCCTTCATGAGATAAAATTTTAACTGTCATTTCTGATTGTCTCACCAGAACTTCCTTGTTTCTTACAGACTCAATCCATGTTACTCCTAACATTTATTGGAAGAAACACATCTTTATTGCTCCAAGTCTTTTCTACATGTGACAAAATTCTCCAGCATTCACTGCCACAATTTGTTTGAATTTCTGGGATTATGAGTTATCATTATTTAGACTATTTGCATGCAGACTAGTGTCCTTATCGTTGTTGTTGCTATCACAACATTTCAGCCATTGTGCACTCCAGCCTTTGTCAGTTGTATTTTGATCCAGGTAACTTACAAGGAATTCCGAATTGAACATTTTATTTAATCTACAGGGATAGTCTGTTCTTGTTCCACTGCCCATGTCGATGGATATCTTGTCTATTTCTTACCTGCTAAGTTATTGCTTGTCCCATATTCTACTGAGTTCAAGTATATACTGCCTGACCCAGGCATTGAACTCAGAATTACTATGTCACTAAAGTCATGAACCAACACTTTACACTATGAGGCTAAAAAAGCTTCAGTGAGTTTAATCAAGCATGGCAATCAGCAGTCAGATTAGGTTTAAGGCTCCAAGTTCTTCACAGTGAATAAAAAGGTGACATAGGTTCAAAGTCTGCAACACAGCATATTTTCTTTCTGAAGTTTTCTCAAGTGTGCAGGCCGATAGACATAATACATACCCTTTAAAATAATCAAGTGGGGTATCTATTTTACACACAAGTATTCAATAAAAATAACATTTAAAATAATATATATAAAATGACTGGCTAAAATACTTGATTTTTGAGCGTACACATCTAATAGGGTGGCTAGCCAATCCCTGTGGCAGAAACCTACTCAAGCACATTGGAGTGTGTTCAACAGCCACAGACCCAAGATGTTGTCTATACTGCAACTAGTGGACCTTAGTTTCTGGTAAAGTGTGTGTCATCTGGCATGATCAACATTTTTTTAACAAGGCCAGTACACTCAAACCCTGGGTTACAGTGACTTGTGATTCCATGCTAGCACAACTATCGACCTTTCAAACAGTTTCATTTACACTATATACATTATTTGGACTATTGTCCTCATCTTTGTCACCATATCTATTACAACGTTTTGGCCGCTGTACGCTCTGGCCTTCTTCAGGTGGTTGGAATGTCAAGCTGAACCCTTTATTTTGCTCACTGGGATAGACTGTTCTAGTTCCATGCGCCATGTTTAATGGATGTCAGTTGTCAGTTATCTCCTGTTAATTCCCCTCTCCAAATTCTCCACTGCCTTAACCGGGTATTGAACTCACACTCTTTGAGTCCTGTCACTGGATCTAATTAACGCCTTTATCCACTGTGCTATGTGTCCTATTTATCCATTTCATACAGAAAAATATCATTAGAAAGAAAGAAAATCTACTAGATTGTTATGTAATGTGGCAGTGATCGATGGACGATCTCTCTGCAGGTGAAGAAGAGACTGGAGGCAGCAGAAATAAGGAAAGCAGATAATAAGTTTGTTTAAATGGTTGGCAGAACAGGGATTAGGAGAGACAAACACTGCTGAGAGTTTACACTATGTTGTGGAGAGCCATGATTGCACACATTCTGAATGGACACAGCACATGGAAGATATATTTCTCATGTTTTTTCTGTAATGATAGTTGAAAGGATCAAATTTTAAAATGACTTGATTTTAAAAGCAATGTCCTAACTCTTGAGCAAATGATTAAATGTGGGGAAAATGGAATCAGCAATCAATGTTCAAATTCTGGCTAAAAACATTTTGTGTTCAATCCAAAACTGATTTTATTTTGTAATTGGTTTCCCCCATGCAAGGCAGTAAAGCCACTGAGACACAAGGCATTACTGGGTGTAGAATAATTAAGAACAGAAACATTAATAATGAGCAGGAAGAGGAAAGAGTAATCAAGAGGACAGTAGATAGCAATTGACATTGAATTTAAATGTTGACTGGAAAGCATGGAGAGCCGGAAGGGAGTTCCTCAAGTGCAAAGTGCAAGAGGAGAAATTATTAGCATAGAATTTATGGTTACATCGGCATTATATCGATGAAACGTCATTGCCAGTCTAATACAAAATATGCTTGGAAAAATCATGGATCCATCTCCTCACTTCAAAATTATCCATTCAATAGCAGATCTGTCTTGTCTTTCTAGCTGTGGTTGGCAACCAGTCTATGAGAAAGAAAACACTCTGAATTCAAAACTGTGGAGAGGGTAATCGGAAACAACATGAATATCTTTTGCAACAACACAGTTCAAAGATATTAAAAAGTGAATGGAAGCTGTGGAGATCCATGATTAACTTTGTCCTGAAGGGTTGTTGCGTTAAAAGAGGCCACTGACAATGATACAATACTAGTTTTTTATGTTTGTCTTAGTGGGGTGCACTGCCACAGATCTAATCCACACTGGAGATGAAATGCAAGACCTTTCAGCTGTCAGACAACTTCTCTAGTCATAAAGCTAAGCATTCAGGTGCTAGGCCTGAAGGCAGAATTCTCCTTCATCCTGAAGCTGTGGTAATAACAACAGCATGAGAGATAAGAATGTAATTGTACAGTGGTAAGTAAAAGGTTTGAAGGTGATAACAATACATAAAGAAATGAAAGTGTTTGGGAAAACAAAGCCTGGCAGAAATGAAAGAAATTAGAGTGTACAGGCATGAGCCAGTGGTCAAATGTGGTTGAGGCATGCAAGCAGAAAACATAACACGGCAAAGAGAAGAAGGGAGTGAGACAGCACAATGATTTCCCAATGCTTGAAATCAAAAAAATTATCATAGGGAATAGTTGGTTACCTTGCCTCATATCAGGTTTTTGCTTTTACTTCTTTTCTTATTGAACCCAACAAACCAATTATCATAATCTCAAGTAAATTTCAACCAACATTAATTTATCTCAATTAATTTCTCATTAGTAATCATCATTGAAAAGTTGCATTGGAATAACAATGTCCAGAAGCAATTAGTCCACAAGATTTTAATGATTGGTGATTGTAAGTAATGGAGATGAGAGTATTTTACAAAGTACTAAAGATTTCTTTTTTGTTCTGTTAGTGAAGTCAATATGATTTCTATGAAGTCAGTCAGGTTTCAGACTGTCTCATGTCTGGGGTTTTGATTATTGTGAAAATTAAGATGACATAATCTGGACAAATATTGAATGACAATATGAGATGTTTGAAGTATCGGGTGTATGTTGGATAGGGGCAAAATGATGACAAATTTATTAAAACAGAAAATTAATTGGCTAAACAAATAGTGGTTATATATATATATATATATATATATATATATATATATATAAAATATTTTAGATGATCAAGAACTGTAAGCCATGTGGCATTAGTTAAATAAACATTTGTTCTTTATTACTCTATAAATGAAATTTACTTTATAAATGGTGTGATTAGGTAGTAAGATTTTATCCAAACGAGTTTTATTAAATTCCACTGACAAGGTCCATTTTTTATTGTATCTACTTTCTGAGGTGAGGTGTGGATCATCTGGATTGAAGTTATGAAGATTTTTTTTCTTGTTATATTCTAGTACTTTTGACTATCACAGTGAATGTCAAGAATAGGAATTATCAGTATGGTAAGCAAGATATGTTTTACTAAATTCTGGAGTTTTTATATTGCTGGAATTAGATTTGGGAATGGTTAAATGGAGAATCATGTATATATTTTGGGTATATAGTCTAGCTGATTTCATTTTCTTTTTGTTCATGTTTGCATCAGTTTTACTAAATATCCCACATTGTGATAATAGAAATCTGCCAAGAAAGGTAAGAAATTGGATGTAAATTTGCTGTAGATGATCTAGCAATTAAAGTACTTTCTTAACATTTTTGTCTTATTACTTTCTCTTTTAATTAAAGTAGCATTTTTTTAAAATCAAAATTATGGTCCGTCTCATTACAATGAGTAACTAATGCAATGAGTGTGTTGTTTTGTAAAAGATTCCTTTTGTCTTCATATAATATTTTATTTAAATTCCTGGAGGTTTCTTCTATTTATTCCTTGTGGCAATTATTACAGGTAATAAAATTCCTCCTTCAAGTTTTAACTTATTATATTGCATTAATTCTTTTACTGTTTTAGAAGTACTTGTAACAAATTTTATGTTGAGTTCAGATAAATTCTTTTCAGTTAAAGTTGAGATATAGTTGGTGTGTAGAACAATATATTTTGATTCGTTAGGTTTGTTAGGAAGACAAAGTTTTTTTTATGAAATATTTTATGGCCTTTTTTTACATTGAATATGAAATAATTTGGGTATTGGAGGAGCTTAAAATTATTTTGCGTGTATTTTTCTTCTTCATGTAAATACTAAAGATGACAAATTCTGAGAGCTCTTAAATAGAATCTGATGATTATTCCAGGTGAACACTTGGTTTTAGGCTAAAACTAAGTGTCCATTGCAACTCAACTAATAAAAATGATCTCATAAATTTGTTCTCACCATCAAAACAAAACAAAATCTGGAATAATCATATTTTATTCTCGAAAGATAAACAGTATCTTTTTTTAATGAATTTTTATCTTACATTTTCTTATCTTATTACTATAAACATAATTTTTGGTGGGAATGCATATTTGAGTTATTTGTTATATATATATATATATATATATATATATATATATATAATAAACCAAGTAATCAGTGAAGTAAAGGAAAAGTACAAAAAAAATCAATCCTACTGACACTACCAAAGAAGAAAAAATGAAAAGAGTAAGAAAAGGTGGAAAAAGAAAAGACAGACATCTACCCAAACAAAGATTTATAGTGCTCAACACCTCTAGAATAAAAACTAAGATGGAGCTGTAACAAAAACAAAGAAAATAAATAAACGTTCAGAAACCTCAACAGAAATCATGACTAAGGCGATCTTCAGATGATAAAGATCCTTTATAGACTGAAGGGAGAAGAGAGAGATTCATATCTTTTCCAAGAGTGATTTGCACATCTTAACTGGAATGTGAACTTGGGTCTGGTATTCTGAGTTGCTATTCATTACAGTACAGCATAGTCAAAATTCATGATTCTCACTGGGATAAAAATTTATGTCGATGGATCTTCTTCCAATGATATATATATATATATATATATATATATATATATATATATATATATATATATAGATAGATAGATAGATAGATAGATAGATATGTTTTGAACAACAAAATTATTGAAAAATTAAAATTTTCAGACACACTGGGTTGTATATTAATATTGTTTTGTTTTATTATTTCAATTAGGTTTCTCGACTAGTTTCAGCCAGCATGGCCATCATCAGGAGAAAAAACTTTCTGCTTGTTAGTAGCAGTGAACTACAGGAATGAATGAGTTTCTGAAGAAAATGAATTTTTTCTGTTTTTTTATCGTTAATTTTGGTCAGTCCTTGTGTTGGTCAAACGGCTCTTTTTTAAGTTGTTTTTTAAGATTGAGGCTGGATAGATTCATGCGACTCTGAATTCCCTTGATCATTTGGACAGTTTTAGTGGTTCCTGGGTAGGGGATGTGTTTGTGTTAAGTGTATGTTGTCATTTAGTTCTTCGGGAGTGTGTATAATGTGTGTAAGTGTATATATTAGTATGTGTGTGTGTATAAGTGTGAGACCTCACCACTTCTGCAAGCATGCCTGTCTTGTGTGGGTGAGAAATGTGGATAGAGCTTAGTTTATGGGGTTATATATTAATTCTACCTATATTGTTAAATTTGTGATTAAGCATGTCCAGATGGAGTGTTTTGAGGTGCAAAATCCATTTGTCATCATGGTCTTCTAGAATTTTTCTAATGTTATCTTTTCTGTCTTTTTCTATTTTTTCAATTATAGTGAATTTGGCATGGCTTTTAAAATCATGCTTTTCTAGGTGGAAATGTAGTTCTACAGGTAATAATCTTTCATGGGGAGCCAACTTAATTTGATTATGATAATTATGATAATTATTAATTCTGCAGTGAAAGGGCCAATCAGATTTTTCCACATATTGTTTCTGGCATAGTGTGCATTCTAAGAGGTAAATTATGTTATGACTTCTACAGTTAGAGTCATGGTAGATTTTGAAAGTAGATTTAGTGACTGAGCTAGTGAACGAATTGGTGTGTCTAATGTGGTTACAGCATAAGCTCCTTTTGCTGTTACATGGTTGGGAAAACACTGTTGTTTTTATTTTTGGCCTATTATGGATTATCTTATCGTCTAAAATGTGGTTACTACCTATAATTTCCTTAAGGTTCTTAGGATAACAATACCTCAAACAAAATTTTTAGGTCGGGTTTGAGATGTAGCATTTCCCAGCGACTTTTAATTATCTGGAATAGTGGAGGAAGAGTGGGGCTGAAAGTGGTACTAGAGAGATGCATCTGGATTTATTTTTAATTTTGTACATTAGGCTATCTTCTCGAGGTGTGGAAATTGCTTTATTTGTTCCCTGATTAGGTGTTGTTTATACATGATGAGAATGAATAAAGTACAATTCCAACGTTTGTAACAGTTAATATAAAAGAGGGCCCAATACAAAGTAGAGCAATATTCTTTATTTTAGGATATTACATCAAAAACATGTCAAAATCACTACACAATTGCAGTTGTGTTTCGATGTATATACAACACATTATATTTTCTGACATTTTGCTGGTTATTGGACACTTTGAACATTTATCAGCTTTGCACTTCATCAGCCTAAAAAAACTGTCTAATCTAAGGAAACATTTGCTGAAAGCCTCAGAAAACATTTCAAGGGTTTCAGGAAGAAATTTGCCATGATTTTTGCAAACTTTCATGCAGGTATATTGCTTGACTTGGCCCTGTAATTTTTACAATGACTGGCAATACAAACATGTTCGAAAACCCAATGTAATAAAGTAACACATATATAAAGCCTATTGGTAGATTGATTCAGAAGGTTGGGTATCAATTAGTAACAGCTGCACAAGTATTTCCATTTAATGGTACAACTATAGCATGCACAATCACTAACCAGATATGAAAAGCACACAATGATCACAGAATGATCACCCACAAATCAAATAAGGTATTTGTTTCAAATATCTTTGAAATTTCCTAAATAATAAGAAATAGAGTAAATCAATTGCATTGCGATAAAAACAAAAGTGAATATAATCATTTTTAATAAAGTTACAAAGTCAAGAAATTCCATCTCAAGAAATGTAGACAAGATAGAAAAAATAGATTTATCTATATACTAGCTTAAAAGCTGCCCTATTGGGTGGCATTTAATCTAGCTCCTGCAGAAGGCTCTTGATTGGGCCTTCCTCACAATAGGCAGGGAAGAGTAGATGCAATAGGCAACAACAGAACTCAAAACAATTATTTTTATTTCATGGGTGACTTTCATTGGATTTTGCAATTAATTTTGATTATTCTCAAATTTATTTGCAAGTTATAAAAATTGTTATCGTACAAAAAAATTGCCATAAACAATCGCAGTCATGAAAACTTGGGAATCCAAAATTTCAGGATTGCGGGTCTGGATCTTGCCTGGAATGGTTTTAATTTGTTCACGGAGTCGGCCTTATTCCAAAATGATATGATATGTTGGGCTATGGCTTCTAGGAGTAAAACTGAGAAAGTGTGACACAGTGACATTCACATTTATTATATAGATTAATGAATAAAGACAAAAGGAAATCTTAGACAACGTGTTTTGTCTTCTGAGGGACTTTATCAAGACAAATGTATATTACTACCATACAGAGTCAAGAAACTCTGTAACTTCCCCTTTCAACAGTTCTTATTTTCATCTAGGTTTCTTACTTACCCCCTACTTTTCTTCCCTCCTTGCTATTCCCAGTTCTGTGTATTGAAACACCAATTCTTGTACGATCACCAAAGTAATGTCAAGCCTGGTCAATACCTAGATGAGTGACCATTTGGGAATACTTGGTTCTGTAAGTGGGGTGTAATGGATAACGGTTTGGAATTGGGAATCAGAGAGACGAGTTCCAAAACCCCCCAAAAGATTCTTACAATCTAAAAGTATTTTTTTAATTTTAATTAACGTGCAGAAGAAAGATAAGCTGTAAAATGCAAATCAATCATTAAAAAGAAAAAAATTTTGTGATCATGTGAAAATTAACAGATAGGCTATTGATAACTAGACTGTGTGGAACAGAGATTACATGGAACAGAGACATTAGGTTGATTGCACAGTTACTCTGATCTAATCTTATAATTTTAATGGGTACTATGCGAGTTAAGACAAATGTGTATTAAATGTATTATCTAATAATTCAAGACAATAAAACATAAATGTAGATTCTACAAGTTATTTTCATTTTGTTTTTTTGTTTTTTTAATTAATTCACTCCAAACAATGTGATAATGTCACTAAGATGCAAGAGGCTACTAGGATTGAAAGAGAATGAAAAGACTTGAGAAGGAACTGGAAAACCAATCCGAAACAGTGAACAAGTGATAAACCTCTGCTTCTGTTCAAAATATCAGGGAGGAGTGTGAACTGAACAATAAGCAAACATATCTACTCCAATTGAGGAGACAAAAAAATAAGTAAATAAAATTTCAGGTGTTTAGAGATGTTAGAAGTATAGAGTTGAAGTAGACTTTACAAGGAACTAGTATTTTTATGACAATGACTTGCTTAACATATTCTTGGATATTCCTTATGTGGAAACAGCTGATGGATTTTTTCTTTGCTTACAAATGGCTCCAAGATTCAATTGACAAAGTTTATTTTTGCCTGCATGAATCTTTGTTTTTTCGCTTTTATTTATTTGGACAACAATCATGATGATGTGAAAAAGAGCAAAGAGCATATTTGATGGAAAACAGAAAAACAAGGATGAAATCAAGTTTATATAATTCATAAAATAATGTCAATGATTGATCTTGGAACTTCATACAGCATAAATGAAGAGTGGAATTTTGAAAGAATACAATTCATACAGAGCGTCCAAAACTGATACTACCAATGAAAACTTGTTTAAATTTCATATATGACAATATATGATTTGGAAATTTTATGCATCTAATATGGTATCATGCAAGTGTTCTCCATTTGCCTTGTCATAAGTGCATGTTCTTTTCCAATTGCAGTGTGACTTTTGAGGCACCCTGTATCATTAAAATTGGCTCTATTTGTCTTTGGTTAAATTATCATTTAAAGCAGCTTCTGCTTAGTTGAGAAAATCATTTAAGATTTGAGGGCAGCAAAAGCTGACACTCCACTGCTAAGTGAGTGACAGAAGATTAGGTAAGTATATCAACAAAAGAGAAGGAAAAAAAAAAAAAAGAGAAAAGAACTTGGGGAGGGGGAGTTGGAATGGGTGGAATGAAAGTAAAAAAGAAAAGTTAATACACAAAAAGGAAATGATCAAGGTTAGAGGAATACAAAGAAAAAAAAACATGGAAGAAAATAAAAGAATTTAAACAAGAATTTATTCAATAGAAGGAAAAGTCTGGCTTAAAAAGCAAAAATGCCAGAAGTAGGAATCCATCATGATTACTAACCTTATATTCTCAAAAATAAAGTGTCCCAATATTTTGAAACAATCCCCAAGACGTGTTTTTTTTTTTTTTTACATGTTTACACATTGCTTGTATATTTTTTATTGGAATAAATATGTACATACCTCTGTCTCATAATAGTGATTACATTTAGTGTCAGAAATGTGTATGAAAATGTAACAGATCTTATGAGACCAAGATAGTATGAATTGGAACTCCTATATCATAGCAGCTGTTACTTTCAGAATATGAAATGTGTAAGCAAATGTAGCAATTGTTATGGAACAGTGGTAATTTTATTCATTATTGTTTGTCCCATAATAGGTGTTACATTAATTGCAATGCTTAATTCATTTTACATTTCATAATGCTCATCGAGCAAACACAGATTAGAAATATAGAAATAACCTGACCAGACTTGAACTGGCATCCTGTATCCTTGGTAACCTATTAGTTAAGAAATTCAGATAAGACTATTATCTTTACTATTACGACTAGACCTAAATCAACAATATGTCATGGAGAAAAACTGGCTGAGGAAATGATGCAGGTATGCAATGCCACATTGTATTAGACAAGTCAATGTTTTCAGAATTGGTCTTAACCAATTGATGAAATTTTAATGATAGATTTATATGAGTAATGCTTGTAATATTTCTACTTATTCATTGTAATATAGCAACAACTCTAAGTAGAAGCTTATGAGGCTTTATTTGACTCAGTCATCTTTAGTGCTGAAAAATGTTTAATTTATTGTGATGAGTGGTTACAGGCGAGATGGGATGTGTTATTCTATTGCCACATTCATCATAACATGTTTGCGAGAGAGTCATGTTTTATTATATTAGTTCTATATATCCTCATAAACTGCACTTGTTACCTCTTACCACTTAAACAACAACCCCAGTCACTAACTCTCTACCTTGAGTGGATTATGGGCTTTGTAGAGGGTAAACATTAGTAATAAAAAAAGGTAAAGTGCAGCATAAATACATAGTAAATTTAACAACTGTGCCCCTCCAAAAATCTAGATAACCAGAGCCTTATATCTGATCTTTCTACAGACCTAGACTTACTAACAGCCCAATGGAGGAAATCTGACTTGTAATTTTCAACACCAAAATAAATAAATAAATAAAGCCATTTCATCATAACTGAACTGACCTTGAA
Organism: Acanthosepion esculentum; assembly: GCA_964036315.1. Lineage (NCBI taxonomy): Eukaryota > Metazoa > Mollusca > Cephalopoda > Sepiida > Sepiidae > Acanthosepion > Acanthosepion esculentum. Next base: position 8,823,565 of record OZ038497.1, read on the forward strand.
TTCACACCAGTTATGATGAAACTATAAAACAGGTACCTTGCTTTGAGAATATACTGGGACAAGTTCACACCAGACCTCAAGTAAAATTTTGCATATACTATCCATTGCTAGAGATGCTGAAAAAAATGATTGGCTCCTCTTGCCAGCCTCTATCTTTGCAAGAATCAGCTCAGCCCCCAAAATGGAGTATTGCTGCCATATCTGGGCTGGAGTTGCACAATCCTCTCCTTCCAGCCTTGACAGTGTTCAAAAGCATTTGCGCAACCTTCAAAGTGATAAATTATTTTTCAGCTTCAACCCCTTTCCTATGTATCTAACATGGCAAGCATTTTGCTACTCTATCGCTATTTCCATGGAAAAAAATTCTGATGAGCTTCATTCTCTAGTTCTACCAGTTCAGACAGCTAAGTCCCATCATTGCATGTACACAGGGGTGAACCATTCCCTTTATATTCTATTGGTAAGAAGGAAGTTCTATTTGGACAGCTTCATCTCAAGGATCATTACTCTGTGGAACAGACTCCCAAGAGGCTGATTCTCTGATCACTACACTCTTAACCTCTTCAAGTCTGGGATCAACTGTTATCTATCCTACATATTCTCATAATCTATATTCGTAAACAATAAAACAACTCCATTAAGTAACCATATATCTTGGGGCTTGTATTGGGTGGCACAGTGGAGTAATGGATAACGGCTCGGATTGAGGAATCGTAGAGCCGAGTTCGAATCCCAGTCGAATCCGTTACATTCACTTACGTGCTAACACCCTTGGGAAAGGTGTGAATCCTCTTCTTCTCCCTCCAACTATGGGTAAATAGCAGGACAGACTGGGTTCTATAGCCTTGGATGGCAACTGGTCTAGGAGAAGGTCAACTCTGAATTCAAAACCATTCGGCATCTGCATCGGCATCCGGCGGCCTCTTGGTTACTCCTGCCTCTGTGTCTGTGGAAATTCTGCGGCAAGTAAGAGCATATTCCTCCCTCCACTGGGATAGCACACGAGGTGTGGGGACCGCGTGTGAAGTTCAAACTCCCTTGTTACTCCGTTTCAAGAGTTCGCCGCCGTTGGAATCGGGAATGGCTGTCGCTCATTTCAGCATTGGTGACGGATCGCCGTGCTTGGTCGGCCTTCGTTCCGGACGCAGTGAATTCCTTGGAAGGCGCCGGCTTAACCGATCCAGGGTGAATGCCGCAACATACATACATACATACATACATACATACATACATATTGTATTGGGTGAACAGTAGAGAAAAGAAAAAAAAGGATGAGTTCTTCTCATTACTTGTAGAGTAAAAGGCAGCAGCCTCACCACACCAGTGTTGCTGCCAGCCCCATACATGCTTTGAATTCAGAGCTATCCTTTACCTCAACTGGTTGTCAAGAAAAAGTCAGTCTTCTCTGATAATTAGTTGATAGCTGCATGAAGAAGAAACAGATTCGTACCTTCCCAAGGATATGAAAGTGAATGCAATGACCATGACCAGAATTTGTACTTGACAAACCAATCCCATTTTCTGTACTGATGACAACTACCTTACACACACACGTGACAAAGTGGAGGGGGAGTATATATTTATTTTAATAAAAATATACAGGAAATATATACCCCATGTAAAAACATTGACTTGCATAATAAAATCTGAGATTGACCATTGTCTAGATTTGAACCTTGCCTGCTAGCTGGTCTCCATGTCCATATCGGTAAAGTGACATCCATGTTAAATAGGTTTCCAAGGACACGAAATGCAAGTTAAAACTTTTTGGGTTTGGAGGTTACATTATTTCTGATCCCTGCTGCTAACTTCATGGTTGAAGAATGTTAAAAAAAAAAAAGAATTGAACGTTTAAAGAAAAAGCAACAATAAGATGAAAGATAAACAAGTCAAGAATTAATAATGAAAACACTTCTAAGAAATTCAAACAAGTCAGCAGAGTTCTCTCTCTGTGTTTGTAGATGCAACAAAAAGAAAAAATATACTTGTAACCATTAAAAAAAAAAAAAAAACAACCATAGCATCTTATCTTTCTTTTGGCTGTGAAAAGTAATCAATCGATTTTGACTGATCAATTGTATGCAGAAGAGAAGCAATCAAACAAATTAATGACTTTTTAATTGATCTCTGATGGCTCTTGGCATACTGTGTGCAGAATAGCTATCTCCATTCGTACATTGCCGATAAAATCACTGCATTTGTGTTGAAGCCGACTTTACCGATTTATATGCACAAAAAAATCTGGCAATGCACTGCTTAATTTAGAAATATTGATATCAATTGTGCCATGTGCAGTTTAAATGCAATAAAACATCATTGAAACAAAGTCTGAATCAATGACTGATTTACACTGCACTGTTAAAAGACTTTTAGGAAACCTGTTTGCACCATTAATAAGATTCTCATGTTAATTTTACAGCTATTTTATGAGAATACTTTAGCCTGATCTTTCTTTCTTAGATATTTCCTTATTATGGTAACAGGAGACAAATAACCTATGCTAATAAGCAAGCATGCCTTATATTACCATAAGGACGAAATATCTCATGAAATTTAGCCATGGGAGATCAGGCAGCTTGTACACTGGTTTTTATTTCGTTTTAGATTTCTTTGAATATCTTTACTTTTTAATGATTTAAACAGCAATTCTTTCTCTTGGTATGATAATAAAGTTAACTGCAGATAGAAATCTTAGATTATTCATGTAGAATATATAACTACTGCAACTGCAAAAGTACTTACATATTGCAGTGATGTTTTATTCTGACTGATTGATTTGTTTTCTATGGCTCATCAACCTTGTGCAAGTTATTTAAAGCCAGAAAAATTTTTTTTTTTTGAGATGATAATGGTTTTGTGACACATGTCTTACTAATTAACCCATAGCTGGCGGATAAGAGGTGGATTTATACCATTCCCAAGAGTATTTGCATGTAAGTGAATATAACAAACACAACTGGAATTGGAACTCCAAGTTTACAGCACCTGGTATTCCAAAGCAGTCACTCATCTAGGTACTGACCAGGCTCAATGTTACTTAACATTGGGGATCATACTGGAACTGGTGTTTTAATGTGATGTGGCCTTAAGTTGGTCATATTTCAATAGGTTTAGTAACTAACATACTTACTATCCTCTATTGTTTTTTTTATGTTAGATAAATCCAAGTTTGACAAAAGGTCACTTTAATAGAGCGTCCAGTGAGAAGTGATCTTGTTAATGAGATTATTAGGCCACTATGAGTACATAGTTCAGATATTTGGTACCGGGACAGATTTCTAACAAGTGTCCTTGTTTGTTTCACAGAGATTCATGCAAAAGGTTTTTTTTTTAACTGTTTATCAACACTTAGTGGTTTATTTAAAGGTAAAACATCTCAGATTGTAGGAGGTTGCTTGTAGTACCTGGTGTTCCCAAATGGAAAGGAATATGAAAGCAAAATAGCTTTTCTCTTTGAAAGAAACCTGAGATAAATATGGGTTGAGTTGGAGGATTTTATGACATATAAACTTTTGCTGGATTGCATAAAATCTGTAAGGGTTTCATTATGTTTGTGTCTGTGGGAAAACATGGCTTTCATCTGCAATTGACCCTTCAGGTAAACACAACTTGCATCTGCATTTAACTCTGTAGGTAAATACAGGTTGTGTATATATTACAGTCAGTGAGCATTTACTTTGTAGGTGGCTCCTTTTGGGTAAGGATCTTACTCTTCTGCAGGGGATGCAGTCAATTGATACTAGGCTCTGCAAACAGAGCATGAGCATGGTTTGAGGCCTGTCATAAGTAACTGTGTATATTAAGTTAACAATATCAAGGACTTTATAAAAATTTCAGATGTGATGAAAACACATTATAATCTGTATTTTAAAAAAAATCTAATAAAAATAAAAACAGAATTGTTATAGCAAAGATTTGTCTTTCAAAGCATCTGGTTTGCATTTGTTCCTGTCATGTTCTATTTTAAAAAGTAATTTAATTTTTTTATATACAACATGGTATTTAAGGGCGGAAGCCCAAGCAAATATAATCTGATGCCAAACTCAAATTCAGAATAGGTTTGTCACTTGAAAGAGTCAACTCACGTTTGAAAGGATTAGGTTTTTTCATATCACAGAAGCTCTTGAAATTAAATTCAAATAAAGGCTTATCTTAAAACAGAGGCCAGACAAAAGCATTATCACGAATTAAAATATTTACTTCAGCATTTCTTTATTTTTTTATAAATAGTAATGCACTGTCTAAATGACACTACTTTTAATTCTTCAACGTTTTTCCCAGTCTTATAAGAGTATACTGAAAACAGATTTGCTGTCTAAGAATAGATTCTGATTTGAAAGCATAGACGCTTTGTACCAATGGATCTTCACAGATTACACAGTATTTATTTACTCCTAAATTCTGTTGAATTCAACTGCCACATCAATTTTGCAGCTTTTATATTTGAAGAATTTCAATTCAGCTTCTCTTTATTCAAACTTATTGTGAGCAGATTTAATGATTATTATTAATAGTAATAGTAGTAGCAGTATTCAAAGAAAGAGGAAGAAGCTGAAAAATAAAAGTGTAACAAGGAAGAGAAAAAGCAATAACGAAAAAGAGGAAAAAGAAGATTGCATGAGAAGAAAGAAAGAAAATAAAGTAAAAGCAATAATGAGAAATCCAAGAACAATGTGAAGTGGAGAAAAAGAAAGAAGGTTGAAAAGTTACAAAAGAAACAAAGAGAAAGAAAAAAATGAGAGTAGTAGTCGTAGAGATGAGAAGAGAAAACAAAGATGCTGATAACAAAATCAAGAAAAAGACGCAAATGTGATCTGGGTGGGGGTGTACAAGGGAAGTACCCAATAAAGAACTACAATTTCCAACATTATATTTTATTTATTCATTTGCGTTTCCTTTTCTACCTGGCAGAGTGTACGTAATTTGTTTTGCCAGCTATGCAGCAACTATGCTGCCCACAAAGCAATAGCAAGCAGAAGACTTTTGAGATGACCTCTTCCATTCACTGATATAATAAAGCAATTTTATCAGGAGGTTGGGAAATAAGCTCCCCGGGACAAACACAAATGTACCATTCAGTGATAAATATGGTAAATGTATAGTATAGCTACTCAATCAGGCAGTAGTTTATCTAAATATGTCATAAGGTATCTAGTTTATTTTTTATATGCTGAAGAGGAAACAGATTTCACTCAAATAACCAGTATATATATATATATATATATATATATATATATATATATATATATATATATATATATGGGTGTGTGCAGCATGTTTGGAAAGTGCCATGGGTTGACCCAAGCCATGTAAGTGAAATTAGGTGGTCATTGATGGTTATGCTAGCATGAAGTCACAAGTCATCGTGACCGAAGGTTTGAGTGTGCTAGCCTTGTTCAGACTGTTGATCATGCTAGATAACGTACTCTTTCCCAGAAACTGTAACTAAGGTCTGCTCAGCATAGTTGCAGTATAAACCAGAGGTGGGCTCTGTGGGTGTTGAATAAACACTAAACGTGCCTGAATGGGCATTTGCAATGGTTTAGCTAGATGCCCTAGTAGACAGGCATTTTCGGATGTGAGTGGCCAGCACTCACGTGTGTGTGTGTATATATATGCATGCACACACACATGTAAAATAAAAAGAAAGAACACTTAGATTTATAATCCAGAGTTCTTTAGCATTTATTTTTAAATACACAGTAGAGCATAATATTATTATTATCCTTTTAAAAATGTTTCCATCGTGACACAGAAATTACTGTTTCAAAACTAAACTTAAAATTTGAAGTCACTTGTATCTTCATTTGTTAAAAAAGCCAACACCCCCTTAATAAAAAATTCTGAATTCTCGTTACCCCAGCAACTTAAAATATATAATACTATTTGGCTAATAAATCGAGTAAATCAAGTTTTTTTCGAAGGTTATTCTCAGCATTGCTTGAAAATGGAACTGAACTTGAATTTTTAAATTTAAGTTTTGAAACAGTAATTTCTGTGTCGCAATGGAAACACATTTTTTAAAAAATAAATATAACATATAAACACACACACACACAATTTGTGGTAGAGTGCTCAATATCAAAGATAGAGCATAAATAGAATTAATATGAAAAAGTTGTGTGCACACAGATTACCTTCAATTTATAAATTCACATATTTAAAGATTTATGTATAGACTATTTTCATACATTATCTATATATTTATATCTACATATGCGCACATTGATATGTGTTTCTAAAAAATTCTACTAATTGTGAGATTTCATGTTTAACATTACAAAAGGGGTGATGAAAAATTCTCAATCAAACTAAGAAAAGAAAAAAAAAATTGATGTTGGGTCACATTTTGGGAAATGGTTCAGGCAGCACTCCCTTCAGTACATCACTCTTCTTTCATTTATAAAGATGCAACAGTTAGAAAGCTGGTCTTGTAAATCATTACGACTGAACCAAGATTCTCACCGAGTGCCCCTTACATTTATGGCCATCAAACTAATCATTGTAAATAATCACAAAATCAACAAAAGAGTGTCTCATTACAGCTATGTTTAATGAGTTGGTCTTAGAGATCATTACCCTAGTGTAGTGAGTCTGGTCCTCACTAGGTGTCCTATACTTGTGGCCTTGTACTGAAAAGTAAATTATATTTAGTAAATAATGACATCAATATCTGGAGTTTATATCTGCCTCTAAGTGAGGTGAAGCACGCCATTTTTTTTCTTATAAGCAAATTGCATAGAAGCAGCTGTATTCAAATTTGACTAAATCTTAAACAATTCTGCTACTGACGTCAGCAAGGCTTAAGCAACTCAGAAAAGGAAAATGTGAGATTGAACAAAAGGAATTACGAAATACATTATCAGCTTCAGGATCCGAGAACTCTACCAATTCTACGTGTTTACTTATGCTGAAATGTTTTTTTCAATTTTTTAGACCCAGGCATAAAAAATTTAAGCAACTTGTGTAAAATTCTTTTACAAAAGTTAAGCAACACAAGTACTTGTCAAAATCCTAAGTGGTTTAACAAAAAAAACAAACAAACTTGCAATGTGAGCCAATTCACAAGTTTCACATGATCGATTCCAACAAATAACCCACTTATTCTCCATGTCATGTTTCTTCAGGATGTAGGTGATCGTGACTCTCCACAACTTCCTCTCCTTTGTAGCTCTTAGCAATATTTGTCTTTTTATTATCCCAACCACTCTCTGTTGTGCCATCCATTTATACCAGTTCATTAGGGAGTTTACTTATGGTTTCCCTCTGTAACTTTTGTCTTGTGTGTGTCAAATTTTCCAAGCCTCATTTTCTCAGTATGCTTGTCATGGAAAGTGGAATTGTTGGGCAGAGTTCAAATTCCAGCCTAAACAGCTGTGGTCACTTTCACACTAATGCCTTGGGAAAAGCATGAATCCATCTTTCTCAAACTCCTGCTATGGGTTAAATAGCTAGTAAAGTGGGCACTCTAGCCTTGGGTGGCAAACAGTTTAGAAAGATAAACTCATGTAGATACCTGATCAGACACATTTGTGGTTGTTCAACACCCACAGAGCCCAACTATGGTTTATACTTCAACTATGCTGGGAAGACCTTAGTTACAGTTTCTGAGGGAGAGCATATTATCTAATGTGATCAAACCCTTGCTCATGATGACTTCTGACTTTGTGTTTGTACAATCCTCAATGACTTCCAAATGGTTCCATCTCCCGAATTCCACTCACAAGGCTTGCGTCAACCAATGGTATGGTTTTTCAAGCACTTTCCAAGGGTGCCACATTGTCAGATCACCTCCTCAGGCCAATAACATCAAGAAGTCACCTTCCTGACAAAATGACCAACATGGACATATTTGAACCCAGATCTCATGGTTGGAAAGCAAAATTTTTAGCCACTCGGCCATGTGCCTGTGGAAATAGGATTCAACTAAATCACATCAATTTAATGAATTTTAAAAAAAAATTACTTTGCCGTTTTTAATTTTACGAGTGTGCTATCAATCTTATGTTAAATTTACGGACGGAAAGCTAAAGGTTAAGCATAATGTGAAATGTACAATAAAAGTCTGATCGGATGCTCTGGCCAGTGATCTATAAGCCAAACAAGCAAGTAATATATATTGGAAAAAGAAAGAAAAAATCAGCTGTGAAACAACTGCACGACCTGTGTATTGAGATGATACATGAACTGAAATAACGTACAAGTGTAAAAGCAAATTCTGAATTAAAAAAAAAAAAAAATCAGCCGTGAAACAATTGCACTGCCTGTGTATTGAGATGATACATGAACTGAAATAACGTACAAGTGTAAAAGCAAATTCTGAATTAAAAAAAAAAAAAAATCAGCCGTGAAACAATTGCACTGCCTGTGTATTGAGATGATACATGAACTGAAATAACGTACAAGTGTAAAAGCAAATTCTGAATTTAAAAAAAAAAAATCAGCCGTGAAACAATTGCACTGCCTGTGTATTGAGATGATACATGAACTGAAATAACGTACAAGTGTAAAAGCAAATTCTGAATTTAAAAAAAAAAAATCAGCCGTGAAACAATTGCACTGCCTGTGTATTGAGATGATACATGAACTGAAATAACGTACAAGTGTAAAAGCAAATTCTGAATTAAAAAAAAAAAAATAATCAGCCGTGAAACAATTGCAGTGCCTGTGTATTGAGATGATACATGAACTGAAATAACGTACAAGTGTAAAAGCAAATTCTGAATTAAAAAAAAAAAAATAATCAGCCGTGAAACAATTGCAGTGCCTGTGTATTGAGATGATACATGAACTGAAATAACGTACAAGTGTAAAAGCAAATTCTGAATTAAAAAAAAAAAAAAAATCAGCCGTGAAACAATTGCACTGCCTGTGTATTGAGATGATACATGAACTGAAATAACGTACAAGTGTAAAAGCAAATTCTGAATTAAAAAAAAAAAAATAATCAGCCGTGAAACAATTGCACTGCCTGTGTATTGAGATGATACATGAACTGAAATAACGTACAAGTGTAAAAGCAAATTCTGAATTAAAAAAAAAAAAAAATCAGCCGTTAAACAATTGGACTGCCTGTGTATTGAGATGATACATGAACTGAAATAACGTACAAGTGTAAAAGCAAATTCTGAATTAAAAAAAAAAAAAAATCAGCCGTGAAACAATTGCACTGCCTGTGTATTGAGATGATACATGAACTGAAATAACGTACAAGTGTAAAAGCAAATTCTGAATTAAAAAAAAAAAAAAATCAGCCGTGAAACAATTGCACTGCCTGTGTATTGAGATGATACATGAACTGAAATAACGTACAAGTGTAAAAGCAAATTCTGAATTAAAAAAAAAAAAAAATCAGCCGTGAAACAATTGCACTGCCTGTGTATTGAGATGATACATGAACTGAAATAACGTACAAGTGTAAAAGCAAATTCTGAATTAAAAAAATAAAAAATCAGCCGTGAAACAATTGCACTGCCTGTGTATTGAGATGATACATGAACTGAAATAACGTACAAGTGTAAAAGCAAATTCTGAATTAAAAAAAAAAAAAAATCAGCCGTGAAACAATTGCACTGCCTGTGTATTGAGATGATACATGAACTGAAATAACGTACAAGTGTAAAAGCAAATTCTGAATTAAAAAAAAAAAAAATCAGCCGTGAAACAATTGCACTGCCTGTGTATTGAGATGATACATGAACTGAAATAACGTACAAGTGTAAAAGCAAATTCTGAATTAAAAAAAAAAAAAAATCAGCCGTGAAACAATTGCACTGCCTGTGTATTGAGATGATACATGAACTGAAATAACGTACAAGTGTAAAAGCAAATTCTGAATTAAAAAAAAAAAATCATCCGTGAAACAATTGCACTGCCTGTGTATTGAGATGATACATGAACTGAAATAACGTACAAGTGTAAAAGCAAATTCTGAATTAAAAAAATAAAAAATCAGCCGTGAAACAATTGCACTGCCTGTGTATTGAGATGATACATGAACTGAAATAACGTACAAGTGTAAAAGCAAATCCTGAATTAAAAAAAAAAAAAAATCAGCCGTGAAACAATTGCACTGCCTGTGTATTGAGATGATACATGAACTGAAATAACGTACAAGTGTAAAAGCAAATTCTGAATTAAAAAAAAAAAAAAATCAGCCGTGAAACAATTGCACTGCCTGTGTATTGAGATGATACATGAACTGAAATAACGTACAAGTGTAAAAGCAAATTCTGAATTAAAAAAAAAAAAAATCAGCCGTGAAACAATTGCACTGCCTGTGTATTGAGATGATACATGAACTGAAATAACGTACAAGTGTAAAAGCAAATTCTGAATTAAAAAAAAAAAAAAAAATCAGCCGTGAAACAATTGCACTGCCTGTGTATTGAGATGATACATGAACTGTAATAACGTACAAGTGTAAAAGCAAATTCTGAATTAAAAAAAAAAAAATCAGCCGTGAAACAATTGCACTGCCTGTGTATTGAGATGATACATGAACTGAAATAACGTACAAGTGTAAAAGCAAATTCTGAATTAAAAAAAAAAATCAGCCGTGAAACAATTGCACTGCCTGTGTATTGAGATGATACATGAACTGAAATAACGTACAAGTGTAAAAGCAAATTCTGAATTAAAAAAAAAAATCAGCCGTGAAACAATTGCACTGCCTGTGTATTGAGATGATACATGAACTGAAATAACGTACAAGTGTAAAAGCAAATTCTGAATTAAAAAAAAAAAATCAGCCGTGAAACAATTGCACTGCCTGTGTATTGAGATGATACATGAAGTGAAATAAAGTACAAGTGTAAAAGCAAATTCTGAATTAAAAAAAAAAAAAATCAGCCGTGAAACAATTGCACTGCCTGTGTATTGAGATGATACATGAACTGAAATAACGTACAAGTGTAAAAGCAAATTCTGAATTAAAAAAAAAAAAAAAATCAGCCGTGAAACAATTGCACTGCCTGTGTATTGAGATGATACATGAACTGAAATAACGTACAAGTGTAAAAGCAAATTCTGAATTAAAAAAAAAAAAAAAAAAATCAGCCGTGAAACAATTGCACTGCCTGTGTATTGAGATGATACATGAACTGAAATAACGTACAAGTGTAAAAGCAAATTCTGAATTAAAAAAAAAAAGAAAAGAAAAGAACAGAAAAATCTGAAATTTTCCATTTATCCCACGTAAAAGTCAACATGAGTTTATCATCACTAATCTACATTTGTCAGTCAAGATCGATTCTTACCAAACAAGCAAATGTTATGAGAACTGGTATTATTGAGCACCTCAGTAATTAGAATGGCACAAAGAATCATTATATTCTACCAGTGATTCTTATGTACCTTCTACCTATGTATGCTTGTTGTACAGTTCTACTGATTACTATATATCTGAATAATCTAAATGTCTGGGAAGTGTTTTAACAAAGAAAGTGTGACATTAGAATCTGAAGGTGCATTAGGATAGTAAAAGTTGCTTTCCAAAAGCTAAGCAAAGTATTAAGAAACAGGAAAATTTCATTAGAAAACAGTATGGAAATGTTATATCAGCCTTCCTGTATGGCTGTGAATGCTGGGCAATCTCCTCATAAATGAAGAAGAGACTTAAAGCAACAGAAATGTGGTTCTACAGAAGGATGCTGAGAATATCATGGACCAAATACTCACAGGATATATTGAAAGCAAGCTGGGTAGAGGAAAACAGCACATAACCTACCTAGTGAGCTCCATTTCCTTGTTTGTTCCTAATTAAAATGTTCATTATCTGGAAGTAGATTTTTCAAGTTTTTTTATTTTCTATGATATATAAATCATCCTATTTACACTGTTCAGACTGTTGTCCTCATCTTTATTGTCATATTTACATTTCGACTGTTGTACACTCTGGTCTTCTTCAGGTGATATACATTGGAATTTCAAACTGAACCCTTTATTTCATTCCCTGGGGTAGATTGTTCTAGTTCCACACGCCATGCCTCTTCTGGATATCTCAGTTTCAGTTATTTCCCTTTAGTAACTCAACTCTTCATGTTTTTGTTCACCTCTGCTGTGGCCAGGAATTGAACAACTCTTTGGGTCAAGTCACTGGATTACTTCAACCAATGCTTTTATCCACTGAAGAAGGCTGGAGCATACAATGGCTGAAACATTGTGAATATGACAATAATGATAAGGACAACAGTCTGAACAAAGCAAATAGTGTAAATAGTTACAATAACTCGTCTCAGAAATATATCCTAATCGCACAAGTCTGGCTGACTGTGGAAGCACCAAAAAATGACTTGGTAACCAGCTTCCTCCATCTCCATCTCCCTAGCATTACTGAACATCATGCCTATTTATTTTAAGTTGTTGTTCTCCTCTCTTGCACCTTGCCATACAGGATTGTCTTGGCAAGCATTGCTGATCATGAGACATGCCCGTAACATTTTAGTTTGACATCTATTCACTGTGGTTTGGTGGTCTTCATATCATACAATTGGTTTCCTAAACTTGTTCCTCACATTTTCATTGGTGATACAATCTTTATAAGAAATGCCAAGGAGTTTTTGAAAGTGTCACATCTTACTGACCTTTATCATCTCTATTTATATCGTCATGGTCTATGAATCACAAGGATATCAGAAAATGGTGGTGTACAGTGAGCATATGAGTTTTGTTTTTATAGATACATTTTACTGAAGACATTGATCATGTTTGTCTCCATTGCCAATAATATACAATTTTCCACCATTATTTAGAAAAATGATTATGTCGTTTAGATAAAAAAGGATGAGCTTGCTTGAGCTCCACACATCAGTGATTTTATTCAGACTAAAGGTCAAGAATCTAATAATTTTTGGGGTGAGAGTCTCTCTAAGAGTCTATTATCATCTTATTTTGTTTTCTATTCAGTACAATCTCTTGCCAGGTCATTACCCAAGTCCTGGTTTAAGGCAAGGTAGTAAATACATGCTTAACATTCAGGGGTTTATATTTTCTTTACATTGATAAATACTCTCTCAAGTAGATGACCAGTTTCCACACTACAGTTTTTTTAATCTCATATAAATAGAGCCACCCAGGGATCTTGTCTGTACCTTTTTCAATCATACTCAGGGTATCAATTATTATTGATGTGTATTCATGACCCCCCACTCTCAAAACTTGATTTGTAGACTTGCCATAAAAGCATTTTTGCAATGCAATTCCTCTTTTAGAATCTTCTGAGTTTTAAAAAAGAAAGACATGATATGGCAAAGTTCATTATCTTATGCAATTTGTTGCACGTACTTAACCCAGAGATAATTTTGTGAGGAGATGAATAATTTATGCCCAGAACCTAAAATAATAATCTGTTGTACTTGAGAATTTTTTAAAGCAAGATTGAACAAAATTAATTGGTATTTAAGAAAACAAAATACTGTGAACTGAAATAATTTCAACCAAATTATCTCCAATATATTTTACAAATGGATTGTAGCAGCAAAGGACCTTTAGCTAAAAAGAAAGCAAAAAAAATTACCTCTGCTTAAATTTAAATAGTTTTTAACATCTTTGTTGTTATCACATTTTGGTCAAAAGGCACAATGGCTGAAAAATTGTGATAACAAAAATACAAGATGATAATAATAATAATCATTGATCATAAGTTTACAATAACCATAAGTCCTATGCTAACAGTTTCTTCTCTCACTCTTCTTGCTTGTGGAAGTCTCTCGTAGTTTCTTGCTTTCCAGCCAACATTTATAGACAAGAGAGAAATGGAAATGGAATAAAAGTATCCAGCCCACCCAACAACAAGAAAAGAGTACATGTACACTTGTGATTCTATAGTGGCAAAAGGGAGTCTTAACCTTCCAGATTTATGTTGACTCCTATTTTATACACTATAATGTAGAAATTTAGATTATATATATTTTTTCATTAGCGATCTTAGATTTCCAAGAAAATGCTACAAGGTACTGAAGCCATATTTGATTCCCATAAAGTTTGTCCATCCTGTTGAGAATGTTTTGTTGATGAATTTGATCGCCACCATGATAATCACAGAATTAAATCAATAGAGATTATCTGTGAACTTCCTTCTCAATGCTACTATTACCACTGTTCTTTGTGAAATCTGTTTGATTTAGTAGTATTTCATTTAATAGAGTGTCATAGCAATATTTAAAAAAATAACTTCTGAAAGTTGTATAAATTGGAAAGGTGAAGTATAATAAAAAGATAAAAAAATTTGCCTCACCTTCACATTAATCTTAGCCTCCAAGTATCCCAACACATCTTCTGATTGCTAGAAATGCCACTACCTGTCTATATCTCTATATTATGATTATTTACGTTATTTACCTTCTTCAGATTGCCATATTCTCAATGTTTCGGCAGTTGTATGCTCTGGCCTTCTTCAGGTGATTGGAATTTCGAACTGAACTCTTTATTTCATCCACCGGGATAAATTGTTCTAGTTCCATGTGCCATGCCTCTTCTGGGTGTCTCAGATATTTCCCTTTAACTCAACTCTCCAAGTTTTTTGGTTCCCCACTGCTTTAGCCTGGTATTGAACTCACAACTCTTAAAGGTGTTGGTAAGATCCAGTGACTAGACTCCAAGAGTTGCGAGTTCAATATCAGTTCACAGCAGTGATGAACCAAAGAACTTGGAGTGTTGAGTTAAAGGGAAATGACTAGGACATCTGGGAGATGGCCCAATTTTGATGCACGATAGTGCACGGCTACACACATTCAATCAACTGTTAATCATTTCCTATAAAGTGTGTCATTTCATGTGTGACAACCTTATGTATGTATGTATATTGTATAATAAAATATATATATATATATTGTATAATAAGAACAGTACTAAATGTAAAATATATAGACATAGTAAAAAAGAAAAAAAATGGTGCTCAATACCATGGGAAACAATAGGGGCCTTGGCAAAGGAACCTAATACTATTAAGTGAAAAAAGTGCCTGACAATACCAGGTCCTTAAATCCCCGCATGACAGAGCATTAGAATAAAACAAGCAGCTCCTAAAACAGGAAAAGTAATGCTTGATGCCATGTTAAAAGCATATCAAGCAGTCTTTTGGCACACTGGTGAACCATTCCTGGCAGTTTTTTTTCTGTAATAATTGTGAATTTATGGCTTTTTTCATCCTGGCTAGATGGCTCGTTTTCTTCACCCTTGGTAAAGTTAATTAGTATGTGCATTATATACATCTATCGGCTACATTTTTACCATCTTGGAATCACCAAAGTTCCCATTTTCACACATAACAGTTATCAACTGAAACTGGCAGTTGGGGTTGGTCACTGCTCACTGGAAATTTTATTTATTTATTTATTATATATATATATATATATATATATATATATATATATATATATATATATTCATTCATGGGATATATATACACACACACATATATATAATCTCTATTGATTTAATTCTGTGATTATCATGGTGGCTATCAAATTCATCAACAAAACATTCTCAACAGGATGGACAAACTTTATGGGAATCAAATATGGCTTCAGTACCTTGTAGCATTTTCTTGGAAATCTAAGATCGCTAATGAAAATATATATACATTAGCTAAATTTCTACATTATAGTGTATAAAATAGGAGTCAACTTAGAAGGCATAAATCTGGAAGGTTAATATAGATTCACTATAGAATCACAAGTGTGTGTAAATGGTGCAGCCACTCCTATCCAACGATGCCTGTCTACTAAGGTGGCTAGCTAATCCTCATTGCAGATGCCTGCTCAGGTATATTTGTTTTTGTTCAACACCTGCAGAGCCCACCTGTTGTTTATACTGTAAATATACTGAGTAAATCTTAGTTACAGTTTCTGGGAGAGAGCATGTGTTATCTAGCATGATCAACAATCTGAACAAGGCCAGCATGCTCAAACCCTCGGTCATGATGACTTGTGACTATGTGCTAGCACAACCATTGACACTTCCCAATAGTTCCTTCTATTCAATTTCACTCACAAGGATTGGGTCAATCCGTGGTATGGTTTTCAGACTCTTTCCAAAAGTGCCACATGATGGGATCACCTCCTCCAGACCAATAATATAAAGAAGTCAATTTCCTGACAAATCCAACATGGTGAGATTTGAACCCAGGTCTCATAGTCAGAAAGTACTAACCACTCAGCCACATGCCCCCTCCCCCCCGCCACACACATATTATATATATAATATTTATTTAAAAATTATAACATTACTGCAAAAATATCCATTTTGTTTCAACACTTTGGGTGTCTTGTCAAGTGATGGTGTGGCAAGTAAAATTTTACTTGAGAGTTCAAAAAGTTTTGAACTCTTTATTTTACTTGTCACACCATCACTTGACAAGACACCTAAAAAGTTGAAACAAAATGGCTATTTTTGTAGTCATGTTATAACATACATATGTTATAATTTTTAAATAAATATTCGTTCTACTCTGTATTGAGCACTTTTTAAAAAAATAGTGATTTTGGTTACAGGAAGTTTATTCCATCTACACCAACCTTGTATTCATACACACACACACAGAGCATTTTATAAGTTGCTGGTAAATCTTTTTACATTATGTGACAAATTCAATAAATTTTTACGAATTTTGATAATTACATTTATCCATTAAAATAAAAATTCACAAAAAACAAAAAAGAAGCACTGACAATATACAATTAAAATTCTCGAAAGCATTTTAATTTAATTCAGCTGGAAATGTTATAAACATGTTATATACATGACTTAACATAGTTTTATACATGTTGCAACATTATCAAAACAGGAATATGACATCAGTTGGTGACCTACATTGGGATTTTGGTATGGGGTGGGTAGGGAGGAGGCTCTTCATTTGGTATCTATTGCCTTTGATGATATAGGCAGACTGGCAGTTATCACCAGTTTGGAATTGTCATGTGTATTGGTCATTTTTAATAGAATTGGTTTTTGTGGGTGATTTTTTTTTTTTTTTTTTTACATTTCAAATGCAATAATATGTAGAAAATCTCATCATCCACGTGAGACTTAATTGAAAATATTTGCTGTAATATGTACAATTCCTCTGAACAACAAAAGATAACATGAAATGTGATTTGCCTTTTTATAATGAAATCAGAAGGTCAATGACAGAACATGTACCAATTTGAAATTTGCAGAAATTCTCTGAGTGTGAAGTTATTATTCTTCACTAATGGCAAATATATCTAAGTGGAACCCAAAGTTTTCATTTTTTGTAGAAGGAGTTTAACTTTTGCCAAGAAATCAAGTCAAGTTTGACTTGATTTCTTGGCAAAAGTTAAACTCCTTATACAAAAAATGAAAACTTTGGGTTCCACTTAGATGGTTGGGCTAAAGAAGTTGTTTGTGATTATATATATATATATATATATATATATATATATATATATATACAATATCTGGATAAAATAAATGAAACAAAATTGGGTGTTTTTATATATATATATATATATATATATATATATATATATATATATTCCACTACTACTTTAGTCTCATGGATTCCACAGAAGAATAAGGGGCCACAGATCTCAACAACACTAGGCATTGTTGCTGTAGTTTCCATAGCAAGTAAGTTTTTATGTGATGAAATTTCTAGCCCTATATCCAACTAGTTTTATACTAGGTTTTCATTTTTTCTAACAGTACCTGGTGGTCCTACATCTAAGTATTAGTCAGGGAAGACACTGATTAAACAGTGATCAAACGAGAATCTGTGTTTTAGCATCATTTGATTGTGTGTGTATATATATATATATATATATATATATATATATATATATATAAAACAGCTAACCACATTGTCAACAACAACAACTCACCTGCAAGATCAAAACCAGAGAACCAATATTATTTATGAATTTATATACACCTTAAAGAATTTTCACTGCTAAAAGCAAATTCATGAGTAATTATATTGGACTTACCATTACATGCCTATCAAAAAGACTCATGTTACATCTGTCAGACCACAGCTCAATAAAGAACCTACCAAACACCGTTTATAAAATACTCATAGAAAATATGACAATAATAGTGTCATGTAAAAAAAGGCTAAAAATATTGCAAGCATTAATAATAAAAAAGAAAAAGCCAACACTCAGTAATATCAACTATGAACATGCCCACAATGTGGTGGCCATGTTTGGAGAATAAAAAAAAAACATTTCCATCAATATAAATACGCACACACAGACATTATATATATATATATATATAAATGCACATATACCTACGTTTGTAGTGCAACTTAAAGTTTATGTTAACTTTGAGCTTTGAATCTGCATATAATTTAGCATTCCTCCCATGAGATCCAGTAAATTTAAAAAACAACTGTATTAAGTGGTTCATTTGCCATTTGTGCCTGATGATTTTGGAAACCATGAAACTTTAAGTTGCGCTATATATATATATATATACACACACACACACACAATTGTATATATTAGATTAACAGTGGCTAACTGAATGTCAAAATGTGAGAAAAAAAATTAAATTGTAGAATTGTAATTGGCACTTGCTGAAATGTATGATTTCATCAATAAACGCATTAGTCTGAAGTTCTTTCCAATGACAAGATGCATAAGATAGATATTTTTACATTTTGTCATTCAATTAAACACTTATCTCCCCACTTCTCTCTGTATGTTTGTTTGCACACACACACACACATATATATATATATATATATATATATATATATATATATATATATAAGAAACAGGAATTGGGAAACCAAACGAAGGCAAAGTTGTAATAATAACAACATGCAGGAATGCATCAAGAGACACTGATTTGGACACATTCCTACTTCTTGTTATTAGTTAGATAACATTTGCATATAAAGAACTATAATATATACCAACTTAATATGCAGGCCTATCATAATTCATAAAAATAATTAAAAAATTTAAATCCTGATTTGAAGTATTTAAAATTAAACCAATAATTTGCAGCTGTCTTAATCCTATAAATTATTTCATATTTCATGCTGATCAAAACAGGTTTTGTCATTTGAAAATGTCAGCATTAAAACAGTGATTCTTTTTTTTCCATGTGTAAGACAGATACAGACTTCATAATAAACAAACAAATAAAGAGTGGAGCAGGGGGAAGGCAGAAGATATTTGATAGACGGCTGATTAATTTTAAAACAATACAGATCAATTTTAAAGATAAGTGAATATTAATTGCCTGATGACAGAAAATATAGGTAAGATATAAAATAAAAATGGATTGATAGTCAACATATAAGATAAACAATTGGATTTGGAGAGATTCTTACAGATACATTCATGAACTAGATTGAGAGAGAAATTATTTGATAGATAATGAGAAAGGAAATGAAAGAAGAGAAAAGCAAAAGTGTACCTATGCATATACACGTGTGTATGTGTAAGAAAACTGTTGGATAGTGAGTACAGGGAAGAGAGATGGAGTAGACAAGTGTGCACTCATCTATCCTTATCTGTGTTCAGGAATGCCACGCAAGACTAAGCCTGAATCCCTGTTTTGCCAGTTGGTTTGTATTAAATCAATACATCAGTAGAGGGTGCTGACGTCAAACCCAGATCTATCCATCTATCCAGAAGAGAAAAAGCAAGCATGCAGTGCATCATTGTGAAAAAAAATAAAAAATAAAAAAATAAATAAGAAAGAAGTAGAGAGAGAAAGAGAGATGATGGTAGTAAGGATGGTGGAAGATCCATTCCCAACTCAGCATTAACATCATCATCGAATATTTCAACATTAAAGTCTACCAGGCTGGCTCCATAAGCCAAACAGAATCTATAAGAAAAAAAAAAAAAGCTTGTTTAAGACTGAGGCTGTATTCTGAATGTACATTCGTTTAGTTTCATTATTTTCTCTTTTTTCAATTCTTTTCTTTTCTAGCATTTGATGTATTTTTAATATATTTACTATTCTTTCACTTTTTTCATTCAATTACTTTCTCAGTCGTTTTACATTTTTAACTTTGCAACTTTACAATTTTTATTTTCTTCGATTTTTGATCTGAAAAATTTTTTTAGGCTCATAATTTTTTTCTTCTTTTCTTTACCATGATATTATCATTTATTTTCTTTTTATCGTCTTTGTTTCATTTAAAATGCCTTTCGTTTTGTTTTGCCTTTTTATATTCACATAATCCTCGTCTTCTCTTTCTTCCTTGAATCCCCTTTTTCCTTTTTATCATCCAGCCTTTCTTGCTGCTCTCATTCTTTGCTGGTATCACTCTCTTTCAAAACACACACAAGTCAGAGGTGTTCATTGCTTGAGTGACTTTGTTGTTACAATTTGCAATGGCATGCCGATGTTGGCAGCTGAAGATATAAATGTCTACCTAATTCCTTCCTTTCTTAGATCCTCATTTTCTTTTTTGTTGTGTGTGTGTGTGTGTGTGCCTTCGTAAACTCTGTGTTTGTCCTTACACTCTACATCTTCCTTCATATCTGTCTTTCTCACATACATGCACAATACGAAACAGGTGTGGTTTTGTTGATTCCTCAATGACACAAAACCAGTATAGAGGAAAAAACGAAAAAGAATTCAACCATTTTTATATTTTCATGCCTCCTTTCACCTGCTTAGGTCTGCATACATACTTGAGGTGGTTAATTATATTAAATGTGAAAGAATGCTAACTTATTCACCAATTTTGATTTGAGTAGTAATCATACTGTTTTCTTGAGAGCAATGTATTTTCACCATATACAGTCACTAACATAAACAAGAGAAAACTATGTTGTGTATTTTTTTTTACAGCTGAGAAGGTGACTGTTTAAACATTGTTCTTCTATATACCATGTCCCTTCAGGATGTGGGTGACCATGGCTCTCTACAACTTCTTGTCTTTTGATGCAGTAACTCCTGCCCTTTTTACCTTTATAGTCCATGTTCTGTTATTCATTTACTCAAACACGGCAAGTAGGTTACTTGACGTTTTCTCCTGATTCTCTTGCCTTCAATGTGCCTTGTGAGTATTAACTTCCTCAAACCTTCTTTCCTCATTAAATGTTGCAGAAGTGTCAGCTATCTCTTTCAAGCTTCTTCATTTCTCACATGCTCTGTTCATGGTATTAGAAGCATTCTATAGTAAAACTGCATCAGTCATTTTCATCTGTAAGAATGTTATCCATTTTTTAATCAATTAAGATATGGGAAAATTACATATAAATTACATATCAAGAACAATTTTAGGAAAATCTATGACAAAGTGGAAAAAACTTTTGCGTGACACATTTTGTTCTTTAGAACTTTGTTAGACTAAAAAGTGATATTTGTGTTGATGTGACTACACAAAGAAGAGGAGATGCTGAGAATTTTGAATCAATGTTAAAAAAAATGTGTTTTGGGTACATAGTCCAAATGATTTAATTTAGTTTCTTTTTGTTTATGTTTTTTTTACTTTTGTTATTAAATATATCATATTGTAATAATAGAAGATCAGCCAAGAAAGGTAAGATATTCTAAGAACCTGGACATAAATTTACTGTCAATGATCTAGCAATTAAGGCATTTCGATGCATAATGAGTCTGACCATAATTTTGATTTAAAAAATCCCACTTTAATCAAAAGAGAAAGCAATTTACTAAGACAATTAAGTCCTGAAGGATCCAAATTTTCACTTTAAGTTGGATCTATTTAATTAGTATCCACTAATGAATTAAGTGCTTTGACAAGGGAGGAGATTATGTTGAAAAAATATTTGCTTGTGAAAGTAAATGCATTTTTTATCATTTTTTCTTACACATGCACTTTCAGGACATTGGTGATCATAGCTCTTCACAACTTCCTTTCATTTGATGCTCTAATTAACTCCTGTCCTTTTACCACTCTGTTATGTCTTTGTGATCCTCGTGTCATTCATTTATTCAAAAACATCAAATAGGATACTTGATGTTTTTCCCAGCTTTTCTTAGCTTCATTGTGCCTTGTGAATGTTAAATTTTCCAAGCCTTTTCTGAATAAATGAGAGAGAGTAATATCTCTTAAAGCCTTTGCAGTGATACCTTGATATTCTGATATTAAGCATTGGCTTTTAGATCCAGTGAGTGAGAGACATCTGAATTTTTAATTCTAAAAGAAATAAATTTCCTGGTTGTGATATAAACTTAGAATCTTTAACTATTTGTAGTTTTAAGCCTTGGTATTTTTGCTTTTTGTATTTTTGTTCAATTTTCATAATGATTTCTGAATACAAAATAATAATGTCACTGACCAGTCCATTCCAATTGAGGGGGAATGAGATTTCCTCAGGCAGAAATAACACCTGGCAATTCCAGCTTGAATCTCAGCACTGACAGCCTATTTCCTTTACCATAGAATTTCAAACATAGCTGTTACTCGACTGTCCTTGCCATGTTATGTTTGTGATAACATTTTGGCTCAAAACTATTATTTTAAAGAACAAAGAACAGCTACATCACTTTGGTCACAGCTGCAAACTTAGTTGTGAATTTTACATTGCTATGAAAATAAGCACAGGTACTTTATATTACTTTTTTTATTTTATGACTATACTAAACTTTTGTCATGTTGAAAGAAGATCTGCATGGTCTTAAAAGATTAGTGATGGTCATAAGAGCACTTGGATCAGGGTAATGCCAATATTCGCTTAAAATATAAATCTATCCTAGTTTTCATGTTGATACCATAGTCAGTAAATATACAGAGTACAGTATGGTCAGTAAATATAGAACATTAGTAGCAGTGGTGTCTTTATCTAACTAATGTCTTACCATTATGTGGAAGGTATTTCTACTATACCCTGTATTAACATTTAGATATGTGTATTCTACACGTGTAGTGATTAAAAAAAAACAAATACTTTTCCTCTAAAGATTAATGAATAATAAAAGCAATAACTATAACTTGACATCAGTCAACTGAAAATATCTTTTCAGGAATAGAAAACACTGATTTATATATATATATATATATATATATATATATATATATATAAATATAAATATATGTGTGTGTGTGTGTGTGTGTCTATGTGTGTGTAAGTGAACAAAAATTTAATACCACAGAATATATTGTTTTAAAAATGATGGAGAGCATTCATTAAAAGGAAACTTCTTTGTCCAAAACTTCTTCAGAAAGATTCATTGGAACAAAAACTTTGTCATTTTTTAAACTATAAAGTATGTGTGTATGAAGATATGGGACACAGTGGAAAAACTTTTTTTAATGATGCCTTTTGCTGACATGTGTATGTTCAGCTTCTTCAGGTCAGAATGGAAGACAAAACTGTGCGTAAGGAAAATTTGTGATTTTTGAGGAAAAGAGGAGCTATATATATATATATATATATATATATATACTTTAAGACAGTTTTATGTTTATAGATTCTTTTTTTTATTATAACATAGCATTTACTTAAACATTTGTATCTATAAAAAAGAATGTATAAACATAAAAATATCTTAAAATAATTGTCGGACTTCGTCCATTTCATAATATATATATATGCCGACCTTATAGCCTCCCAGTGGAGAATAAGGCAGCAGACTCCACTTGCTAGGCTTTTTTGAAACAATTAGAAGTTTATGAGATAGAGTTACTAGCCCCACATTTAACGAATTTTAAATTTAGAGTTGTCGTCCTTGACTGGTTGCCAATCAAGGCTAGTCAAGCCAGTTTAATCTGCTGTTGACCTCTATGAGTTGGGGGAGTGGAGGAGGAATAGATTTATAACTTTCCAAAAAGGTTTGTTTGAAAGTGAACACGTCCTCACCTGGAATTTGAACTTGATACACCAATCCCACTTTCTGCACCAATAACTACTACACTATCTTCATATTGTATTTTCTGTCACCTTCTTACAATATTTTAGCCAGAAATCAATATACAGATTATTTTCTAGGGTTCACCCAGCCTCCAAAGATTCTCTCAATTTCCCTAGTAACAGCTATAGTTATTCTATCAGATAAGAGAGGTCCAATGATTTGTATGCCCAGTGGAAAACCGTCTTTATTCAACCCAAGAGGACATTGGGTAAATGGTAACCCAAGAAAGTTGAAGATGGCAGTATAAGAAAAACCAAAGCCAGTAAAAATTGGCTGATTACAATAAGGAGCCATACATGGGTAGGGCAGATAAAACAATATACACATGTCTCAAAGAATATATATATATATATATATA
Organism: Acanthosepion esculentum; assembly: GCA_964036315.1. NCBI lineage: Eukaryota > Metazoa > Mollusca > Cephalopoda > Sepiida > Sepiidae > Acanthosepion > Acanthosepion esculentum. Next base: position 8,847,737 of record OZ038497.1, read on the forward strand.
TACAAACACACATTTCATTGAAGATTGACAAGGCACTGCAATTAAGCTTTTTATATTTTTCTTGAATGTGGACAAGAGATTACTATTCTGGACATAGTGTGCGTAAGAAGTGACCAGATGATCTTGGGATCCAAGCACTCAGATCCAGAGATCATATGAACAGTTCTTACACACATTATTTCCCAAAAAGAAATCCCTAACCCTTTGAACTCTGACCCTGTGGGCCCATGCTATCCCTTATTCTGGCTGGTATACCAGCTGGCCAAGTATATACACGTTCACAGAGTGTCTGTTATAGCGGCTGCTCAGGTTCAGGTTCAAACGATTAAGAAACCTGTATAAAAAGAAAGATTGCTGTAAATACACTATATATATATATATATATATATATATATATATAGGAAATCCAGTTCATATAAAATCCAAGTGAATCCTATTAATATAATATAAAATATTAAAACTGATTCACAGAGAGCTCAATGTTTTATTCAAACAGAGCATATAAATTACAAACAATAGGAATTAGGATAACTCTATAATATTGCTGATGATGATTTCACCTCATAAATTAAAATTAATTTATAAGGATTTTCAAATCCATCAGGTTAACACAAAAAATCAAAATGAAACCAGATTATATATATATATATATATATATATATATATATATATATATATATATATATATATATATGTATGTATATATGTATGTATAAAGACAAAAAGAAAACTCTGACGAGACTGGAAAGTGAAGACTGGGTAGCTCATGCCCATATATGGCAGTAGTCCTCCATTCTTAGCCTGATCTGGTTCTTGTAAAAATAGAGGATAAGCAGGAGGAGTCAGGTACATACTAGAGGAGTACAAAGAACCAATCATTTGACCCTTTTATTTCTATTATTATTATCAGTTTTGACCCAGATTGTATATATACTTTGTAAGCATTCAAATATTTACACATCAATAAGTTTCCATGTAAATGCACTCATATTATTAATGTCTGCATCATGACTTTTTACATCATGGGAGACAATATCAAACACACAAATATGCATTTCTCAATGGATGTGTAAGCTTCTTAGAATAAAGCCTTCTGCTTGTGAATTTCCCAAAAGTGAAACAATAATGTCCACAAGGTTTGTGCTATTATTTTAAACTAACTTAAAAGCCACACTCCATGTAGACTTTTAAGCTCGCTCCATCCCAAAACTAAAGGGACCTCTGGTGCAGCTTAGAAAACAGCAATGATAATTTTAAAGAAAAAACTTTGAATTCCTCAATTCACTCTATGCAACTTCAAAACCTCACTTTAACTCTGATTTGGGCTCTAAGTCCAATTCCAGCCAAAAGACGATTTCAATCAATAGTCTGATTAGGGCCAAAACTCCAATCCAGGCTGAAAATTGAGTTTTTCAAATCACAAACTCTGCAGAACTTCAAAACCTCATGTTATGAAACGTCTCACTTTAACTTTGATTCCTTAGCATTTTGAAGAAATAAAATTGATTTCCTCGTTTCACAAAGACATTTTAAACTGAATTTTAAATAAAAAAATTTAAATTCAAAGTCTTTGTGTTATTTTAAACTCAATATAAATTAAATCTTTTAAAATGACTAATTTTTTAATTTTTTAAAAAATTTTAATTTTTAATTGTTCTCTCGTCATCTGGACATAAATCCCAATGTTGGATGTTCAAGCACCAGATGAAAGACAGATTTTCAATCCTGGGATCATCCTGATTCCCAAACAGTATACTATGTCTTTATAGAGCAAGTGTTGTCCAGATTGGAGAGGTTTCAGACAGACAGAATTAGCCGTTTATTTATTTAGAAGGTCAAAATACTGAAATAATGAAAATAACATATTCATGAGGTTTGGGGAAAAAATTTATGCATATGCATAGAAAAAAAAATTAAATTATATAAATTCTTATCTGGTAATTTTTTTTTCAGTTCTACTGCAACAAAGAAGTTGAACATAAAAAAAGAGTGTGTAAAAAGTGTAACAATCCGTTCTCTCACATTTCACAGGGGGTCTTAGTCAGGGGTGAGCAATAGCTCATGTCAACTACATACTCAGTATGCTTTGTTAAAGAAATAGAAAGCTGAACAACTTCCACAGACTTATATTTTCATTGACCTGAAAGAATGATTGAAAGTTGAAGTAACTTGAGCATTCTTCAGATGCAGACAGACATTCAAATGACAATGAGCATTTCCTTCTTGTTCTTCGTTTGTCTATAAATTTGTCTTTTGTTTTCATGTCTCAGTAGTTTTGTCTTATTCTTTGTTATCCTGGTTCTTCTGACTTACTCCCAAAATTCTTCTGCTACTATCTTAGGGTGAGGGAAGTACAGTAATGTAAGTCATGACTTTATCCCAGATTGACTGTACAGCCAAGTGTCAACATAGTTTAGGGAATTATCTTGAAAGGCCCATCTGTTTTTGATACCATACTCATTGAGAAGGATAATTTCTACAACATACTCCATTTTGGCTTGCATCTGAAGTCATCACAGTTATTTCCATATTATTGTCCACTACTTTGGACAAGAGGCATTAATAATCTAACTTTTTATTCAGACAATTTAATCTCTTTCTCATGTCTTTCATCGTACCAAAACAAAATTTTAACTGACCCATTCTTCAAGGTGAATGGTCCCAAAGACTAATGAGGACCTCTTCTTCTGGGTAGCATAACAAAAAACTGGTGACTGTTCTGGCCCAGCCAGTGTTGATAACACAAAGCAATGGAATTGCAAACATCAAGAAACATTTTGTTTGATATTTGCATGGATTCTCATTCAATGGCTGCCCTCAATTCATCAACTTTTACTGGTTTTGTATCATAAACTTATTTTTTTTCAGTATCTCTAGAAAAAGTCTATTGGTATGAGGTCTGGTAAATGTATAGAGGATATTTCTATTGAATCTCTTCATTAAGTCCACCTGTTTGAAAATATTTCAACAAGGTAGAGGCCCTTTGCATCACCATTTTAGTGTCGGGATGCTCCATCTTGCTAGAAATAAAACTCATCCTCAAAGTCCTCTTGAATGCATGGTATAACAGTGTCACAGCAAGTTCAAGTAAATGGGACCAGTCACAGTATCATAAAAAAAAAGAACGGTCTAATTAATCCCTTTGTTGATGAGTAACACCATACTGCAACTAGCTAGTAAATTGATATGATGTTCCACTATAATATGCAGGCTCTTAGGTTCCGAGTAGGTACAACTTTGGTGGTTAATTGAAATGTAGCCTCATCTTCTACACATTTTGCCAAGTACCATTCACAAAAAATGACTGCCATTTCTTAGGTTTAATTTTCCGTTGTTTTCAAATTTAAGTGAGTTATCGGCTGTTAAAGTGTGTATACATTTTTTGAGGACACCATGTATATTGATGCAGAGATTTTCTTCCATCTTACCTTTTTAAAATTCTTTAACAGTATTCTGCAAAAGGGTAGTTATCAGTTAATGTGGAATGACGTGAAAATACTGGGCATGAAAAAACATTGGAGAGTTAGATGTCTGAAACTATCAGTACATATGCTAGGCTATGAGGGCCTCCTTAGTAGGCCTAACATTTTTTTTTAACAATGTTCACCCAATACAAGGTCCAAGAGCCACTCAAGGTAGTGTGTTACCTGTGTAGATTATATTTGCATAGGAAAGGACAAGTGTTAGGAGTACAGAGCTGAAGCTGACTTTTGAAGGAACCAGAAACAACAATCCTAAACAGAAAACAAAAGATGAACATCTACTCCTGTTCAAAAGACCAGGGAGGAATGTGAACCAGATGATAGGTGAATCTGTCTATTCCTATTGGTGGCGGAGAGAAAAAATAAGAAGAAATAAATAGTTAGCGAATAAAATTTCATAGAAATAAATACGATATAGCAGACACAAATAAAGAAAGAAAGACAAAAGGCAGCAAATCTTCAGCAGGGCAGGTTAGGTTCAAGTCTTCAAATTCTCCACAATAGCCTCATGGATTAATGTGTTGGTTTATGAATTTGGTGATATAGTAATTCTGAGTTCAATCCCTGGTCTGGGCAGTGTGTACTTGGACTCGGTGGAAACAGGATGAACAATAACTGAGAAGTACTAAGATGAGATATCCCTAGACATGGACAGTGGAACGAGAACAGTCTATCACTGGAGATTAAAGAAACAGTTCAGTTTGGAATTCCCTATAGGTTACCTGAATCAATATACACCTGATGAAGGCTTGAGGACACAACAACAAAGATAAGGATAACAGTTTAAATGTAAATAGTATAAATAACTAACACTTTGTTGAGTTATGGAAAGCATGTGCTGAAATTTGTTCTTGAATATTTTTGCACCCGTTTGCGTTGTTCAATCAAATTAGATTTGGAAACATAAAATCTATGAAGTCAGTACGGATGTAGAAATCCAGTTAATACACTATAGTACTGGATTGCTTGCTTAATATATATGCATTTAAGAAATTTCTTTTTCACCCAAAAAAGAAAGCATTTTGAAAGTGACTTGAAGTTATTTGTTATTACGAAAGCTATAACATTTGATTTGTGGTTTTGAAAAATCTCTTACCCATACAATTAATGGGCTCTCCCAAATCAATCGCACACAAATTGGTCAATATATGTTGCTTTTAGTTTGGTGGTAGAAATTGCAAGTAAAAAAAAAAATCCAAGTTGCTAAAATTGACATATGTTAATTGGAGTTGGGGGCAAGAAACTTATTCCTTAGTTTTGCTGCTTTTATTTTTTATAGTTGTCATCCTCAATGGATTAGGAATGTTCAACAATGATTGTTAAGTATTGTTTATCACCTCAATTGCCTGCCAGACAGCCTGTCACATTATGTAGTAAGGTAGTCACCAGAGTTAACCCCTGAAAACACTTTAACTACAGGTTCTGGGTAATGGTGGTTGTGAAAGTAGTAAAAAAAAATCTGTCTAGTGTGTTTTGCTCTTCTGAATGAATCCATTTGAGTATATATGAAAGTAGATGTTATGATTTTAATATTACAACTCAAGAGATTTATGATGCAAATTCTGACTTAATACTTTTGTAATGATGCATGGAAATGGTTCTGTGATCTTTAGAGTGACTGACAAATCTGAGAAAATATTACTGTATCAAATTTTTCATGAAACTCAGCAAATCTGCTACTGATATCCTCAAAATACTTTGTTGCAAATGTTTTTTTTATTTTTTAGATCAAAAATGTGTTTTAGAGTGGTACGCACATTTTAAGGCTGGTTGAGTGTCGATTGAAGATAAGCATTCAGAGCAACCAATTACCAAGGGAACAACAGAAAATGTGGAAAATATCTGTGCACTCATCCATGAACAATAAGATGTGGCGTCTGCAATGAGATCCTTGTCTGGGAACTTTCTGATACCCCCCTCAGATATTCCACAAATATTTTTAGTGATCTCTGCTGTGTTTTGATTGTCGTAACAGTTGGGTTAAGGCAAAACAATTTTGCAAATTATTATCCCTAATTTCTGTTTTTTCACCCCACCCATCACAATGTGACCTAGATAAAAAAAATCAGGCACGCAAACAGAAAAAGATAAATTATACAAAAATCTACCACAGAATTTCAAAGAAGGTATATTTTAGCCGGCTTCAATGCAAGGTTCATCTTAATTGCTTCTCTACACTTTACGGATTCTTCGTTTATGTGCATGTCTCTTCCTATCCTTTATAGCTCTTATCAATGTTTGTCTTTTTATTATACCCCCTGCTGAATGATGAATGTTACCAGGATTGAACTCAAGTCAACAAAAGTATGCATAATGCTCTTATAATGAACTGGCCCACCTACTATTGGGTTGGAAACAAAGTTCCTGCACAAATTTTATCAACTGCAATATACAAAGTTGTGCGAGACCTTTGTTTACAACCCAAGAATCAAAATGACAACTTCCAGGTTAATAAAAACAGCTCCTGGGAGGAATGGGTTTGGGCATACTTGGCGAATCTACGTGAGCGAACCATAACACATCCCACTTCCTGTTCTGCCATCCACTTATACAAGATATGTATGTTACCCACTGTTTCCTTTCAATCTGTTCTGTGAGTATCAAATTCTCAAAGCCTTCTTTCCTCATTATATGCCCAGATATTTCAACTCTTTCTGATTCTAAGTACAAGTGTCTTTTTCATTTTCCTTAAAACTTTCTCACATGCTCTGTTCATGGTATTCTCTGCACCCTTCTGAAGAACGACATCTTCATTATCTCATCTTCATTCCCATTCACTGTCATATCGGAGGATTGATATCACACAGCAACTCAGCCCCCTTTTCTCTTTTCCTAGTCTTGCAAGCTATTGGATGTTTGAGTTCAATTCACAGTGGATTCAGGGAGCTAATAAATGTAGCTGTGCTCAGAAACTGGCCGAGTCAAATACAAAAAAACCCAGTTTGAGGCCAAAACTGTTTCGGAATCAATAAATGGATGAAATAAATGAAGAGGAATGAAAATAAAATCTTTCTAAACTCCTGAATGGTTAGAGACAGTGAAAGGCAGGGCCTCTAACAGGAGACACAAGCCAGGCGTGTCAAGACTAAGGAAGTAGAATTGTCTTTTGAGCTGACATCCTCTGGGATATTGTTTTTGCCATTATACAGCAGATGTTCTCTTAAGTGCAGCCTGACATGTCGTTCACCATTCAAGAAATGGTTCTTTTGTTGACTACATTAACATCACAGGATTTCACAAGTGATTTAATTAACAAGCAAACTACCCATCAAATTATTTACAGATGGATCTGTATGTCTACACAAGATCAGAGTAGTACACAAGTAATATATATACATATATATATATATATCAATTATGTAGTGCGTATTCAATTTATGTAACGTAAATCATTCAAACGAAGACCTGATAAAACCGGAATTTATGAACAAGGATCATACCATTCATTAACGGATTCGAAGTTGATTGTATTTTATTATTAAATATTGTTTGCGAGAGTGATTCTTGCCGTATAATTAGCTTCAGTATTTGTTTTTCGTTTGAATGATTTACGTTACACACATATATATATATATATATATATATATATATATATATATATATATATAATATGTGGGTGGTTACAAGATTTTATGATGATTTAAAACAATAGACATTTTTAGAACAATGGGTATCCCCACAAAATTGACATCATTTAAAATTTGAATATCTGTGTAACTACATGTTGTAGCATGTCTTGTGTAATATTCTCCAGCACCACAGTGATCCTCTACTTAAGTTCCTCTAGGCTTGTAAGAAGTGGTGGTGGTGGTGGGGGGGATATAGGCCTGTCTTCTCACATAGCCCCATAGAAAAAAAATGACAAGGTGTCAAGTGAATGTGATGGCCATTTCAACAGCACGTTGTCATTATCACTGACATGCCCAATCCATCTCCCTGGCAGATTCTCATTGAGATAAGTCTGCACAGTCAACTTAGTTTTTACACATTTTATTAAATGCAAAAGAAGACCCAGGCTAAAATCCTGATGGAGGGTATATTTTCTTTATCAAGTTTTCATCAAGTACACAGCCCTGGTAGAAAAAATAAATACTGTTTAAAATAAAATGGAGCATCTACTGAAATACAGGTATTCACTAAAAATAACATTTGAAGTAATAAAAATGTCAGATTAAATATATGTAATATGCTACCTTTTTTTTTTTTTTTGTATCCTAACTGAGTGGTCAAAGCACACTGGATTAGACAGTGGTTTCTCCTGCAAAGGTGGTGCAGGTTTGAATCTTGCTCGAGAAAACATTTTCTTGAATAAGCTTTCTCAAGTGTACAGGCTGATAGATGAAATAAATACTGTTTAAAATAAAATGGAGCATCTACTCAAATACAGGTGTTCACTAAAAATAACATTTGAAGTAATAAACACACACACACACACACACACACACACACACACACACACACACATACATATATAATAAAAATATAGTTTTAAGGCATGCTATATTTATGGGTTAATGTTCTCAATATCAGGGATAGAGCTTATATAAATATATTGAAGTCAACACCCAGCGGTGATAGTCTGTTTTATGTTTAAACGCAATAGTTTAAGTAGCCAGGTATTGAACTCAACACTTTGGATCAAGTCACCGGATTACTTCAACCAATGCCTTTTATCCACCAGGCCATGTGTCCTTGGGGACATCAGTGAATGAATTACATGGCACGTGGAACTAGAACAAAGGGTTTGGTTTGAAATTCCAATGTCTATCACCTGAAGAAGGCCAGAGTGTACAGTGGTTGAAATGTTGTGAATATGACAATAAAAATGGGGACAACAGGCTGAACAAAATGTAAATAGTCTAAATTTATAAGATCTCAACCTTATCGTCTCTCATGCTGCTTCTTTGTGATTTAGAAACAACTGATGATGACTAACAAAAATTAAAATCAGAAATTGATGTATCCTTGATGTTATTGAACTTTTGACTCTGGAACAGAGTGCACAGCCAGAATTCTATGATCACATACAAAATGTCTACCATGAAGACTGCCCTTTGTATGGCAATAATCAAATATTCAGCTGTCAAGTGTCATCGGAAAAGAAGATCTCTTGAATTGGATTCTATGTCTGACATATCCATTTGATGTTTGTACATCTTTATCAATAAACATATTTGGCTCAACAATAAGATCTCTGAGAACAGAAAACAAATACTTGATATGCACAACACATATAAATGATATAATATTAACTGCAAAAAATGACTACATATATTTAGAGCCTTTATCAAAATATCAAATCTAAATAACATCAACCTTGGAATGGGAATTTTAAATGTATTCATCCCCTGAAATTACATTTGGCCAGTGAAGAATTCTGTTTGCAAGCCATTTTGCTTCTAGGATCCTTCAGTTACTCCTGTGTATATTTTTTCTGCTATATACATACAATATTTTTATTTCTATTTATAAATACTTGTTGCCAAATATATTTACATTGATAAAGTCCATCGGAGGGCAAAACAAGTCAGCTAAGATGAGATTAACTTTTTTCTTTATTCATATTGCCCTTTTTCATATATATTTTTAGTCAGATTTGAATACACAAAGACACACACACACACACACACACAATGTCTTTGGTAGAAATATGAAAATATAACAATTTTTATTTTTTTCAAATTGCTGCAAAAGGTCAATTTTAAATTCTGGTCACTTTTGCATGAAAGACTTTCTCTCTCTCATCTTAAGTTATCTTAAAAGAGAGTTGTAATAAATTGCATAATCAAGAGCAGTGACAAGTATGACTACTCAAAATTATCTTTTAGAGCCAATGTTAAAATCAATTGTGCCTCTTCTGTTGTTGGAGCAACAGAAAGATTAAATCAATTTTATTGACAAGTCTTAATTAAAAAAAAAAAAATCAAATAAAAGCCCTCCACTTACGTTGGGAAAATTTTCTACTAACAATTTCCAGCACACACACTATATATATATATATATATATATATATATATATATATATATAATTGCTGTTTTACTCATTTAGACATAGAGCACGTTTACTGTTTAGGTAGATGTCTGTCGTTGTTTTTTCTTTTCAGTTTATGTCTTCTTTTCCTTATCCGTTTTTTTGCTTTGTCTCTTATAGGCATGTTGCTCAAATTTATCAGCCACTATAATGATTACAGAATCATCCCAACATGTTTGAAAACTTTGCCAAATAACTGAAATCAAGCTGATATCACAAAGCCTTTTTAGCAGACTACTACCATCTTTATTATTCTCAGGAGAGTACATATGGAAAATCAGTTGCGTAAATAATATAAAAAATGTCAAATCTGATATAAAAGAAAATATGAAAAGGTTTCTTTTATGCCACTTAACAGAGAAGACATTAACTGATTATAATTTACAAGACAAACAGGCAGGGTTTTTAAAGAGTAAATTAATCCAACTTATAATATCTAAATAAATATTTTCAAAAATACCTAACCTGTGCAAATAGCTATTATGGCAAGAATTATTCTCTTTGGAATTGAAATTTCTCTTTATCATATCCATGTGTATGATGAAAGAAAAGTAATGTGGGCTCTAGTATTGAAATTTGAACTTTGTTTTTGATAATCAAAACTGAAGCTGCTTCATTGTCGGTTGAAGAAAACTATATGGCATAGGATTTCAACATTTTAAGATGGCAAAGAAGGCAGTTTAAGTAATTTTACAGCACTTTTACTGAATCAAGTTTGCCAGACCAAGCATGAGATATCATATTAAGAAAAACAAAATAAGTTCCTTTACCATTCTTCCTCATCAAATATTTTTTGAATGTTTGAACTATTTTTTGAATAAGTAAAAAGTCAACTGATGCTCTAAAGCACAACCTAAGAATGGTGTTCCACTTTACCCTCCCCCATAACAACTAGGTATAGAATTACTGCTTTTAATTTAATCACATTATATTTATAAAGTAAAAAAAAAAAGAAAAGCAAAATGATAGAAATATTTAAATAATTTTGCTCTTCCACTGCTTAGAATTTCTGAGTGAGTAATCTCGGATTTTTAACGGGATAGTTAACTCCAATGGCACACATTGAAAAAGAAGATTGCTTCTTAAATAAAAGGCAAAAAAAAACTAACACAAAACAAAGGAAACAAAAAGCAATGTACAAGCAGCCTGATATTTTTGACATAAGATATTCCATTGTCATGGTAATGCAAATGTTCACTTATTGGGGTTGAAGTATGGTTATACTTATAACAACATAATATCTCATCAGTAAGTTGGAGAGATCAAACTGCATAATAAATATATGCTGGGTTTTATATGATAAAACAGATTACTGGCTAGAATGTTCTTCTATTTTTGGTGAAAATAAGACTTTTAATTCTTGAGAAATTTATTAAAATAATCAAAGTATTTAAGTCGGAACCTCTGACTTGCAATGACAATCCTTAAGTCAAACCAGGAAGTGCTTTTGTTGCCTTAGAAAAAAATAAAAGCATTAGGCTGCAGAATGACAATGCCTTCTGGCCCAAATGAGGAGCAGTAACTGATGTTGTGGAGTCAAAAATGATACCCTTGTTGGTTAATGACTACAAAGCCTGTGCTGCACAATTCATTCACTGATAGGTTGAGAGGCACAAGTATTTAATTAGGATGGTATTTGATGCAATATTTCTCTTCAGTTGGTGGTTACCATCCATTCTGAAAATCATCTCCTCCTTGCATTACCTGCAACTGCCAATAGCCTTCACATTTCTCTGGTGATTGTCTAGAATTCATATATTCCTGGTATACTCTTGTACTGTTACTCAAAACAAACTTGAAGTAATTTTCACCATGAGAGACAACATCACTCTTATAACTTCACTACTATATATATATATATATATAAAATCTAGCTGATTCCATGTCAGCAAGTGAGAGAGGTCAAGACCATCAGATTTATAGCTGTCACTAATTTTTGGTACTTCAGTTTAAAATAAATTTTCTGAAAACTAAAATTTGACATGAAAAGATAAAATGATTCATCATTGGAGAAAATAAGAAAATGTATAATGCTAATTATCATTCAGTTGTATTATTGAAGCTTTTTTTTCTCTCTCTCTCTAATTATATATATATATATATATATATATATATATATATATATATATATATATACACACACACACACACACACACACACACACACACACACACACACACACACACAACTTTCTTTTTATTTTTGTTCTGCTGGATATGTATTTTTTTGCACAGAGCATTGGAACTGAAAGCCAAAGATAAAGTGAAATAAAAAAATTCAATTAAAATCATGATCAATAAAACTGTATGAATTAGTTTGAGGATAAGTTAGCATTTGATGAATCAAAGATATATCTGATAGCGAGATTTGTTTAATCTTCAGAGAGATGGAAGGAAGAGATGAGGGTTACTGCTTTGCCTATGTGTCATGTTCCTTCAGAACATGGGCCAGAGTGTTACTGCAATAACTGATAAATAGTGCTTTGTAAAAGACAAGAGTAAGTATCATTCTTAAAACTACTACTATAAAAAAGGTCAGCATGTAATAAAATGGCTTTTGCAATTAGGAGGACCTTTTAAGCTTTAGTTTGTTTACAACATGCTGTGTGTGTTTGATGTTTATGTATTTTGATTTTATAGACATTAGGATATCTTTGTAGGAATGGTTCACTAAACAAACAGGAGAGTAAAGAGTGTATTTTCTAAAGAAAATTAAATTTTGCCTAATGAGCTGAAATTTGAACAACAAATTACAAGTAGATTAACAGGTGTATAAGTTACTGAGAGCATCATCAATGCCAACTCAATCTCCATCTTGAACTCATTTCATATTATAAGCTGTGAACTTGTACATTTTTTATGTTTTATATTAAAAATAATATTTTCAGAATGTATTCTTACTAAAACATGATAGATTTGCAATCAATTACTGTAGAAATTAGGAAGGAAGTAATTTTTAAATGTGAATAAATTAGCAAAATTAGTATGGAGTAAGGAATGCTGAAATCAAAAATCTGCATCATACACAAAAGCACGAATTAATTAAAAATGTTCAGCTGACTAAGGGAATAGTTAAACTTTGTAAACCATGTAGCAATTTTACTGAAGCATAGGAGAACTTACTTTTGATTCTGAGTAAAGAAAAAAAAAACTGCCAGTGACAGTCTAAGTGAATCAATAATTTTTCATGACCTTAGAGGTAATGCTCTCAGTAGGAGTGATATGACAGTGACAAATTTTCTTTCTTTAATGTATATATATATATATATATATATATATATGCTTTATGTAGAATTTGTGCCCTGGAACAGATTACCACTACTTAATTGTGTTTCAGTTAATCATGTAACAAACAATTTGGGTTAATGAATGGGTTCTAACATGGATTAAGTTATATTTAGAGACATCACTATATATATTTCTACATACACACACTCATTATATATATGTGTGTGTGTGTGTGTGTATATATATATATATATAATTTTTACATATATTATTTATATATTATATATGTATGGTACTTATTCGAAAGTGCTCAATATCAGTGATAGAGCTAACATATTTAGTTGGATTGATGTGAGTTTGTGACTCTGGGTTTCTTGCCCTTGTGATCATCAAACAAACTCTAAGGGCATGAAACCCAGCGTCACAAACTCATATATATATATATATATATATATATATATATATATATATATATATATATATATATATATATACATACACACACACACACACACATATATATATATATATATATAATGTCTTGCTGAATAATATAGACATATTGTGTCTACTTATTTTTTGTATTGATCCTTTCAAGGTGTCTTGATATTGAGATGAAATCCATCAAGGAAGGTGCATTATTTTTTTGTTTTTTTTAATCCAAATACTTTCAACCTTTTCTAAGATCATCTTCAATGGTAAATTACAAAGAGAAACATGCTATTGTAACTGCAATAAGCTGAAAGACTCAATAAAACGTGCTTGTGTAGCTATGCCAACTCTTTTTAAAATCTGTGTTCTTTTTCTTATATATATATATATATATATATATATAAAAATTCCACATGGAATGGACTATTACCAAAGTAGGTAAATTTTACTTTTACAGGTATGTTTTCCACTTGCTTCTACTAACAATGACTATGAGAGTAATTTTTATTATGCTAACAATCAGAAAAATTAGTCAAAATCTTTGGGACACACAAAGAAAAAAGAAAGCTTGGAAATGACTCATTGAAGGCACAAGAAATAGTTTGACAAGTTTGAGCAAATAGATGAAGGAACAAGTACCACGAAGACAAAGAGGGATTGTGAAAGAGCAAGTATTTATGAAAGCAACAATAGACAGGAAACTATGGAGAGCCATGATCAGCCAAATCTTGAAGGGATACGACACAGAGAGGAAAGAAAGAAAGAGAAGAATAAAAGAGAATAAAGCAGCAAGTATTACCAAGAGCAAGAAAAAAAAACAAGAAGTGTAGAGAACCATGATCACCCTGATGAGAGAGAGAGAGAGAGATTGCCCTTATACTTATATTTTTCTTTCTGTAGCAAGACCAATAGTTTAGCTGACTTGCAATGGGACAAAGTAGAGGTAGCATTAGCCTTTATTTGTGTAAAAATAATATAACCTTTTTTTTAACTGTAAGGAGAATTCTTTATTTTTCAAGATGAAACGTTTAGGTGGTATGTTGGTTATCAGCAGCCATCTTGAAAAGAAGGTTAGGTGCCACAAACACAGTATTTTAATCATAGTATTTTGAAAAGATAAAAATAAATATAAATCAGTCAAGGGAAATGTCCTGAAAGCTGTCAAAATCTAAATTGGGAGAAGACTTCTTTTATTAATTTGACCCTTCCCCCCTCCTATAAAATTGAAAGTGGGAAAACCTGAACAGAAAATATTGCTCCAACTAATGACAACATATTGCATGAGAAATTATGAAAATTTTAATTCTGCTTTTAAAATAGGATCTTAATTTTTCAGTGAAAATATTTGGACATAATCACAAGAGATTATTCGATATTAAGCAAGTAATTCACCACACATGGTTGTGGAGTAACACAATCCTGCTGTAGACAGAATTACCAAATAATTCCTTGTAGGGATCTGATCTTTGTTTATAGTAAGCACAATAGCACAACTATCATAAAAATGGCTGTGACCCCCCCCCCCCCCAAAAAAAAAATTCCCTGTCTGGATTTAACAAGTCAGTGACTGAACTGAATGATACATGAAATACTACAGTTGATTTCTATTTTGGCAACTTTTATGCTCCAACTACTTTTGTGATGCACTACATCTCCTGCACATAAAGATTCACTCATTGAAGCAGCTAAACCTACTTTTAATGCATTTACTGATTAACTCAACATGCTTAGAAGCATGCCATGTTCCTGTGTAGGTATATGCAGTGGGTTGAAAAGTAATCGACATTTCTCAGCTGAAGCACAAAGAAACTTCTACTTTCTAATAATCATAGATAACCACTCCGTTTGGATTTTAAAGATGCTGAGGGAGTGCTGAAAAGTCCTTGGTCAGACCCACTTCTCAAAATCAGTTAAAATTATGAAATATTCATTTGTTGGGGTGGGGTTTTTTTTTAATTTTTTTTTTTTTTTAAAGAGTTTCTTGTTTGAAAGAGCTTCTTGTCTGAACCAAGAACTTTTAAGAATTTTAACAAAACCAAGCAAGACTGAAAATACTAATAAAGATATATTATAAGCTATATATATATATATATATATATATATATTGTAAGTAGATAGGTAGGTAGGTAGGTAGGTAGGTACCCTCAAAGATTTGTTAAAAAATGAGCATACAAGAAAAAAAAATGCCCAAAACTTAATAATACAGATTTCGACAATACTTTTTTAAGTGGAAAAATCAAAGGATCTTTTGAGGCAATACTTTTTTAAGTGGAAAAATCAAAGGATCTTTTGAGGCAATACTTTTTTAAGTGGAAAAATCAAAGGATCTTTTGAGGCAATACTTTTTTAAGTGGAAAAATCAAAGGATCTTTTGAGGCAATACTTTTTTAAGTGGAAAAATCAAAGGATCTTTTGAGGCAATACTTTTTTAAGTGGAAAAATCAAAGGATCTTTTGAGGCAATACTTTTTTTTAATCCTTTTTAGAGCCTTAAAAATTTGTTTCTCTGCTGTCAGTGTTGTATTATAAATTAGTATGAGAAATTTTAATGTCTTTTTGCAGTGCAAAACACTGATTTGGAAATTCTTGTTTTGCAAAATTCAGATTTTAATGAAAGTGTTAGGACTTTAAAAAAAAATTTTTTTTAAACATCTGTTAACTCTAATTTCTTTAATTTTATGAAACTTGAAATTCTTTTTTGTAGCACTTAATGTTGATATTAATTATAATGGCAAATACTTGGAGAATTTAAATTATTAAATTCTTTTGGTCAAACAAGACCCACAGTAACAGAAAATCTGCTTTGAATAGTAAAATAAAATTTTAATTATAATAATTTATAAACCTTTAAATCTTTTAAAATTCTGTATTAACTTTCAATGACCTCTAGTGATTTAAAAATAATTTTGAATTAATTTGACTTGTGTATAAACATGCCGATTTTTGTAAATACAGATGTCCATATCTAACATTATCAGAAAATAAGAGTGGTAACGATAGTAAAGTTAAAATTTATTGGTAATTTTCTAACATTTCTTCAACAAGTGTCTGCAAGTTAAGCTATAAAGCTGAAGTACTTTAAATTCAATAAAATGTTAGATTGCTCAGAATATTTTCTTAAATTTTTAAAATTACAGCGTAGTTAAAAAAAATGATGTAAAAAAAAACATTCACATTCATCAAGTAATTGTTACAGTTATGTCCTCTTAGAAAAAATTTCCAAATATAAGTCTATCAAGAGAGTTGTCAATACCTCATAAAAACACCCACTTCCAAGGTAAAAAAAATACTTTTCTGCAATATTTTAAACTAAAAGTAATATTTGTTTCAAATCAGGTTAATTAAACTTTAAGCCAGTTAATCTTCCTGAAATAAAGTTTCAGAAAAGTATATTTTATTTCTGAAAGATTTTTTTTAAGAAAGTGAATTATGTTGACAGATTTGCCAATATGGATGATTTCAGCTTTTTTACTGAAAATAAAACAAAAACTGATTCCAATCAATTCAAACTCAGTTTGAAATACAGCAAAATATTAAGCTTATTGAAAATATTAAATTTAATCTATCAGCTTGAAATTTAAACTAACACAAAAGCTTCAAGATTTTTCATTTTTAAAACACATTTTAAACCTTAGGTATCACTTTTCTTTGGAGGTACCTACATATATATTTCTACTACTTCAATTATAGTCGATACTCATATATGAAATAGACACCACATTTTTATTTTATTTTAAACCATGTGTATTTTATCTAGCACGCAGAATGCATGTCTGCATATTCAAGAAATTTGTAGTCTTTGGCAGGGATTGAGCCTGAATCTCCCTTTGTAAGAAAAACCACCTTCATGTTTCACCACCCTGTTATGAAGGGAAAATTTAGTGTCACAGTTGCACAAGGCTCTATTTTTCCTTTGTAGCTGAGTAGGAAAGCATGCCAGATCAAATGGCAGTTTCTTTTTCTTAAAAGGTGGAACGTGGGTTCAATCCCTGCTGGGGAGCACATTATTAAGATTTCTTTAATAGATGAAACACTAGTATCCGCTATAATAATTGGAGCAGTTTAAGTTTAAAGTCAGCCCACCCAAAAATCAATATTAGTAACAACATTTGGGTGCAACTGAGGTACATCGGCAAATGGGGAGGCGGAACAATTTGAAGGGGGGGGGCTGAAAAGGGAACTGTATAATAATAATATTATTGTAATAATTTAAACTATTTATTTTTATTAAAGTTTTTATGAAAGATATATATCCAAGAACAGATAGTAAATAGTAAAACATTGCTGAAAGTTATAATGGACAGGATGTAGTGGAGAGCCATTGTTGCCAACAATTTGGACTCAAAACTGGTACAGAAGAATTATCTATCAAACAAAAAATTTTTTTATCAAAATCAGATGAAAACTGTGGAAATGCATAAACAACATCTGATCACACACACACACATTTTGAGAATTATAGATATAAACATATATATATATTAATAATAAATAAACATTTTTTCCCCCTCACCGGTAGCACGACTGAGTTTCATGCACAATGTAATCTTCAGTCAATCTCAATTCAGCACCTGAAGATTGCATTGTGCATGAAACTCAGAGTTGTGCTACCAGTGACGAAAAAATGTGTATTTATTATTAATATATAAATTATAGCTCTGTTATTCTACATTGAGCACTATTAACGCCAGCACTCAATATGCTATATTATACAGTCATATATACATACACACACATGCACATATATATATGATAAATTATAGTTTTAAAGTGTGTTATATTTATGGCCTAAAGTATAGATAGAGCGTATATAAATATAAATCTGAATATTGAAGTCAACACTCAGAGGCGACAGACTGTTTCATGCTAAACGCAATTCACAGGACATGTACATTGTGTTTTTACTCAACTATTTATATATACAGGTGAGTGATGCATTGTGGGTGGTCTATTGTATTATTTTAGCAGTTATTTTGGTGGGCAGTAACATCACTGACACACACACACATTATATATATATATATATATTCTAAAGGAGTAATGTATTTTTTATTTATTAATCCAACTTTACCAACCATTTACAAAAGCTCATTAGATAGGTCACAGGTCGTTATCTACTGCCACTTTTGTCTTCAATATATCCTGTGAGTGTCAAAATTTTTAAAACCCTCTTTCCTCATTATGTGCCCTAGAAATTTCACTTGATGTTCAGTATAAGTGTCCTTTTTCTCCATTTTCTCTAAAACTTTGTTGTTGCTCACATTCTATTCTCAGCATCCTTCAGTAGAAACATATCTCTGTTGCTTCAAGACTCTTCTTCATCCGCACAAGCACTCACTGCCATATAGGAGGACTGATATTATGTAACACTCCAGTACCGTTTTCTTTGTTTCGAACAAAATTTTCCTGTTTCTTAATACTTTGCTTTGCTTCTGGAAGGTAGCTTTTTTTGCTAACCCAATGCTCCTTTGGATTTCCGTGTCACATTTAAATTTTAGAACTGGTTTAATTTTGGTTATCTCCAATTTGTAATTCAGATGTTGGGCTGTTTCTTTTGCTGATGACCATGCATTCTGTCTTCTTCCAATTGATGCAAAGTCTTTCTTCTTGCTATCCTTTTCTACCTTCTCCTCAAGGAGATCCTGTAGTTTCCTTTCTATGTCTGCTATCAACACTCTGTCATCTACATATCTAATGCTGTTAAGAGTGTGACAATGAATCCTGGTACATGTAATTCTCAGGATTTCTTCATTGTAAAGATTGAATAAGTCTGGTGAGAAGATACATCCTTGTCTTATGCCCCTGCATACATATGTGGGAAATAAATAAATACACTGTTTAATAAATAAATGGAGCGTCTACTCAAACATGGATCTCCATTAAAAATAATGTTTAAAGTGATAAAATCTGTCGAATTAATAAATAAAAAGAAATCTTTTACTTCTTTAGAAATATACGTCAGTAATATATGCCTAGATGCAAAGAGCAATTTTTTTCACAATAATTTCTTCCTTTTTTTTTTTTTTTTCATTTGGACTCATATTTCTATTCAATGAAAATGTGAGATTCAGTAACTGAAACAAATTTTATAACTCCAGAGTATAGTAGTTGATAGTTTCTAGCTTTTCACGGAAGAAATCTAATCCAACTGTTTGCACTCACATTACTCAAGCAAGTAGCAAGAGAAAACAAAGCCACACCAAGTGAAATGCTTAAATGAAAATTAGTCTTAAGCAGATTGAATTATAAATGAAAGAAAATCCCTGTTTTTAGTGCTAAGTTTACTTTGGAGAAAAGAATTCATGTAACACTTAATATTATTTTGATGTAAGCTCAGCTGTAAATAGAAGCTCAAATTTAGGTAAAAAGACTCAATTGTAGAAAAGTTGTACAAATAAACAATTAAAAACAAACTAATCGTTTGAATAATCTATTGGAAACAAAAGGTTTTATATTAACTGAAAGTGAACAAGCTGATATGATTATTTGAATTGAAAACATTTCAAGAAAATTTGATACAGAGATTATCAAAATTAAAAACATTAAACAAATGGGCATGTTAAAAGATCTTGTGCAGGGCTTGTAAAATTGGATTGTGGGTATGGTGCCTAGAAAAAGAAGTAGAGGAAAACCAAAAGAGAGGTGGAGGGATAACAGAATTCTGGGGTCACCAATTAATGAGTGGCTGATACTAAATAAGCTTAGTAATAATTGTAATAAATGGTGGGAAATAAGCCATGTTAGTTTACAATCAGCCGCAAGTGGAAACAGTGAATAATGACGATCGCAGTTGATATGCTTCTGCTTGATAGAAAGACAATGTTAATATATTTTTTTTACATATTATTTGAAATGTAACCAATTTGCTTCTGATCCTTGATATCATCTGTAAGAAATCCTTAAAACTATCTAAACGCATTAAAAGACCTAGTCTTATTAAATTGTATCTTGAGGGTATGGTGCCTGGAAAAAGAAGTAGAGGAAAACCAAAACATAGGTAGAAGGATAACATGATTCTGGGGTTGCCAATTAATCAGTGTCAGATACTATATAAGCTTGCTCAAGATTGTAACAAATAATGGGAAATAAGTCATGTTAGTTTGCAATCTGCTGCAGGGAGAATCTGAAAATGGCTAATGAAATTATTTTAGTTAATTTTATTCTGTCAACTCCACTTTTAACATGAGTTTATGAAACGGAAAACAAAAAATAGAGGAATGCTATGAAGAACTCAGCTGTGTCTTCAATAAGGCCATATTCTTCTGCCACTGAAATAATTATTTGAATCCCTGATCAAATGAACCCAAGGAAGTGCAAAATGAAGAGGTCTGCTCAAATAGTACTTTAGATTATATTTAAATATAAAATAGAATTATTTACATAGAATTATTAATCTGCAAACTTATGCAGCTTTTAAAAGAAGTATTTTAAAATTAGTAAATATACAAAATTGTCTCAATGAAAATAGATGCAAAAGTTTATGGAAGAAAATGGAAAAAGACATTCTTGTCTGAAAATACTATGCAATCTTTTCACTTTCTTGAATCTTTGAATATATGGAATTTAAAGGTTGTGTGTTTGGCTTTATTTTAGGTATGTGCATGTTCACATCTAAATAATTAAAGAAGCATACAAAACTTTGGTTTCTACCACCGACTGTTTATTCTCTTTTTGCATATAAACTGTAGTGAAACAAAGTTCTCAATGTCTCTTAGGTATGTCCATTTTCTTTTTCTGCTCCAGAAGTTAGGGTAAGTAAGGATAAGCATGGTTATAATGGTCACTCTCAAGTCGACCTTCCACTGAGTTGGAACGACCAAGGAAAAGGTTGATTTACTTCATAGGTGGAGATTTTGGAAGAACGTCATGTGTTGTAAACTAGAAAGAGAGTTCAGTCACCAGTGGACTGGAGAAACAAATGTACCCCACTGGGGATTTCTTCTCTCCATGAAACAATAACTTGGGAGAAATAGAGAGGAAGAAAGGAAAGAAAATGTCTGTCTTTTTATAGACTTAATGGCGTTTGACAAACCCAAGTGGGGTAATCATATTTTTGGTTCCTTTACTGCTAGCAGCATAGCAAAATGTATTTCCTTTTCTTTTTTTCTTTTTTTCTTACTCATTATTCTTATTTTATTCACTGATTTTATTTAATTCTCCATATACACACACACATATCCTTTTGCCTCATATATACTGATATTAGCTGCTAAAACACAATAATTTTCATACAATGAAACCTCACTGTTTACTCCTTTGTACTAAATACAAGTGCTGTCTGGAATTTTTCAACTTATATAAAGCATGCCGGTTCAAAAAAAGATGAGAGTGAAGGAAACAATTTAAAAGTGAAAGAAGTGCAGAAGGAGAAAAAGAAAGAAAGAAAGAGAAGTGAGAAAGAAAAATAAGAAAGAAGAGTTGAAAAAGAGTGAGAGCAAAAGAAAGTAAAATATCTGAGGTTATACAAGGTTAAACAATAAATAATGATTGATATAGAGAAAAATATCAAATATACACTTTTGTACCAAATACAGGTGCCACCTGAAATAGTTCCCAGTCAGTATTTTTCAACTTATAGTTATAAAACAAGTGTACTGGTTCAGACCAGGATGTGGCGGATACACATCAAGTGAAAAGTGTTCAGTCTCTTGACATATCTCTGATATGTCGTCCATGTCTCACTCCTGTAGAGAAGTGTGCTTATGATGCAGGCATTGTAGACTGCCATCTTTGTCTTGACAGAGAGCTTTTTGTTTTTTTTAAGCTTATCACCCCAAGCAAGGCTGGAAGCCACTAGCATGCAAGGGGTTACAGAAGGTTTGGAGGAAGAGCAGATAGGAGTGGTAAAGGAGAGGACTTGGAGAAAGATAGTGGATCGATCAAGGCAAGGGGGTTACAGAAGATTTGGAGTGAGAGCAGATAAGAATGAAAGGTGAAAGGATGTGGAGAAGGGAAGTGGATAGATCAAGGCAGCTGGAGATGTCGATTGATGTTACACTTAAATAGTTGGAGCTTGTATTTGTCAGGGAAACAGGAATAAGGCGAGATGTGCGAGACATGAAGCTATTGGAGTAGAAGAGATGTCTACATCTAACAGTTTCAACGGTGAATGGGTGGGAACGGGATGCCAGCCTCGTAGGACGTTTAAATTCATGAGGCCTGGGAACCAGCGAAAGCAGCTCCTCGGAGCAATTACTGTGAAAGTATTTGTAAAAAAGACAGAGCGAGGCAACGTCGCGTCTGTGAGAGAGCGACTGCAGACGAGATGACCGATCAGGGCCAATTACGTTGCATATCTGTCTCTGGATCTTATCAAGAACCCTGAGGCAAACAGCAGGGGCTCCAGACCATATATGGCAGCAATACTCCATGCAAGGGCGAATGGTTGATTTATAGATTTGGAGGATCGATTCCGGGGAGAAAAATTTCCTGGCTCGGCACGGAGCCAACTTTCCTTGCAGTGGATGATGCAATTGACTCGATGTATTTGTTTCATCTCAGATCAGCGGACAGCGTGAGACCGAGCAGCCGCAGAGAGGAGCTCTCGAGAAGTTGGTCTTCAGACATTCTAATGGGATGCAGGGATGGATCCGTGTGGTGGTTAATAGAGAGCAGTTTAGTTTTAGAGGCGTTAAAGTTAACCATCCATTTCTTGCCCCAGTTCACAACTGATTGGAGGTCCTTTTCTATTCGAAATGCCAGGTTAATTTTGTCAGCATCACTAGATTTGTGTTTGAGGCACGAGTAAATTGTGGTGTTGTCCGCATAGATGCCGACTTGGGAATCTATGGCATCAGGAAGTGGAGTTGTTCCACACTTGCAAGGTGAAGCGAGCGAATGTGGTTGCTGCTTTCCCAATCCTCTTGTCTATTTCTTCTCCAGGGTGAGGACGCTGCTGATTGTAGACCTGAGGTACATGAACTAGTTCATAACTTCCAGCTCGTAGTCATCAATTGTGATGATTGGTGGTACATCTACATCCTGTCCTAGAACATTCGTCTTTTTCAGGTTGATAGTCAGCCGGTCCCTGCAGGCCTCAGAGAAGCAATTCATCAGAGTCTGGGCATATTGTGGAAGGACAACATGCCCAATACTGAAGTTCAGTCTCACACCAGCCTAAAAACCATGTTCACTCTATTCAGACAGCACAGGGTCATGTTCATTGTATAGAGAATGGCTGAATTCTAAAAGACATCCTCTACGGGGAACTTGCAAAAGAGACACTGGTCACCCTTAGTTGCGCTACAGAGATGTCTGTAAACAGGACATGAAGGCCCTTGAGATCAACAGTGACCACTAGGAGGACCTTGTTGCTGACCATTCTGGGTGGAGAACCACCCTGACTAAACAATTAATGTCAGGAGAGGAGAAACTGAATAATGCAGCAGAAGACAAGTAGAAAAAACCACTGCAGCATAGATAACACACAGACAATTCACAGGTGTGACTTTTGTGACAGAGACTGCCACTAATGCATTGGCCTGTTCAGTCACAGGTGATGTTCCAGAGAAGCAGGTGGATGGGATCAAATCCATGATGATTGATGACCGGCAGAGTCCATGTGTAGTGGTTCAGATAAACAATAGAATAACAATAAAAGATTTCAAGAGAGAAAGGAAGTTAGAATAAAGAGGAGAGAGAGAGAGGAAGTTAGAATAAAGAGGAGAGAGAGAGAGGAAGTTAGAATAAAGAGGAGAGAGAGAGAGAGAGAGGAAGTTAGAATAAAGAGGAGAGAGAGAGAGGAAGTTAGAATAAAGAGGAGAGAGAGAGAGGAAGTTAGAATAAAGAGGAGAGAGAGAGAGGAAGTTAGAATAAAGAGGAGAGAGAGAGAGGAAGTTAGAATAAAGAGGAGAGAGAGAGGAAGTTAGAATAAAGAGGAGAGAGAGAGAGGAAGTTAGAATAAAGAGGAGAGAGAGAGAGGAAGTTAGAATAAAGAGGAGAGAGAGAGAGGAAGTTAGAATAAAGAGGAGAGAGAGAGAGGAAAAAGGAAAAGGTGAGAGTGAAAGATAGTAAAATATCTAAGATTATACAAGTTAATAAATAAGGAATAAGGATCGACAGAGAAAAAGCCAAACATACCCTTCTGTACTAAATACAAGTGCTGTCTGGAAAAGTAATTCCTGATAAGAATTATACAACTTATTACAAGTTCTAATAAACATTTGCCCAGGAATTTTATAAGACGAATTAAGTGTGATACCAAAAATAATCATGCTGCAGAGAATCATTGTTTGAAAAATAGCAAGCCTGCCTCTTACCAAATGGGCCTCATATCGGTGTGCAGAGAATTGAATGAAATAATTTAAATGTGCTGGCACTTGTATTTGCTACACAAGTGTAAATCAACATATAAGATATTACATTGTTTATACAAATGCTACAACAAAAACAGAAAGTGTGTATTTAATAAAGCTTTCATCAGATGATGACCCTGGGGTTAGCCATGGTTTATGGGGAGAAGCGTCATTACCACTACCCCTTAGTGCCCTAAGTACTTCATGATATTGCCAGTCTTTGTTCATTTTCCATCACAGTGGATCCAAGCAGACTGCCTGATCTGGAAGCTTCCTTTTCATAGATTCCCTCTTTTCTGCTGGTGTCAATTCAATATATATTTTGAATGGATTTTTGATCCAACATTATTTTTTTTATAAATGTTATTTTTAGTGAGTACATCTATTTGAAAATAATAATAAAAAACAAGATAGAAATTCAAATATGTGTACCCACTAAAAATAACCTTTTAGTAATAATGAAATATTATATTCTGTGTATTTTTAGGAAACAAATTTTCTTTGAGACAAATACTATTTAAAAAACAACAGACATTTTGTGTTGATGAATTTTAATGATTAACTTTTCCAAGTTGCAAATAATCCTTCTCAGACAAGAAGGAAATTCCACCAGAAGTTGTCTGAAGTTCATTTTTGAAGGAAAATCGATCATTAAATGATTATTTTTAAAATATAAATTTTGGTACTTGTGGGTTATCTGTTGCCACTTTTTATAAAGTTAAATGTGGTATTTATTTATTTTTTTCAGGCTGCTAGATGAATCTTTGGGAATTATCAGTTTTCCTATTTGAATTTCCTGATGGACCTTAAATCTTAAGCTAATGATTAAAAAATCTTAAGCTAATGATTAAATAAGCTCTGTGAATTGCTCAATTATAAAATACCAGTGAAAATTCCCCTGTCGCCTCATTAAATATTTGAGCCAAACAACTTTAACAAAATGTTACCCTAATAATCATAAATATGAATGCTGGTTATTATTTAAAGAAATGGGTACAAATGGAAAGGTTTTTCCATTTCACTGAAGCAGAAGTTAAACACATGAAAACATTTGCCTCCTCTGTTTTCCCCTATCTTTCTTTTCCACAATGAAACCAAACAGAGTTTCCCATGTCTTTTCTTGTATTCAAAATGGAATAGTCCATTATTTATGAGGTATTAGCAGAGTTTAATGTACATGCTAACTCAGAAACAAGTAGAATTATCAGATATGATGTAGGATTGCAGTAGGGTGGGGGATATAAACATAAACATAGCTGACTTATACTAATTATGCACCGAGATGGAAATGCTGAAAGATGCAGAAAACAGTTGAGCTGTACGTCTAGACACATTGAATGACAAAAATGTTAAAATTAAATATTTTGTGTTCCTACATTTTCGGCATTTTCTCTTGGTGCATACTTATAACGACACATTCATATCACTCCCCCTCCTCCCTACATATATATAATTCCATCATAACTTTTAAGTCCTTTTAGAGGGTAAAACGCGTTACACATATGATTTTTTTCCACTTTGTCATTCAATTATTTACTATGTCCACGTTTGTGTACTGTATCTTAATAAAATACTGCCGGTTTTTCGCAGCTAACTGACAGAAGTAAAGCCACGCTGCTGATCATGTGACCCAATTTCATCAGGCCCCGTTCCAATAACAGCACACTCATTTCAGCTTCAATAATTGATTCTTTATCAATCAATAAAATTTCACGAGTCAGATGTCGGCACAGCTTTCGTGCCCTGAGTTTATTAATAAATTCACATGTGAATACCAAACCATTTAAATCTCTGTATATACAATTTCTTCACTTTTCACATGTGATAACTTTCAAGGTTAATAAAAAAAACATAGAGAAAAATTTAAATGATCTTGATGTACCGCATGTGTACTTTTTGTTGGGCTACAGTTATCACACTCACACTCACCAGGTGGCAGTGTCTCTGTTATGACAATGGCAGACTATTTCAAGAAGTTTATGAAACTGAAAGATGAAAAGACAGACTCTGTTCGAGTATAGAGTACAATAATAATATAATCGAACAATTTCTAAGAAAGAAAAGGTAAATCCACTTTCATATGTTTGGATTTCATTAAGGTTTTCATTGCTGCTCTTTTAAAACAACAAACATTTCTGAAGGAGTCAAAAATATATACAGTAATAGCAGTGTCAAGAGAATAACTGTCCTTTTGGCACATCATTGGGGGGGGGGATTGCCAAAAATATCAATGTAAATGTCTTCAAATCCATCAAACCTGAGTCATTTGACACTAAAAGGTCAGAATCATTTTTCATTTTTAGAATTAGTCAGCTGTGAAAGCCAAATATATTTTCTCATTATATTTTGAAAATAATTAGAGGGGCGATTTCTCAGTAAAAATGTGTTTTGCTATTACCTGTAGATTTCCACATCAGCTAGGAGCTGATTTATCACAGTTAAGAAGGTCATAACTATCTGAAAACTTAGTGCTATTAGATAATTTTCGCAGCTAACAGTGAGTACTATAAAGACTTAAAATATCAGTTTCATATTTGAGGTCACATGTGAAGACCCCCACCTCCAAATAACTTCAATATCAATTTCACTTTCAATGGCACTGATGGACTAGGTGGAATGAGAATTGAACAAAAATAAAGATCGAAGTATAAAAAAAAGAAAAAAGAAAAAGCAGTGTGGGTGGAATTAAAAAGTGTCAAGAATTTAAAACGATATATGTGAGTGTAGGAATGCACACTGATATTATGCAGAAGAATAATCAAACTGAAAAATGCTGAAAGCTAGAAAAAAAAAAGAAGACAAATTGAGAAATAAAATCAACTTAAAATAAATGAAGGTAAAAATAAATTAGATCTCATAAAAAAAAAGAAAGTACTTTTTCTTGACGTCATGTAGCAGCTATAAATATCACTGCTTTGCAACAAAATCTATTCTACAACCTTGCAAGATAAAATGGAAAAATAAGGAAAAAAATTCCTACACTCTTATAAAAATAACGAAATATTTTTTTGTTGAATCAAAGAGATTTGCTTCTTATACTGTGACTAACTCTATACACAACCTATTCATCTGAAGGACTTCTGGCTCATATTTACTTGAAATTTCAGTTGCTTTTTATTGCAACCTTTAGTCAAGTCATCAATCTACGGCAGTGAGTAAGCAGCACAGAATTGGAAATACAAGACAGGCACTTTGTGAAATTTGAACTCACTCCTATTTTGCCCCAGGGGAGTAACAGTTTTGCAGAAAACCACAAAACAAATCTACTCTAATTGATCCTTTCATTCCAAACAGTCATTATCAGCACCATGTTTATTTTTCGTGTTATACAAGTGACAGCAAAATCAGTTTTATTTTATTTTTATTAGATGAAGCATTGTCAACCATTATTTTTTTTTTTTTACATGTATTTACTCTCATCTTAATTGTTACTTGACTTTTATAGTACAACTTTTTACATGACCCATCAATTTATGCTGGTGAGAAGACGTCATTAGATTGCTCGAACAAAAAAATTGCAATAAAAAGCAAGTAAAAGTTTAATGCAGAAGTAAATACTAGTCGAAAAATTAATAATTGTGAATGTTAAATGCTTCATCTTAGAAAAATAAAAGATAATACTGCCAACATCATTTATAATTAGTGTAACCCGGATATAAGAGACCCGGATATAAGAGAGATTTTCTCTGGTCCCAAATTACAGCCTGTGTTATTGTATATATAATAGACCAAACCCAGACATAAGAGAAACCCGGCTATAAGAGACTTCTTCTCCGGTCCCGGCAACTCTCTTATATCCGGGTTACACTGTATTACCACTACAATAGATCTCAGCACCTTCATGATCAATAAAAAAAAAAAAAAAAAAGGATCTCACTTTTGAAGACATTAGAGAAAACAGATTCTGCATGATATCACCTTTTTTTGTCTAAGATGATCGACATTTTCAAACAATCTCCAAAGAAGGAGGGTCTCTGGAAACAAATTTATTGACCTAAAGTTGTTTTTGTTCCACTGGGCTTAGGGTGGAAAGATAAATTATACGAGTGTCCATGCTGAAAAGTTGAATCGACAGGAAACATGGTAAACTTAACTGTTTTATTCAAAACTGCCGCTTGATCCGTTTTGCTCCCAGCATTCCCCAGTGGGAACGGAAGTGCTTACAAACATCATCATCATCAACATGAATGATGTTGTTATAAATTGTTTTTTGTCTGAAAGAGAACTGATGTTTATACTAGATTATAATAATATGCAAAGTGTTGTCTGTAGCATAGTAACTTTTTTTTTAGCTATCTCTCTTATACGAACAATTTATGCATTTCAGTTATTTAAAGACTCATGTGAAAACATCATAACACTCAGGACTTAATAAAATGTGCTGTACATTCCTTTTAAAGGCAGACATAAACTAGTTATTTTTATATGATTATGAACTAAAATCATTTTTTTATAAAAATCAAAATCTTTGAAACAGATGGTGGGGTCAAAAGTCTGTAGTTTTATCCTTACTAATTAACATGAAATCCACTAGGAGAAAAAATAGATTTTGAATATCTATCTTTCTTTTTTTTTATATCCTATTTCTCTTGAGGCTGTAAAGTGATCATAGCTCTCCACAGATACCTTTATTTTTTATAATCTAGGGATTGCCATGACTTCTTGCTTGGGGAAAAACAGTGAAGTGGTTGCCTTCTGTATAGTTTGGAATTCAGAATTTTCCTTTTCTTAGACCTGTTGTCATCCATTTGTTTAACCCATAGTGAGGTGGGGAAAGGTAGAATAGATTCATGACTTTCTCACTAGTATTTGTGCAAAAGTGAAAGCAACAGAATAGGAATAAATTTGAACCGGCCTCGCTAATTGAACTTTCCACTCTGATAACTGTCATACTACTTTCACATCTGTCAAATGATATCATACCTAGGAAAGAGCAAATATAAATCCTGCATTTCTAAATATAAATAAATAAATAACCAAGTCTTCATATTAAATTTTATTGAGAAATGGACAACCCTGTGATGTGTTGGGTGAAACTTTGATAAAAAAAATTACACTGGAAAAAGAGGATCTCTGAATATGCTCCTTTGCAGATAATACCATGTTAGTGGGACAAAAAAGAGCTTTTTTTCCCCCCCTCTTTTTGCATCCTGATTTTTATGCTTGTAAAAATAAGCAAATGTATGAATAAAGGATAAAACTCTATAATTAAAGAGTTCTCTCTCACTGAAGGTCAATGGTAGCCTTACATTACCATTCGGCTACACATCACACAGATTTCATTTTTTTTTTTTTGGCAATCTTTAAATTAGCCCATTTTACGAATACATTAATTCAATATCTCGGATTCCAATGCACAATATTTGCTACATATATGCATACAAAGATCAGCTTTTCAGAACTATGTATAGACAGATAAAGTGTTTTTGAGTATTTAATATTACTAATATAATGGCTGGAAAATGCCAGACACAGTGTTGCTATTCTATCACTATTTCTGTGGCAAATGTTCAGACGAGCTCCATTCTTTAGCTCCACCCGTTCAGACCTTTACAGGTAAAATCCTTCTTGTTATGTCCATCCTTTCCATATCTCATTTGTAAGAATCAAGTTCCACTCTTATTCCCAAGAACTTCTACATTATGAAACAGACTCCCACAAGGATACTTCCTCAAAAATCAATAATCTTAACCTCTTTAAGTTTAAGGTCAATTGTTATCTATCCTTCATATTCACTTCCTACTTTCTTCCGGCGGCATTCATATTACACACCTCATTCAGTAAACTTGAGTGACTCTTGAGCCTTGTATTGGGTGAACATTAGTGGATTATTGATGTATGGATTGGCACATATCTAACACAGTGATTCCTGGCCGTCTTTTAGGCATGCCCCCACCTAAGCTACTCTAAAATCCTGATGCACCCTCCCTCCCAGTAACATATAATTATTCAAAAAATTATCTCCTATTCATATGGAGGAAACCTAGAAGGCCATTAACTTGGTCTAAACAAGCTTCCAAAGAACATGGAATCCATGAAAGAGAAAAGTCAAAGAATGAAAGGACAGCTGCAATAGTATTATCATTTAATTTTACAATATTTATAATAATATTGTGTTAATATATATATGTATGTAGATATATATATATATATATATATATAAAGAAATATAGTTTTAAGGTGTGCTATATTTATGGGATAAAGTGCTCAATATAAGAGATAGAGTGTGTGTAAATATAAAAGTGAACATTGAAGTCAACACTCAGAGGCGACAGGCTGTTTCATGCTAGACGTAATCGTCAGGTCATCTGATAGATATATATATATATATATATATATATATATATATATATGCACAGTACATATGTAATTACACATGTACATACATACACACAAATATTTTTATGTACTCACACTGTATATGCACCATTTGTATTAACTTGCACACATTCACATATTCATACAGACTAACTAAAAAAAATTCACTGCTAATTTATTCTTGACCTGTGACCCTTAAAAATCAAATTGTCCTATGTTGGGAACCATGGATCTAAAGTCACAATATTTGCGTGCTCAGCCTAGGAGCAAAAAGGTCACTTCTTAAAGTTCTTCTTAGGATCAGTGTAATACACAATTTTATTGTTTACTAGTAGGCTTTGCCTGCTCACTATCACTTTGCAAAGATATATTCACTACTTGAAATCTTTAAAACAAAACTTTTAAATGAATATTGGCTTGTTATAATTAAGGAAAGTTTTACAAATAGATGCCAACTTGCCAAGTAAAATGCAATTTTCTGCACTATATAAGACAATTTTCCTAAACAGAACTATTTTTAATATGAAAATCAAAACAATCATCAAATAAAAGAACACTAATGAAGGACAGTTATTTAATGAAATATACTTTTTAAAATTCAATATGCAAATTAGTTAGACCTGAAGAGTGATATTACCTAGAAGTAGATAATATGTAATACAGATATTGAGCTTTTATCATATAAATTATTATAAAATAAAGTTGGGGTTTTTAACCCCTGAATTTGTTGGATAATTGTGCTCTAATTTCACATTTATTCATATAGATTCCCTAATATAGGTTTTACTTAATTAGCTATTATGTTTCTCTAACTCTTCAAATGTTGAATGTATCACTAATTCTAATTTCTATTTTCCCATCTTTACACTATATTAATTTTATCTTATAAATTGTCCTCTGTTCTGCCACCTATGAAATAAAAATAATTGTTTGTATGGAAAATAAGGATCTACGTACATCAAATTGCCTTTAAGTGACAGCAGAAGAATCATTGTTGAACTTTTAAAAGGTAAGCTTAAATATTAATTCAATACTTAAATGCAGCGATCAATTTTGAGTTCTTCTGTAGATTATGGATGCCTATTGCATCTACTCCTCCCCAGCGATTGTGATGATGGCGAAACCAAGAGTCCTCCACAGGAGCTAGCTTAAATGCCACTCAATAGAGCAGCTTTTAAGCTAGTTTATAATAAAACTTGCACTGAAATTTCCAATACAAAAGGAAAAATAAAAGTTACTCCTCTTGAACCATGAAAGCAACAATAATGGCTAACATACTATATTAATATATATTTTTTAACATCACATAACCATGCAACCCTGAATCTGAGCTGAACGAAGATTGTTCCCTGTGCCTAACTTTTCTAGGGCCTTTGAATGAGCTATGAACCAATGATATATATATATATATATATATATATATATATATATATATATATATATCTTATAAAGTACAGTGTGTGTGTTTGAGCGTGTGTGTGTCCAAGCAACTCCTCCACCCCACTGGTCCGATTTCATTGATTCATTATATATATATATATATTATGCACAGTACATATGTGTACATATATATATATATATATATATATATATATATATATATAT
The DNA here is from genome assembly GCA_964036315.1 of Acanthosepion esculentum. Taxonomy (NCBI): domain Eukaryota; kingdom Metazoa; phylum Mollusca; class Cephalopoda; order Sepiida; family Sepiidae; genus Acanthosepion; species Acanthosepion esculentum. The sequence continues at coordinate 8,880,126 of OZ038497.1, forward strand.
ATATATATATATTTTGGCTCCACTATTACTTCTACTAAATAGCATTTAGAATAATTTGAAAGACAACTGTTACTGCCTACCCAATAACCATTAGGATAATACAATAAACCATAAATACCTGACCTTGTTACCCATAATACCTTATTGGGCAGATTATTTCAATAGTCAAGTCACCACATAACACACATGGCCTGAAGATTACATTCACACATGAAATAGACTGTCAATCTCAGTGTTAACTAGAGTGTCTACTTTTATATTTATATATGCTCTATCCCTGCTATTGAGCACTTTTGTCCCTATATATATATATATATATATATATATATATATATATATATATATATATTCATGCTATCTGTTCATTTCTTCATAGCAACAAAATTGGGAAAGAGAGAGAAGTATGGTGGTAATGGAGAAAGCAGAGGGTAAGTAACAAAGCTAGAGAAAAAAAACTGTTAGATGGAAGAGATGACGACAAAAGAAAGACATAGATTAGTGCGTTGTCTTGAATTTTATTTCTCCTTTACCACTTTGATCTTTTCAAGTGGGTGAAGCTTTAATATGCACAGAACTGTAGGCAGATGCTAAGCTATTAATATATAGAGACATGTACCTATACTCAATTTTTATTTGTGTCAGTAATGAGAAATTATTCCATTTCTCTGAAGGCAAGAATAAATATATACTATATAGTATGTGTCTCATCCCAGATAACGCCGAAACAGACTTTTTCCTTGTTGCCCATAGAGAAGGCAGATGCATTGACAATTTCACCCAACAGATAACCACTTATCAGCCAAGTGTAGATCCATGCTTCATCCATTATCAGTGGCTGTCTGTAAATATTTGATCGACCCAGCTGCATAGAAGCTGTGCATGTGTGGGAAAAATCACATGACAAGCAGATATATAAACACCCAACCAGGAGGGGAAAAGAGAGTCTCATATATCCACATTCAGAGAGGGTCCTGAGGCCACCACAGGCTGATGGCAATTGACAAAGTCCAGAGATTAATAAAATGTAATGTGACATATAAGAGATTTAGTCTCATATTTTTATTAATTGACACAATAATAATGTTACATCTGTTCAAATATAGATTTGTTTCTGATGGATTGCCAAGAAACAATGTTTTGGGCTCAAGTAAAACCTTTTTTTTTCCTAAGAATCAGTACTCATAACATTTGCAATACCTATGCAAATTGTTTATGAACTAAAAATAGTTTATAATAATACACAAATGCAGGCAAGTGTAGTTTCAAATTATTGAGAGACACTGTAATTAATTTATATTAAAATCGATTTTCTCAGTACAAACCTATTCAGAATATTTTTTAATGCACAGTGATAATATGGCTGATATTGGCATTTTAATTCAATATAGAACAGTCCTATGATTTCTGAGTGAAAACAATACTTCAATCAATAACCACTTTTTAAAGATATACATTGTAGTTATTTATTCAGTTTCACCTAGTCTGACACAAGGTCATAATCAGAGATTTTTATTTTTAGCATAGATAATTAAGCAATTTTGATTTAGAAGGTTAATGCAAATAATTTCAGGTAAATACATTCAGTTGTTTAAAATTTCTACCTTAAAAGGCCCACCTACAGTTTTTGTAACTGATTTCAAAGCATGAACTTCAAAATCTGAACATGTGCAGTTCGTGGAAGGTACTCAAAAGGAAAAAAAAAAATTTCAATAAACCCCAAATATTTAATCCACTTGACTCTCACAGAAAAAGAGCTGATCTCAACAACAGTAATTGGTCCTTATTGAGGTCTTAAAAGTGATGTCATCGGAGCTCAAGATTAACAATCATCAGGATAACAGAACATTAGTTGGGGATGGCTGCTTAGGTCAATTGGGACAATACAAAATTGTAAATTAAAATTCTATTATATTTATTCTAAAAGCAACTAATTTCTTTAAAATAAAATTTATTACTTTATACCAATGGTGATGGGCTTTTTTTTTTTACATGATGTTCACCCTGTACAAGACCCAAGAGCCACTCGAGGTAGATGGTTATAGAGTAAGAGTCACCACTCCAAGCAAGATGAAGATGCCACCAAGACACAAGGGGCTACTTAAAGTGAAAGAGAAAGAAAAACTGTAGAAGGAACTGGAAACCCAATCCTAAACAGGAGACTAAGGGAGGATAACCCTCTACTCCTGTTCAAAAGACAAGGAAGAAGTGTAAACCGGATGATAGGTAAACCTTTTTAATCAACCATTAACAAAAAAATTTTATGCATTATGTTTTCTGCATATCATAAATGAAAATGTAAGGGAGAATTTAAATAAAATAAACATGGAAAATTTAATCGTGGTGCAAGATTGGAAAAGTTTTTGGTAATGACTTTAAAAACTTCTTGATTGTCAATATTTGGAATGTACTAATATTCTCTGCATAGAAAATGAATGTATAGAGCACAATTCTTAAAGGATAATAAAAAGTTATTGTGAGCAGGAAAAGTCATAAGAACATTTCCATATAAAATGATTCAAATTTATTTAAATAACCCTGAATAATTTTATATCTGAACATTTTATAATTTTTATAATTTTGGTCTCACCAGAAAGGCAATCAGAACAGCAGAAAACTTTTTTTACTTTTTTCCCTGAAACCATCTTAAAAAAACAACATTATTTGCCCCTTGCCCCTAAATATTAAACCATCAAGAAATTAAAATATCTTTTTAACTTTATTATTTATAGTTGTTCATAGAATAACAAAAAATACCAATAAAATGTTCAGTATATAAATTTAAAAAAAAAAACTAAAATATTAAAGTTTTAAAAATGACTAAATACAAAATAAATAATAGTTAAATTTTAATATAATTTTTATTAAAATCAAAACTTAATTTTTAAATATCTGTCTATATCTCTGAGATGAAGTATTATGATTACTTGCATTATTTACATTATTCAGACTTTTATCCTCAACTTCATTGCCATATTCATGTTTTGGCCATTGTACACTCTGGCTTTCTTCAGGTGATTGTCCTCAAGGACACATGATCCAGTTGATTAGATTGATTAGATCCAGTGACTACACCCAAAGAGTTGTGAGTTCAATACCAGGCCAGAGCAGTGGTGAACCAAAACTTGGAGAGTTGAGTTAAAGGGAAATAACTGAGATATCCGGAAGGGGCATGGCACGTGGAACTAGAACAATCTACCCTGGTGGATGAAATAAAGGGTTTGGTTTGAAATTTAAATCACCTGAAGAAGGACAAAATGTGAATATGGCAATGAAGATAACAGTGTAAATAATGCAATTAATTTTTAAATGTTTAAAATATTATGTATCATATGTTATATAAAGATTTATTTTCTATTCATCAACACACTCTGCATTTTCTTTTAATCATTACACAAGGCCAAATCAATTATACTGATATACAGTGTGATTGGACATTGTTGTAAGATAATTCATCCATAACTGATAACCCCCTTAACCACCATATCTTCTACCGCATCTCATGTAATTATAGCAAATGAAAGACTCCAGTCTATGACATATATAGTAATAATAAGGCAAATTGGTCATAGATTTTGTAAAGCTTCAAGCAAAACCTTATATCATAGGGATTCAAAAAGAACAAAAAATGACAATAAGTCAAAATAATTCCATTTTTTACAAAAATGACTATAGTCTGACACAAAGCCAAAATATTGGAATGACTCACAGGGATTGATCTCACACGCGAGCACATGAGACTGGCTGGCTAACCACTATTCTATGGCATCTGACATTAACAATCACATTGTATTTGCTTCAATCATTCTAAAGGTTTGAACTGCACCAAATGATTTTAAATTAGTCCACATGATATTAATGCTGTAAAAATATTTTTTTTTCTGTTTTAATGACTACCTGGTTTGGAAATGGCAACTGTAAAAACTGTCAAGTCTCATACTCGCTAAACTCACAGTGCTACAGGGATAAAAATAGTGACTCTTATAATGACTTGTCATTCAGGAAATGGCAGACACTTAATTAACTCTAGAATCATTTCATCAGCTGGACAATTGCTATTTATTTATAAGTCTTGTGGACAAATGCATCGGAATGAAATTTCCCTCAGTCGCCAAACCAACACAGGAAGAAGATTTGATTTGAAGGTATCTGGAATGAACATAATCGTCATTACTAGCAATTAATTTGCTCACTGCTTCTGACAATGTACAACCGTAATAATCCTGCAAGGTGCTAATCACAGAAATGTCATAGTTTCAGGAACGAAACGGAAGGGAAGAGATTTCATTCACTTGGGAAGCGTTATTTGCATCCGTTTCTGCGCTGTTGGAAGTCTTAATTATTTCTCACTGCAGCTCGTCTTTTACAGAGGAACAAAATGTCTTCATTCTCAATCAGGATGGTTACCAGAAGATATATTCACATGGTAAATAGGTTTTAACACATTATAGACCTTGGAAATTCTTTTATAATCATACTGATGGTATTAAGGGAGAACACCATAAACAATTGACACTAGTGAAAACAAAAAGAGGAGTCATTCCTGTATATTCTTTTTATTATCTGCTGTCATGATGATGATGATAAACAAAAGATGAAACAAAACATAGACAAACTAGAAAATCTTTTACAAAAATTCATCAAGAGATTGAACATAGAATAGAAACGGCTAGAAATAGTTTTGCCTCACACCGCAAGTTGCCATAATCATGTCACGATTGGTAACAAGCCCATTCAGAAATATCTAAACCAGTGGTTCCCAACCTTTTTTATAGCCATACCCCTACTTAACTACCTCTAAAAAAAAAGTGACTGAAGCCAAGATGCCAGGTCAGGACGAATAACATTGCAGATTCTTCTTTGTATTTTATGACGTATTGAAGGCAAGAGCAGAGGGAAGCAGTAACATATTTAATGAGTTTACATGAAGGGATGGCAGAACAGAGACAAAAGGAGATGGTGAGGGGGTTAAAAATTACTTAGGAAGTTGTGGAGAGCCATAATTACCCACAATCTGAAAGGACATGATATATAATAGAAATAGTAGTATCAAAGTATTATGAGATCAGAAAATAACATTAAAAATGAAAAGGATTAGTTTTGGACTGCTAGTCATTTCTAGTCTCGCATATGGCAGTGAGTACAGGACAATTTCCTCACAAATGAAAAAGTGACAGAATTCTGGTTCTACAAATAAACGCTGAGAATATGTTCAGTTCCTAGTGGATTACAAAATTCAATCTATTAACTAGGATGAGATATTCTTAGGCAATGACAGTGGGTCCAGAACAATCTACTTCCATCAATTGAATAAAGGGTTCAGTTCAATATTCCCTGAAGGTAATCCAGATTGACAGATACCTGAAGAAGATCAGGGAGTACAACAGCTGAAACACTGTGACCATAACAACAAAAATTAGGACATTAGTCCAACTGTAAATAATGTAAATAAAGATGAGACAGTTAATCATATAACCAGCAAAAATATAAGGATAAGCATGACTGAATGGGCAAAGTAAATCACTGGGAACAGTGCAAGGAACTGTGTTTTGACCAAATAGACTAATGTTTTATACAGAAAGCAGTGTCTATCCCAGAGACTGAAACATAAAATACTCAGCAACTTTGAGAGTCAAATGAGTCATCCAATTCAAGCCAGAAGTCCAGACCTACTCATAGTAAACAAGAAAACATGCCAGAGAGTGGAATTTGCCGTTCTGGCAGAGTTAAGCTGAAAGGAAATAAAAGCAAGATAAATATTCAAATCACAGTAGAGAGCAGAGAATTGTTAAGCATGAAGGTGACAGTCATACCAGTCATTACTGGAGTACTGGAATAGAATACAAAAAAAGATCGAATTTAAAAATATTACTTTTTTTATGGACTCCATGCAGTGGTTGCATCCTAAATTTCCAGGAACTAGTTCTATAAAGGCAGGTAATCTTTACAAACTGATTCTGCTTATTTTCTTTTCAATCTGAGAATGGAAAAAAATTACTTTATAGTATCAAAAAGAATTAAACCATTTTGATAATTTAATAGAAAACATTTATTTATTAAGATATTTCCAGATTGAAATTCTGTTCTCATCATATTTCTGTTCAGAAGTCTGATGCTTTTTGACTCTAGTGTCATCATCTGTGTTATGGTTTCTTAGCCATATTCAAACTGAATCACTGCAGTCCCAAAGATCCAATGGAAGACCTATCAAATTTATGACTAGAAGATTTGCCGCGTTTTTAACTTCAAAATGGTAGGGGGCATGTGTTTACTAGAGTTTTACTAGAGGCATGCGCACGAGGATAGAAAAACGAACATTTTACCTAATAACCCAACAACCGGTTCAGTAAGGTTTTATAATTTTAAGAATTGGTTTGCACAAACCGGTAAGATGCACCACTGACTCCATGTCTTTGGCTCAAATTCACAATGGTGAAAAGAGTTTTAAAAGAGAAAAGACATCACTTTTGAACCCTTAGCTAAGCAAGGTGCTGAGAAAAGAGTGCTGGCTTACTGTGTAACATTCATCCTCTTATATGCTAGTGAATACCGGATTATCTCCCCACAGATGATGAGCTTGTTAATGGATGGTGGAATTTCAGTAGCCTTAACAAAGGGAGAAAAACTGCTGAAGGTCACAAGAGATAGAAAGTTGTGGAGAGCCTTAACTGTCTATGTCCTGAAGTGATGCAGCACATAGAAGAGGAAGATAATCACAAAACATAGGAAATATTATGTGTCAGTGTATTGTAGAAGATAACGATGACAGTGAAAAAGTATGTGATGCAAAAAATCTGTAGTTTTACTGGTTCTGGAAAAAATAAATAAATAATCCTTCAAAAAGGAAAAAAAATTTTAAAAATAGAGACTCTTACAGCAATTTCATCGTGAGGTATAAGAAGCAGGACTTAAGAGAGCAGTAAAAAATTTGTCTACCTGAGAGTTAAAAAAAGATTTGAAATCTACTGTTGGATAAGCAGAATTATCTAAATTCTGTACAACTGACAAAGTTATCATAACAATGATATCAGAAGAGTTAAAAAATATCACATGATAGTGGTATAAAAAAAATAGTATACCTCTATCCCCCAACTTGCAATCAACATTTTTTAAGGCTTAGAGAAAATAGCTAGAAAACTGGGAGTTTCACTTTAAATATATCAGCCCTCAATTGTTAAATCATTGGAACTCTGACTGAATTGTTTAAAACTCTGATTATGTGATATTAGTGCAATTGATATGCACTCAAGTATTACAAAATGATTTTATATGAGAGTAAATTGAATTCTCTTTCAAATGATACCAAATTTAACCTCCTTTGAATTACTGGTTACCAGATATGGTTTTGGAAATCAACAACTTTTACAAAGTTGTAGATTTCTGCCACGTTTAGTTGCTCATATGACTGGTGTTAACACAGTGTACTGAAATACAGTGCTACTCATTGCAAATGCATTCAGCTATGCCTGGATTGTAAGCGCATAAAATTTGTGCATTCATTTGTGTGCTTAAAGGGTTAAAAAAAGGAAGTATAAGGAGATTGATTATTGAAGAGGCAGAATATAAGAAAGAAATCAGAAAAGAAAAAACAAAAAAATGGATGCATGCATTTTGCCTTTAATACTTGATTTGCTAATGAAAAGAATAACTTAAGCATTGGAAGTAACGAACAGCTAAACAAATCACACCAGTGAACATACAGTCACCAAAATTAAGCAACACTGAACTTGTTCAGTACCTAGATGGGTGACTGCTTAAGAATACCAGGTGTTGTAAACTTGGATGTGCAGGTGATGTAATAGAAAATCGGAGAGCTGAGTTCCAATTCCAGTTGGGTTCATTATATTCACTTATATGCAAGTACTCTTAGGAAAGGTACAAATTCACCTTTTCTCCCCCACAGCTGTGGGTTAATTAATAGGACTTGTGTCAGTAAATTATTATTGACTCTAAAAAAGTTTTACAATCTAAAAATATATTCTAGCTTCAAAAAAGGGTTGATAAGTCATAAAAAACAAATCAATAAAAAAACACCAGTGAATATATTCAAAAATTTATTGTAATAAGTTTTAGATTGTAAAATTTAGATTGAAATGAAAAAAGAAAAATCAAAAAAATCAGGTTCTTTATTTCATAACAGGTAATGCTTCACTCATATTAAATACAATTAAGAAAAATTAATAAAGGTAACAATAGTGAACAAACATTGGAAAATGAGATTTCTGCAAGTGATATCAAGGAAGTGGTTTAACAGAGGAAGGAAAATATGACACCAAAATCCAAAAGTGCATGGGGATAGCAAAAGATGCCTTATAAAAGGTAAGCAAAATACTAAGAAACAGGAAAATTTTTGATTGAAAACAAAGAAAAGAGTATGTAACTGTTACACAATATCATTTGTCCTATATGGCAGTGAATGCTGGACCATCTCATCACAGATGAAGAAGCTTGAGGGAACAGAAATGTGATACGACAGAAGGATAATGAGAATAACATGGACTGAATATGTGAACAATGATGAAGCTATAGAGAAAAGGGAAACAAAAAGGATACTTATACTTAGAAATGAGAAATAGAATGTTGAAATTTCTAGGGCATATAATGAGAAAAGAGGGCTTGGAAAATTTGACACTCATAGAACATATTGAAGGCAAGAAGGGTAGAGGAAATCAGCACATAATTGACCTAACGAGCTTGTGTAAATGTATGGCAGAAAAGGGTTTAGGAGAGATAACAAAAAGATAAAATTTGCTAAAAGCTACAAAGCCATGATCAGCCATGTCCTGAAGTCACGTAGAAGACCTGCAAACAGAACGAGATAAAAAGAAAGCAGTGAAAATATTGATGATACTGTTGAAGAAGCATCTAAGCTATTTCCATTTCAACTTGTACAGTGTTCTTTGTATATACCCCAATTGGTAATAAAAGATGGATTGAATGGTCATCATGTAGCTATTCCCTGTTGGAAATTTGAGGCAAGTTGCCAGTTATGCAGAGACGTGCTGAAAAGGAGCTATTTTGGACCAAACAACACCTGAGAGAATCATTTTATTTGATAGTTAAGTGTTTGCTTGAGCTAAAACTCTTTCTTGATGTGGATAACAAAGATGTTCCACTAAGTGAAAGTCAGTAGGTGTTAGCAACACAAAGTACACTTTATGATTATTGCTTATAATGTCACTAAGAAGATGCAATCTCAAGATTTAACACCTGGTAGATTATTGTAGGAGCAGAAAAGCTTGACATATCACCTTAATGAAACAGTGTGATTAATTACCAATAGCATTGTATCTTGAATGAAAAAAAAGAAAAAGGGTTTCTTGTTGGATCACCAAATTCTGTTACCTGCTATTTATACTGATCAAATGAATTGGATTTTGCTGAACAAGAACCAAATAGATCAAGGAAAAGAGGTACTCTATGAAGCGGCAAATCCCATGAATGGTGACAGGTATCTGAAACTCATGAATCACAGAATTAAGTTTGTTTTTGTTTTTTAAAAATCAAGCAAGGTAATAATACCACTGAGACACAAGAGGCGATTGGGAGTGTAAAAGAACAAAAAGACTTTAGAAAGAACAAGAAACTTAAACAGGAAATAAGGAATAACGCTCTACACTTGTTCAAAAGATTGGGGAGGAGTGTGAACCAGTTGACAGGTGAAGCTATCTACTCTTACTGACAAAAAAAAAATTAAACAAATATTAAATAAAATTTCGGAGTTTAGGTGGAGAAGTTGAAAGTATAGAGTTGAAGCAAACTTTAGAAGCAACTAGAAACCTAATCCTAAACAAGAGGCAAACCTCTACTCCCATTCAAAAGACCGGGGAGGAGTGTGAACTGGATGATAGGTGAAGCGATCTACTCCTATTCCCAAGCTAGAAGAATTGGTAATAGAACCATTCTCTTCAAATAAAAAAATTAAACTTTGAAGAAGATTTGTACAAATCAGAATGTTCAAAAGTAAAGCAATGGCATTTAAATTTTTTTTTAAATCCCCAAAAAACATACAACCAGGAGATGACCAAAAAAGATATTTTTAAAATAGATTAAAATAAAAGTAGAAAAATATGACGATTTATTGAAACTAACTATAGATATTGTCCTTGCCTATTCTGATGTTATTAATAACATAGGTAAAATTGTTACCGCAACATGACCCACTTGAATTAGTGTATATGAAAAAAAAATTTCTCTACAGAAAGTAAGTCAAATTTAAGGATTTCTTTGAAGGAGGATCTGGCTAAAGCAAATTTGGGATTAAATTTTTTTTGACTCCCTGTTCTAAGATTTCTTTAAAAAAATTTTATATTTAAATGTTTTCATCTTGAAAAAAAAAAAGAATTGTGTACTTGAGTTTATTTCTTTATGAAAGGTTCATTTGTTTAGTTGCTTGGAGTGATTAATATCAATTTTAGTTGCAATTTTGAATTAATTTGAATAAGACATCTTTTAAATTTTTTAAATGATAAAAAAATATGATCCTGCTTTTCTTTTATAGAATTTGTTTTTTACATTTTATTTCTTTTTCAACCTTTTAATAAAAATATTGCCCACTTTTTCTTAATATTTTGTGATGTTAAATGTTACTCAATGTTTGTGAGCTTTTTAATAAATAATATGAAAATCTGTAAGATTTAAAAACTTTAATTCCCAAAATATAATTAGTGCATGGGTGGCATAGCAGTTCTCAACACTCAAAGTGGAATTGGAGATCTGATTTCAAGTTCCATCCTTGTCTATTGTTGTTATTTTTTT
>OZ038497.1:8895880-8928380 GCA_964036315.1 Acanthosepion esculentum
GTTTGAGGGAGAGTGGTGACAATCTACATACATCTTTGAAAAGAGAAAAAATAACAAACAAAAAAAAAGACATGTCGTGGGCAGGTAAGAGTTCTCTGAATTGTTTTTTTTTTTGTGAAGATAAAAACAGGTGAAAAAATGTTTTCAGACAGCAAATTTGCTTCAAAATTTGAACAAATTGTAATGGCATCACTGCACTTCTGGATTCAAAAATCAATGTTACAAAGGAAATTGATTCTTTCTTTAACTTAATCACATGAAAGCATTTTGTATTGATTCGGAGTGACCGCTAAAAACTATTTTCATATAATTTTTTTAAAATTACGTTTAACAGGACAGTTATTTTTTCATTAAAAAGAGAGAAAAAAAAAAGATTTTTTTGCCTCAGTTGTGGTTAAAGCATTTACTTGGCTCCATAGAATTAGGGCTTGAGTCAGCCAATAAAAACAGCTTGAGATTATTTCTTTTTTTCAGTTTCACAATTGAGTTTTAAAGACAAAAAAAATCCAGAGTTAAGATTTTTAATCTAGTGATTTATATGTAGTGAGTGATAATTTCCAAATAAATGACTTTATTTGAGTAGTAAGATAAAATTAACTTTAATAAATTAATCATACGATTCTTTAAAATTCTTTGAGTGAAATTACAGATGGATGCATTTTTAGCAAAAATAAAGCAAAAATATTTCTCCAAATAGTAAAATTCTTGTCTAAATGGCAAAAACAAACACAAAAGTTGCATAAAATAACAAATGAAAATATAATCATTTTATTAAACCAACCAAATTTTCTTTCCAATGATTAGAAAAAAAAGAAGCCAAATTTGCAGTTTTCCCCCCTTTTCTTATAAATTGGAAAGACAAGTAAATATTTCTGAAGTTTTAGATAAAGATCATTTAAAATTTATTTTCTGATAAAAAAAATCTTGAAATTAAAGTTTAGAAATATTTTCAATTTAAATTTTGTTTTATTTACTTACATTTTGTCATTTATGAAAAGATAAAACAAACATTTAAAAAAATTACATTAATAGCTTTAAAAAAAAGATTTGAAGCAAAATATTTGTATTTTATTTCTACTGAAGATGCAGTTAAGCAATTTACTTTTGTAAATTGTAAAAATGTATTTTTCAATATAAGCAACTTGTTTAGAAAAGGCCTTCATTTCTTTGGAAATTCTTAACAAAAAATCAATTTTCAAAGAGAAGTGAGTGAAATGGGTCTAAAATGGGGGTTTGATAAACAAAGTATGGGTGACATAAAACTGGACATTTATTGTGTTCACTTTCATGACACTGGATATTCAATTTCTAACATAAAATGTCATGCTAAAGTAAGCTCTGATTTTGTGTTCATCCTTATGCAAAAAAAGAAAGTGTAATTTTAAAGTAAGAAAAGCCTAAAAAGAAGTGAATCTGTTAAGTTGCATTACATTTTTCTTGTTGAAAAAGACTCCAAATAATAACCTAGTAGGGATGAGGCATTTCTAACATCACAAAATGGCACAGGTAATCTAATATAAGATACTACAGGTCATAAATTTAGGGGTCATGTTTTCTATTGTTATTAACTAATGAACTGATCCACCCAGAATGACAATGTATCAGTATAATAATTGGAGAACTATTTTTAAAGATTCACATGGGAAAATCTTTTAATAATTATAAGGACATAACAAAATAAGCTGTAATCTTTGCATGGGCAAACTAGAATGAAATTCTACTGGACATAAAAAGTGGTGATTAGTTTTCTATTGTTATTAAGTAATAAAATTATCCCTTTACACCAAAGTTTATATTAATACAATAACTGAAAAAAAATATATAATGTAAAGTTTTTTTGTTTTTTTTAATGGCATGGATGAAACTAGTTTCAAATAATGTTTGCCAAAGAAACTAATATTTGAACCTTTTTTTTTATCTTCAGTTTGTGCCAAACCTAATTAAACTTATCCGAGATTTCAAATTCACATACTGGATTAATAATTGATATTTTTCTATTATTCTATTTTTGGGATTTAGAAAGCTGAATGTCTGGAATTTTACAACTCAACAACAAATGAAAATTGTACAACTTTATTTTGAAAATCAACATTCAATTCTGTTGATGTAGAGGGCATAGAAAAGTGAATTCAATGTAAGAAATCTGCATTCTTAATCAATGATTCACCATTTTATATGACATTTTGCAGCAAACAGGCTCTTTACTTGACTTGCAAAGATCTGGGAAACCACATTCAGCTCACACAGAAGAATATACTGAACGTGTATTGTGTTCAATACACGTTCAGTATTTTCTTCAGAAGAACAGGGAATATCCAATCAAAGATGCTCTTTGTAGCTGAATTTGTCTCAAACATCATGACACCACATTATTTACACCAGTATCCCTACAAAATCCATTCGGTACAGAAAATAAAAGCTAACAGATTGTGAGCAGTGGCTTAACCTAGATCAACAAATTCAAGAGCTAATGAATGAAGATAAAAAATTTATTCATCATCTGAAGCCCATAAATGTGAGGCCCAAAATGCTGGTCACATAATGTGTTAATTTCCATTTAATCATCTTCATTATTATCTCAAGATAAATTAATAATATTGTGTACCTGAAGAGTAATGTTACTTTTACACCACATCACAACTTTTGGGACACCCTGTATATGTAACTTTTTTAGAAATTGTTCTGTACATCCATCTTCCAATAAGTGTACATCATGGCGCTAAAGACATTCCAACATTAAAGTTATATCCCTCTTCTGACAAGCAAAAGAAATGATGAAAGTATGGCTTCAGAATAACCAACTCCCTTACCAAGATCTACTTTGAGATCTCCCCCTTTATACTTATCATGGAAAAAATATACCCTTTCACATGGCCAAGGATATCTGCCTTTAAAATGGAAATTTCTGATTTGATACTTTAATTCAACTGTGAGGTAAGCTTGATATATTTAGGAAGGATATTAGAATAATCCAGAACTTATACTGAGAGAAAACCAGCTGCATACAGATATAAAATGAATTCAGTAAATATACAAAAATAGAAAGAGGTGTAAGACAAGGATGGGTCTTCTCACCAGACTTATTCAACCTATACAGTAAGGTGATTCTGAGAGAATTAAAATTTCTAGCAAGTTTCATTATTGGTAGCAGATGCAAAAAGGAAACTATAGGATCTACACTGGCTTTCATTTACAAGAGAGGGTAGTAAAGGAAAGTGAGAAGAAAGGACTAAACATCAATTCTAAGAAGATAGAATGTATGGTTGTCAGCAAAAAGAAGAGCCTAAGATGAAAATTACAAATTGGGGAGGCCAAAATCAAGCAAGTGCAAAATTTTAAATAGCTGTTTTAACAAAGGACTGAAAGTGCAACTCTGAAATCCGAAGATACATCAGGATAGTGCAATTGCATTCCAAAAGCTAAGTAAATATTAAGAAACAGGAAAATCTTGATAGAAACAAAGAAAAGAGTACTCAAGTGTCATGCAATATTGATTCTCTTATATGGCAGTGAATGCTGGACCACTTCATCACAGATAAAGGAAAGACTTGAAGCAACAGAAATGTGACTCTGAGAATATCATGGACTGAACATGTGGGCAGCATTGACACAGTCTTAGAGAAAATGGAAACAAAAAGGAGACTTATATTTAATATCAGAAAGAGATGATTGAAATTTCTAGGGCACATAATGAGGAAAGAGGGCTTAGAAAATTTGATACACTCAGGACACATTGAAGGCAATAGGAGAAGAGGAAAACAGTGCATCACCTACCTAACAAGCTTGTGTAAAAAGTTGCCAGAATAGTGTTTACGAGAGATAGCAATAATGACAAAATTTACTAAGAGCTACAAAGGACAAGAAATTGAGGAGAGAGCCATGATTTCCAATCTGGTGAAGGGATAAGAGACATAAAAGAAGCATTCTACAACTCAATATATATGAGATTCCAATTTCCCACTATTTCTATTTTAATAACTATTCGTTCCCATGATAATGATATAATAATCCTGTCTGCTTTTTTACAGGTATTATTATTCTTTTTCTATCTCAGACAAAATCATTTTAGAAATTTATTTGGGAATCATATACTAGGGATTTAATTACTGTCTACAGCTACTTTAATTACTGTCGTCCTTTGCACTCTAGTTCTGGGCTATGAGCAGTTTAAGGCAAGATGCAGGTTAAATGTCCAATAACAAAAACATTATTTTTCAACTTAAGAAATAATGTACGTCAAAATTCTTCTTGATAAAAACTGATTCAACAAGTTCAGATTGATCATATAAAACAACTACCAAGTTGTTCAGAAAGTACCATATTTTTTGGCTTGGAAGATGCACCCTAATATTTGAAAAAAATTTCTAAGAAAAAAAAAGTCATTCTCATACAACACATTCACCATGTGTCCCTCACATACTGGTGCTACATATTGTTTACATTAATCACTTGTTTGATTTTGTTTGTATAGCAATGACATACTAGTTGGTGGTTAGTAAATATACTGTACCTCTTTCATTGTCCAAGAGTGGTTTTATTTTCATAAAAATTAATTAAAAACTTTAAAAATATGCATGTAGAAATATAAAACAATCAAAGAAATTTTATTCATCCTCAAATCCCAAGAACTTGTCACTGCTGGATTCATGTAAAAGCTCTAAACTCTCATCTGCAGAGTCATCACTACTATCACTACTGTCAGTCATGTACAATAAATGATCCTCACTACCATCCATTACTTATACCACCCTTTTTGAACGACTTTACAAAAATGTTTAGTATTATTAGCATTCCAAGATTTCAACAGCCATTTGCACACTTGAGCTATTGATGGACACTTCATCCTTCTATATGGTGTTATTTCATGTCTTCCATCTGCCATTCATTTAGACCATTCTTCATGCATATTCTTGAATGGTTTAATACTCACATCAAATTGGCTGCAGCTGGGAAGTAAGGCCACCAGGAATTACAGCTAACGTTATGTTCATTTCTCTTGTTAGTTTTTTTTAATGTGTACTGAATTGATCCCATACTAGCAATGCATTTTTTCGTAGCAGGCCACCTGGCCAATTGAACCACACTTTTTCCATCCACACTTTAACTCCTGCTTCATCTATCCAGCCTTTGTGCCGTGCAGTTCCATCTGGCAATTTTTCCTTGGGCAGTATTTTTCTTTTGAAAATCAACAATGGTGGTAGTTTGGTACCATCAGCACAACAAGCTAAAACTGCAGCTTAGTGAGTCTTTTCATGACCAGTGGTTTTAATAGATTGTTTTGGTACCTTTCACATCTATGCTTTTATTAGAAGGTATGTCAAATGTTAAAATGAACTTCATCCATATTCCTGATCTGAGTAAGTTCAAATGAGTTTTTCTTTCTAGCATTAATGATAAATTGATAGAAAGTCAGTATTTTCTGGCATTTTTTGAGATATTTTGTTCGTAAGCATAACTTGTTACACTTCATGAACCGAAAACACCAAGACATAGCACCTTTGAAGTCTTTTACTCCCATGTTCATTGCGAGTTTTCGTGCTTCCAAGATTATCATTTTCATACTAACCACAACCCCCACGCTTCTGTGTTCCATTATCCATGTACACAAGTCTCTCTCTCTAACCATGGCCATTTTGCTGGTATTTGACATAAATTGTGCTTTGCTAACATTATGGTGTAATGACTCAACATACAAATCCACGTCCTTATCAGATAAGCCAATTAGGTGACCATCCAAGCTTGCTTGAGCCTGGGTGTTGCCTTACATTCATCTTGGAAGATTCACATGTATCTTTTAGGGTATCTTTTATGAAAAAAGTATGTCTTGTAAGTCAGAAAATATGGTAATTGTTTTACTAGAAAGGATATGAAAACAAGTATAAATTAAATTTATCTAAATATTATTTATTAAAATTGTAATCATCTTCATTTTCAAATGGAAAGTCAAATTTGCAATACCAAGCTGAAAGAAATCTGTGTTTTTTCCTCTTGAGAAAAAGTTTGAAAGACTGTTTTCAATTTGTTTGTTCCTTCCTGAATGTCTGCTACTGAGGAAATGCTCTCACAATTAAAACAAAAGAAAATCTGTTGGTGTCCAATCTATCTGAGTACAGGGAATATGGAAGAACCTGTCATCTTGATGATCTTATTTTTTCTAGGATCTCTTTTGCAGAGTGTGTCCTTGCATTGTCATGCTGTAAAATAATATTTTTGGTTTACACTTTCACTGTAATACTTCATTTACCCAATCAAGTTGCCTGCAATAAACATCTGCAGTGATGCTCCTTCCATGTTGCAGTAGCTCATAATGGATGACATCTTTTATATTCTACCAAATACAAAGAACTTCTGTGGATGGCGTCCTTGTTTTGGTGTTGGCACTGGTTTCTCATTCTGTGATAACCATTGTCTTTTTTCATAAATTAATTCTGAAATGCACTTTAAACTACATACTGCCTTCTACCTCGAGTGATTTGTATCAGGTGAATTTTAGTATAAAAGCAATAAAAAATATGCATATAAAATAACTCAATTTTATTGTTCCATATTTCACTATATACACTGTATATATATTTTTTGAATGAAGAGAAGACTTTGCTATAGCAGTTGTTGTTTATTTCACATACCCAACAATCTATTGCATTCCATGTTGTAATGTACCCACTTTTCATTGTTCATTACAATTAAAAAAAGTAAAGAATTTTGCTATATTTAAGCAGCAAATTATAAATAGATCTAAGTTCCAGTTGTTTTTTATTTATTTACACTTGATGTCTGTGGAAGCCACACATCAAAGCTTGCACATAACCAAGCTTGCACAAATTTCTTTAATTTGATCATTTCGAGTATGTTCGCCTTCTCTTGCATTGTACAAGGTTGATTAATTTCAAGTCGTATTTGGATTCATCTGCCATCAACCTCAACTGGTCTACCTGATCATTGAGCTTTGTCCCGCATTAAACTTTAAAAATCGCTTTTGACATGTTTGATCATTCATAGCACCTTTGGCGGAAATTACAAACTTTTCTGTGTTTGAGTTGTATTCTGACAGTTATTGCAAAAAACAAAAACAAAATGAAACAAAAAATAGTATTCTAAAAATATTGCATATTGTGTTCAAACAAAAAGTTAGGTAGGAAACTCCCATCAATACTAGAAAGATCAATAACATTTATTGGACTTGAGAAACCTATTTACCTGAAAAATTGTTTTAAGAGAAAGATTTTATAAATTTCAAACAAAAGTAACACTGGCTACTTGGTCAATGAATGCTGAATGTTTTCTTGAAAGGAAACATTCTAGAATTATGATTACAAATATTACCATTCAATATTAGAATCAGTATTTACAAGTGCTTCATACAGGTATAGCACATGTGAATTATGTGGGGGTGGTGTTGACAAAGTATTAAAAATCTGTATTTACTCATTTGGTCAGATATTGGGGAGTAGGACAGGCTGAAAATTTTTCAGCATCCTTTCATATATTAAAATCAATCACTAAACATCAAATTTGACAATTTTAATGTTGATCTGACAACTGTTACTATATAATGAGAAGATAGTCAACATCAGTCACTTTATCACCAACATCACATGGCCTCCGTCTGTATTTTCTATAAATATTTTTGTAGCATTTGTTCTAATGAGCTTTCTTCCTTGGTGCTTTGACTGCATGAATTTAAGCAGGCCTCCTATATAGCCACAGATACTGGACAATCTCCTCAAAGATGAAGAGGAGACTTGAAGCAACAGAAATGTGGTTCTACAGAAGGATGCTGAGAATACCATGTACCCAACATGTGAGCAACAACAAAGTAAAAAAAACAGAAAATAAAAAAGAAAAGGAATCATACTTAACACCAGGAAGAGATAGCTGAAATGTCTATGGCACATAATGAAGAAAGAGGGCCTAGAAAATCTGATACTCACAGGACAAATTGAAGACAAGAGAGACAGAGGAAAACAATGCATAACCTACTTAGTGAGCTTCAGTAAATGGGTGGCAGAACAAAGTTTAGAAGGAATTTTTTAAAAAAGTCAAAATTTATTAAGAGCTACAAAAGACAGAAATTATGGAGAGCTATGATCGCCTATGTTCTGAAGGGAGACAGCACATAAAGATGACCTAGATTGACAACTAGGTCACACTGTTTTTGTATTAAGATGGCTAGATGTAGCTGTATGTTCTATTCTAATAGTTTTTCTTGTACTTCTCACCTTCCGAATTCCTTTCCAATTTCTTGCTTCCGTGACCTAAAATCTTAAAAAATTTAAATGCAACACCAGTTGCCATCTTTTGTTTTTCTGAATCCTGATCTTGTTGCCCATTCTCTTCACTAAAGTCTTCTCATTTTCTTTCACTCCAAGTAACCCCTTACATCCTAATGGTATTATGATTAAAAAAATATTTTTGAGAGCCTAAAGAAAACCAAACAAACTGTCATCTAAGGACAAACGCAGAACTCCATATTCAACCTTAAATATAATTATATTACACTGAGAGAACACAGTGTCCTTATCATATACAATGATGTCTGGAATCTTAATATAATCCAATAACAATTCATTTTTGTAAGATCTGATCAAATATCCATTGGTTTCCTTCAGTTAAGATTATAAATGAAATACTTTGTTTTTTCATTATGCTAATCATATTTGAAAAAAAGAAAAAACTGCTAACATCCAAATAAATTATGGCATTTCTTTAAAAAGTGTCACTTTTACCCAAATGATTACAAATACAATTACACTATTCTTCATTAAACATAGAAATGTCAAATTTTTGAAAGGAATTATTTTTATAAAGAGATTTATTTGGACAAGTGTCTTCATCTTGGTTGTTATGGTGGCAACATTTTGCCTGTTCTGTTCTTCAGACATTTTCAAACATCATAGCTTGTAGCTTGCTGCTAATTTGAAACTGAACCTCATGGGTAGATTGTTCTAATTCTGATTTCCATGCCAGTTAATTCCTCCTTGTTAATTTGTCTACCACTTTCAATGAAGCAAAGGCTTTGTTTTTTGTATGACCCACAACTCTATTACTGATCTCATTCATGAATGCTAGCTAGCTAGATTCATTTAAACCAATGCTTTTTATCCTCTAAGCCATTTATTTGTAAGTGAATGGGAAAATCTTGGTACTTTAAGCATCATATTTATCATCTATTCACTACAGAGTGAACAAAATGTTCAATTTAAAATTTCCCCAAATATTATAAACTGCAACAGACACCTGAAGATGGATGGAGATTACAATGATAAAAACACTGTAATGATAACAACCAAGATGAGGACACTTTCTTCAGTACATGAGTGATTGTGGTTCACCACAGCTTCTAAACATGTCCAGCTTTCAGCAAAACTTTCTCCTTCATGATCCTTTTTGTTCTCTTTCTGGCCTTTGTTTTTCTTCATTCATTTGCTCAAACTAGATTCCTCAAGGCTTTACTCTGCTCCTCCTGTCTTTGATGTGTCCTGTGTGTGTTCAATTCTGCAAGCCTTCTTTATCTTCCTGTCACAAAAATATCAGATGTCTCTTTTTGGTTATTAGTGATATTTTATTTATACTATCCTCCCTCATCACATGCTTTGTCCATGGTATTCTCAACACCTGCTGATACAACCACACCTTGGTTACCTTGAAGTTTTTCATTTGTGATGAAATTGTCATCTTTCACTGTGACATAAGTTGCTAGGCAGTCCAAAATTCTTGTCTTGATTTTTAATCTCCTTACTTGATCCCTTAATGAAAAGTACCTTTCATCATTCCACTGCAGCTTCAAATTTCTGTGTCACTTTTTTCAACATCTGTTATTTTTTTCTAAATATTTATTTATTTATGGTTGCGGCTCTCCAGTCTTGAATTAAGCTCTTCTAGACTGGCTGCCACCCAAGGCTAGAGAGTTCAATCTATCCTGTTATTTAAGTAGATACCTCCACTAATTTTCAATACCTTAAAAAAAAAAAAAAAAAAAAAAATTGTTGATTTACATTCACCAAGGAGTCCGGCTTTAAACTAATAAAAAAATTTTCTAATGTATGTTTAATTTCTCAAAATTTCAAGAAATTAAGTGGGATGTAACAGATATAAATGAATATTTTTACCAAGATTTAAAAAAAAAAAAAATTTTTTTTTAAATAATTTCGTTAATTTGTGAATAAGTCCTGAAAGTTTCATTAAAAATCTGGCAATTATTTGATTTTTGCAAGAATTTCCAAATCAACTTCTTTTTCATCAGAAAAAAGCACAAAAATACTAATTGTAAATATTATGCTGACAAAAAAAGAAAAGAAAGAAGATTTTTAGCCAAAATTTCAAACATGCTAGAAAGGATAAAAAGAATTTTTAATAAAATAATAAAAAAAATACTTTGATATTTCCTCTTAATAATAGCATAAACATTTGTTTTCATTAAGTTTTAATAGCATAAAACTTGTTTTTAGCAAGTTTGGGGCTTTTTTCATCATGCTATGCTGTTTTTTCAGTGAAAAAGTGGAGGTACCTATATTTAAGTCATAGCTAGGGAAGATGGGAGGGGTTGATGACATTCTTAAGAAAGTGAATGTAACAGACGGAAGCTGGAATATGAACTGAGCTAGTTGACTGCATTTTCACACTTGTTTAATTTTAACATCCCCTTTGTGCAACTCATACGTTGGGCTGTACCTTTTGCTCACCACCATGCATTCTGTCTTCTCGTGATTCTTTTGTCTTTTCTCAACTGTCTTATCTAATAGTCCTCGTTTTTTCCTTCTGAATCTACAATACAGAGATGTCATTTTATGTCACCAGCAGATAGACTCAAGTTTTTGTCATCATCTAGCTGAAATACCAGTATATGCTTGTGACACTCCTTCCGAGAATGATCAGTCTTGGTATGAATTAAAATCTTTTCTCTTTACAATTATTAAACATATGCTTTCTTCCCCTCACTGAGCTATTTCAGTCTTGTGTATTAGCGGATGGACATAAACAGTGATTATTTGACAAGTCTCTTCACACCAGAATTCTATTATCACTGTGATTTGTCCATCATGTGTCCGTAAGTCCAGCTGCCAATGTCCAGCTGTCAGTCATCATGACTTGGTCATCTGTTTGCAAGCCTATTAGTTTAACTGTCAGTGGAGGAGAGCAGAGTTAAGATGCTCATTTGTCTATTCTCGTCCCGGTTCATATCAGTTGCAGTCTATGAATGATCTATTTACTGCTCCTATCTATTTCAATCTCTATCGAGCAAGCGGGCTCTCTTAATCTGTGCATGTCTGTCAATCTATTCTAGTCTATGCATATCTACTTCATGGGTTTATTCATCTCAAGCCGTCTGTTCAAACGTACTCACTTGATCATTTCGGCCTGTATAACACAGAATAATCATATTTATGCATTGTTTTTTTTTTCTTACAGCTTTTTTATTTATTTTATCCGTATTTATCAATTCAACTTTATCCTTTTGCCACAGATTTTCAAAGAAAATCCGACTTCTTGCAAGAATAAGGAAAAGAAAAAACTGATTGTCCGACACATTTTTCCTTTTTTAACGATAAACGATGAAGAAGAAAAAAACTAAAGTGGATACCAACACACAGAGAAAAATCCAAGAAAACACTTTGTAAAGAAACTGTATATAAATACTATTTTAAGTAGTAGTCTTTCTTATCTCATCGTCATCACTCTCATACCCGGGTGTGGTTGCTGCATAGCTAAACACATGACAGCTCCCTCAATATCTTAGTTGCATACTAATGTTGTGTCTCTATGAAGGATATTTCAGTAACAGTCCCAGGTGACGAGTGATCTAGTATGAAAGTTGAAAAGGTATTCATTCATGCAGAGGGCATCTTAAGCAAGTAGACTTGGTGGCACCCATCTCCTCTCTTGGGGTTTTCTTATCTGCTATTGGTCAAATCTAAGTGATGATGATCATTACTTTTTATTTCATCATTTTTGTAAAATGCCATCTTGACTGTCATGACACTCCACAGATTTCTTTATTATCTGTGAATTACCAAAACTTCTCAGGAAAAACAGACAAGTGTTTTGTCCATTGCCTTCTACACAGGCTCGTCCCCCTAGACAGCCTCTCACTCAAATTTTCAAAAGGTTACCAACTACAAAAAACACCTGAAGAAGGTTGAAGATTATAATAGCCGAAATGTTGTAACTATAATAATCAAGATGAAGACACTTTATTTTATCTTTTATACCATGCCCCTTCAGGACATGGGTGTTCATGGCTCTCCCCAGATTCGTTTTCTTTATTATCAATGAATTGCAATAACTGGCAAAGATAGAGTGACTTCATGCTGCGTTCTCAATAGATTTGAATTCAGGATAATCCTCCTAGATAGCCTGTCACCCAAGGCTAGAGAGTCCAGTCTACCCCACTATTTAATCAATAGCTGGAAAGAGAAGAGATGGGTTCATGCCTTTTCCTACAGCATTAGAAGAAAAGCAAATGTAACAGACTAGACCAGAATTTGAACTCAGCTCACCGATTCAACTTATCATTTTAATTTTCAACTTTACCTGCACAGTAATTATTATTATTTTTTTTTTAATTTAGAAGACATACTTTTGTCTTGGATGCCTCTCTCCAACAAGCCACTATTTTCATAAAAAAATCAAGACAAATAAAATACAAAGGGTAATAACAATAGGCCCAAGACCTTTTACAAGATGTCAGATACTTAGAATTTGTGATTTTTGTTCTGAGTGAGAGAGTACTGAATATTTTCCAACCTGACTAACAAGAGATTCTAAAATGTTTGGTCAGACTTTTGGAACAGGGTTGGGCCAAGAACTTTTCAAAAACTCTTTCTAAATTTTTTACACTGTAATTTCTACATTGTCATCAATCAAACAGCAAAATTCTTATCAATATAATGATAAAAATAACTTTCAGGATTATCATCATCACATTACTCCCCATGGAGGCAAATTGTCCCTGGCCCCCTTTTCTGCTTTGATGATAGCTGAACTTCCCATTACTTCATTCTAATACCTAACAATAGGAGTGGAAACAGAAAGTGAAGAAAATAAGTTTTCCTTTTGTGACAATCAAAAAATGGCTTTGTTGGTTAAAAAGAAAATATTAGTTCTCAGCAATGTTTTTTTAAAAACTAGACTAAATACACAAATGAAAAGCTTTGTTTTCCACTGGAAACTTATTTCTTTCATGAAGAGATATACCCACATAACCTTACCTAAGACATGTCTAACAGATTAATAATTACAGATAAATGGATTGATTAGGTAAGTTCATCCTCTTGGTCAATTTTAGAAAGCTTTATCATTTCCCATTGTATTTAAAGGAGAAGGTCAAGATGTTCCCTTATGTGTGAAAGCTGAGTAGAAATAAGAGAAATTTATATAAACTACTTGTGGTGCGTTCTGAAAAAAAGAAAAAGGGGTGTGCAGGTGATGCAAAGGATCCGTCTCTAAATAAGAAATTGAAAAGCCAAGTTCAAATTCTAGTCGGATTTGTTACATTTAATTATGCACAAATACTTTTGAGAAAGCCATGAATCCCTCTCATCCCCAGCTATGGGTTAAACAGTAGGACTTGTATCTAAAGAAATCATTGTTATTTGCCAAATATTTTATTCACTCCCAAAGAAAGAATTATTCATACAATCAATATGTTTCATCTTTAAATAACCCATAATAATTCAAATTTAAATAATTTAAATAACCCATAATAATTCAAATTTAAATAATTTAAATAACCCATAATAATTCAAATTTAAATAATTTAAATAACCCATAATAATTCAAATTTAAATAATTTAAATAACACATATTGAGAGGACAGGTTGTAAAAAAACAACAAAAACAAAAATCAATCAAGCAATTTTGAAAATAAATGTCATAAATATTTGACTTCATATGAAATTTTAAATTGTGTGTTTCAAATACACAAGCAGGAGTTTGAGATACATGCAAATGTTTTCAAATTATAATTTTTCTTTATTACCATCTAAAAGATACAATATTTTCAAAAGATTTATTCAGTCATTACCCAGCATTAAAGATACATTTAAGATGCTGTTGAGTAATGGTAGACAAATAATTATTCCAGGTTACTAATTGTAAATTTGTACCACTACTGAAAGTCTTAGTGTCTCTTTTGCCACTGAGTAAATATATTCTTTTAAGTGCATTGGTTTTTAATTAGTGATGGGATGATTAATCGGATTCACGAATCAGAAATATTGGAACTTTTTGGGGTATTGGAATCAGCATCGGAATCAAAGAATTTTTAACCTAATTTCTATTTCCAAAAACAAGTCTTTGGATATTTTTTGTTTAAAACATAATTTTCCATTCCTGGTACTAATGATAAAAATATATAAATATTTACTGATTTTAAACTATCAGAAAAACTAAAATCTATAGATCATAATAACACCTAAGTTAAGTATGATGTAAATTTATTTTACTTGTGAAAAAAAAAATTAAATGTGCAAGTTTCTACTCAGTTCTCGAATTTTCCATAAAGTTTGTTAGTTTTAAGTCTGTTTCAGTTCAAAATAAAATTATTTTTCATTTCTTTTTAAACATTATTTATTCACCCATTTAATATATATATATATATATATATATATATATATATAAAAGGATGTCTCTTATTTTTGAAGTGCAGGCTGACATTGAATTGTCACCACTAAATTTGTTCTATTCAATGAAAAATGCCATATATAAAATTTTAAGGAGATTGTATAATATTTAGAGGGAGCATTTGCTTGTTAATACTTAAAAAGGTGGACAAAAAATAGACCTTTTTTTTATTTTACAATTAATACCAAACCATTATTAGTTGAATCTTTACAAATTATATGCATTAGAAAACTAGAAACATTTTTTATCCAACAGTGAAAAATTTAAATTTTAACCAATGTTTATTATTTTCAGACCCCAATTATGGCAAGTGTATCCAATGCCAAGCAGAAAAGTGTAGTTTGGAAGTTTTTTTAAAGATTTCTGATGATAACCAAAGTAAAGCAATATGTAAACGGTAGGTAGGTACTTAAGTGATTTATATAAAAGAAACTGTTCTCTTTATTTCTTAAACCATTACTCAATTTTTTAAATAAAAAAGGATATCTGACTTAATTTCATAAGCTTTTGTATTCATTTTTGTACTAAATGTTTTATTACTAAATGTACTTTGTTCATTATGTTTCCCAAACCAACTGTAGGGCCTGAAAATAATGAATTTCAATCATTGTAGGTTATCGGAATTAGGAATTGTATCCGAATCAGAAATTTAGAACTGTATTGGGAATTGTATTGGAATCAGTAAAAATATTGGTGTCATCCCATCACTAGTTTTAATACAGAAGAAATTGTTGAAAACAGGAGAAAGATCCTTGTTCCCTTTTTACATGATTCACAGACTATTTTTATCTGCTCTTAATTTTCATGATTTGTTTTTTTTTACACTAATGTTTTGGCATGTTCTTGGAATCTCCCCCAAGCATTTACTTTTCTCTCCTCCTTTGGTTTTGTTCTTGCCAGAGAGACGCGAGAAAAAAAAAATTTGGTTAAACCAGAGTCATCTTTTCATTCTTAAAGACCAAAATCAACACTCACTTCCTAACAGACGCCTTAAAAAAAAACAAACAAAAAAAAAACAAACAAACACTTTGCAAGTTGAACAAATAGCAATTGGCTGAAAATATACAAACCTGCATCGAGCTTAAAGTTGTAGAACTTTTGGTTCTTATCTTAAGGACATATTTAAACAATTACACAATACACATGTTTAAATACTTGAAATGGGAGAGGGAAAAAACTGATGTGTTTCTTTTGACCAATTTCTATAATTTCTGGGTTAAATAAATTTGAAGATTTAAAAAGAAAAATCATCAAAATAAAGAAAAGAATTAGTATTTCATTAAATCAAAAATTTATAAAAGGGATAAAAATTGAAATAGATTTTGATAATGCCTCAATATGACTAAATAAAAAATTCTTGGAGTTTAAACTCATGTAATTGTACATTTCTTATTAAGTTCATGTACATTGCGTGCAATGGATGTGTGAGTAGCAGAATTAATACTGATATGGAAATTGGAATCAGCATGCAGACTTCAAATTCTGACATAATCTCTTACATTCACTTTTGTCCAAATGCCAATTGAGAAAGTCAGGATTTCATCTCTTTTCCCTCAAGTTAAATAGCAGGGTAGATTGGGCTCTCCAGCCTTGAGTTACTGCCAGTCTTGGAGAAGGACAATTCTGAATTCAAAACCATGGAGAAAGCAACAGGAAACTAGTCCACAACCTTTCCCTAGAAATCATAGCAATTCACTGGTAATAAAAAGAAATTTGTGGAGATTCATGATTGCCTCCACCCCTTAAACAAATAGAAAATGTGTTTCTGCATGTATTATTACATATAACACATTAGAACAAACATGGTTGTATATTTCTCTGATAGTGTTCTTTTTCTTCTATGTGCAGTCTCCCTTCAGGACGTTGGCAATTATGGCTCTCCACAATTTCCTGTCTTTTGTAGCTCTTAATAAATTTTGTCTTTTTGTTATCTCTCCTAAATCTTGTTCCACCATCCATTTACTCAAGCTTGCTATTTAGGTTATGAATTTTTTCCTCTATTCCTCTTGCTTTCAATATGTCCTGTCAGTGTCCAATTTTCCAAGCCCTCTTTCCTTATTGTGTGCCCTAGAAATTTCAACTCTCTTTCTGATGTTAAGTATGAATATCCTTTTTGTTTCCATTTTCTCAAAAACTTTGTTGTTGCTCACATGTTTGGTTCATGGTATTCTCAGCATCCTTCTGTAGAGTCATATTTCTCTTACTTCCAGTCTCTTCTTCATCTGTGAGGAGATTGTCTAGCATTCATTGCCATATAGGAGGACTGATATTATGTTATATAATATCAGTCCTCCTATATGGCAGTGAATACTCATTAAGGTGATGCAACTAAGATAAAGCCATGTTTGAAAGAGTAAGTTAATTTGCTGTACTCCTGTCTACAGGAGTTCTATTGATAAGACACTGGTCACTATTATTGACAATGTTGCTGTTTTGTTTATTCTGCCATCAAGTTGGACAGATTATCTTAAAGTCAAACAAAACTTAATCGCAAAATGAAAAAGGAGAAGAATCAAAAACACACACTGGAAATACCATTTATTAGTTCATGATATTCCACTTTTGCACTAATGTCATTTGGAAAGGTATGATTCCATCTCTTCTTCGAAACTGTAGGTTAAATAACAGAGTAGACTGGGCTCTATAGCCTTGGATGGCAGCCAGTCTAGAAGGAAAATTCTGAATTCCAAAACTGTAAAGAATGCAACAGGAAAACATTGCACTATTCTTCCAAAAATATCATGGTAATTCACAGATAATAAAGAAAAGAAAACTGTGGAGCGCTATAATCAGTTATGCCCTGAAGAGACATGCTATTAAAAAACTCATTATATATTAACATTATAACAATGGCTATAAATTATTATTAAATGGATCTAATGTTCAATAAAAGGCTTAGAGATCAAAAACTTATTTTTATGGAAATAATCACATGTTTGTTAATAGCATCACTTTTTTTTGTTTAATAATCACATCTGCCTTTTATCTACAGAATCAGTCATCTTAAGCAATTTCAGAATTTATTATAACAGCATAAAGAAGATATCTGCCACACACAAGACCATAATTTGTGAGTACTTTCTGAGGCTATGCTCACTTTGGATAACTTGAAAAACCTGCACAAGAACTATATTTCCTTTCAAAGAAAAAAAAAGTGTATGTTTTAAAGCATACACTTTATTACAGTAATGCACAATCATCAGTCAATTTTCAAATAAAATTTCATGAAGCTCACATTTTTATGCAGCTTGAATCACATGAAGAAAAGAAAATTCATTATGACTTCCAATCTCTTGTGTGCATGTGTGTAAATAATTCAGGTACATATAAAATGCATTAGTATATTTGTAGACATATGGATGTCTAATAAAAGTAAGAGAAAAATTAACTGATTGCGCATACAAGAAAAGAGAGACACTTTTCTTGAAAGCATTATCTAATGTCCTATTCTATGAAAAACTAACATAGTTGGTTGACACAAAGTTTTGGCCAAGTACTCTCTGGTCATCAGCAGATGTCCACTGATTGGCTGACATGGGATATGCGTTGATCATTGTGATATTTTGTCCCCTCGTATCAGTTATTGTTTGTTCCTGCTGAATTGTTGTGTCACTGTCAGATCCAAGTATTGAACTCATGACCACTAAATGACAGTAACACATGTATGACCAACACAGCAATTCAGTAGGAACAAACAATACCACATCAGCCAATCAATGGACACTTGATGATGACCAGAAGGTACTTAGTCGAAACTTCGTGTTGATAATAACATCTCTATCAACCAAGATGAGAACAGTAGTTCGAAATAGTACAAGTATATTGAGAATTACTTATTTAAAAAAAAAAAACTAAACTAGCATAGTTCTATTATTATCGAACTATGACCAAAAAGAAAAGAGCACGGCACTCACTTCTCGTTCTGTTTCTTTTTCCTGTAACATTTAGACACATGACTTTTAAGCCTGACAACACCCGACTCAAATGCCATAATTTTTATATATCATTCTACTTTGAATTGAACATCCAAATATGGTGTCAGTTTTTTTGTATTAGAAAGCAGTAACCAATTCTAAACAATGTTCTCTACTCCACCCATCCTAACCCTAACTAATATGCACAGATATACTGATTCCCATCTATCAACTTAGATGTATCTGTATGCTTGTGTTTGTCCACAGACATTTCCAAGAAGGTATAAAATATTTCCTTGAGAAGGATGTCTGAACATTTGACTACCAGGAAGACTTTTAAAACACTGGTTGGCAAGTGCAAGCATAATGATGTGGTAACGGTTTTAGTAAAGGCACAAATATTAAAAGGAATCAGAAAGTTCCCAAACTCTCTATGATGGGATTGTACTGTTAAACACAAATTTCTATGCAATTAATGCTTATTTGTATCCAACCTAACAAAGGGTTTTTTTGCTATTTACTCATATTTAATTATTATAAAGGTTTTGTAACACTGCATCAGAATGGCTTGGCTATCTTTCTGAAAAATCTGAGTAATTTTGCATGAAAGTTGGCAAATCTGTTAACAAGACATATGAAATGCTTCTCCATACCTTTGGTAATCATTCTTTTGGTCAAACACAGGTTGTCGAGTGGAATTGTCATTACAAATCAAGTTGAGCATGATGATCAACTTTCAAGATGACAATACTTACACTCATTGAATCCAGTCACATGTTCTATTTTATGTATTTAAACATAAAAAAAGTTAATGAAAATTTTTATCTATAGACTTTAAATAGACACAAATCCTCACTCAAGTTATACATACAGATTTGGGCAGCAATCCCTCTTTTATACAAGTTTCATTAAAGACAACTGACAAGGTACTGGTTATTCTTTTTATTTAATTTTTCTTGTGTTCGTATAACTTATAAACCATGAGAAAAATTAAATAAAAGGCTTAACTGCAATGTGAAGATGAATCTTCACTGAGAAATATCACAAAGAAATACAAGACCCCAGTTGACCCAAACAAAAATATGAAATTATCTATTACAAAAAATTTAAAACAGCTAACTTCATCCTCAAAAATAACAACACACCTGCAAAATCAAAACTACAAAGAACAAATATTATTTACAAGTTCAAATGCCCCTTAAGGAACTGTGTTCCTGATTAAATCAAACTCATAAATAATTACATTGGTCACACTACAACATGCCTATCCAGACGACTTCCGTTACACCTATCCGACCACAGCTCCATTACAACTCATTTAAACACACACACACACAAATCTACCAGACTCCATCTGAAACATACTAGTAGAAAATACAGGAATAGCACAACTTTAGATACATACACACAACCCATACAATCAGTTAATATAAATAAATGGATAAAATCATCCTTGATAATGGCTAAAAGTACAGCCGAAAGCGCTCAGAATTACAGAACATTTGGACAGTTTCTACACATACTGTGTCCAGAAAAGAAAACACTTTTTTGAACACAAGAGAAATTAAATAAAAAGCTTAATCATAGTACCTTTTCTCTCACCTTTAATGATATATATATATATATATATATATATATATATATATATATATATATATATATATATATATATATATATATATAGTTGATGTTTGGACAAGTAAAATTTTTTAGTTCCACCATCTCAGACTTTCACAGCTAGGACCTGCCCTGCCATGTTCATGGTGGCAAACCATCCCCATTGTGTCCCTTTGATAAAAATCAAGTTCCACTTAGCTGCTTCTTCCAGAACTGTTACTTTGTGTAGCAAACTCCCAAAGGAATGCTTCCTTGACAACTAGACTCTTGATCTCTTTAAGTCCAGGATCAATCAGTATCTATCCTACCTGTCCTTATAATACTCTCTTACACTCCACTCCCTTACAATCTCACTCAGTAACCCTCTACATTGAGTGGCCTTTAGGCATTGTATTTAAGAGAAACAAACAGTAATATATGTGTGTGTGTGTGTGTGCGCGCACGCATGCACACTTTACCTGAACTAAATCTTACCAACTAGAGTTTCTTGGCTACAGTACTTGAATGACATCAATTTTGATGGCTATATTTTTAAGCTGTCAAAAAGATATTTCAAGCAAGAACTGGCACTGCATAAAAGTACACTTGTTCTAAGGTTAATGGTCAACATGTGAGTAAAAATTGCATTTAAATTATTCTTCATGAATCTCACTAGCTCATTTATTTGATACACATTTACATACAGTAGTTGATTTGAATGTGCAATAGGAAGAAAAGAAAAGATAGTTTCAATACAAAATTGAGAAGAGAGATCTATATAATCTGTCTTTATACAAATGGATAGCATTATTAAACTTCAATGCCAGAAAATTTGAAGACAGCTGCCAAACTAAACTGTAGTTCTTCCCTTCACCTGAATAACATCAGCTATGTGACATGGTGCAGAATTGACACAGTGCTGAAGCAACTGAATGAGTCTATCTATCCAGGCATATTCAAGAGCCATCTTTCACAGATTTGTTTTCACTGGGTGTGATTGTAGGGAATTTAGGGAGGTTAGTAGCATGTACCATATATGGTCAATGGGGTTTAAATAGAATAGCTGGAATCCAGCAGATTATTTCTCAAACCTGTTTTGCATCACCTACATATGATTTTGTATTATGGCACCATCTTCTATGATGTGGGCAATCATGGCTCTCCACCATTTCCTGTCCTTTGTAGTTCTTAGTAAAATTTGTCTTTTGTTATCTCTCCTAAACCTGTTCTGCCATCTATTTACACAAGCTCCTTACGTAGGTTATGCACTGCTTTCCTATATCCCTTTTGCCTTTAATATCAAGCCTGAGAAATTTCCAAGCCCTTTTTCCTCATTATGCACCCAAGAAATTTCAACTACATGTTTCTGATTCTAAGTGTCCATTTGTTTCCATTTTCTCTAAAACCTTGTTGTTGCTGACATGTTCAGCCAATGGTATTCTCAGCATCCTTCTGTAAAATCAAATTTCGGTTTCTTCAAGTCCCTTCTTCACCTGTGATGAGATGGTCCAGCATTAACTGCCATATTGGTCTGCTATTACATAACAGTTCAATACTCAGTATCTGTCTATATTTCTGAGATGAGGTATTATGTACACTATTTACATTATTCGGACTACAATCCTCATCTTTATTGCCATATTTATCACAACGTTTTGGCTGCTGTATGCTGCAGCCTTCTTCAGGTGGTTGGAACGTCGAATTGAACCCTTTATTTTGCTCAGTCGGGTAGACTGTTCTAGTTCCATGTGCCATGTCTAATGGATGTCAGTTATCAGTTATCTCCTGTTAATTGACCTCTCCAAGTTCTCCACTGCCTTAACCAGGTATTGAACTAACACCTTTATCCACTGTGCCATGTGTCCTTAAGGACACATGGCACAGTGGATAAATGTGTTGATTAGATCCAGTGACAGGACCCAAAGAGTTGTGAGTGTCGATTGGTGACTGCTTGAGAATAATAGGCGCTGTCAGCTCGGATGTGTAGGTGGTGCAATGGACAATGGCTCAGAATGAGAAATCAGACAACCGAGTTCGGATTCCAGTTGAGCTTGTTACACTCACTCACACGGAAATACTATCTCATATCCCACCAGCTATGGGTCAAATCGCAAGACAGCTTTGGTTGGCAACCAGCCTACTGCAGAAAGTAACAGCAATCAACTGTGGGATTTCTTCTGACAAGTCAATCATGATTTGAAAAGAGACATTATTGCCTCGATGTATGTCATGCATGGCATCTAATGAAGGATGTATGATTTGTGACGGTTGCATTATCTTGCTAGTACAAAATAGTGAACATAAACGGGTGTAACATGATCTATGTATGCTATACCTATCAAGAGAGATTCCAGTTTCACTAGTGATTGCTGCATACCTCAACTGGACACCTCCTCCAACACAATTACAGTACCACTATACTAGTTTTCACAACACTATGCTTACAGACCGGATTATTTGTATTATAACATCACTTCCATATACAAACATGAACATCTACCTAAAAATGCTGGAAAATGATCTGTTTGACCAGGTGATGTGGCACCAGTCATCCATAGGCCAATGAATATTCTCTGGCCCAGGAAAAGAGTGATAGTCAATGTCATAGGGTTAATAATACTGCCCTAGTTATTTGACAATTATGAAACACTATGGAAAAAACGTTTCGGGTAGTAACCATCTTTATTAGTCACTTGTGGTCACATTCTTGAATTATCTTTGGGCAACTGAAGGTTTTCACAAGTTGTTGATGTCTGTTTAGATGAAGGGTCCCATCTGCTTTTAACAATCATTCATAATAAACAGTGGTGACTGTTTTAGGCCTGCAGATTGCATGCAATGTTGGCATCAGTGTTCACACTTCTTATATATATTTCTGCAGAAGAAATTCACTTACCTTCAGAAAGGCTGAAGGCGTTGGTGTCTGCTGATGCCACTGGCTACACACTATAAATAAAAACTGGGGCAGACTCATTCCATCATTTATAAAAGAAAACGTTTCATGGAATAGCCTGGATGTACTACCCATGGGGATAATGGAATAACCCAGATGTACTACCTATCGAATACATATAAAATCAGTGGTAGTGAACAAGAGAGAGAAGCCAATGAAGTGGACAAATGGATTTAGAGCTAATTGGACTTACAGCTCTGTGAATCTGGGACAGTTTATTACAATATATATATATATATATATATATATATATATATATATATATATATATATATATATATATATATATATATTATGAAATGGACAAAGTCCGACAATTATTTAAGACATTTTTTTATGTTTATAAGTTCTTTTTATAGATACAAATATTTAAGTAAATGCTCTGTTTGTAATAAACAGTATTAACAACATTTACTGGCCAGTAAATGTTGTTAAAAAAGAATGTATAAACATAAAAAATGTCATATATATATATATATGTGTGTGTGTGTGTGTGTGTGTGTGTGTGTGTGTAAAAGTTTGTCACTTAGGTGAGTGATGTTACCTTCAGCATCCCAACTCCTGAGTTTCGTAGACACACCAGTCCATCCACTCTTCAGGAGGTATCAGCAATTGACTGCTTATATTTCTTGATTTTTCTCCTTTATGCATTAATCATTGGTGTAAGTTTTTTCCCATATTGTTTTTTTTGTACATCATTTTGTGCATGTGCAGCCATGAGCCCATCTGTGCATTTGTGCGTCTGCGTAGGGTGTTGCCAGCATTTGTCCTTTGTTTGTTTTTTTTGCAGAGAAATACCTCTCATATAACATTAGCTAGATGAAGAGACCATTACCACCAACGTCTTACCATTATCTGGGAGATATATAAAAAAACAAAGGACAAATGATTGCAACACCCTAAACTATGATTTGGACACTTCTACTTATAAAACTTGCAACTTGTTTAGCTCCAAGGAGGAATAAATGGGGAAAAATTTTCCAAATATTTTAAATGCCAAAATAATTTAACACAGGAAAGTTCAATTATGCCAAAGAAAAATATTACTAAAATAAAATTAAATACAATTAAATACAAATTAAATTTTAGGTTTTTTAATTCAAAGTTTTGTGTGAAAAAGTTTTTTTTTCAGGAAACTTCAAATAAAAGTTGTTTTTTTTAAGTAAATAAAAATGAAAATCTGTTTCAAAAGCTATTAAATTATAAGAAATACATGAATTTTGTAGAAACAAATTTAAAATTCATAAAAAGA
The DNA here is from genome assembly GCA_964036315.1 of Acanthosepion esculentum. NCBI lineage: Eukaryota > Metazoa > Mollusca > Cephalopoda > Sepiida > Sepiidae > Acanthosepion > Acanthosepion esculentum. The sequence continues at coordinate 8,920,218 of OZ038497.1, forward strand.
ATGTTTACTTTAAGTCTCGATTATTGAAAGAAAGATTTATTTTTGTTTACATAGTATGTTAAACTTTAAAAAAAATCCTACTTTTCAATAATTAAGATTAAAAAAATGATTTTATGGATTACAACTATGATAAAAACAAATTGTTGTCATTTCACAGCTTCACTACAAGGGCTATTTGTGACACAGGGTCAATTTCTTATGTGAAGAAATCAAATGTGACATTGGCAGTAATTCTATACATTCATTTTTTTCTTTTTTATAAATTAAAAAAAATAATAAAAATTGTCTTAAAAGAGAGCCCAGCAGAACAACAATGTGGCTACATTTTGTGTTTATATTACATAATTTTGATTATAATCATGTAATTAATAATTTGTAATATTAAATGGGTCGATTAACATTGCTTAAAAAGAAATTAAAATAAGAATTTTATTTTGAACTGAAACAGACTTTAAACTAGTGAATTATATGGAAAGCTCAAGAACTGAGTAGAAACTTGCACATTCATTTTTTTTCACAAGTAAAATAAATTTACATCATACTTAACTTAGATGTTTTTATGATCTATAGATTTTAAACTATCAGTAAAAAGTGATAGTTTAAAATCAATAAATATTTATATCTTTTTATCAGTAGTACCAGGAATAGAAAATTAAGTTTTAAACAAAAAAAAAATCCCAAATTCTCTGATTCTGACACCTGAAAAAGTTTTGATATTTCTGATTCCAATTAATCGTCCCATCACTACCAAAATGTAAAATGTTGAACAGGTCTTTCTTTCTTTATTACATACAAACTATGTCTAACAATGATTATTATATTTACTCCATAAATGTATGCAAATGTAATAATTTATGGGGCAAGAATAGTATTTATTTCTGATATTAAAAGCTAATTCTAACAAAACAAACTAATTCTGAAGTGTTAATGATCCGTAAAACAGTTTGTATCTTACTATATGATACAACAAATGCATTTCTATACATTTTGTCAGTAATACAACTTTTTGCTATATGTGAGTGAATTTTGTCAAAGAGAAGACAACAATAATAATTAGGGAAAAATATATATTTAAAGACTCACATGGGGAAAAACCTTTTAATGATAGCAAAACCTTATCAAGATATGCCATCATTTTTATGTTATTGATAAACTAGTATTAATATGTAAGATCACATGGACATTAATTGAGGATCATTTTTTGACGTAATAAACTGCTCACCTAGAAATACTACATATCGGAGAAATGTATTGAAAGACTCACATGTGAAAATGCTTTTAACTTCAGCATATTTTGTTAAGTTTTTACTGTCATTTCTATGGATTGAAAAACTAGTATTTATATATGATCCTATTGGATAATAATGAAGAACACTTTATTTTTTTTGTTAAGTGATCCCTACAGAATTATGACATATTCATGAAATAAAGCAATAAAAATGGACAAAATTACCAGGGGCAAAACATCTACGATAGCTGGCAATACAAAATTAGAATCAAGAAAAAAAAAAGAAGACAAAAATCAGTTAACTTCTGTAGAACTTTTGTTTTTCTATTCTTTTTCTTCTTTCATGCTCTTCTAGTTTTATATTACCGACTACTGTAGTCATTGTTTGCCTTTTAGTTCAGTTTTATTGCTTGAATTAAATTTAATTTTTTAAAATCTCTAATAAGATCTTCAATTAATGAAATAACTGGAAAAATATATTTAAAAACTCACATGTGAAAAAAAGTCCAACAAGAAACATATATATATATATGTGTGTGTGTGTGTATATATATATATATATATATATATATATATATATATATTGTGTATAAAAAAATGTGTGATACGCAGCAAGGTATAGGTAATTTGGCTAGTATATTATAATATTTGAAGTAATAAAAATATTAAATTAATTCATTAATTCTCCAAAAATATGGCAAATTAAAAAATTAATTCATTAATTCTCCAGAAATTGCTTTGTTTACATACTGAATACAAAAATGAGCAGATATACATGTTGAGAAAAAAAGAAACATATATATATATATATATATATATATATATATATATATATATATATATATATTGTGTATATCTAGGCAGCAATTTTTCATTGATGCATGTTTCATTAAATAATATAGACAAGTTTTGTCTATTTATTTTAAGTAAGTTCCTTTCATATTGTGTGATAAGCTTAATAATATTATCATTGAAAGACAAAAGGAAATCACCATATTGTTTTAATCCTATCTAAGCTTTCGGCTGACATAAGCCATCATCAAAGATGACAATTACATTTCTATATCTCAAAAGATACATGGACGAAACAATAATGATAGTCTGCTTTTGTTGCATGAAACAATTCAAAGCAAGGACAAACTTGTGTGTGTGTGTGTATATATATATATATATATATATATATATATATATATATATATATATATATATACATACATACACATATACACACATACACACAATTCAGTGAAATTCAATCTCAAATTGAACTTTAACCACTCAGCTATTCAAATCTTTCAACCCAGATAATGACTTTGTCCATGCAGTTAGATACCAATTAAAAGACCTCTGTTAGAAGGCATTATTCTATTGACATAAACATGCAAACCTTTGGTGTTAGGTATGGCAGGTCACCTTTCTTGGAATTTAATACCTAAATAGGAGTAAAAAATTTGTTAGAAAACAACATTGTTTATACATATCAAGTTAAAGACTATATCTCTGTCTGAAAGAATGTAAATCTACAGAGAACTTGGCTATCATGTACTTCAGGCATTTCTATTCAATTTGTCCTATTTTCATGCTGAAGCGACTAAAAAAAAGTAGTACATTTACTTGAATATATAAAAAAAAAAGAAGGAAAAACAGATGTACTCATCTTCAATGTTTTCACGGTCCATCAGCAACTCAAGAAGGTTCAGATCACAGCAATGTGAGGTGTTTCATTTAGTTACAAAAACAAAGCACTATCATTTCTCTTAAGATAACTGTTCGATTGAACTTGTCACATTATCAAAAGTTGCCATGCACAACAAGCTACAAGGAATCTGTTTAATTTCCTACTTATTCCATCAATTGTACATAAACACTGTGATTATTGCCTCCAGTTGTCATGTTGATAGATTAAAAAAGTTCAAATGAAGAAATAAATTCTAAAAACTCATTTAAAAAAAAAGATTTTAAAAGCTCATGTCAAAAAAAGATTTTAAAAGCTCATTTCAAAAAGTTTTTTAATGGTTCAATTTAAAGAAAAATTCTAAAAGTTTAATTTTTTTACAAATCAAAAAAGTTCAATTTTTTAAAATATGCTAAAAGTTTAATTTTTATAAAAAGTTGTTTTTTTTTTTATTCTAGAAAGTAAACATTAAAATCCTGATACTAAAGACATGTCAAAGCTTCAAGTAGAAAAACTTCTCCTTTCCAAAAATGTCATTTGCAAAAACTAACAATTTTATTTCTATCATTTCTCAATACATTTAACCTGTGTCTTGAGATGATCAATCAAAAGTTTGATGAAATATTTGCTAAGAGATTAATGATAAAGGAACTGTAAAGAAACAATACCACAGATAAGAACGTTATTTTACATTTATAAACACAAAGCAGAATACTTAATCTTTAAAGATAGCTAAAATTTTATATTGTTTATTAAATAAAAAAAATCTACCATTAAAGAAATGCTGAGATGCTTAAGGTTAAAGTTACACAAGGAAGGGATAAAAAGTTCTATAGTGTGCTTCTCAAATGACCAAATAAATTTTTTTGTGGGGGGGTGGAAACACTTTTTCGTCAGGCTGAGAACTTTTCATCTACTCTTCACACAAGATTCTGATTTGAAATTTAACAAATCATATAACAATGTATCCAAAATACAGTACTGACCATGTTTTCTGTTGTCTATTCATTCCAAACGTGGGGAAAATGGTTGCTTTATACTAAAATTCTATATTTTTCTCTGTGACAATATGAATGAATTAATGAACAGTCACATCTTTACAAATATTTGATTTTAATCTTTCTCATGTAATATTTATATGTTATAAATTGCCAAACAAATTTTAATTCATTCAGAAATTTAGTCATGTAACTGGGTTCTATATGTATGTATCTTTAGGTCTTTTCTTCAAAGGTATGTATATATATATATATATATATATATTTATTATACAAAAATATGATAAAATGGAAAAGTATATTTGTGATGCGTTTCATCTGACCGGGCTTCATTGATGTTGTCACATCTACATATGCGCACGAAACGAGAGACGCAGATAGTTTCCAAATTTTTTGAAAGAATATTCCTTTTTTTTCAATCTAGCCAAATTCATCCATATACGAGATTGAAAAAAAGAAAAAGATATTTTTTTTTAAAATTTTGAAACAACCTGCGTCACTTGTTTTGTGTTTATATGTAGATGTGGCAATGTCAACAAAGACCAGTCTGATGAAATCCTAATGGCTGAAACGCATGACAAATAAATTTTTAAAGTTTGTCATATTTTTCTCAATACTGTTTATATATATATATATATATATATATATATATATATATATATATGCAAGTTTCATTAAAAACGACAGACAAGGTACTACGGTTAAGTTTTTTATTTAATTTTTCTTGTGTACGAACAAGAGCTTTCTTTGCTGGACAAAGGGTGTGTAAGAACTGTCCAAATGTTTTATTTTTCCGAGCGCTTTATCAAGGATGATTCGATTTTTCAGCTTAATTGAGTGTGTGCATTATGTGTATGTCTTAGTGTGTAGTAGTGGTGTTTTAATTTCCAAATACGGTTAGCACGTTGTGGCTTTGTTCGTAGTTAATATTGTTAAGGGTAGGCCTTTTCTTTTTTATTATTAAAGACTCCATTACTTTTAACCTTTTTTTACAGGTGGAAGCAATTAATATATTTGTGTTTTCTACTAGTATATTTCTAATGGAGTCTGGTAAATTTTTGTGTGTGTTTAAATGGGTTCTAATGGAGCTGTGATCGGATCGGTGTAACGTAAGACGTCTGGATAAGCATGTGGTTGTGTGACCGATGTAATTATTTATATTCATGTCAACACTCGGTGAAGGACAGCTCAAGTCACTACACAAGATACATGCTCTCGATCTTTAGGCAACTGGAATGTGTGTGTGTGTGTGTGTGTGTGTGTGTGTGTGTGTGTGTGTGTGTATGTATGTATGTATGTATGTATAAATATACTGTTTACAACTTTTTATATTTATAAGGAAATATTGGTTAATATTGGCGATAAGACATTTATAGATATAGACAATGTGAATATATGGATCAACATTGCATGGTGCTCCTGTTGTTGCAAATACATGGCCATAGCTCTGCTATTAACCTGCCATGTAGTAATACTAACAACAAAACTTTCACTGGATGATGACCACCAAGGTTAATTGTGATTTGGGAGTTTAAACATTATGAGTCAGGCCACCCAAGAAATACCTGACAATATCATGAGATCTTGTTGGTTTTTGCCAAAATCTATACAATATGTAACTGAATAGTACTGTGAAATTAAAATTTGCATACAATTGAAAACAAGAATTTTTAAAGGGAGATAAAACAGTACCATATAACCAGAGTTACTGCATTAAAATTTGCTAAGTTAAAGAATGCAAAAAAAAAAAATCCTGCGATTTACAAGTGAATGATAATATTGAGGGATTAGTGTTTGAATCAAATGAAAAATAAAAATAAGAAAAATTTCAAGGAAAATAACTATTAAATAATAATAGAATACTATCCCTTATTTACATACAATTCAAAAGTATGGAGGCAAAAGAAAATATTTGCACTTTTATACAAAGCACAGAGAACATAGCTTTATCTGAGAAGAAGCAACTTCAATAATAGTCCTCATAATTCTTCGTAATTTTCTATCAAACTGTTGTCTCATATATTTATAAACCAAATCAATATAGGTCTATGTCATAGAATACAAATAGCCAGAATCTTTTGTACTTTTTAAGATATTTTACTTTCTATGCCAAAGCATGTGTGATTTCTGAAAAAGACAATGAAGCCATTTTGATTAAACTTTCAGCTGAGCTTATTTCAAATATTTGCATTTAGGAATTAATTCTATAAAAATGATATTAAAAGCTAACTGCCCATTAAGTTCTCAGTTTTATTTTCTTCCTTAAAAGCCTGAAAATTTGCATTTTTAAAGACATTTGTGGCTGAACTGGAAAAGATGGGATTAAATCTGACAGAATGATTAACAAAGGAACAAATAAGAAAACATTCATAAATTTGACATGTTTCATTAACTTTTTTGTAACTTCATCAGAGATTTTGGGGGGCTGAGTGAAGGGAACAGTGAATGTTTCAATATTTCAAATTCTATGCTGCTTGATTTCATTGGACATGTGTTCATATTTTGTGATGTTAGTATGTGTGTGCATGTCTGAATTCTAATAGGCATTTTTTGTGCAGGTCTTGTATGTTCATCTAATTCCTGAAGACGATAGCAAGATGAAATGGGAAGTATTTGTATATTTTGAGTTGAACATATGGTAACTACTGATAGATTCCGTGCGTGTGTTATCTGAAGATTAAATTTAGGTTAATTTTGGAATAAATTTTATTATTATTATACCTAAATTATTTTTATTATTCAGAAAAATTCATGTATATTGAGAAATCTTTGGTTTGTATTGAGAATGGGTATATTGGCATACGTTAGATAAAGTATTATTATTATCATTATTATTATTATGATGATATAGGTTCTATAATATTTGTGTATCTTAGGAGAATTTTAGTCTGTGTCGAAGAAGTATATATCATCATGTTTTTCAGTTGAATAGTGAATTGTGATTATAAATGAAGGCAGAAAAGTCTATCAGAAAACAAAATGTAATGTATTTTTGTAGATCTTCAATTTGTCCATTGTTATAATATTCTATCTTACAAAAATATTTGGAAAGCAGATTTTGACACTTCCATGATATAAATTGCTGAAACCATTTTATTTCTTTCTGACCCCTAACAGTTGCTACATTTGCACACACATTTAAGCAATGTTTAAGTTTTATGCCTGCAAAAAAAATTAAAAGACAGTTATTCCACGGATGCTACTATTATTGTATACACTGTTGACTTCCTCAGCAATGTTTATTGTTTTAAAAAGTGGCGATTAGAGTTTGAATAAAACCAGAACACATAAAAGTGGATTTAAAGTACATTTCTTTTATTCTTGAGAATTGACAACAAAGATGTTAAACTATTTATTTATTAGATTGCTTATTTACAAGAATAATTTTATATTTACAAGATTATAAAAACATGTGAACTATAATGAAATATTCATTATTTACCATTTTAAAAAGTAATAAATAGGAAAAAAAATTTTATTCATCAATTCATAAAAATGTCTGAACAAGAAAATTTAAATAAATGCATAACGACAAGTAACTGTAATTATAAATTTAAAAAAAAACAACATTTTCCAGGCATTTCTTTCATTTGCTCTTGCCAAATAAATTCACTAAGATAGGTTGAGAATATCACTTCCCCTTACATATTTTAATAATTTGGTACATTTTTACAAATTTCTGAATAAAAAAAATTTCTTCTTTTTTTAAAAAATTTATTTCTTTAAAAAATTGTAAATATTAAATCTTTATAAAAGTTACATAATAAATATCACATTGTACTTGTTGCAAATACTTTCATAATCTTGTAAAGAAGCATTGCTGAGAGAGTCAAAAGTAATAGCGGTGTCAAAGGAACAACCATCCTTTTGACACACCATTTTTTGTGGGCACAAAGGTTAAACATTGCCCACATTTCATACAGTAAATTTTGCAACTGCTATCGGGGAGAGAGGTTGTATTTATTTTTTTATCTTAACCCATTTTGTCATCCCATTTCCTGGACAGTAGGCATGAATGGATTATAGGTAGAAATGTAATTAGTACTGGATTTTTTATAAAGCTATAATTAGTACAGGATTTTTATTTTAATTTTTAGAATTATTATCATGTTTTAGGGTGGGTATTAACTTGTGTTCGTAAATAACCTTGTCAGATCTGAGACTCTCTTACTGAAGTCATGCATTGGGTCCAACTTGTTCAGAGATGTCTAAACTATCAGCTATAAACTGTTAAACTTCAGCTGGATTCATCTTTTTCACTT